>JARHVA010002573.1:392500-1040000 GCA_037957365.1 Torreya grandis
GCCATATGTAGTTCTTCCACCTAGTGTGCTTTGTGCAATAGTGTGATGCAAATGAAAATACTAAATTGATAGTGTTTGAGGTAGTTAGGGACTAGTATGAGTATTTGAGTAGGTTTTCAGCTATGTTGGATGACTGTGTGCAAATAATAAGGAAGTTTACCTTGATGCTTTGTTTGTATTCTTTTTTTTTTTGTAAGTTTGGTCACATCCTTTGTAAATGAGCTTTGAATGGACTTTAATAGGGAATAATTAGTTATGGGTCAGATGTATTCATGATAAGCTGGCCTAATTAAGGATAAGGATTGGATGGAAATGACCATTAGGGTTCAAAGTGAAAATAGATAGGAGTGTTAAAAATAGGGCATTTTGGGGTTTGGCATTGTAGTCTAAATTTGGCACTCCTATCCTATAGGCTCAGGACCTAGGGGAATAGGATTGGCATAAGAAATACTATATGGATGAGATAGAATCAAGGTTCAAGAGGTTTTGAGAGACTGGTAATGAGAAAAATGATGTCTATAAGGGTCATAAGAGCATGTAAAAAATACCTATGGATGGGGTCTCGCAAGCCACACTCGAACTACCAATTTAGACATTTTATATGACTACATTTTCACCCCCTTTATTCTAATGATGTAACAAAGTGAAATACTAGGATAAAAAATAGAAAGCGTACCTAAACTTACCTACAAGGGTGAAGCCCATGAAGATGTGTGATGTTAAGTGTGCATAGAGAGAGCACAGCATGAAGCATAAACATGTAAGAGAAAACAAAGATTAGATCAGTTCTTACTAAACACGTTATGTTTAAAATAAGAATGTGCCCTTGCTCATTGTGACAAAACCCTTATTTTTTTCCCCTTATTCTAAGGGAAGAAATGAAAACCCTGAAATGACTTCCCTCAAAAAAAACTCTACAAGTGTGTCATGTTGTAGAATACATGATATAGCAAATGAAAATCTAAAATATGTCTCAAGATATAATATAGTTTGTATTACAAATTGTTAGATTAATAAAGGTATGCCTAGATAGATGTAACAATGTAAAAGCATGTTCAATATACTGAACTAGAATTAGAAATATGGTTAATTATTAGTTGTCAAGGAGGGATGGATCATGATTTCCATCATGACATCCAAGAAGGAAAGATAATGCATGGTGTGGATCATAACATTTCAAATAATTGAGAAGAAAATATGAAAACAAGCACACAAGGCAAGAAGCAAGAAGCATACAAAAGAGGCCAAAATACTAATCAAATACGGGACACGGGCACATGTCACTCAAACTAGGAAATCAAACATACAAGACATGTTAAAATGCCCACATACACACACAATTGCAAACAAGAAAGATTGGCACAAGGACCATAAGCACATACAAGAGTACAAGAAAAGAACATTGGAAAATGTCCTAAGGCATACACAAGTAACAAAACAAGAACTAAGAAATGCAATAAAATCTAGCTAATCAAATCAAGAAAGGAAGGCATGTAAATGTTGTAAATACTATCACATCTAACTAATCATAGCAAGAAGTGAAAGTATGAAAAACATATAGTACAAGACTAGGTAAATTCTAAGAAATACACAAGTGATATATAATAGTGAGTGTCGATAGAATAATCTATGTAAGTTAGTAAGTAATGTATATCAACATGATAACTAGAGTGTGTGGTGCAGAAATGACATAACCTAGATGTTTTAGTCATGTAGATGATGCCCCCACTGGATAGATATGTTTATGTATGTTTTGAATGTAGAATTAGGATACCCTCTCAATGGGTAGAGTGAAGCAATCAAGGATCTAAGTATCACTGCACACACTTAAAGAAGATCAAGTGAAGCATGGTAATGTAGATGAATTGGTAAACATTAACATAGAATAGCAAAATGTAAGCCTAGCATGGTAGTAGAAATTTAAAGCATGGATAATGCATATAATTGAAAAGTGTTTGTGGTGTTTTGAGCTATTTGAATTATTTGTATTTTTACATGTTATATTGTTTATGGTTTTTTGAAATTTTGTGTTATTTTTGGTATTTTGAGATAAGCTATGTACAAATAAGCAAAAATATACTATGTACAAGAAAGTAAGCTGATAAATTATGTACAAAAAAGATTGAGAAGAAATGATACTAATCGATGAGTCTCAAAAGAGACTCCCTATCATGGTGTCCTATATCAAACAAAGGAATCATGCATGATTGTGAAGCATGAGAGAATGGTTGTGAATATGATTCTAAATATTCAAATTCACTATCGATATCTTAGAAATCATAATAACCTATATTATTACACTCATCATTATCATCTTGATTTTGAATCAATGGACTGTTAGTGTTGAGTTTTGTTGTATCTAGATCTTTTCCTTTGATAAATTGTGTTTGTGAATTATTTGTTGTAGGATGTTCAATAAATCCCAAACCTTAGTGATAAACATTATCAACTACTAGAATAGGATTAGTGATGACTTGAGCATGCTTGCCCAACCCTTGACCTTGATAATCAAATTATTGTAGATTTTTTTTATCAAACCCATACTTATTTGACAGTTGAGCCTCATTTTGGAGAGGTATATTTGCATATTTTTCATGTTTTACTTGTTCTTGTGGTATTATTTATTGCTCTAATTTTGTTTTTTAATAATTTTGTTGTTCTGAGTTATGCTTTGGTAACCACTTTTATATTGTTTATAAATTTGACCCTTTGTGAATGGGTTCTTATCTCACTATGGATTGCTTTATTGATTTACCTTATATAGGGTCCTCATTAACAATTATCTATTGTATATGTTTTTTCAATGCCAAACATGAATCTGTGCGATGTCCATGCATTCTATGATATGCAAAAAATATCTAGATCTTCTCATTGGATGTAGAGGAGGAAGTTTGATCAACTTAGATTTATTCATTTCCCTTAGTACCTCACTTGAACTCTTATTTGATCTTTGAATGATTTTTAAATCTCTAGTTTTAGAGTTACTTTGTTATGATTTCTTGTTTTGATATGTAACATTTCTTGCAACCAATTGACTAGATGAAAGTGCATATACATGATTGGCACTATGGTGCCTTTGAGGCCTTTGTATTATAATCTAATTTTTCAATGTTATCATATTTTAATGTAATGTATGATTCTATATTTGTAAATCTAAAATTAACTTTCTCATACTGGTGATTTGATCCCTTAGAGTCTCATAAGTGCAACCCTAGTTGCTTCTGACTGAACATGTAAACACATATGTTGAAGACACTTTGAAAAATTTATAGGTTAAATGTGTGCATTAGGAACAATAATATAGGTTGTCCCACCTTTTTGAGGGGTGATAGCATGGACCTGGTTAGAGTGAAAGTAGCTATCACCCTCTTGGGGAAGAAGAGGAAAAGGAAATTCTTTCATGTGCATGAGATATAACATTGAAACTTGGCAGGTGGTTGATAGCTTATTTAATGGATCCTATAAATATGTAAAGATTTTATTATTAATTTAATTACACATAATAGAGAGATAGCATGTTAAATAAGTAACGAAATATGACATATATTTGAATTGGTCTAAAAATAGCGTGTATATATGTATTTATGTCATTTTTGAATTCATGCCAAATGAAAGGAAACAAGCATGCAAGAGAAACTAGAAAACTTTTCATAAGTAAATCATGATTAATAAAATTATAATATTCAACCTAATATGTAAAAAATTAGAATTCTAATTTTGAAACCCTAGACTAGGGTTTGAAAATGCCAAGACCTAGTATAGGCAACTAGGGTTGGAAAGAAATAGTTTTATAAATTACTATGGTAAATTTTAAAAATTAAATGTAAAATTTTGATTTATATATGCAAGAAAAATTTAAAAATACTGCTAAAATTAGCAAAAAAAAATCCCTAGGGTTTCTAGGGTTTTTATGCACAAATGAAGTAAGTTGGCTTCACCAAATTATTTAACTTTTTTGGGAATAATGTAGTTTTATTTTATTTTAGTTAAGGGTTTGGATTAATAAATTAGTACATAAATATAGAAAATAAGTATAGTCTTGATTTATCTTTTTCACCTTTTTAAAAATAGAAATAAATGAGAATAAATATAACTTAGTTGGAAACAGACTGAGACAACTGATATAGAGGATGAAAATGGTTGTACAAGACTCAAAAGGTGTTGTAAACTTGAATCTGGCTTTCATTTGGCAAAAGGATAGGAGCACCAAAAAGTGGATGCTTTGGTGTTTGGTGTTGTCATCTATTCCTACTGCTATTATCCAAACTAATCATAAAGACCTAAAATGTTTTGGGTAGTTGCATTATACTTGTGTGAGCCTGCTTATGAAAAATCAAGCACTAGTTGTTGACATAACTCACTGTAGATCTTATTTTGTCTTCAAACCTTAATCCTCAATCATACTTGATAAAATGATATTTGAATCACTTGAGAAAGAGGGGGTTAGTGTGTAAGATGCACTAAACATGTAATCTACACCCCTTGTGTGGGCATGTTGCCTACATACCAATAATTCAAAGAGGGATCAAGCCATATGTAGTTCTCCCATTTAGTGTGTTTTGTGAAATAATGTGATGCAGATGCAAATAGAAATTTGATAGTGTTTGAGGTAGCTAGGGATTGGTATGAGGATTTAAGTAGGCTTGCATTTGTGTTGGGTGACTATGTGCAAATAATAGGGAATTTTGCCTTAGGTTTTTGTTTGTATTCTTGCTTGCTTTATAAGTTTGGTCACCTCCTTTGTAAATGAGCTTTGAGTGAAATTTTATAGGGAAAAATTGGTCATGGTTCAGATGTATTCATGCTAAGATGACTTAATTAAGGATAACGATCAGATGGAAATGACCATTGGGGCTCAAAGAGTAAATGGATAGGAGTACCCAAAATGGGACACTTTGGGGTCTGGCATTGTAGTCAAAATTTGACGCTCCTATCCTATAGGTTTAAGACCTAAGGGAATAGGATTAACATAGGAAATACTATCTAGCTGAGGTGGAATCAGGGTTTAGAAGGTTTTAGGTGACTGGTAATGATCAAAAAGTGTCTAGAAGGGTCACAAGAGCATGTAAAAAGGACCTATGGATGGAGTCTCTCAATCCACACCTGAACTAACGATTTGGACATTTTATATGACTACATTTTCCCCTCCTTTATTTTAGTGATGCAACAAAGAATAATACTAGGATAAAATAAAAATAGAAAATGTACTTGAACTTACCTACAAGGGTGAAGCTCATGAAGATGTGTGATGTTGAGTGTGCATAGAGAGAGCACAGCATGAAGCGTATAACTATAAGAGAAAATAAAGAGTAGATCAGTTCTTACTAAACACACTATATCTAAAATAAAAACATACAGAGGTTAGATAAAAGAGAGAGGAAGAGAAAGTAATGAATACACCTCACCAGATATGTGAACCAATACAAAACCTATTTTTATGTTGAGTGATGTTGAGTGATGTTGGGTGATGTTGGGTATGTGTTGTACCAAAATTAATATCACAAATGGATCTGAGTGATCAATTCCCTGAGGGTGGATCAAAAATATAAAGGTTGACCCTTTAGCTCCATCATCACCCACTAAGTATGAAGCTATGTGATCATGCATTTATTAATTGATGTTTGGACTATGTGTCTAATCCCTTTGAGTAGGTGGCTCAAGAATACAAAGGCTAGCTAGTCCTTTAGATCCATCATTATCCATTAAGTGTGAACTATAAACTGATAATGGTATGAACGTGTGTCAAATAAGATAGATTATGAAGCCCATAAATGCTTTATAATCTAAGAATGTGGAATGGATAGTTGATTGTCTACCAAGAACTAGGGCAATCTTGGCCACTCCAAAAGGTGGAGATTAGGATTGTATAAAAGCCACTCTAAAACTAAGAGCTAGGCTTATATGAAAGCCACTTTGAAATGATGCCAACCACTTGTAGATAGAATACGGCATGCAACTGATGAGAATACTTAGGTAATATAATGAACTAGAAATAAAATAAGGAAAATATGTCATGCACATTGCCCCCAATCATTAATGTCTAAAACAATGATTTTGATCTGGAAGTTATACCAACTACCCAACGTAAAACTAGAAGCAAGAGCCATCATACATGCATGATGCCCTTATATCTAGATAATATAAGTAAAGTTATACTAAAACTATCCAATCTAAACTAAACTATAGATGAAAAAACTATAATTAACCTTACCTTTTTATCTATTTCTAAAAAAATTGAGTTTTTGGCTGTTTGGATAGGAGCACCAAAAAGTGAATAGTTTGGTGTCTAGCACTGTTATCCAATTCTAGAGCTCTTGTCCTCTACTATTTCTGATGACTATTATATATTTCTCACTATTTTTTTGGTATGTTCTACATGTTTTAAACTCTGATTATTATTTTGACTATTTTGAAAACTAATTTTTTATCAGTAAAAGCTCTAATTTTTGTGATAAAACCCTTGTTTATTGCCCTCTCTTCTAAGGGTAGAAATGAAAACCCTACAATGACTGCCCTCAAAATAAAAAATCCCTACAAGTATGTTATGCTATGAAATACATTATATAGAAAATGATAATCCAAAATATGTTTCAAAATATAGCATAGTTTTTATTGGAGATTGTTAGATCAATAAGGGTATGCCAAGATAGATGTAACAATGTAATAGCATGTGCAGTATACTGAACTAGAATTGGAAATGTGGTTAGTTTTTATTTATTAATGAGGGATGGAGAATGATATCTATCATGACATCCAAGAATGAAAGATAATTCATGGTGTGTCTCATGTCATTGCAAACAATTGAGAATAAAACAAGAAAATAAGCACACAAGGCAAGAAGCAAGAAGTATACAAAAGAGGCCAAGGGGATAAGCAAACAAGGGATATGGGAACATGTCACTCAAATTGGGAAATGAAGCATATAAGGAATGTTCAAATTCCCTCATACACATATAATTTCAAACAAGCAGGATTGGCACGAGGGCCATAAGCACATACTATTGGGAAATAAACCAGAAGCACACAATTCGATTACCAAGCCAAGCAACTTAATATGCGTAAATTAACCAGATTCACCAAGTAACTAGAATTTAGAATAACACAGCATGTGAGAGACAATACACAACTTGTATTAACATTTTATACAAAAAAGAATACAATAAAGAAGATGCCACTTCTTCTCCACCACCTCTTCAGAGGCTCGCCACACCTCAAGTGAACAGTAATTCTTCTCCCCAAAGCTCTCCCTACTAGGTCCCAACACCTAACTCAAATACAGAGTTGGTGTTCACCTCCCATGCTCCACGCACACCACAAGTGCTCCACGCACTCTACAAGTACTCCACGTACTCAACAAGTACTCAAGGTACTTCAAGTAGATCTCCCATGAATCTGCAACAACCTGCAATTCAACAGACCATACTTATGGAAGGAACTCCCTTGCCTTCCTCTTAGCTCTATCTGAGTACACACCTGTACTCCAAGTAGATCTTGCCTGATACTGCTCCCTGTTGTGTTGTTGTCTATATGATCTTGCACACCTGTAAATCAAACAACGGTTCTGCTCACCTGTGAACCTTGACCTTGCACACACATACACCTACAGATCAATGATCTTACTTACCATGTAGATCTCCTATATAGGCCATGCAACTGTGACCAAGATCCTACACTCCTGAAGAATCCTGCTGACTCTCCAAAACCAGCACCTACACCTGGTACTGTGGAACTAGGAGGAACACCCTTGCTCACCTCACACACAGAAGGAACAAACTTTGCTCAACTCAAACTAGAACACTTTTCCAATACAACCATGAGTCTATTATATAGATCTCATCCAAATAATAATTAGACATCTAATGACAATAATTAGATCCGCAGCTATGAGTCTAAAATTAGCACTCATCATGCAAACACTTGGTTCGTTAGTTAACTGCCCGTAATTAGCTTGCAGTCGAACCACACAGGCGACCGACGTCGGTCCCTGTCTGCCTGGAGGTGACCGACGTCGGCCGATATATGACCGACGTCGGTTGCTTCTCTATGCTATCCTGTCGACGTCGGCTGATCAGACCGACCCCAGCTTCTTTGCAACTCAGCAACCTTCAACAACCTCCTCTCCTGTTTGCATCAATGAAGCTTTTAGCTCCACAACCTAACACATACAAGAGTACAAGCAAAGGACATTGTCAAATGTCCTAAGGCACACACAAGTAACAAAATAAGAACTGAGAAATGTAATCACATCTAGCTAATCAAAGTAAGAAAATAAGGCATGTAAATTCTATACATACTATTGCATCTAAATAATCAAATCAAGAAGTGAAAGTATGCAAAACATGTAGTACAAGAATAGGTAGATGTTAAGAAATACACAAGTGTTATATACTAGTGAGTGTCGATAGAATAATCTATGTAAGCTAGTAAGTAATGTACATCAACATGTTAATTAGAGTATGTGGTGTAGTAATGACATAATTTGAATGGTGTAGTCACATAGAAGATGCCCTTGATAGGTGGATATGTTGATGTATGTTTTGAATGTAGAAGTAGGATGCCCCCTCAATGGGTAGAGTGAAGCAATCAAGGATCCAAGTGTCACTGCACACACTCAAAAAAGATCAAGTGAAGCATGGTAATGTAAATAAATCAACAAATAATAGCATAGAATAACAAAATATACGTCTAGCAAGGTAGTAAAAATGTAAATCATGGATAATGTATATAGTTGAAAAGTGTGTTTGGTGTTTTGAGTTATTTGAGTGTTTTTGTATTTTGACATGTTATACTGTTTGTGGTTTTTTGAAATATTGTATTGTTTTTGGTATTTTGAGATAATCTATGTATAAGTAAGCAAAAAGACACTATGTACAAGAAAGTAATATAAGAAATTATGTACAAGTAAGCTGATAAATTATGTATAAAAAAATTGAGAAGAAATGATACTAATAGATGAGTCTTAGAAGAGACTTTGTGTCATGGTGTCCTATATCAAACAAAAGAATCATGCATGATTGTGAAGCATGAGGGAATGGCTATGAATATGACTCTAAATATTTAGAATCATTATCAATATCTTGAAAATCATAATAACCTATATTATTCCACTCATCATTATCATCTTGATTTTTAATCAATGGATGGTAGTGTTGAATTTTATTGTATCTAGATATTTTCCTTTGATAAGTTATGTTTTTGAATTATTTGCCTTAGGATGTTCAATAAATCCCAAAACTTGGTGACAAACATTATCAACTAATAGAATAGGAGTAGTGATGCCTTGAGCATGCTTGTCTAACCCTTGACCTTGACAATCAAAATGTTGTAGATATTTTTGACCAAACCCATACTACTTTGAAATTTGAGCCTCATTTTATAGAGGTATATTTGCATATTTTTCATACTTTACCTATGCTTGTGGTACTATTTCTTTCTCTAATTTTTCTTTTTTATTCTTTTGTTGTTCTAAGTTATGCTTTGGTAGCCACTTTTATACTATTTTTGAATTTGACCCTTTGTGAATGTGTTCCTATGTCACTATGGATTGCTTGACTAATTTACCTTATATAAAGTACTCATTATCAATTATCTATTTTATATATTTATTCAATGCCAAACATGAATTTGTGTGAATTCATGTCCATGCATTCTATGATATGCACAATAATATCTGGATCTTCTCACTAGTTGTAGAGGATATAGTTTGATTAACTTAGATTTAATCATTTATTTTAGTACCTCACTTGAAATCTTATTTTATCTTTGAATGATTTTTTAATCACTTGTTTTAGAGTTACTTTGTTGTGATTTTTTGTTTTGATATGTAACATTCCTTGCAACCAATTGACTAGGTGAAGGTGCATATACATGATTAGCACCAAGGTGTCTTTGAGGCTTTTGTATTATAATTTGATTCCAATGTTGTGTTCTTTTCATGTAATATATTATTTTGTGTTTTTAAATTTAAAATTAACTTGCTCATACTAGTGATTTGATCCCTTATAATCTCACAAGTGCAAACCCTAGTTGCTTCTGATTGAACATGTAAGCACATATGTTGAAGAGGGTTTGAATAAGTTATAGGGTGAATGTATGAATAATGAAAAATAGTATAGGTTTCCTCACCTTTTTTAGGGGTGATATCATGGACCTAGTTAGAGATAAAGTAGCTATCACCCTTTTGGGGGAGAGGAGGAGAAGGAAATTCTTTCTCGTGTATGAGATATGACGTTGAAACTTGATAGGTGGTTGTTAGCTTATGTAATGGATCCTCTAAGTATGTAAGGATTTTATTTTTAATTTAATTACACATAATAGAGAGATAGCATGTTAAAATAAGTAATGAAATATGGCATATATTTGAATTGGTCTAAAAATAACATGTACCTATGTATTTATGTCATTTTTGAATTCATGCCAAATGAAAGGAAACAAGCATGCAAGAGAAATTAGAAAACTTTGAATAAGTAAATCATGATTAATAAAATTATAATATTCAACCCAATGTGCAAAAAATCATAATTTTAATTTTAAAACCGTAGGCTAGGATTTTAAAATATCAGGGCCTAGTATAGGCAACTAGGGTTGGAAAGAAATAATTTTTAAAATTACTATGGTAAATTTTAAAAATTCAATGTGAAATTATGATTTATATATTCATAAAAAATCAAAAAAATACTATTAAAATCAGCAAAGAATTTTTCCTAAGGTTTTTATGTGCAAACGAAGTAAGTCAGGCTCACCAAATGAAATAAATTTTTTTATGGAATAATGAAGTTTTATTCCTATTTTAGTTAAGGGTCTAGATTACTAAATTAGTACAAAAATATAGAAAATAAGTACAGTCCTAATTTATCTTTTTCACCTTTTTAAAATTATAAATAATGAGAAGAAATATAGCTTAGCTATAAATAGACTGAGACGATTGATACGGAGGCTGAAAATGGTTGTGCATGATTGGAAAGGTGTTGTAAACATGAATTTGGATTTCATTTAGTGAAAGGATAGGATCATCAAAAATTGGATGCTTAGTTGTCTAATTCTATTGTCTATTAGTATCATTGTTGTCAAAATTGATCACAGAGACCTAAAACTTTATGGGTAATTGCGTTATGCCTATGTGAGCGTGCTTGTGAAAAATTGAGGACTGGTTGTTGACAAAACTCACTATAGAGTTGATTTTGTATTCAAAACCTAATCCTCCATCATACTTGATAAAATTATATTTGAGTCACTTGAGAAAGAGGGGGGTTAGTCTGTAAGATTCACTGAACATGCAATCCACACCCTATAGGCTCAAGACCTGGGGGAACATGATTGGCATAGGAAATACTACTTGGCTAAGGTGGAATTAGGGTTTAAAAGGTTTTGGGTGATTGGTAATGAGCAAAAAGGTGTTTAGAAGGGTCACAAAAGCATGAAAAAAGAACCTATGGATGGGCTCTCGCAAGCCACACTCAAACTATCAATTTGGACATTTTATATGACTACAGTTGCCAATTCATTAAGTTGTTTGTCAAAGCATGATTGTGAAATAATTTAGTCATATCCATTGTATTTTCAAGTTTTTAGTATTTGTCTTTGTTTTCCAGTAGATGGTGATGATTGTTTTTATAAGTTAGTTCTACTTGGTTTGACTACATTTATGGTGGTGAGCAGTGTTTGTTGCACATGGTTCTTTTCTCAATAATTAGATTCTCACATCTATCACCCTCATTGAAGGGTAGGTCCACTCACTAGTTTTAATGTTATGTGATTAGACAAAAAGTGCCTCGATGATGCTCTACCTCTCCTATCTTGATATATTCTTTTTTTAATGAATCAACTAGTAGATAAAGTACACTTAAGGTTTCATTTTTTACATTAAAGGTAGTTAAATTGTGCACGTAACCTATGATGATTATGTTGTAAAGGACTATGTATAGTTGAGATTATAAGCTATTTGTATAGTTGTATTTATATACTTTCAGTCAGTAGGGTTTGACTGTGTTCCCCACATTCTTAAAATTTGGAAATATGTATGGTTTGTTAGACATCAAGGTGCTCTTTATTTTCAACTTAGACTGATGTATTAGAAATAAATAAATGGTATACCTTCATTAGAAAAATGATCAAATGGGATTAAGATTTTATCACTGTAATTAAACATATGTTAGGAATGCTTGATGATTATATGATAAATCAAGGAATATGTTTTTGCAACTCTTACATCATATCTTGTTATAAAAATAAAATGATGGGAATTGTCTTTTATTGCATGGTTTTAATATGTTAATTATACTTTTATTTTCAATTTTTACTTGTTTTAGTTTTGTTTACCTTAGGTAAGGCCCAATAAATTGATATCTCTATTTATGGTATCAGATCTCATGCATCAAAAAAATACATTTTTTTGTGTTCGACTAATGGATCACTACTAAAATTATCCATGTTATTGCAACTCATTTTATACAACATTTATGTATTTTCACCCTGATCTGGCCGTATAGAAGAATTTACAACAATCAATGTAGGGGTTATCCTTTTATTTCACAAAAATTGGCTTTCATGTGCCTCATTCGAATAATTTTTTACAATCAATTATAGACCATCCTTAGACAAATAAGACATTACAAATTTTCTAATTTATGAGTGTGCTTGAGTAGATGTATTGATTTTCACTTCACCAAAATCAAGCACTATATGCTCCAAATATTTAGTAAAAACCTTGTTGATAAGAGCATGTCATATATTTGTGATTTTGGAGCTTTTTAGGAAAATGATAATCCCTCCATCATGTCTAAAACATCTAAAAACCTTCATTTATGCTTTTCAACTACCAAAATTGGACATTTTTTTAGGATTTTATCACAATTATTCAATTGATAGTACATTTACTTGCTTTCACCATTATGCATTTTTTCTAGACACCTACTCATTTTTTGGCCATTCTTGGTCATACATAATATATCATTTCAAGATCTTAAACTCTTTGGAACATTAACTCAAAGAGATTCACATTGATGGTATTAATTTACGTAAACTTCTCTATTAGCACAAACATATTTTCAAGTTATTAGACTACCAATCTTCAGTCCCCATAATGGTATCTTTTGGGGCCATAAATTCATCATTCAAAGGATTTTTATGGTGATTCATTTTTTGAAACCACTTGTATTTTTTTGTCTCTATGATTTTGTGTAGTTATTCCTTCGCTATTATACCTTATATTTATTTTAATTTATTGTTCTTATATCATTTTTATTATAAATTTTCATTAAATTATCAATTGTAACATCAAATTATACATTGAAGGGGGATTCAAAGTATTATTTTCTTAGAATAATTATTTTGGGATTATAAAGCCTTAATTTTACATACTATGTACATCACACATGGTATTCTATTTCATTTATACCTCTTCATTGCAAAGGGTAATGAGACAATTCCTAATGTGTAAATGGGAATCTCATCAAGCACATTATTTTCCAAGAACCCACATTGATAAATTATACCTTTCCACCTTATATGCACATAATCATCTTGTTAATTACTAGTGTGTGTAAAGTATTTGTCCCTTCTGAAGTAGTTGAACACCTTGGTCTTTACAGAGTATTTTTCCTTTGTAAAATTAGGTCATCCATGCATTTTTGGGAAGGTGTTTTGAATTAGTTTGATGGACACTTGTTCATGACTTATCCTTTTGCATAAGAAGAATTTAAATCTGAGTGGTAGATTATCCCACTATGAAATTTTGGCATGAACATATAACCATCGTTGTTGGAATTCTATTATGCGAGATGAGTCAAATTAATTCATCATTCTTGATTTTTTTTAAACATCATCCTAATTTAACATTACAAGGGGATATTTTCTATTACTTCCTTGGTGTGATATGTTTGGGACCTTACATTTATAGAGTGATATATTGATCCTTATATTCAACAACATTTCATTTTTAATTTGGTGTCTACAGTGGTTGGATACCTATGTAGTTAGACAAGATGGAATGGCATCCATAAGGACACTAGCATATTTTTAAAATTTCAACATCATTATATTGTATTGAATACATAATTAAGCATATATCATCAAATAAAATTTTAAGAGTTATTATTTTTCACATCATTACCTTAAGTCTAAAATAAAGGGGGATGTTATTGTATATTATGTATACGCCTCTTCATGTTATGACTCATTTAGGTTCATTTATGTTTTAGGTTACTTTATTGCATGGTGTTCCACATTAATTAAAAATAAGTGTGGATAATTATTTTGAATATCCCCATCATGAGTTATCCCTACCTAGGTAGTTGCATTTTTCTATTTTTGGAGACAAGCAATTGTTACTAGTTATCCCTTTATTTTAAGATGTGATTAGTTATCATTCCTAACTCTCACCTATATTTATCTTGTGAAATAGAAGAGAACTTAGAGTCATATCTCACCCCTATTAAGATTTACTCTTAGGGTCATGTTGTAATAGACTAATTTAACATAATAAAACATTATTATTATTATGTGTATTTATCTTCTTGTTTCATTATGGATTGTGTGGAGTGATAGAACATTGTGATTCTACCTTATAATAACCTAAAATTAAAAATCTACTAACACTTTCATATCATTATATTTGTCTTCCTCTACCTCTTGGTCCTTCCTCTAACCCCTTTCCTAATTTGTTTACCCATAATCAATGTTATCAGCCTAGTCGATGATGTCCTTTATCACCCATGTTTTTGCTTATGTCATTGATTAAGTCAATGATGTCTAATCTATTTATACATCTTCAAACCAAGATAATGATGGTGTCTAAAACTAATTATTTATTTTCGGGATTTGTAACCCTATTTATAGGCTTCCTTTAGTCATTTCACAATGAAAAACTACTCTAATTGCATGAACATATCTAGTCAAGGAAGAATATAAATTAGGGTTGAAGAGATTATCTAAAAAAATGCAATTTATTAAAAGGCCTTGAACATTAAACATATGATCTACATCGATGAGCTATACCAAGTCTTTGGAGTCCTAAATTGTGGTATACTTAAGGTTCTGCCTATCCATCTTAACTTCACATACAATGAACCCTCACAAAATGATCAAATCCAAATGAAAGATTAATGCACCAAGTATATTCAATTTAAGTATTAACAAATCTCCTTAACCATATCCCATTTATTTTACATGTGGTCAATTTATGAATGTTTCATGTTCCATTTATTTAATAGTGAATGCTTATTGACATTTACTTTATTGTTGTCTTTATATCATTGTTACTAGTACTCATTATTTACCATAATCATTGAACTAATTACCATGGGTCCTGTTTTACGATCTAATGACACCCCAAATCTAATTATAGTATCACCATCTCTAAATAGTGATTGTATGTGGAAGTGTATATGAATAAATTGATGCACTAACCTTCGTACACTCGAATTCCTAAGGTCTAGCCGAGACAGTCAATGAAGAGATGATAGGGTGATAGGTAGCCTAATAAAATAAGACAAGGCTAAACCTGATGATTAAAAAAAGAGAAATTTAAGACTCATATTCAAATTTCTCTAAAGGGGCCACCTGTTAGAATGAGAGTTGGAACTCTAGGAATTGAACCTACTCTATGGAGATAGGGGCATTCAGGAAGTGTCATCCAATAGTAAATCAAGGTTAGTTGAAAGTGGATAACTATATAGCTTATTTTGAATATGTTGTAAAGATGGCACTTATTGTTTAGAAGGATGTAAGTAACGTTTTAGATGGCACTTGTCTTGACAAGGCTTGTTTTGAATTATTTTTGTACTCGTGTTTATTTTGATGAAGCTTTTACAAATAAATGAAATTATTCTACTTGATAAAAATGAAAATTTTGTAACAGAGAAATGAATAGTTAAAACTGAATGAATGAACTAGATCTAACACGAAAATTTTAGTTTGTCTAGGATCTCTAGGTTTTTGTGTGTGAGAGAGAGTGTATGCTTGTGAATGTAAATTTAAAATAAATCATTTTGATTATTTTTAATTATTATTTTAATTAAATTAATATACCTTAAGTGTGATGTAATATTACTATTTTTTGAAAGATTTTACATGCAAGTAGATTTAAAATATCTAAACTACATTTTTTGTGCAAAAGAAAGAGAGGAAAAGAGTTTTTTTTTTCCTTTGGGTTTTCTGAATATTTTGAATATGAATCTAATATAATATAATGAATAAAATAAAACTAAAATGAAAACCTCCAACCTAATCAATGGTGAGACCAAGCGAAGGTAAAAATATTGTTGTTATGAGTATACTATTCTCAGGTAGCTAGCTCATTTTCTAAATAATGATCATGATAACTCTTTGAAAAATGATGATGAGAAAAAGAAAGGAATGATACAATATTGTAGAAAAGAGAAATTGAATAATCGTTTAGTTGATTCATGAATAGTATCTATTTATCAGTTTTGTAAATTATCTTCTCTAAGCTTGTGTAGAGTGACACGAAGATGATAATAGATTGAAACAAATCTTTTTGAAAACTCAAATTAGGTAGGCTATGGATTTATAAACCTATATCTAATCTCTAATGCAAGTTTTAGATCTAAAAACCTAAAGAAAGTGAGATACTTGTGAGGGAAAAAATGAAGTTACATGTGGGATTTAATTTAAGCTTGACTGTGAACTGGGTCAAATTAACTTGATAAGGATTTATAAAAATAGGATCAAGGAAAATCTAAGCCATTTAGAAGGTGTAAACAAGAAAAAACAATAAGAAAAAGCAAACAGAAGCATGTAAAATTCATAAAATTTGAAGTATCATATGTTAATTTAAAAATGGGCAAATGGTGATGAAATCACTACTATGGTAATGCAATTCTTGGGATTGGTAATGCAAATTCCGCATTCAATATGTTTTCTTCATGGTGGTTTATGAAACTATGGTAGTGGGAATTTTAAAAAGGTAGTGGTTTCATCACAAAGAGTGATGGTTCTCTCATGGAGAGCAGTGATTTTGTCATGAAGGTAAGAAATATAAAAATTAAGGCAAAAAACTCTAAAAATTAAAAAATTTAAGGTTTGGAAGGGGACAAAAATAAAATAAAAGACAAATAAGGTTGAAAAAACTAGTTTTGAGCTTATTTATGCAAATATCCTTGCATCATCATTGGATTTTTTCAAAACTGTTACACCATATAATTTTTAGGTGCATACATATTTTTTTCTTGGTGAGACACCTCACCATAAATTGATGAGGGTGTTTTCCCAAGTAGTGTCATACTAAAATAAAAATTTGGTTTAGAAAACTTACCTCACTTACCTATGCAACACATCAAAACCAACTGATATACCCTTGTGACCTACAAAATCAAAAAATAGGAATCAAGTGTAGTCTTATGAAAAAGTAAAAAACATGCTAGTTAATCAAATCATGGAGAAGTTTACTTACCATGTATGCAGATGTGAGGATAATACCTAAATCATCCCATTGGGGACTATTCTTGAGAGTGTATGGCATGAATCTAAAAAATTAAAAAATAATATACTTTACAATTGTGATTAAAAAAAATGTCAAAATCATTGGCATCCTACGAAAAAGTAGCAGATAAAAACATAGTGGTAAATAACGTAGCAGTAAAAATAT
The DNA here is from genome assembly GCA_037957365.1 of Torreya grandis. Classification (NCBI taxonomy): domain Eukaryota; kingdom Viridiplantae; phylum Streptophyta; class Pinopsida; order Cupressales; family Taxaceae; genus Torreya; species Torreya grandis. The sequence goes on from JARHVA010002573.1 coordinate 410,106, forward strand.
AGCATGACAAAAATGTAGTATGAGAAAACATCACGAGGACAAAACATAGCGAGGAAAAAATGTAGAGGTATTGTTAATGTCATGAACATGACACAACTTTAAACTAAAGTTCCAAACTCACGAAATCACATTTTCCTTTGTATTTTGTTTGTAAATTTGGTGTATTACTTTTCCACCATGAAATGTTAACTATTATCATGAAAATGAACTAGACAATAGATAAACAATGTGATAATAAATAAAATGTCCCAATTATGCTCTTCATGATATTTTTGCAACATTACCAATACCACTATGTTTTTCCTCATTATGTTTTGTCCTCATGATGTTTTTATCATACTACATTTTTGTCATACTATGTTTTTACCGCTACATTTTTCACCTCTATGCTTTTGTCTGCTACGTTATCATATAGAGCCAAATCATTAGCATTTGATGTATTTTTTTCTTAGATAGGTAATGAGCACCTCTTAAAACATAAGAAAAATAAGTTTTAAAAGAAAATTACTAAAAACAAAAAGTGTTTGAAACCCGCAAGCTAGTCAACTAGGATATATATTTGCAAACTTTCCAAAAATGAAATTCATGTATGCATTTGCTATTTGTGAAATATGAGCTCTGGATTAGTTTTGATAGATTTAAGTGAGAGATCATTTGAATTGATGAGTAAAATAATAGCATGAAAAACATACTATTTGTAGAAGGAGTAAGTCAAGCATAGGTTGGTTTTGCTCACTTTTACTTTTTTGCACTAATTCTAAAAAATTGATTAAAAATTCATTTAGATCCATTGAACTTAGGAATAAATTGCATGTGTAGGATTAGGGGTTGGGTAGGTTAGGGAGATGTTAATATATTTTTTTATTTTTTTATTTTTTATCTTTTGTGAGTTTTTTTGGGTAGTCATGGCTGGATGACAAAACTTTTAGTTTCATGATGAAACCATTGGTCTTCATAGATCAGTAGTTGCATTTTTTACTCTGAAGTTTACATAGCCACCACATAGAACATGATATAAATTACATAATTTTCAACATATTATGTCAATTTTATAACCATCATGGATGGAACATACAACCATCATTTTTTTCAAGTGGTGTTTATGTAACTACCACTTGCATAAGGTAGTGGTTTCATCACAAAGGCCAAAAAGACTAACTTAGAGAAAGCTTTGAGGTCAAAAAAGTGATTAGGTATATTTGACTTATATTTTTCAAAGAGTATGCAAATGATGAAGCTGAGTGAGAGAGCAAGATTGATTTTTGAGAGTTCTGGGATAACTGAGAGTGAAGGAGATAGTTTTTTTAGATAGGGCAAGGATTCTTGGGATTGCAAAAGTGTGGATTATTATCCCATTAAATAGGTTGTTATGAAATGTGTTCACCTACTAGGATGCAGACTAGAAAACATTTTGGTTTTGACAGCCTTAAGAGAGTGGACAATCACTCTTCCTGGAATCTATAGGGTTTGGGGTTTATCAACAATAGGTCATATTATAACCTTGAGAGAGACCACAAATAGGGGAGAGGGTAAAAATTAGGTGGAGCATTTTGGTAATGTGGGTGAAAATTATGGGGTTAGATTGGAAGGGGTGGATGGGTCAGTGATATTAATCTTTTACAAGGAAACTATAGGGATCCATACCTCCAAACTAGTTAGATAAAAGGGGATTGATCGTCTACTATATAGTTGGTCACCTATCATAAAGGTGATTGAGGAGAGGGGAGATAGTTTACAGGGGCATAGAGCATTCTGTTGAGGACCTATAGATATCTATACCAAATTTTGAGGTTGAGATCTCTTTCCATCAGCCACTCCATGCTCATCATGAGCTAGGTATATGAGTGGATGCTCCTTTACCAGTGAAGACTTATGGTTAGATATGTGGGGGCTATTAGAGCCTCAAGATGGACAATGACATTTAGGGCCTTGCCTTAGGCAATGGGAACATTGACAACTACATTTATAGTGGCTTAGCCATATCAGGGTATGACAAGACTATGGAAAGATAAGATGGCCACTCTCACAGCTTGTGATAGTACACAACAGGTTAGAGATAGACACTTAAAGGTAGAGGTGAAACTCATAGACAAGGTGCCCTATAATTTTGGGTTGCCATATGTTGTCAATATTCTTGTGCCATAGGTAGTACTCATGGGCAGTAGGGAGAGTAGCAATGCTATACTGGGGAGATTAGGGTGGCATCCTCTTACTCTAGGGACTCCCATTATGGCATCAGGGGGAGGATGAAAAGGGCACATTTTAGACAATTACCCATGATAAGAATAGGTTATGGTATACTAATGGTGATACTTATCATGATGCTAGTTTGAGGCTAGTAGTAACAGCGACCACCATAGTAGGACCCTCTATAGCAATAATAGTTAGTGGGTGGAGAAGATGGAAGATGAGATCAAGTTGTTAAAAGAGGAAACAAGGGAGAGATGATGAGGAATTAGTTTTATAAGAGGATTATGTATATATGAGTGTGGATGAGGACTCAAACCTTGATTGGCATGAGGATGACCTAGGTAAAATGGTTTTTGTTTACTTTAGTTTGTTTATGCATTACTTTCTAGTTCAGTACTTAGTTACATTTTTATTTTATACGACTAGAGATATGATGTCTATTTTTTATTTTATGGTTACAGAGATATCCACTCATTGGAGGACAGTGATCAGAGGTACTCTGATTTACCACTTACAATGGATCAATAGACTGACTCGAGATCAGCTTCTGATAAATATGGGTCTTCTTTCCAGTATATACAGGTATACATATGTTTTTTTCCCTACCTACCATACATCGATGGAGGTTACTCATCTATAGAGATAGATAGTTGGATTAGAGTCTTAGTGGAAGACTCTTCATTTGGTCATTGGGGTGAGAGGAGATAAGGCTTCTTTAAGCTGAGAGATAGAGGGAAGGTTAGCTTCCTAGATAGAGACAAGTAGGAGGTGCCACATGAGTTGGAGTCATATCCTATGGCACTTATTTGCATCAAGGAATTATTATAAGAATAATAATAGTAATCTTAGACACTCAACACCTAGAGGGGGTCAATAACCTTTGACTGGACCTTAGGGTTACACTATTGTGCATGCATACTTTTTTAATGTTTTTTGAAATATTAGATACACTTGACCTCTACAAAGGTGATTTTACAAAAACATGATTTATAAACTCAACATTAGAATATATAGGGAGATATTCTAATTTATTATGGTCGCTTGTCATTGTGTACTATTATTTGTAATCTTCATATTACTTTTTCAATTTGTGCACTTTATATGATGAGATGTGTGAATATATGCCATGTATCTCTACTTTTATGATAATGTCATTGATATGCTTATAAATTTGAGATGTGGAAACATAATGTATGCAAATGTAAATGAAATAGATGTTTAAAAATGTACTAACAATTATTTTTTAGGTGATGATTGAGTTATTTCATACAACAAACAACTTTCAACTTGCAACAAAGGAATGAAAATGAAATGTGATATATGTGAGATAGTGAAGGTGGAAAACCATATATCAAAACTTCACAAGGAATAATAAGTTGACCTAATCCTTATGAACAAAAGGGAATTTCTATATTTTAATAAACTTATAAAACACTGGTTTTGTTGGCTTCATCTAGAGGTGGTCAGTCCTGAGAAAGTCAAATAATTGGATAAAATTATATTTTCATAATTGACATCTAGACAAGCTTTATGGTATTTTTATTTTATTTTTTTACACTTTTTTAAATGATTTTTTTATTACTTGTCATTTTGTGACCCCCTTCACTTAGTCTCATGTGACTAGGAAGACACATGGATTATCACCAAAGGCTAGATGTAGGCAAGTAAGGGTGTGTCTCCTGATGACTAACCACATGCAACTAGTAAATTATGTAGACTCAACATCAAGGATTAACGAAGTGTGAGAGATGTGAAATTTATTCATTTTGCATAAGGTTTTAATTTTTTAGTAATGTATTTTTATATCTCTCTCTCTCTCTTTGAAGTCTCTAACCCCCTGATCTTGGCCCCATGCAACCAATAAGATGGAAGGGCTCATTACTAAAGAACCAAGATAGATGAGTAAGGTTATCTGGTTTGATCATATGCTAGTGTTTTTGCTTAGAGGGAACTATAATAGGAAACTCTATCATGGGAAATCTTTTAGAATAGGGTGTAGGGTAAAGTTTTCTAAGCTTGCAAGAGAATATAGAGAAATTATGTACACTATGCTCATAAGAACTAAGAGAAGTACATATGTCATGCTAATTTTGATGATGTCTTCTAAAGATAAATAAGGTGATATGGAAAATGAGATAGAATGTTATGTTGCACTTTGAAATTTTTTGTCACATAAACTCATATCTAAACAACCACTAAATAAAATAATTGATGTGTAAAACAACACATAAATAATATAAATACAAAGAGGGAAATGTGAAATGAAATGACTATATGTAGAATCATTTGAGGTGTAAAGATTTCATATATTCATTAAACTCCTTACCTTCTAAAGTGCACAACTAGGAGGCTTCATTGTTAAAAGTTTTGATCACCAAATATAGGGCCAACCAATTGGACCTAAACTTACAACCTTCTCCCTTTTTTAGCTATTCTAATATCAAGTTTCAAGCCAAGGTATCCTCCCTAAATGGTATGTTTATTTTGATACTCACAGTACTGTTGATAAGGCATGAATAGTCTTGTTTTTCCCATAGTGCTTCAACAAGGGAAATCAAATATTTGTGAGAACTCAGTGAGCAATTTTTGATGGTCTTCTACTTCTCATGGGGGGAGGGGGGAGAAGGCCTAATATTAATAATATATGGGTAATTATTGGATTATATATTGATTTCTATAGTGTTTATGGTTAACTTATGATTTCCTTTCTCAAGCACTAGTGATGAAGGGGAAAGGCGAATGGTTTTGTTATCTAATATAACATCTAATACAATTTTCCCCTACGTGATGTGGCATTGATTGACTACATCAAGGAGGTGAATCATTAGGTTCTTTTGGGGGATTATCCTCATGTCCTAGGACTTCCAACATACCAATATGGTGGACTTCAATTTTGGAGTCGATAGCCTCTAGTATGAGAGGTTTTTGAGGAATGTAAGTTCCAATCTGACAAGGGTCAAATGGGAGTTTGATAGGCTCAACATTTTCAAGGATGGTAATGATTTCAATTGCTAACTTAGTTAAAATGGTTGATATCATTATTACAATATTTCCTCATTTACTTTATTTGATGTATTATACCCCTTTTCTTTGGGCTTTTCATTTGATGAGACTTTGGGAATTTTAGCACCCTTCTTTAAGATACACACAAAGGTTGTTATAGGGTCTTTATCTTTGGTTGAAGTTGGGGGTTTCACCACATAGTTTTTATGTAGGTGTTAGTCGATATGAAGCCCCAATTTTTTACTTAAGTTACATTTAACAACGTCAAAGGGTTTAGGATGCCTTTGAGTGATAAAGGCCATACTGACATGGAGGAACATGATCTCTTGGAATAAATTTAAAGGGATCACCTTCATCTTATGAATCCATAGTCTTACAAGGATCACATTATAGTTTGTGTCCCTATCAATCACATAAAATTTCATCAAGATAGTTTTGGGACCCAAAGTTACAAGAACAACAATGGTCCCAATGGAAAAGGACTTGAGGTTGTTGTAACCTATTAAAGTGTTATGAGAGATAGAGAAATTAGTTTCTCCATGACCAAGTTTTTAGAGAAACAAGAAAGTGACTATGTAAATAGTCACCCTATCATTGACCATTGCTCTTTTTACATAATTATTATAAAGATAGAATTGTATAAAAAATGTTGGATTCCCCTCCTAGCCATCTCAATATTCGAAGGAAGACTTGTAAGGTCAAAGAAGTAAGCAGTGTCTCTTTAGTTTTATCCAAGTGGTAACATATCTAAATTGATGTGATTGGTTTAGTTCTAGAATGGAGGTGTGACGCTAGCTAGGTGGTCCAATCCTAAGGCATCAGCATATGTCAAACAATAGGCTTGAGAAAGTCAATGAAGGAAATATGGAAAAATGTTTTTTTGATATTAGCAACTAAATCATAGTTTACTATAAGTTTTGGATTGATGTTAGTCTCCAACACATTTTTAAAGTGAGTATTCATAGGTTGGTATTATTTTGTGCAAGTAATGATTTTTTCATCTTCATCAATTTTAAATCTATAACTATCATTCACTTTTCCCCTAAGGCCCCAACTAAGGTGTCACATCAAGGTTGGATGTGCTAGAGGTAGAGGCCTTGACATCATGAATATCAATTAGTGGATGTTCGTTCGGTTAGTTACCCTATGACCGGTTCTGTATATTGAACTATTGATGGTCAAAAAATGGGTTCTAATAGATTCACAAATTAACATTATAATGCCCCATAAGACATGTTTACAAAGGTTTTTTGTTGCTCCTCAGGGAATATTTGAATGAATTTATTGTATTCCCTGTAGGCATGAGTATTGTGTCCAATGACTCTATGAAAAAAATAGTAGATATTGGGATTGTAATCCATAGGTCTCTAGTTCTATTTTTATTGACCAAACCTTTATGGGTTATTGCATTGATGAAAGGGTTGGTTTTAGTATTGAAGATAATGGTCAACATGTTGAAACTGGTTTTGAGGTGGGTTTTTAAACTACATGTTACCAGGTGGAAGATGGTTAAAATCAACCACATGAACTATAGATTGAGTATTTTGGTCCCTTGTTGTTGTTATTGTTGTTGTTTATGGGTTGAGGAGGGTTATTGTTTACAATGTTTGGCCTCTTGTTTTGATCCATCACACCATCCATAGTGGAATATTAGTTTCTATTTACAACATTAAAACCTTGAGTATTGGGGTTGTTATGGTTTATATTTTGATAATTCTCATTATTTTGATTTGGAATGACTAGTCACCCATTAGTTCCATAGGTTTTGTGGTTGTTATCAACAGTCACCTAATTAATTCTCATAGGTCTTTTGAGCACTTATTCATAGGACTAATAAGGGAAATTTTGAACATCCTCTATCATTTCCTTGTTAAGGGAGTGTAAAAAGAGATTACATAGTTATTTTTGGTCCATATATGTCGCTCTAACAGACAATATAAGACTTGTCACCATCTCATGATGAAATGGGTAGTGAATTCATTCTATTCTTGTTTAATGTGAAATAATTATCATGTCATTCTTGAGATTTTTGTTCATATCAAAGGATTTAACAAACTCCACCATGAGTTTTCAAAAGATCCCTTAGTGAGGCAATAGTACCAATCAATGGCAATTCCTTCAAGGGATTTGGAAAAAAAATCTCAACCACCCCAACCCAAGGTAGAATCTCTTGAACAACAGTACTTTAAGCCTTGACATGCACACTGGGATATCCTTCCCTCAAAAAACTTGGAGAGATTAGGTGGGGGCCAAGGAAAAAATACTCCTCATATTTTTTGATCAAGGGATTCTTTTAAATACTCAACATAAGCCCCCATAGCATTAAGGCTTGCCAAAGTCCTAGTGGGCTAAGCTTGAATAAGAGGATTTGGATAACAAGTGGATGGGAAGCCACTAGAAGGAAAAGAAAGTAATTGATAAGGTGAGGTGTGGTAGGGTAGAAAATAATTATCCAACTAGGTGGATTTGGAATACATGTGGAAATAGGGTGGAAGATAATTAGATGAAGAAATGGGATTTGGTGCTTGCAAAGGAGGAGTGTACGTGGGTGGTACATAACTTAGAGGAATGAAGGGTGGTAGGGTATTGGTCACCACATTATTGGTAAAAATGTAAGAGTAAACACCTCCAACAAGAATTTGAGTTGAAGGTTGATATGGTGGAGGAATGTTAAAAGTTATTAGGTCAAGGACTCCATGAGTAAGGATGTCATTGGGATATTGGTTTGTAGTGTAGTTAGTGAGAGGTGGGTTAAATGGATACTACGATGGTTGATAAGTTACCTCAGGGATGGGAATGGAATAAGAATGGCCTTGGTTAGAAATATTGTGATTCATCCCTTGATCGAGAGATTTTTGGTTGCTTTCTAAATCCTGAATGTGACCCACCAAGGTAGAGATGAGTTCATTCGGTGAAGAAGTTGTGTTATATTTTAAGACCTCTTTGGAATATTCAAAAGGGAAATATTAACAACTAGTGATAAACCAATTTGTGTTTTTGTTGAGATTATTTTCTCTACTTAAACATAACTTACCTTATGCATGCGCTAGAGTGACTAAAAACCTAATGTGTTGGTGCGTTGACATTTCACGTAATAACGAGTTCTTACGTGCTCACCCAAAGCATGTAGAGAAGGACCAGTTATCATTAGTTTTATTATGCAAGGGTGTACTAACATATAAGGGTACTCAAACACATACGCATTACTCAATGATTATTCAAAAAAAGAAATAAATAGTAATTGTGGACCTAAACTCAGTTAACTAAACAACTACATATAAGATAACCAACATCATTATTTCCATCATCAAAACAACATTTAAGTAACACAAGTTTCATTCAACATAATGATAAGTGATTCAAAGATTACATAATCAAGTGTAAAGTGTAACTCAATCGTATAACTCTCAATGTTATTTAGCTGAGCACAATAACAATAATATCACAACACTATCCACAATCATATCAACACAAAAATAATAAATAACCTTATAAATTTATATCCATGGGTATTTATACTTGGTTTTCTCTGACCAAGCAGTTATAATCATAATCACACTCATAGTGACTCACCAATGATCATCAACACACTTGAGTCATGGTGGCCAATTATAATGGTTTTCTAATGACCTTGGTTGTAGACACTAGAAATCCACACATGATAGTTCTAAATGTTACAATTCCCCTTGACCACCTCAGGACCCCCTTAGGCCTAGCCTTGACCATTCAACCCCAAACCTACCTAATACTAGTCAATTTGACCTACTAGATAAGCCCACCTTTTAACCTAATTTTACCTTGACCTTCAACCATCGACAGTCACCATAATAATCAAAGATCACCTTGACCATTGACAGTTAGGGTCCACCGTCTAACCTAAATTTACTAAACCTTCATCTTGACTTGTTTTTTTATAATTAGCTCATCTAATTTGTGTGCAAGCCAATGTATGTGTGAATTATATTTAGACAACAATTTGGACCCCTTGTTAACATCTCATTACACCTCTCCTTCCTTGCCTATAAGAAGATAGGAGTAGGAGGTGAAAATAACATCCTTCCATGACTTCAAGAGCTTTTATATCTAGAGTTTTTTTATAGTTCACTTCTTCCATTAATCCAATGATCCAACCATCACATCAGAGAGCTAACTTGCCACCACCCCTTGATCAATAGCCAAGTACCGTTACTCTATCAGAATCATGTCAGACTCCACCAATGATCCAACCACCTCAACCATTAATCTAAATAATCTTCGATAAGCTAAGATTTGGTTTTGGTCTATCAATTACTTTATTTCCATTTTTAAAATAACCTAACACAAATTAACCTCCTATAATTAACTTTTATGATCCCATCAAATCTGACTTTTTATCAGCCAAACCTAACACACAGTAACCATTGATGTTCATCCTAATTTTTGATGATCTATCCAACCACCTATGTTCACCTCGATCACTAACGATCACTTTAACCATCGATGGTCACACCAACCACTGACAGTCATAGTGGTAGGAAATAATAGTAAGTTATTTTGATCCACTTGTATTTAACCATATCTAACTTTCTTTTCATCTACCTACCCATAGACCCCTAACCTATTTTTTGAACCACACCTAACCTATTTAGCATTAGTGTTGACTTGCTTATTGTTATATTTTCCATTTTATTCTATTTCTTTATCAAGAATCTCTTGTATTCAAGTTTAGTACCATTTTATTATTGATGAAGTACTTTATCTCCTATTTTCTAAACTTAATTATTTAAAACATGTGTAGTGATAGCCCTTGAGGAAGCTCTTGCTTCCAATATCTAGCCAGCGGTATCCAATCTACCTAGATATCTATCTAACAAACCATTTGATTTAGTGTTGTCTTATTTGCAGTTCATTCCTCCCAAGCCAAAGAGTAGTTCTCCACAACCATTTGATTCAATAGGTGCACAACCAAATAATTTTTTCTACCATACCCATATCTAATTTCTTCTTCCTTTCAAAATATAAGCTAAAATTTACTAAAATATTTTGGCATGCCTGGTGGGACCCTTAAGTCTCTACTTGGATTTCATTTATTTGCATTTATATGTTCTCTCTATTTTGTGCTCATAAATGAAATTAAAATTTCTTTTGGGTTTAAAATCAATTGCATACATTAGTTGCTTGCAAGTTTAGCTCACTTAGTTAAATTAAATTAAAGTAATTTGATCATAGCATCACTTATATCACACATAAATCAAACCATCTACATCAATCAAATATCAAAACAACTTGACATAAGACCCGACTGGGATTTCATCACCTAGTGGTCACCTTACCCTTTCTCAATGATCCTACTTAGATGTCATTACCAAGGGGAGGATTAGCTCTCTAATTGAGTATAAACTTTGGAAATTGGTATGTATTGGCTAAGCACATGACACCCTTATCATTATGGTGTGTGAAGTGAGGGGGTAGGCCCCAATACCAAGCCACATATTTATTTCCAATACAAATATTTTTGAGAGCCTAAACATAACCTAAAACCAACCATAGAATTCTTTTCTATTACCTGCTCTACAAGCCAATTTTAGTCACACGGTTCTTAAAGCTTAAATCATAATCCAAAAGAGAGATTAAAAATGACTTTAGGACTTAACATACTTTTAATTGTGTGTTTGATTTCCTTGCTCATTTTTTATCTACTCTTTGTTTGAGTGGTAAAATTGTTTTTGTATTTTCCCTTCTTTATCTTGTATGGTTTTAACTCACCAGTAGTGAAAGAATCTAGCAGAATAAAACCCATCATCAAACTGATCAAACTCTTCTACCTCCTCACCCATAGAGTATGTCTCTAAACCCAAAGACTCTCCTCACCCTTTGGGAAGTCTTTCTTTCCCCCAGGTAGTCCCCCAAGGAGATACAGACTTTTCCACCTTATTAAATAACAACCCTATGAGCCTTCAGCATTATCTCAACACCATGCTTCACCATACCCCTACTTTAGTTCCACCTATGGACCCACCTTATGGGGAACATTTATATTACCATAGTCACCACCCAAACATTAACCACCCAAGCATCCTCAATGACCAATAAACCCTTTGATACTACTGTAAAAAACCAACCTACCCAACAAACCAACACCCTTATGCCTTCCACCCCCACTAAAAACTCCTTTACCCTAGGATTAACTCGACCATTAACCACCTATACTCCTCTCACCATGGGAGCACCTACTACTAGCATTGCCAACCTTCCTTTGGCTACCCCAAATCCATTAGTCACTATTACACTTCAAAATATTCTAGTGTCTATACCCTTTACCTTACCACCAATCAATACAAAGGTCACCACCTTTTCTTTAGTTACGAACCCAACTACATCTCTTTCCCAACCTGCCTTAACTTCTCAATAGGTACCCATCACACCCAACCTAAGTTACATCCCTAACCAAAAAGGGCATGTACCTCTACCCACTACCCAACCACCTACATCCACCTACCCTACCTAACACCCACCCAACCCCCTATGTCCACATATCAATAAGTGGTAGCTCCTCAACTTCTTACCAATTATCAATACGTCACCCAACAACCACAATAGTATGCACTTCATAACTTTTTAGGCACACAACCCCAAATAAATCTAATGAAAATGCTCATGAAAAAAATGACTACCTTAGAGTCATCCATATCCAGTTCTCACAACATCTTATCATATAACTTGATCTATAACAAACCCATTCACCCATTTGTCCCTATCAAACCATATCCTCCTCAATGGGAACTTCTTAAGTTTTCTAAATTTTAAAGGAGGATCCCCAACAACACCTCAAAGCATTTATACATGCTTGTTATTTGATTTCTTATGATGATGCCATCCTTGTTTGTACCTTCCCCATGTCCCTGTCCAGTCCAGCATTAGATTAGTATAGTTCCATAACCAAACATTCTCTCTTCTCCTTCACCCAACTGGCCCAAAAATTCTTAGATCACTTTTCAATAAACATCTCCAATAAATTTTTCATCACTGACCTTTACTCTATCTGGCAATTTGATGATGAATCTATTATTGATTTTGTATCCCATTAGAGGAGCCTAATCAATCAACTTTCCTTCTCTTTACCCCAACCCGAACTGATAGAATTTTTTCTCGATCATGTACCAAGCACATCTCTTCTACATTGAATTTTTAGAGATTTATAACCTTTGATGAAGCTTTCACAATGGCACATAAGCTATAAAATATAGCCATCAATGAAGGAAATTTAAAGTTCAAAAATAAAAATTGTACCTCCAAAACCAATGAGGCCTCTTCCTCTAAACCAAGCAACCAAACCAACACCAGGACCAAGAGGGATGGAAATCCAAAAGTGGTTGTATTTAAGACCGCTCTTACACCATCTATCAATCAAGCAAACTCCTCTAACTCTTCAAAAAAAACATGAGAAATCAAAATCAAAAAACTAAGAAGCAATTTACTCCGCTTGGGGAATCTTATGCGTTGGTCCTTTAGAATTTGTTGAAAGCTAATATCATACAACTTCCTCCTATCAAACTCCCTCAATAATTTGATTCCTCTTATCCTACACCTATCTGGTGCAATGAGAATGACCTATGCACTTTCCATCAAGTAGTGGGGCATGATGTTAATAAGTGTAATACCTTCAAAAACATTATTTAAACCCTCATGGACAAGGGATAGCTTGTGTTGGAAAACCCGAATGCACCTCCAAACAAGCCCTTAACATTTTAAGATAACCTTTTCCAAATCATACACCTACCAGTAATGAGATAAATAAATCTGAGTGTTCTCATGGCATCCATACCATCAATATGGTTCTTGACACACTCATTATTGAAGAACCTACCACCCTATCTACCTATTCTTCACCCTCTCCACTTATTGGGGTAGTATAATTACCTTCTCTTTTGGAGACCCAAACCGATGGAGTGACATTTTCCTCTCCTCTAATTATTGAGGTAGTGGAGTCATCAACCTCTCCTTCCACTGACATCCCTGAAAAAGTAACCATCACCACTATACCTTCCCCCTTAGCTATTGAATAATTCACTTCCCCTTTGGAAATCATTCCCAAGAAAGAATTCACCATATCTACACATGCCATGGAGGATTCACCCATCCAAAACTTAAATCCTTTGATTGAGGAAAAGGATGAGGTCACCACTCCCCATTCTTAACCCATGGGTTTATCTTTTGAGCCCATTATCTAGGGAACAAGACTGGTCTACAAACCATTCTCTAGATTAGTTCAGACATTGGAATTTGTCTCCAAACCTGACATAGATCAAGCCATCTTTTAGAAATAATTAGGGCTCCATTACATCACCAAACAAGAACCTTCAACCACTTTATTGATAGACCAACCTACCACTTCTATTATCCAACCCTTATTTTATCAACCAAACCAATAAAAACCTCTACTGACCTAACTATTTCTCAACCATCCAATGCAACCAAAACCTAAACAACCAAATCATCCTCTCAAACCAAACTAACAAAAACCCTTGGCATCTTCCCTACATCAAGCCTTAACCACCCATCCTTGAAACTAGAGCCAACCTCACCAAACCCACCAACCAAGTACTAAACCAAATCAACCAAGGAAGTAAAGCCAATAAAAGGCTAGAGGGCCAAACTTCTACCTCCCTTAACCTTGACCTCTATCTTGGGGCCTCGTCCCTCTACTTTGATTAGGAATCTAGTTTTCTCAACCAAAACTTAACCACCACTATTGGTTACATCAACACACTTGCTTTTTAACACACCCATCTTCAACAAGCCATCAATAAAAAAAATACCTAACTTGAAACCTCCTACCTCCAACTTAGTAAACTTCTACCTTACCAAAACCAAAACTATCAACTAACACTACCATACCCAAACCTTCTATCACCAAACCCATTTATAAAAAGACTTTCATCTCACCAACTAAGGCTAAAACCTCTAAACTCTCTCCACCTTTAGTTCAATCTTAATTGACTATTTTTCAAAAGTTATTGCAATCTTCTTGCTTGAATTTACCCCTTATCAAGTCATTTGACATCTTGTTCCAAAACTAGTCTAGTATAATGATCACCAAGTGTGCTCCTATCATAGAACACCAAGGCATGACATGAAGGATTGCAAAGCTCTCCAAATCATAATCCATTGGCTCTATGATGAGGATGATCTATTAATAGATAAACCTCCAATAATTTTGCTACTAATCTAACAAACAACAACCCCTACCCAATGCCTACCTACTCCCTTGCTCTCACCTCAGAGTGACAAGGAACCAAACCAATATCTCACCCCCAACTCTTCCCTCCATCCATACTATCCATGTGGTCACACAATCCCATGCTCAACAAAAATATAGGGGGAAGGCTAAAGTGTCCATCCCATGGACATACCCATCTTTTACCTCCCAACCAAGTCAAAATCAAGCACCTTCACCTTCATCCAAACCCAAGGTATCTATCTTGGGTACCTCCTAATCCAACCCCTTCAAATCAATCAGAAGAGTGGTCCTCAAACAACTTCACCAGACCCCAATAAAGATGAGCCTATATGAGTTAATTTCTACCTCACCTCATCACCAAGTAATGATAGAGGCATTATAGTCAATAAAGGTCCAACTTGAAGACCCTCAACCTCTGGAAACCATTGTTGATGCTCTCCAAGTTTCAAACCTTGTCACCTTCAAGGATTCAAAAATACCTTCTATCCATCCCAATGACCTAGATCCCCCTCTCTTTATTACTACCTACATCAACCAAACCTGCATTAAATGGGTTATGATTGATTGGGGATCTAGTATTAATATCATCTTCTCTCATGCCTATGATCAACTCAAACTACCAAACAATGTCATGACCAAAACCTCAGCCATCTTCTGATCCTTCAATGACACCATGTCCACTACTCTAGGAATTGTTATCCTTCATATCTGTTTAGGACCTCACACACTCCTCGATCTCTTATATGTAGTGGAAGGTGAATTCTAGTATAATGTTGTGTTAGGCTGACCTTGGATCTGTTCCATGGGTTATGTACCCTCTACCCTTCATCATTTCATCAAATTTGAACATGAAGTCTAGGTTGTCACTATACAAACTGACCCAAGTCCTTTCTCATCATGCAACATAACTTATCAACCCAATGATCCTACCTATATATGGCACACCCTCATCGACCAAGGACCAAACCTCAACCATAAGTAATAAATTCATATCCTCTTCTACTAATGGGCCATCCACTAGCTCATCAATCCACTTGAACCAAATTCCCACCATATACCACTTGGAATTAACATTCCAACATCTTTCACTAGGAGAATATCGCCTCTTGAACCTTGACATTTTCCCTACTCCTCCAAAGTATGGGAAACTTGACCACCAACCTAGTCATGACCCCAACATCAAAGCCATTATTCCCCTTAAACCTTCAAACTGTCAAACCCATTTCGTCTATGGGAGACTTGGCAAACCACTTGATGTATAAACCACCTCCTTTTTGCCTCATCCATTCACCTCTAGATTATTCTATCTATACAACCCAGACTTTGCCAAGACATACCTCCATAGGTGTGCTTAGAAAGGATTTGGTCTTGGATGATATCAGCATGGCCCATAAATTTTGATTTCCATTGAAACTATAAAGCCTCATGAGACACATAGCCTCAATTTCATTCTACCCAACAAGAGGAAAACCAAAACATCTACCATCACCACTATTGAAGAAGACATCCCTTCTTCACCAACCCTTTCTCCACCTAAGTGTGAGGATGATGACATCATCCCACCTAGCTTTTTTGATCAACATGATTAGCCTTAGACCCCTAATTTATCAAAGGGAAGGGGTGACCATAACCATTCCTATGACCCATCTTGAGATGATAGGAGATGACTTTCCTACTATTAACACCATTTAGTGTAAGGATGATGATTCCATTATCACCTATCTTTATGCCCTAGGTCCTTCCATCCACAAATATCTTCCTCTTGAGACTTATATCATGTTTAATGAATCCACCATATATATCAACTTGGTCACTCTGGATAACCCTTGCATTGTCAAAAGTGGTTAATCGCTAAATTTTGAGGAACTTCAAGACTTCCCCTCTTTCCTCCATGACTATAGCATATAATTTACTTGGTCTTATAACAACATGTTAGGTATTGACCCCCATCATTTCTATCCATAACATCATCACCAACCATGATGCCAAACCCATCAATCAAAGACTTTGACAAATGCACCCTTGCATAGCCCTCCTTGTCAAAGAAGAGCTCCAGCGTCTTCTATCTATCAATTTCATTCAAACTAATGACTATCCCCAATGGGTCTCAAATGTTGTACCTATCACCAAATCCATAGGGGGACTACACATTTGTGTATACTTTCATGGCCTCAACCTTTCCTTCCCCAAATATGACTTTACTTTACCAAGCATCGACCAATTAGTTGATATTATAGCCGACTATGAGATGTTATCTCTCATGGACAAATTCTCAGGTTATTATCATATCCTAATTGCCCCTGAAGATCATCACAAAACTTTCTTTCTCAAATCAAATCAATGGCTCATACCAGTGTAATAATGATGTTTTACAACTATACAAACAACTAATTGATGAACTATTAACATCATTTGAACACTACAATATTCTATTAACCCCATAATCTACCAATAGCTTCACCGACACCATGGCTTCCCTCACCTCTCAGATCCCCTCTACACCCTTTGAATCTAATCTATCTATTATTATCCATAGACTTACCTAGACTTCTTAAGTCAAACTAGAATTTCCCACCATAATTAATGTCAAAAATACCCAACCTAATCTTTAGTATCATCAAACCTTAGACTATCTTAACCTTACCATCATTCCCTCTACTCTTTCTAAGAACGCTCAAAGAGAATTTATCCAGAGTACCTCACATTATACTATTATGTGGAGATTCTTTATAAAATTGGCTTTGATAGTCTCCTCTTATGTTTCTTATATAGTCATGAAGCCTCTCATGCTATCAAATAAATGCACGATGAGATCTATGGGGGACACTTTAGTGGCCTTGCTATGGCTAAACACATCCTTTGCCTTGGCTACTACTAGCCCACCCTCAACCAAAACTATTTTGACTATGTGAAAAAGTGTCTTAAATGTCAACAATATGCTAATTTTCATCATGCACCTAGTCACAACCTTCATGTATCTATTGATTTATGGCCTTTCTCACAATGGGGTTTAGATCTTATTAGTGAAATTAACCCCCATTCTTCATAGTAACACCATTCTATTATCACCATGATTGAGTATTTTACCAAATGGGTATAGTCTATTATTCTTGTCTCGACCAAAGCTAAAAAGATTATCAACTTTATCAACCATCACATCATCTACCATTTTGGTGTTCCTCACAAAATGATCACCGATGATGGTAAATATTTTAAAAATAAAAAATTCCAAGGTCTTTGTGATGAATTTTGCATCAAGCTCAATTTCCCATCACCCTATCACCATCAAGTAAATGGCCAGGCTAAGGCCTCTAATAAAAATTTTAACAACATGCTCACTATTGGAATTTACACATCCCCTTCACCTTATGAGCATATCATACTAGCATTCAAATCCTTATGGTTACTACCTCATTCTCTCTTGTGTTTAGAGTAGAGGCTATCTTACCTTTTGAAGTCCAAATCCCATCTCTTCACATATCTTTTCAAGATCTCATTTCTCAAGATGACTATCATCATCAACATTTATCCCAACTTGAGATACTTGATGAGAATCACTTAGCTACCCTTACCCATCTTCATTTCTATCAAGAGTGAATCAAACATGCCTATAACAAACACCTTAAAGTGCAAGAATTCAACATCAGAGACCTAATCCTAAAGAAAAATCAATATGTCATCAATATGGAGAAAAGTAAGCATGGAAATTTTTCTTTCAATTAGATTAGACCTTATATCATACCCCATAATTATGGATTAGGATCTTACCAATTGTCCTCTCTTGAAGGCAACCTAGAATCTGAGCCCCTCAATGTTTCACATCTACATCCTTTCTTTTTTTAAAGAGGATCAAACTCACCTTCTATCTAACTAAAGTTCATCCCTTGCTTTCAAACCACATTCATCTTCTTATTTTAATGGCAACCAATTGAAACTGAATCATGTGATTATCTATCATAAACATGGCCTCATCCTGAACAATGGGTACCATGGATCTACCCATGGTATGATTCTCATATTACTTTCTACCCCTTTTCACAGAATGGATTCCCATGATTAGTTTCACCTACACTTTTTTACACCTAATAAACCTTCTTGTGCTTGTAGTTTTTCCTTCATAAAGGTGAGCCTTTAAGCCTATATAAGCAATTTTATGCCAAACAAGAACCACACTAAGGAAAAAATTAAAATCAAAACCAATAACAATCATGGGTCATTCATGTTTCTCTTAATTTTTGCTCATTTCTTAATTTTGCAAGAAGATAAGAAACTAGTAATAAGGGTGTGGTAGAAATCCTTAGTTGGTGATGCACGCATAATCTAGATCAATGTTGAGAAATCTTCTTTGGCTTCGAAGGAATAACCTATAGATAAGAAATCACTAACAAAAAGCGTTGTTAGCTATATAGTTAAGTGGACTGCCTAGCGTGAACTAGATTCAAGAAGCATACACTTGTTAGGAAGCTATCAATCCACTGTTGATAACAATCAAGTTGGAAATGATAAAGTAAAATAGTTTCATAAATTAAAGGTAATGCAATATAATAATAAATTAAAATGCTTGTTAAATAAAATGGCTAAATATAGCAAAAGTGGGTAAGGTCAAATTTAGAAAATCAAAAAAAGGTTTTTGAATAAGTAAGAACATGGAAATTTAGGTTTAGTTTGGGGTAAGGGGATAAAAATAACTTGATATTATTTTATACCATGACCATCAACAATTAGGTGAATTGTCAATAGTTAGGTTGATCGTTAGTAGTTGGGGGTGATCATCGGTGGTTATACTAGCTATCAATGGTTGCCTATGGGTTTCTAAAGGTACTCAAAAAAGATTTGTATAATAATTAAAAGGTCAGATAAGGATTTTTTTAGGGATATGGTAGAGAGGAAATAAGGTACAAACATGTTTGATTAGGTCAGGGAGGTAAAAAATCAAAAATAATGAAGAACAAGTAGAATATACCTATAGTTTGTTAGATGATTGAAGGTTGGGGTAATTTTGCCAGAGTAATAGTACTTTGACCTCAAAATAAAATTTAGTAGAGGTTTGGGTCTTGTTTTCTGATGTTGAGTTGTTGAAGGAAGGTTGGATATTAGAGAGCTTGAAACCTATATGCTTGATAACTCTTCTGATCATCCATTTCACCTCCTACTCCCCTTCTTTTATAAGAAAAGAGAGATGGAGGATGGAAGTTTCCCTAGAGGGTGAGGTTATTGATCATGATGCTTCAAATTTCATTAGCAACACATAAGGCAAACATACTAAATTATGCCTCATTATCTCACATACAGCTAGTGATGTGTTAAGAAAGTGAGGATACCTGACCGTCGATGGTCAGGCTAACCATTAATAGTTAAGGTGACCATCAATAATTGAGTGTCTGAGGATAAAAGGATCAAATTAAGTTAAAAGGGGTTGGTTAAAATTTTAATTTAGTAGGTTAATGAGTTAGCTAACTAGGTGGTCAACTAGACTCAAGGTCAAATACAGGTCTGAAGGTGTGTCGACAACTAGAACTATCATGTGAAGTTTTATAGTGTCTACATTTTGCCCTTTTTTTTATGTGGCTTTGAATTAACAAGATGAAAAATAAGAATAGAGTGTTGGTTGAAGGTTTGATTGCCTCAATTATGGGAGGAGGTGTTTCCCTCAAACTGGAAGTTGATGGGGTGAAACCAAAATCGAGTCAGGGTTTGATAAGTGGTATATGATGAGTCACAAGGTTAGTGATAGAAAGGTGGTTGGTAACTTAAGATGAAAACATGCACACAAAATGTGACAAAGTATGATATCCAAGATCATACATAGACTAAGGTTGTCAATGTTGGTAAAAATAAGGTCAGTTCTAGAAGAACAAGTGATAGAGTAATCAATCCAAAGCATTGGTCATAGTTGATCGGGTGACCTTATAAGTCTCCTAGATAAATTTGGTGTTTTCATAGATATCTGAGGTAGGAAGTGCTCCCTTGAAAAACACAAATGGTATGGTCATGCATGATTTGGTACAAATTTGAATGGTTAACTTTCATAAAAATGGTTGGTACAGTTAAAAAGTCCAATGTAAGGTTATTGTAGAATATGTGAATGTTTGGGCCAAAAACAATGGCCAACATCAAGGTGGATGTGGTATAATGGTTGGTTGGAGAAGGGTAATCTCCAAAAGTGCAAGTTTTGTTGCGGTGGAGATTAGATGATCTTTAAAATTTGACATTTAGGTATACGTGCCTAAAATGAAAAAGGTGTAGGACCTTGACAGTCAATGGTGAGGGATTCCTAGGGTTAACTATTGATGGTTAGCCTGACTATCAATGGTTAAGGGAAAAACCTAAAAAGCTATGGATAAAAAGTAAAAAAAAAATCATTTTCACTTTTGACAAGTTTGACCTTCGTGTTTTGTGCTCTAGCATTTGGTTGATTTGTCACCTTGTTAGGAGATTGTTTGACTAAGTATGTGATTGAGGTGTTGTTAATCAATTGGTTGAGCATGTGGGTTGAGGTGATCAATGGGGGCCATAATGTAGGGTGGACAAGGATGTGGTCGAGTAGTAAGATGCAGGCTCTGACCTCGATAGCAATCGAGGAATGAGGTAGGTGATGTTTTAAATTTGTTAGTTACTTGATTAGGTCTATCATTTAGTTAAATTTAATTGCTTTATGGTTGATTTGACATGGTTTTTAGGGCTTTACCCTAGGTTTATGTTTTAGTAAAATTAGGAATATTGAATTGATGAATTTTGAAATTAGAAGAGTCGATGGGTTGAGGGTAGGAGATTCGATAGGATTTAGGTAATTATTTTGTTAAATTTTATTGTTTTTGGTTTGCTTTGGAAGAGTTAGGTTAAGGGTTTTACCACTGACAGTCACACACAGTGACCATCAATGGTTAGACCTAACCATTGATGGTCAAACATGATTTTTGATGGTCAACCATCGAAGGAGGAAACACATGTAACTATTGATGGTTGTAAGGACCATCGATAGTTGATTATTTAGGAAAGGTGAGGTTCAAATAGGAAGAGATAAAAAAGTTTTGAAATGTTTGAAAATTGGTTAGGGGTAGTTAAAATACCTAGGTATAGGTTTAAGATAGGGCATGTTAAAAATGATTAATGTTTTGAAAAGGTTATTATGTACAACTAGGTGTTGGTTTTGATGGATTCAGGTAGGTTGTAGGAAAATTTTATGGGTTTAGAGTTAGATTTTTTTTGGTAGAAACATCATGTGTTTGGCTTGATATGTTCAGGTAGGTCTTGAAATAAGTGGATGTTGGTGGTTGTAGATTGATAAAAAGGTTGGTGTTAGGTGGGTCTAGGTAGAATGATTGAAAATGAAGTGTGCAAGATAATTTGATTATTTTACAAGAATGAGACTAGATCTAGATGAGGGATCAAGTTCTCAAGATATTTGTGGAGATCCATGATGGGATGACTATGGATGAGGGGATGCACATAGAGGAGGTTGGCCTTGGAGCCATGGTTCACTATCAACACTTGCCATGAGATGTGGCTATGATCGTGGCCTATATCGAGAGATGGGACCTAATCATGAACACATTTCTTATTGTCAATAAGAGAGATTAGCATCCTACTAGAGGATGTGTATATGATTACATGGCTACCCATTCGAGGAAGGTAATTTACCAAATTGAGAGCGAAGAGAGGGATTACCATATGGAGTTGTTATATGGTGAGTATTGGGTCCATGCCAAGTGGCATTCTGATGGCTTTAGCTATAGCCATTATACCAGAGGCTCTAGAAGAATGATGTTTGATGACTATGATGATGATGGCAGTGTCTTATTTTTTGTTACTAGATTTGAGTAGTGGTCGATTCCCATATCTGCTACTAGGAATATTGGTATAGATGTTGCTAAGTAGGATAGTGTTTGGGTGGGTTCCTATTTTGTTGGTCTATATTTATAGGGAACTCTAGAGATTCTAAGCTCATTAACAATATGGTATCAATATTAGGTTTTTGTTCCATTGCAAGGAATATGAGCACATTAGTGTGTTGAGGCCACTAGGGCTACCATGGGATGACTACACTCTAAACCCATAAAATTTGAAAGGAGGGGAGACTTTACATTGACAAGAGCTAGATGTGGTGCTAGATACATTGACTAGTTTAGTGTTGGGGGATCAAAGCAACAATAGATTACAATTGTGACAGCAATAAACGCGGAAATAAATCAGATAGATAAGTAACTAAAATGATAAATAGCACAGAACAAGATATACAAGAAAACACCCTGAAAACTTGTATTAAAACTCTTTACAATAGGAATACAATGAAGAAACTTCTTTCTTCCACACCTCTCTCAGATGCACACAAGATCTCTTACTAGATCTATATTCCTCAAGAGCTCTCTCTCAAGTACACTCAAATCCAACAACCTGGATTGATGCAACTCAGTACTGTCCTTCAAACATTCACAATGTTCTACTTTTACAGTTCTACACTCTTCTACCATCTAAGCTAAGAAGATCTTTCCTACATATAGAATTAGGAAACTTGAGCATGCTCTTACAACAAATAGTTAAGTCTCTTCAACAAGGGCTCTAAAAATAATATTGCTAATAATAGAGACGCGAGCTTGAGACTACAACTCAAACTCATCATGCAAACACTCGCTTCTGTCCACAGAAATCGCTTTCTGGACACACAGGTAACTGACGTCGGTTCCTGCCTGTTCACCTGTGACCATCGTTGGCTGACCATACTGCCAACATCGGCACCTCTGCAACTGTTACTGACCGACGTCGGTCACTCCTGACCGACGCCGGCGTCTATGTAGACTCGAACCTGTTTTAGTATGCTCCTTGGTGAAGCTTTTAGCTCCACACCCTAATAATCTCCCACTTGGAGATAAACCAGCTGCACCAGTACCTGTACAGCAGCATCTTCTAGCTCCTCCATCTTCAACTCAATCATGAAGACCAATAGAAGTTGAATGAAGATTCAACTTCTCCTTTGTAATCGGCTTTGTTAGCATATCAACAGGATTCCTGTCTGTATGGATTTTCTCTAGCTTCAACTCACCATCTTCCAATACCTACCATATGAAGTGGTACCTTAGCTGTATGTGCTTGGTTCTTGAGTGAAAAGCTGAGTTCTTAGCTAAATGGATTGCACTCTGACTGTCACTATACAATCTACAACTCCCAAGCTCCCTTCCAAGCTCTTCCATGAACTGTGTCATCCATATCATCTCCTTGCTAGCTTCTGTGGCTGCAATATACTCTGCTTCTGTAGTTGATAAGGCAACAACCTTCTGCAACTTAGATATCCAACTAACTGCCGTTCCACCTACAGTAAAAACATAACCTGTGGTGCTCCTACTGCCATCCAAATCCCTTGCCATATCTGAATCTACATAACCATGTAGAGAAGTATCTGAACCTCCATAGCACAAATGCTTGTTGATGGTTCCTCTCAGATATCTAAGGATCCATTGAGCTGCCTTCCAATGTTCCTTACCTGGATTGGCCATATACTTACTTACTACTCCCACTGCTTGGGCAATATCTGGTCTAATACACACCATTGCATACATCAAACTCCCTACTGCGGAAGAATATGGAACCTTACTCATGTACTCTACCTCATCATGTGAATTGAGACATTGTTCTTTACTTAACTTAAAATGTCCAGCCATAGGTGTACTTATCGGTTTTGCATCCTGCATATTAAACCTCTCCAACACCTTGTTCACATAATCTTCGTGAGAAAATATCAACCTGTGATTTTTCTTGTCTCTCCTAATGCTCATGCCAAGGATCTTCTTCGCTACTCCCAAATCCTTCATAGCAAACGTTTGAGCTAACTTCTCCTTAAGCTCAGAGATATCCTGCATGTGAGACCCTGCAACTAGCATGTCATCTACATACAACAATAGAATAATATATCTACCATTATCAAATCTCTTGAAATACACACAATGGTCTGATTGACACCTACTGTAGCCGTGCTCAGTCATAAACCTGTCAAATTTTAAGTACCATTGCCTTGGAGCTTGCTTGAGGCCATACAAGCTTTTCTTCAACCTGCACACAAACTTCTCCTTACCCTTGACCTCGAATCCTTCTGGCTGTTCCATATAGATTTTCTCATCCAAATCTCCATGAAGAAATGTTGTCTTAACATCTAGCTGCTCGAGATGCAAATCCTCGAAAGCAACCAAAGACAATACAACCCTTATTGAAGTCATTTTAACAACTGGAGAAAAAATCTCACCAAAGTCAATACCTGGCTTTTGTGCAAATCCTTTCACTACCAATATGGCCTTGTATCTCATCTGTCCATCCTCACCTTCCTTCAACCTGTAGGTCCATTTATTCTTCAGTGTTCTCTTACCAGCTGGCAATTCAACCAAATCCCATGTTTGGTTCTCTCTTAAGGACTCCATCTCCTCAACCATGCCACGCTCCCACTTACTCCTAGACTCCACCTGTAATGCTTCTTCAAAACTCTCTGGTTCTCCACCATCGGTTAGCCATAAATAATATAAGGAAGGAGAATATCTAATTAGATGCTTACTTACCCTTTCAGACCTCCTGGTGGGTGTCTTGGACTCATTCTCAACAATCTGTCCACCCAAATTTTCTGACAGTGACCGACCTCGTCCACCTGTAGACCTATTACTGGCTGACGCCGGTTCTTCCTGGCCGACGTCGGTTCCTGGTCTGCCGACGTCGGTCTCTGTATGACCGACATTGGTTTCTGTACTGTCGACGCCGGTTCCTAACCTGCCGACGTCGGTCTCTGTGTTTTCCTGCAAGTGATTATTTCTTTTTCCCACGAGCTCATTTTGGACCATAACTTCGTCCAATTCACCATTGCTCTACCCAAGTTGATCTAGCTACCTTATCTGATCACTGTACATCACTCTTTCATTGAAAACAACATCACGGCTCCTGATTACCTTGTTAGTTCCTAGATTCCAAAATTTGAAACCAAAATCATCTGAGCCATAGCCTATAAACGTGCACCTCATAGACTTAGGATCAAGCTTCTTTCTATTTTCCTTATCTATGTGCACAAAGGCTTCACTACCAAAAACTTTGAGATATGAGAGATCTACCTTTTTACCTGTCCATGCCTCTTCTGGAATTCCACCATCCAGAGCTGTAGAGGGTCCTCTGTTAATCAGGTACACTGCGGTGTCAACTGCTTTTGCCCAAAACTCTAAGGGTAACCCTGCATGCAATCTCATACATCTTGCATGCTCCATGATAGTTCTGTTCATCCTTTCAGCAATACCATTCTGCTGAGGTGTCCTTGGAACCGTCCTTTGCCTATGGATTCCATGTGTATAACAATACAATTTGAACTTAAGACTACAGAACTCACCGCCATTATTAGATCTCAGGCACTTTAATCTTCTGCCTGTTTCATTCTCAACCATAGCTTTCCAAAACTTAAAAGTCTCAAAAACATCAGATTTCTTTTTAATACAGTAGATCCATACCTTTCTTGTGGCGTCATCTATGAATGTAACATAGTACCGTGATCCCCCAATAGAGGCTACCTGAGTCGGTCCCCACACGTCTATGTGAACAAGCTGCAACTTTTGCCTTTTCTTAGTAGACCCAGTCTTGAGAAAACTAACCCTTTTCTATTTTCCAAATACACAATGCTCACAAAATTCTAGATCCATACTTTTCAAATCTGAAAGCATACCTTTAGACTTAAGAATTGACATCCCCTTCTCACTCATGTGGCCAAGCCTTGAGTGCCACAATTTACAATCCACATCTGAAGTAGATAAAATTGAAGGAGATTTGTTAGTAACACAATTACACAAATAGAGAGTACCTTCTCTCTTACCTCTGGCCATAACTAGTGCACCCTTGGTCACCTTCCAAGAATCTGATGTGAGAGTTACTGTACAACCCTCATCACCTAGCTTACCTACAGAAATCAAATTTTTCTTCAAACTAGGAACATGCATCACATCTCTCAACACCCATGTGTTGCCATTCTGCATCTTCAGCTACACTTTACCTTTGCCAGTAATCTTACAAGGCTCATCATCCCCTAAGTACACTATTCCAAAATCTCCATGGATATAGTCACTGAAATATTCTCTGTTAGGGGTAGCATGGAAAGATGCACCAGAATTTAATACCCAAGATTCTATGTTATTATGCAAAGAGAAAATTAAAGCATCTTGTGCAATACCTGCAACCTTGGCTTCTTCCTTTCTTTCGTGCTGATTGTCCTCCTTAGGCTTTGACCAGCAATCTCTGCTTATGTGCCCAATCTTTCCACAATTCCAGCATTGTGGCTTCCTGCCATTCCTGGATTTGGATCTTCCTCTCACCTTAGACTTAGATCTTGATCTCCTCTTGCTCTTTTCTTTTTGCCTTCCCCTGCTCTCAAAATTTAAAGCATTCCCAGATGTCTCTTCTGTGCTTTTCCTGCATATTTCCTCATTCAAGATAACACTAACAACATCCTCTACTTTCAAAATATTTGATGCAGATGCAATATTAGAAACTGCCATTACTAAGCCATGCCAGCTTTCAGGCAAAGAACATAATATTAAAAGAGCTTTTATCTCATCATCAAACACTATATTTACTGAGCTTAATTGATTCACAATACCATTGAAATCATTCAGATGAGTAGAAACAGATCCACCTTCATTTATATGCAAATTAAATAGCTGCTTCATAAGATATACCTTATTTGAAGCTGAGGGTTTTTCATACATATTTGCTAACGTAGTCATCAACTCTACCGTTGTTTTTGCCTGTGACAAATTAGATATCACAGTGGAGGCCAGACTCAGTCTTATAGACCCAAGAGCCTTTCTGTCAAGAACTTCCCATTCTTCATCCTCCATGTCCTTGGGCTTCTTTGCAATCCCACCTAACGGTAAGTAGAGATCTTTCTGATACAGATAGTCCTCTATCTGCATTCTCCAATGTTGATAGTTCTTGCCATTAAACTTTTCCATTCTCAACTTACTTTCTTCTGCCATTGCTTCTCCCACTCAAACAGAAATCCCTGCAGAAACCCCTGTGAGCAACCTGTAATCCAAACACACTACACAGATCTGAACCTGTAACCAAGGCTCTGATACCACTTGTTGGGGGATCAAACCAACAATAGATTACAATTGTGACAGCAATAAATGCAGAAATAAATCAGATAGATAAGTAACTGAAATGATAAATAGCACAGAACAAGATATACAAGAAAACACCCTGAAAACTTGTATTAAAACTCTTTACAATAGGAATACAATGAAGAAACTTCTTTCTTCCACACCTCTCTCAGATGCACACAAGATCTCTTACTAGATCTCTATTCCTCAAGAGCTCTCTCTCAAATACACTCAAATCCAACAACCTGGATTGATGCAACTCAGTACTGTCCTTCAAACATTCACAATGTTCTACTTTTACAGTTATACACTCTTCTACCATCTAAGCTAAGAAGATCTTTCCTACATATAGAATTAAGAAACTTGAGCATGCTCTTACAACAAACAGTTAAGCCTCTTCAACAAGGGCTTTAAAAATAATATTGCTAATAATAGAGACGCGAGCTTGAGACTAAAACTCAAACTCGTCATGCAAACACTCGCTTCTGTCCATGAAAATCGCTTTCTGAACACACAGGTAACCGACGTTGGTTCCTGCCTATTCACCTGTGACCGTCATCGGCCGACCATACTGCCGACGTCGACGCCTCTGCAACTGCTACTGACCGACGTCGGTCGCTCCTGACCGATGCTGGCGTCTGTGTAGACCCGAACCTATTTTAGTATGCTCCTTGGTGAAGCTTTTAGCTCCACACCCTAACATTTAGAGATGCCTTAGAAGTTTTGGTTGTAACTGATGTGGTGTGGAGGCCATATATGGGTTGGCCTAGGTGGGCCCACTATAGCTATCAAACTTTATCTTTAAAGAGCTAGAGATGGATCTATGGGAGGTGATATGGTGAGATTGAGTTCATCCCATTTGAGATATTTTAGAGATAGTTCATACTCATGTAGGAGATCTCATCTCTTTCTCTAAGGTATAGGAGAGGATGTAGAGTTTCTACTTCTAGAGCTGAAACCATAGGATGTAGTGTTCAATCATGAGTAGCTGCCAGTGAGAGCAGTGATAGATGATGCTAGTTTTGTTGATGGATATGCATCATGGTATTAAGCCCTATATGTAGTGGTTGATTTTAGATGGGATGATGGGGGCCGACAGGCCATGGATGTGGATCTAGTAGGGGCATAGGTATCCAGTGCTAGTCAGGATGGATAGGCATAGGCAACATTGGTAGATGTATAGGTTCATATCATAGGATTACAAAGACATGTGGCCACTATATAGGGATATATTTTTACTTTGTAGGGTTAGGTTACTACCTTGATAGGAGAGTAAGATCAGGCTCAGACATCCCTTAGTTTAGTGACTTGGGAGAGGGATACCATAAGGTAGAGGGTAGGAGCAACAGTAGCACCAGTAAGAGGGCCACCAAACACAATCACTATGACATGATACTTGGCCATGGTTGAAGAGTTGAGATACTATGAGGCCATACTACTACCACACTGTCTAGAGTAGCCAATATGGGGAGAGTATAGGGCCAATTTAGTAAATGGACCAATTTTTGTGACTCTAGGGAAGTGATCCTCTACAATGAGTGGACATATATGTATCCTAGGAGGACTAACACCATATGGTAGTGAAGGTGGAGGAGCATGAGGGGCCAGTGGTAGTGGTGCTCCAGGGGCATTATATTATATGTTTTGATATGTTATATGTATATATTTTTGATACCAGCCTACATGTTGATGATGCAAGATGTACATGAGAAAGAGTGACTTATATATTATTACATGTATTATTGATTTGATGTACATGATGTATATGATGAGTATGTTTTACGATGCTCATGATAATAGTGTATATGATGTATGTTCATGGTTTATGGTTTATGGTTTATGGTTCATGGTTATGGTTCATGTGTATGCTTTAAGAGATGTGGACTCTTTAGCTTAGGCATGTGATAATGTTGGATGATGTTTTGTTTGGTTTATGGATATGATGTTTTATGATTATGTATAGTTTGATTATGGTTATATTCATGTGATTATGGATGGTTTGATTATGGTTATGTTGATGTGGTTTTATGATTTAATTTTATATGATGAATTTTTGTGATGTTATGTTAAATGGATAGGATGATAGATAGATAGATAGATAGATAGATAGATAGATAGATAGATATTGTATGGTATGACTCATGATGTTTTGATAATTATTTGATGTTTATTGTTTATGATCATGGAGATGGAATGTGATTATGGTTAAGGATGTAATGAAAATACATAAATTAAGTTAAATACAAACTAAATGTAGGAAAAAGAAATGAGAGTCATGAGACACATGTCTACATGAACAAATGATATGAGGTTAGAGAAGAAGCATGATGCCTTTTCATTAGTAAGGACCTAACAAAACTGAAGTTATATTGGCTTAATGAACTTAAGCCTTTTGAATGCTTCACATTAGCATTCTTAGGTTGATAAAAAGGTGTCTTGATCACATCGTGTCAAGTAAGCTCATAATCCTTTGATTTATAGATAGTATAAGGTGGAGGAAAGTAATAGGAATATAAAATAAATGAGTGATAGGTAAGGTAACCTTATGTGGGTTACTTTTCCCCTTCTATAGGTGACCTAAGAACCATAATAAATAAGTCTATGTCATATGTTAGGTGTAGACTGATCGATGTGTGAAATCTACTAGTGTTAGATATGAAAGTTGATTGTAGCTTTCTTGGGATAGCTAGTTCTATTTTGATATAGGGTATGTTTGTTATTGTTATTTATTTTGATAGGTTTATGAAGCTAATCAATGTGGGAAGCTTCAAATTATTTATTTTGACAAATTTGACTTAGTCATCCTTCAATGGAGTGGTCTAAGTTTGGATTTGTTTATTTTGGTAGATATCCTTCAAGGGATCAATCTATCTTTTAAGAAATTTAAAGTGTATTGGCAGCTGTCTTTCAAGGGATTAGTCTGTAATGCTAGAAATATGTGACCAAATTATTTTTTATGCTATATTTTAGACATGAACAAGTCTATTTCGACTTAGAGATTTTTCTTTATGAGGGAAAAACTTTTAGCACAAAGAGGTTAATGGTAGGTGAGATGAACGGTTTGAGGAATAATGATCAAGGGATTCTTTCTGATTAGAGATGAAAAGTATCCATGAGAACCATATCATGGGTAGAGCTGTGGCACCCATATTTAAAAATTGGGCTATGATTGTGATAGTTAATCACATGATTTTATATTATAGTTGGTTGTCTTCAAAGGGAGAGGGATAGGTAAGTGAAGGTGAAAATATCATAAATCAAGGGATGAGCTTAAGTTAGACAGTAAGATGAGTTTGATCCTTCTTTAACAAACTAAAAGATGTAGATGTGAAGTATTTAGAGGCTTAGGTTTTGGTTTGCCTTCAAAAGAGGACAAAGGATAAGCTCTTGATCCATACTTATGGGTTATGATGTAGGGTCAAAGCCAATTGAAAACAAATTTTCCTCTTTTGATTTTCTCCATGTTGGTGACATATTGATTTTCCTTTAAGACAAGGTCTTTGATATTGAAATCTCGTTCTTTGAGTTATTTTTTATAGGTGTGCTTGATTCGTTCTTGGTAGACATAAAGATGGTTAAGTGGTGATAAGTGATGTTCATCAAGTAAATTGAGTTATGCTAGTCGTTATTGATGATAGTCACTCTTAGAAATAATCTCTTGTAAAGATATGTGAAGAGAGGGAATTTGGACTTCGAGAGGCAAGACTGCCTCTACTCTAAAGACCAGAGAGAAAGGGGTAACACCCATAGATGTTTGAATGCTAGTGCGATAAGCCCATAAAGTGAAGGGAATGTGCAAGTGTCAATTTTGACCTGAAGCACTAACAACTTTGGTCAACATTTTGTTAAGGATTTTGTTAGAGGCTTCTACCTATCCATTTACTTATGGATGATAAGGCGAGGAAAAACTTAATTTAATTCCAAAATCATCACAAAGACCTTGGACTTTCTTGTTCTTGAAATATTTTTTGTTATTGATGATGATCTTATGAGGAAAACTGAAATGATAGATGATGTGATGGTTGATGAAATCAACAATTTTTTTGGCTTTGGTAGAGATGAGAGGAATGGCTTCCACCCACTTGGTGAAATATTTAGTGGTGGTGATGATGGATTGGTGGCATTATGATGAATGAGGATTGATTTCTCAAATGAGATCTAAGACCCATTATGAGAATGGCCAAAAGTATTAGGATACTTGTAGGCCATAGGTAGGTGCATGACGTAAATTAGTGTGTTGTTGACATTTAACACACTTCTTTACATAATCATAATCGTCTTAGTTAAGGGTAGGCCAATAGTATCTAAAGAAAAGGATACATTTAGCGATAGCTAAACCACTAAAGTATCCCCCATAGATTTTGTCATGTGTTTCTATGATAGCGTGGGAAGCTTCATGACAATGTAGACAATGGAGAATGAGGCCATCAAAGCCAAATTTGTAAAGAAGTCCCTCGTATGTCATAATGAGAGGTACTCTAGACAAAGACTCTTCAAGGATTTTGAGAGAGGTTAGGAGGAATGATATCGAGGTTGAGGTAATAAAAATTTTGCTTGTACCAAATGTTTGATGGAGATGTCTCTAAATTATAAAGGGTAGGAAGGTCAAAATAGATGTAAGATGGGGTGATAAAATGATGGATGGTAATAAAAAATTTAGAGTTGGAAGGTTGAGATGAGATTTCGGAAGCAAGGGAAGCCATTATATCCATGAACTTGTTAGTTGATCATGGAACTGACTAGATAAGGTAATGATCAAATGATATTAAGAGTATATCTACTAATATTTATAATTTAGTAAGATATCATTTTTACATTGGTAAGAACTATTGACTTGGCTCACCACAATTTGAGAATCATCAAAGACATTGATTGTCTTGAATCCCAAGGCTAGAGTGGTTTGAAGACCTATGACTAGGGCTTCATACTCAGCCACATTGTTGGTGCATTCAAAGTCAAGTTTAAAGGAAAGTGGAAGAGGTTAACCATTGAGGGGAATGAAAATAACTCTAGCACCCCCACCACATTGGCATTTGGATCCATCAAAGAACATGGTCATTTGGTAAGTGAGGTTATCTTGAAAAAGAGTCATGATGGACTCATTTGGAAATGCAAGAAGAAGAGGTTAGTGTTGACCAATTTTGCCCATAGGCAAAATCGTGGTCACCTCCTCCCCTTGATCTTCAAAAAATAATCATTTCAGGCTACACAATTCAATGCCAGTGGTTCTTCATTTGGTTCAGTCATTTTTTTAGACCCTTGATTCATTGGCACTTGGTTCATTCTTCATCAAATTTAGTTCAGCACCTAGTCCATTGGTTCGGCCTTGGTTCATCGGCCTAGTCCAAGTTCAGTACCCTTTCGAAGGGCAGGTGCTTCAAGCAAAGGATCAGGTAAGTTCAAAGTTCAGAGTTAAATGAACTTAACTAAGTCTTGAATTCTTTTGGGCATGGCTTAACGCAAAAGCAAAATGGCGAGTAGAATTTCCACAGACTTTTTGTCTACGGGAAAATGTCCACAGACAAAAGCCCGCGGAAAACACAAAGCAAACAAAATGAAGGCCTGAGAGAATTTATGTGGACTTTTTGTTTGCGGGGAAATGTCCACAGACAAAAGTCTGCGGGGACCCGAGAGACTATCCAAAGGACCCACCGAAGTATACAAGGCAAAGGAGCTGCTTGGGAGGGTGCTAAGACTAAAGCAAGCTACAAAAGAAGTCATAAGGGATGAGGATGTCCTAGAAGCTATCAAAGTTAGCAAAGTGAGGTGGCCTTTTGTGTTCAAAACAAAGAGAGCGCTAACTAGTAGGTGCCTAGAATGAAGCGACCTGCCAAGATGTTTGCCCCAAGGGCCGAATGAGCTAGATGGAGACAAAATGGAGAATAGAGAAAGTGCTAATTTGAGAAGTGACTATGGCAGGTGGAATAGTGCCAGCAAATTGATCATTGGGGATGCAAACATCTAAGTAATGCAACTATTTTCTCCTTTCTACATTTAATGGATAGGCAAACTATGTCTTGACCAAGAAAGGCAAACTTCAAACAGACAAAAGGGGGCAATTCATTAAATGTCATGAGTGACTTGTTCTTCCCAATGAAAAAGCATGCAATAGCCCACTTGTAAACATGGAGTGCCAAATGAGCCTCCTTGCTTTTCCATATATATTTCAAATTGGTCATTTTGTAATCATCTTTTCACAATTTTACAAGGCGCAACTCTGCTAAAATTTCTACCTGAATCTATAAACATAGATTTTACCTCTTCTTGGATGGATATTTTGCATATGTTCTGAGTGTTGATTTGTGTTTAGTCATTGTCTTTTGATGCTCTCATAGGTTCAATACCAACACACTAGTTATCTACAAGGCGCCATCTATAGTTGATAGGAGAAGAGTTCTATTTGGGGTACAGAAATAGAAGGGATTATCTACAGAGTGCCTCTTACAGCACCTTTGGTGAACCTCCTTTTTTTTGTATTTTCATTTAAACTTCCTTGTTAATTTTTGCAGATTGGTTCTTCTACCAAGTGTGAAGCGTATGATGTATTTGTCTGATTTGAGAGTGGATGTGAGAAGGTCATTTCATTTTGGTGTATCACCTCCTTAGAGTAGTTTTTTTTCTTGCAATCTCCTTCCCTTTTCATCCCCCCCCATTATATAGTTGTATACATATATGTCTATATTTGTACTTGTTAGAACAAACATGATACATCAAAGGGAGCTAGCCCTTATCTAGAGACTCTCCCCTCCAGCTTTGTCAGTCCCACAGGTGAGAGGGGAGTTTCCATGTTGCGAGGAGAAGGCAGGAGCTTGACTTCCTACTATAGGGTGCAATTTCCTATGTCAATAGTTTTGGCACACCTGATGGGACTCAGTTTGACAACTCATTAAGATTTAGGATTGATGTTGGTCCTAATACAGTGAATTAAAGTTTTCTAGCATCTGGTGACTCCACTAGTAAGAGCTTCAATTTTCAAATTAAGACTAATTTCTTAACTTTTTATGCCTAAAGTCACCACAAGGTCTGCTTTAAGAGGGGTTCCCTTTGATTTCATTGAATTACCTTTAAACTCTGATAAAAGACTACAATTTGAGAGGACCCATCCTTATCCAACAAGCAATCCTCTTAGACCTATTGTAAGGGATGCAGTAGAACCCCAGTTACAGCCAATCCCAGCCATGGCATTACCTTTTACAGCTTTTTGTGGTGAGAGCCCCTTAAATCTCCCACGCTATGATCCAATTCTGGGAATAGCTCTAAAAAATGTGCCTTCTTTCGATGGAGCAAGACCTATTACAGTCATCGATCATATTAGGAATATTTCCAACCTTTGCAATATTCACAATGTAATAGAAGAAAATATTGCCATCAAATTGTTGGCATTGTCTCTAAAAGGCAAAGCTCTTAACTGGTACGGCACTTTGCCTATAAATTCAATACATTCTTGGAATGAATTGGGGACTCAGTTGATAGATCATTTTGGGGAGAAAATAGATGGCCTCTTGCTCACTAAGCAGTTGACGACCATAAAGAGATCTCTACACAAGATATGCAGGACTTCAACATGCATTTTCAAAAGACTTGGGATAGAATTCCCATCCTAGTAAGACTGACTCCCAACTATGCTTTCTTGTACTATTTAAAGGCATTAAACAGTGATATTGATATGATGATCCAATCTATGGGAGGGCATATACTACCTACTGCTTATGACATAGCCATAGCAGCTGAAAATTGCTTGGTACAAGCCAGGAAAATTGCCCCTAGGCCTCACATGCCACTTTTCCCAGAAATGTTGCTCCCAATTTAGACCATTGCTCCCACATTGGCTCCTCTGCCTACCGTAGAGAAACCAGCTGTTGTTCTGACCAATGAGCTTAATGAGGTTAAAAGCCTATTGCAGAGCATGTTAAACAAACTTGTAGCCCTTAAGAGGTAGCAAGCTCAAAGCAACAGGTCGAATCAGGGATACCAGCATTATGGTCAAGCCCCTAGACCCCCCTTTCAAAACTATAATCAGGGATAAGGTCAGCTCACTCAAACCAGGCCATTTCAAAATTATAACTCAGGCCCCCCTTCATCATCTAAAGTCATGGTGCCGACTCAGAACAATCTAGTACAGGAGCAGCCAAGTTGTTTAACCATGGGATATGGTCAAGAATAGGTTGTTTACACAAATGAGATGATGAATTATTTTTAAAATTTAGATAATCAACTAGATACTCATCACCAGGTCTTTGAGCCTTCAACGCAACCCAGCACAAGTAGCAATTAGGCCCAGCCTCATTCAACCCTCATGAATCATATGGAAGGGGAATTTTATTCAATTAATTATGTGGACACTGCAGACAATCAAGTTGACTATGTTGTAGCCAACACAAGGTTTAAGAGGAGAGCAGTGGCAGAAGCCTAAGCTACTACTCAAGTGACAACAACACCTTCTCCATCACACTCCAATTCAAAGGCCCTAAACTTCAGGTAGCCATTTGTGCCTTTAGTCCCTCAGCCTGCAGTTCAGCCTGGAATCAGCCCTAAAGAAAACTTGAAGGGAGGCAGTCCTCAAATCAATATAGTGGACCAAATGAAGAAGTTGCATATGAACATCTCTTTATGGGATCATTGTCTCTTCTAGGCCACAAAGATGTATTGAAGAAGGAATTGCATGAGCTAGATCAGCAGGTTGTCCCAGTAAGCACTGATAATGTCTTGATGACAAATGGACAGCCTTCCACTTCAGGTTGAGTAAATAAGGAAGAGAAAACTCCCCCTTTCTATGTATCCTTGGTCATAGGAGATTTCTTGGTACACAACTGTATAATTGACAGTGGGGCTAGTACCTCAGTGATGCCCAAGTGTATTGCTGACAAGATGGGATTGAAGTATGAAGAAATGAACAAAGTAGTCCTATAGCTAGATGGGATGCCTACAAAAAAAATTGGAATTTTGAAGGTTTTAAGCTTGACATTGCATGTTTTCCCAACCTTCTCAATTCCCCATGATATAGTGGTAGTATATGTTCCTCCTTATTTCATAATTTGTTTGTCCAAGGACTTCACTTCAAAGATAGGTGGCTATCTAGCAGTGAATTGGTCATATCTAGTTTTTAGAACCAAGTATGGGACCAAGGTAAAAATTGAGTCTGAGCCACTCTACAAGGAACATCTAAAACCATATTTGCCCAAGGTAGCCAACATCAATTACACTACTATCGACCTGAAAGAGTCCCAGATAGACCAATCTTTGTCCTCTACTCTTGAAGGAGACATAGACTTACTCTTGGATGAGTAGGGAAATGATAACTTCAAACATAATCCTTAAAAGTTCATTGAGGAGGCAGACCTTGGAGTCTACTGCATGCATGAAGAAGGTGCCTTCATGCCCAATATAATGAAGGCTAGCTAAAATGACCTTGGTCTATGGTAGCTGTACTTTGACAGTTTTAGAAGTAAGCTGGGAGCTGGTGGTGGGGAGATGTTGGTCTCCCCTTCAAAGGATAGGTACTTTTCAACTTTTCATTTCCAATTCTCTTACACAAGCAATGTTGTAAAATATGAGTCTCTTATACATGGCCTTGAATGGGCAAGAAAAAGAGGGATTAAAGAGTTACAAGTTTTGGGAGACAGTGAGCTGATTGTAAATTAGGTGAGAGGCCTAAATTTGACCAAGAATTCTTTAATGAAATTCTACAAGCATAGAGTCTAGGACTTGGTAGAAGATTTCTTTACTTTCAATATCGCTTCCATTCCCAGAGAGCAAAACAAACAAGCAGATAGGCTGGCAACAATTGGTGCTCAATTTGATGTTTCAAGGGAAATAAGTTGAGACTGTGGTTTACGCCACTTGAAAGTGGTAGTTTGACCCTCTATCCCGAACAACATTGCAAATTGGCAAGTTTTTGAAAGTGACCAGCAAATAGCTTTCTTTCTCCAGGAGGAAGTTGCATTTGCAACACATAATCAAGAGAAATTGTAGCAGCAATATAGCAATCAGATTATTCAGTTGAAGAACAATAAGCTCCCTAAGGGTTTGGTCACGCTTGAGAGCATCTTCAACAGAGATGACCAATTGAGAAATGACAAGGCATGCATCACAACCAAAGAGGAGAATTATAAAAGAGTTGAGATCTTCAAAAACAAGTTGCTTGCACTTGGAAAAATCTGCAAGATTCAAGAAAGGCAAGCTTTCATTTTACTGTGTCAAGAATTTGTAGATGTCTTTGTTTAGAATTATAGTGACTTGAAGGGCTTCAACCCAAGGCTTGCCCAACACACCATCAAATTAGAAGAAGGCGCCAGGCCAATCACACAAAAGCAAAGACCTATCAATCCCACAATTGAGCCCCTCATGCAGAGGGAATTGGCCAAATTGATTGAGTCCAAAATTATATTTCCAATCAAGCATTCCTCCTGGCTGGCCAACCTTGTTCCTGTTAGAAAGAAGAATGGGGAAATCAAAATGTGTGTCGACTTTAGAGACCTTAATAAAGTCTCTTTAAAAGATTATTATCCCCTTCTGAGCATGGAGTGGATCCTTTAGAAGGTAACTGGTAGTGAGCGTTTCTCCCTCCTAAATGATTATTCAAGATATAATCAGATTCTAGTGCAAGGTTATGATCAGCACAAAACAACCTTCACTACTAAATGGGGAACGTTTGCCTACAAGAAGATGTCATTTGGGCTATCTAATGTTGGTGTTACCTTTTAGCAAGCCATGGACATGGCTTTTGGAGGCTTAATAAATAACAACATGCTGGTCTACCTCGATGATGTGACGGTATTCTCCAAGGAAGCGAACCAACACATAGAGCACCTCAGGCAAATTTTTGAAAGGTGTAGGGAGTTTGGCATCTCTCTTAATCCAAAAAAATGTGTGTTTGTTGTTCATGAGGGGAAACTCCTTGGCCACATCATGTCTAAGTGTCAGGACCCTACTCCTTAAGAGTACAATTGATTACCTTTTCATAAGCAACTAAACACAGAATTTAACCAAAAATAATAAGTAACTAGAAATCAAAAATAGCACAGAATATGAGAGACAATACAATCTTGTATTAACACTCTTCCAGAAGGAAATACAATGAAGAAATCTCACTCTTTCCACACCTCTTGGGCATACAGTAATTCTCCCCCAAGAGTTCTCTCTAAAATTACAAACATAATCAACTCAATAACCGAGTTGTTGTTTCCACCAATCAGTGACAATCAACCCAATGGTTGTTGCCTACTTTCAGTCCACTTGTGACTATCAACTCAACTGGTTGATTTGCCTACAATACTAGTACCTGTTGACCAAGTACACCAAGCAGATCTCCTTGACCTTGCTCCTTGTTGTGTTGCAGATCTCCTTGACCTTGCTACCCCACAGATCTAACTGACCTTGCACACACACACCCATAGATCTAACTAATCTTACTTACCATGTAGATCTCCTTGATCTTGCTACTTGTAGATGAACTGATCTTACACACCTTGAGACAACCAACCCAATTGTTGTTCTTGCCTTCAAGTGAAGGATCTAATCCTTTAGTCCTTAGTCTTTGATTATAATACAGCCCCATCGATTTAGTAAATAGATCCCAAACCAAATAATAATTAGAAACATAGACTCAAGACTAAAATTAGTCTTTACATGCAAACTGATTGTCTATCTAAAATTAGACCAATTTTGGAATGCACAGACGATCAACGTCGGTCACTGTCTATCTAGAGATGACCGATGTCAGTTCCTGTCTGACCGATGCCAGCTGACCCCTAATCGATGCTAGTTGCTCTGTAACTAGATATGACCGACATCAGTTGATCAGACCAACATCAATTATTGTAACAATCAGCAACCTCCTCCATTTGCATACCTGTGAAGCTTTTAGCTCCACAACCTAACAATCTCCCACTTGGAGATAAACAACTGCACCTGTACTTGTACTTGTACATCATCTAATTTTGTTTTTTGGCTTATATCCCTCTTCAAGTTCAATCTTGAAAACCAACCACCATAGTGAACACATATCCTGTGGTGCTTCTCCTGTCATCCAAGTAACCTACCATATCCGAATCTACATACCCGTGTAGAGAAGTGCTTGACCCTACATAGAATGAATACCTGATGCTGGTCCCTCTTAGATATTTAAGAATCCACTGAACTACTTTCAGTGTTCCTTTCTTAGATTATCCATAAACTTGCTGACAACTCTCACTACTTAGGCAATATCAAGTCTAGTATTCATGTACTCAACCTCATCATGTGATTTAGGACACTATTCTATGAATTGTCTAACCATAGGTGTGCTAACCAATTTTGCATCTTACATATTGAACCTCTCCACTACCTTATTCACATAATCCTCTAGAGACAAAATCAATCGGTGACTTTCTCTATCTCTAGAAATACTCATGCCAAAGATTTTCTTTGTTGCTTCCAAATCCTTCATGGCAAACCTCTGAACTAATTTTACCTTTAGCTCAGCAATCTCTTACATGTGTGACCCTGCAACAAGCATATACACTACATACAGTAACAGGATAATGTAGCTAATATTATCCAACCTGGTAAAATAAATACAATGGTCACATTGACATTGACTAAAGCTATGCTTTGTCATACACCTGTCAAATCTTAAACACCATTGTCGTGCAGCTTGCTCAAGACCATATAACCTGACCTTCTGTCTCACCTGTCCATTCTCTCCTTTCTTTAACTTGTAAATTCATTCATCTTTCAGTGCTTTTATTTCGACTGGAAACTCTACCAAATCTCTCATTTGGTTCTCTTCCAAAGAATCAAATTCTTTATTCATGTCATGCTCCCACTATTTCCTAGATTCTACTTGCATTGCCTCTTCAAAACTTCCTAGTTCTTCACCATCAGTGAGAAACAAGTAGTGTAAAGAAGGGGAATAATAAATTTGAGGCTTACTTACCTTTTTAGTCCTCCACATGGGCGTTTGAGACTCCTTGACAGCTTGCTATCTGCCCAAAATTTATTCTGACAATGACCGATCTCGATCACCTCTGGCCGACATCGGTCTACACCCAACCGATGTCATTTCCTCTTGATCACTGATGTTGGTTCCCTGACCGATGTCAGTGTCCACCTGATCATCGATGTCAGTTCCCTAATCGATGTCAGTGTCCACCTGCCTAACATCACCGACTTTGGTCTACACATGATCAATGTCGGTGACTGTCTGTTCGACATCAATTCTCACCTGACTGACGTCGGTAACTGTGTTTTCTTATGAGTGATGATTTTTACCTGTGAGCTCATTTTGGATCATTACCTTGTCCAAATCAACACTGCCTTGCTCAAAATTATTTATCCTCTTGAGCTGATCTCTGTCCATCATCTTCTCTTGGAAAACCAAGGCTTTCCAATTCTTAACTTTGTCAAAAACATCAAATTTCTTCTTTATGCAATATTGTGATCCTCTAATAGAAACCACCTTCTTCTTTGTTGACCTAGTTTTAAGAAACCTCACTTTCTTCTATTGCTTACAAAAATTTTGATCCATACTTTTCAAATCTAAAAGCATACTTTTTGACTTAAGAACATCTATTCCCTTCTCACTCATGTGACCAAGCTTACAGAGCCACATCTTTGCATCTACATCTGAAGTAGATAAAATAGAAGAATCAGTAAGACAAGTAGATAGATAAAGTGTACCTATTTTTTTACCTCTTGCTAATTCAAGTGCACCCTTGAAAACTTTCTAAGATTCTATTATGAGAGTTACTGTGCAACCCTCATCACCCAACTTTTTTATAGAAATTAGACTCCTATTCAAGACTGAGACATGCATGACATCCTTCAACACCCATGTGTTGCCCATCTACAATTTCAACTACACTTTTTCTTTGCCAACAATTTGACAAGGCTCACCAACCCCTAAATAAATCTTTCCAAAGTCTCCATGGACATAATCATACAAAAATGCTCTATTTGGGGTTGCATGGAAAGAGGCAACTGAATATAAAACTTAAGATTCTACTTTATCCAAGGAACATATAAAAGCATCCCATGCAACAAAATTTGCATCATTTTCTTCTTTATTTCTTTCATGTTGATCTTCTACCAACCAACAACAATCTTTTTTTACATGCCCTTTCTTTCCACAATTTCATAATTCATAATTCTTGCCATTGAATTTTTTCATTCTTAGTTTACTTTCTTCTATCATTGCTTTACTCTCACTCAATCAAAAACTCCTAAGAGTGACTTGTAATCAACAAACACTAACACGATCTGATACCACCTGTTAGTGAACCAAGCTCTGATACCACTTGTCAGGAATCTAAAACACAAAGCTCCGATACCAATTGTCAGGACCCTACTCCTTAAGAGTACAATTGATTAGCTTTGTATAGGCAACTAAACATGGAATTTAATCAGAAGGAATAAGTAACTAGAAATCAAAAATAGCATAGAATATGAGAGACAATACAATCTTGTATTAACACTCTTCCAGAAGGAAATACAATGAAAAAATCTCACTCTTCTCACACCTCTTGGGCATACAATAATTCTCCCTCAAGATTTCTCTCTCTCAATTACAAACACAATCAACTCAATAACCGAGTTATTATTTTCACCAGTCAGTGACAATCAATCCAATGGTTGTTGTTGCCTACTTCCAGTCCACCTGTGAAAATCAACTCAACCGATTGCTTTGCCTACAATACCAATACCCGATGACTGAGTACACTAAGCAAATCTTCTTAACCTTGCTCCTTGTTGTGTTACAGATCTCCTTGACCTTGCTACCTCGTAGATTTAACTAACCTTACACACACACACCCACAGATCTAAGTGATTTTACTTACCATGTAGATCTCCTTGATCTTGTTACCTGCAGATCAACTGATCTTACACACTTTGAGACAACCAACCCAATTGTTGTTCTTGCCTTCAAGTGAAGGATCTAATCCTTTAGTCCTTAGTCTTTGATTACAATACAGCCCCATGGGTCTATTAAATAGATCCCAAACCAAACAATAATTAGAAACGTAGACTCAAGACTAAAATTAGTCTTTACATGCAAATTGACTATCTGTCTAAAATTAAAACAATTTTGGAACACACAGATGATCGACATCGATCACTGTCTATCTGGAGATGACCGATGTTGATTCCTATCTGACTAATGCTAGCTGACCCCTAACCGATGTTGATTGCTCTGTAACTAGATATGACTAACATCGGTTTATTAGACCGATGTTGGTTACTGTAACACTCAGCAACCTCCTCCATTTACATACCTGTGAAGCTTTTCACTCCACAACCTAACACTAAGGAGGGCTTATCCATTGACTCTGAGAGAGTTCACTCTATCCTGAAGATGTCCCTACCAAAGCACAAGAAAGGCCTATAGAGTTTCTTTGGTAGGATAAATTTCATTCAAAGATTCATTTTGAATTTCACTGAGATAGTCAAGCCCCTCACCTCTATGCTAAGGAAGGGTGAGGAATACAAGTGGACAGCAAAAAGGAAGGATAGCTTTGAATCCATCAAGTAGGCCATAACCCAGGCTCCTACTTTGATCAGCCCCAACTTCAACAAAGACTTCAACCTCTACACTTTTAGCAATGAAGAGGTGATATTTGCCATGCTTACCTAAGCAAACGATGATGCCCTCAAATACCAACTTGTTTTTTTCAGCCAAGGGTTAGAGGATTTTGAAGTCAGATATACGTATGTAGAGAAGCAAGTCCTGGTAGTAGTGCAAAGCTTGAATAAATTCAAGCATATGTTGTCTAACAGTAGGATTCACCTCATGGTCCCACATCCTGGTGTCAAGGACTTCTTGACCAATCAAGACCTGAATGAAAAGAGGGCAGGGTGAATTACCAAAGTGATGGAGTATGACGTAGACATCAAGATCACCATATTGATGAGGGGAAGAGGCCTATGTGAATAGCTTGTTGTAGACTTCAAGCAAAAAAGGGAAGACAACTTGCTAATTCATGATGCAGCCACTACAGAGGAACTAGTTGTCATGAAGGATTGGACGCTGGATATGAGGCATTTCTTTCTCGTTGGTGAGTGCCCACATGGTCTTGATAAGACTAGAAGAAGGTATTTCAAACTCTAGTCTCTCCCTTATGTCTTGGTTGACAAAGTATTGTTTAAGAAGGATCTATCTGGGGTCCTTCTAAAATGCATTAACCCAAACCAAGTTGATAAGGTACTGGCTGAGTTCCATGATCGGCCAATAGGTGGTCATTTCGCTCTTAGAGCTACTGCAACAAAGATAATGAGAGCTGGCTATTTTTGGCCTACTCTTTTCAAGGACACCCATACCTAGGTAAAGAAGTGCCAGAAGTGTGCACTTTTTGATGGAAAACAATGATTGGCTACCAT
This sequence comes from Torreya grandis, assembly GCA_037957365.1. NCBI lineage: Eukaryota > Viridiplantae > Streptophyta > Pinopsida > Cupressales > Taxaceae > Torreya > Torreya grandis. The sequence continues at coordinate 453,984 of JARHVA010002573.1, forward strand.
GCCTCTACAGTCCATTCAAGTGGAACAGTCATTCATATAGTGGGGCCTAGATTTCATAGGGATGATCAATCCTCCCTCCAGTGCTGGACACAAATGGGTCTTGAGTACTATGGACTATTTCACAAGGTGGGTGGAGGCTGTTGTTCTGAAAGAATCAAATGAAAGCGCAGTCTTGGAGTTTTATGAGGACCTGGTAACAAGATTTGGGGTCCCAACCACCATAATCTCAAATAACGCTTTGGCTTTTATGGGGACTAGAACAAGTGAATGGGCACTAAGGTATGGTATATACCTCAGCACTTCATCAAATTATTACCCATAGGGGAATGGGCTGGGTGAGTCCACAAACAAAAATTTGATCAGAATCATAAAGAGGACCATGGAAAAAAATTAGAGGACTTGGCATGCCAAGTTGAAGACAGCTCTGTGGGCCGATCGAATCACTCCAAAGAGAGCAATCAAAAATTCTCCATATACACTCGTATATGGAACGGAAGCTAGGCTTTCCATCTCACTTGAACTACCAACATTGGATCTCACCCACCAACTGCAGTTAGAAGAAGGAACCAGCATGGAGGTCAGGCTGTGTGAGCTAATGGAACTCCAAGAGATAAGGGATTGAGCTATGGTTTTTGTGACCAATCACCAGCAGCAAGTAAAAAGACACCTTGACAAGAAATCCTCATCAAAGGATTTCTCTAAAGGAGACATTATTCTGAAATGGGATGAAGATCGAGTTAAGCCTGGAAAACATGCAAAATTTGACGCCCTATGGAGTGGCCCTTACATAATCACTCAGTGCAAGTAGCATAATGCATTCCAACTCTCCAAGTTGGATGGCAAAAAAATGTGTATCCCAGTTAATGGGATACATTTGAAGCATTGCCACTGAGTTGCCATTCACCTGTACATATTTTCCCTTATTTTCTTTCCTATTTTCCCTAAGTGCAGTTTGCACAGGTAGTGTTTTTTTTAGCCTTGTGTGTTTCCCTTTACATGTGGGGTAAAGATTCATGTTTGATTCTCAGATCTTTTGGGGCTATTGTTAACTTTTGTTATAAGCTACATCTAACTCCACGCCCAATGGACTGCAAGGCAACTAGATTTTTTTTAAGCATAACAGGCATGATTCCCCTGTGAGTCACCAATCTATTGACCAATTTTGCCCACAGGCAAAATCATGGTCACCTCCTCCCCTTCCTTTTCAAAAAACAATAATTTCAAGCTACATAGTTCAATGTCAGTGGTTCTTCATTTGGTTCAGTTATTTGTTTAACCCCTTGATTCATCGGCACTTGGTTCGTTCTTCATCAAATTCAGTTCAGCACCTAGTACACTGGTTCAGCCTTGGTTCATCAGCCTAGTCCAAGTTCAGTACCCTTCCAAAGGGCAGGAACTTCAAGCAAAGGATTAGTTAAGTTCAACATTCAAAGTTAAATGAATTTAACTAAGTCCTAAATTCCTTCAGGCATGGCTTAATGCAAAAGCAAAGTGGCGAGTAGAATTTCCACAGACTTTTTGTCCGCGAGAAAATGTCCATGGACAAAAGCCTATAGAAAACACAAAGCAAACAAAATGAAGGCCCAGGAGAATTTATGTGGACTTTTTGTCCATGAGGAAATGTCTGTAGACAAAAGTCTGTGGGGACCCGAAAGACTATCCAAAGGACCCACTGAAGTATACAAGGCAGAGGAGCTGCTCAGGAAGGTGCTAAGACTAAAGCAAGCCACAGAAGAAGTCATAAGGGATAAGGATGTCCTAGAATCCATCAAAGTTAGAAAAGTGAGGTGGTTGTATGTGTTCAAAACAAAGAGAGTGCTAACTAGAAGGTGCCTAGAATGAAGCAACCTACCAAGATGTTCGACCCAAGGGCCGAATGAGCCAAATGGAGACAAAATGGAGAAAAGAGAAAGCACTAATTTGAGAAGTGAATCTGGCATGTGGAATAGTGCTAGTGAATTAATCATTGGGGACACAAACATCTAAGTAATGCAACCATTTTCTCCTTTATACATTTAATGGATAGGCAAACCGTGTAGTGACCAAGAAAGGCAGACTTCGAATAGACAAAAGGGGGCAGTTCATTAAATGTCCTAAGCGACTTGTTCTTCCCAATGAAAAAGCATGTGATAGCCCACTTGTAAACATGGAGTGCCAAATGAGCCTCCTTGATTTTTCATATATATTATGAATTGGTCATTTTGTAATCATCTTTTCACAATTATTCAAGGCACAGCCCTACTAAAATTTCTACCTAAATCTATAAACACAGATTTTACCTCTTCTTAGATGGATATTCTGCATATGTTCTAAGTGTTGATTTGTGTTTAGTCATTGTCTTTTGATTCTCTCACAGGTTCAATACCAACACACCAGTTATCTACAAGGTGCCATCTACAACTGACAGGAGAAGAGTTCTATTTGGGGTGCAGAAACAGAAGGGCTTATCTACAGAGTGCCTCTTACAGCACCTTTAGTGAACCTCCTTTTTTTTGTATTTTCATTTAAACCTCCTTGTTAATTTTTGCAGATTGGTTCTTCTGCCAAGTGTGAAGTGTATGATGTATTTGTCTGATTTGAGAGTGGATGTGAGAAGGTCATTTCATTTTGGTGTATCACCTCCTTAGAGTAGTTTGTTTTCCTGCAATCTCCTTCCCTTTTCATCCCCCCCATTATATAGCTGTATACATATATGTTTATATTTGCACTTGTTGGAACAAACATGATACATCAAAGGGAGCTAGCCCTTATCTAGAGACTCCCCTCTACCTTCGCCAGTCCCACAGGTGAGAGGGGAGTTTCCATGTTGTGAGGAGAAGGCAGGAGCTCAACTTCCTACCATAGGGTGCAATTTCCTACATGAACAGTTAGTTGTCAGGTAGAGGAGTTCAACCAATTGATCAGCAATGACTTGCCCTTTGATTGAATTTTGCTAAAGGAACTCAAGATCAAACTCAACTAGGAACATGAGCCACTTAGACATACATTGGTTCTGGTATGGTTTAGAGGGTATGTACTTGAGTGGGTTAGTGTTAATGATGATGTAGGTTTTGTGATTAAGAAGGTAATGGCATAATTTTGAATCCATGAATATGAGAGTGAGGAAAAGTTTCTTAGGATGGGAGTATTGAGTCTCATACTTTATAAGGATTCAACTTATGTAGTAGATGGCTTTCTCCTTGGTTTGTTCATCATGGTGATCGAGCATTGCCCCTAGGGAATGGTCAGTGGCAGAGATGTAAAGGAAGAAGGGTTGATCTTCTTTAGGAGGGGTCAAAATAGGTAGAGAAATAAGGTATTCTTTGAGTGAATCAAAGGCTTATTGATACTTTTTTGTCCACTTGAAAGATGTGTCTTTCTTAAGGAGATGTTCAAAAGGTGGACATCTATCTGATAATTATGAGATGAAGTGATGAATGGATGGGAGATTCCCCTGCAAGTTGTAAAGTTACTTAAGGTGGGTTAGAGGTGGCATTTCAAGGATTGCTTTGACTTTGGAAGGGTCTACTTCAAGTCCTCAAAGAGAAACAATAAATCCAAGGAGCTTTCTAGATAAGACCCCAAAAATACATTTCTTGGGGTTAAAATGAACATGGAAATGGATAAGATGTTTGAAGATGATCTTAAGGATGTTTAGATGATCCTTGTGATATTTGGATTTTCAAAGGAGATCATCCACATAGTCCTCTACGATTTTATGGATTAGATCATAGAAGATATAGGTCATGCAATGTTGATAGGTTGTACCAACATTCTTCAAACCAAATGGCATGACTCTATAATAGAAGGTTCTCTATGAGGTGATGCAATAATTTTTATGTTGGTCTTTGGGAGCAATCAAGATCTGATTATATCTAGTGACCAGCTATAAGATCAATAAGTTGGTCAATGCTAGGTAATGGAAAGTCATCCTTTGGGAAAGAAATTTTAAGGTCATGAAATTTGATATAGAGGTGACATCCCCCTATAATTGGTGATGGGAATGATGTTGGAAACCCATTGGGGATATTCAATGGGTTGGATAAAGTCAACAAACAAGAGGTGTTGAAGTTCCTCTTTTATAAGAAGGGCGATGTGAGGGTGCATCCTACAAAGCTTTTAATTGACAGGTTTAGCATTGAGATGGGTGATGATGTTATCGAGAGTAATGGAAGGGTTGATTCTATCCATACCCTGATAAGACCAATAAAATGTTATGTTTTGGTCACAAAGGAAGGAAGGGTGATCCTATTGTTCTATGAAATTTAAATATTGTCCAATCTTTATAGTATGAGGGTTATCTTGAGTGCCTAGGTTGACATCAATAGTAGACTCATTCAACATGGTTTGTTTCTCAAAAGGAAGGGATTTATGAATACAAGAATCCCTAGCACCAAGGTAGGTGAGAACAAAATCATCATCCTGACATTAAATAGTGTTGGTGATAGGAGAAACATTTTCTACCATTTTAGGATGGATGAGAGGAAGGGTCCTCGTTCAACAGCCCTTTTGATAGGTCAGGGGGGCCAAACTAATGGTATTGATCAAAAAACATTATATGGGATGATATTGGAATCCTTTGACTTGGAAGGAGATGGAGTTGGTGAGAATGAGATATCTTCATCAATGGTGGTGATGGGTTTAGATGAGGTGGGTTATTTTGTTGGTATGAACCCATGGCCAAATAATTCATGAGGTTTTTGAGTTTTTATTATGGGTAACTCATGATGTCCATGTTTGTAAAGGCCAAGGCCAAACCCCCTCCAATCACACCTATGGAGGTATGCCTTGGTAAATGCAAGTTTGTTTAGATAGGAGAAGTTAGAGGTGAATGGTTGGATATGAGGGGTGGTAGAGAGAATCAAGAAGTGTATGATTGAGTCCCCCATAGATGATATTGGTTTGATGATTGGATGGTCTAAAATGGATGAGAGTTCTAATGTTGGTGTCATAACTAGGATCATGGGTGAGATTCCCATACTTTTGAAGAGTAGGAAAAGCATCCAAGGCTAGAAGACGATACTCCCCAAGTGAGAGCCATTGGAATGTGGGTTCCAAGGGGTCCTCTATAGAGATCTATGAAGAAGGCATGGATGAGCTTGTTGACGCCTCATCAATGATAAGGGTGTATTTATTGGTAGTTAGTGGTGAGGTGGATGGATGAGGAAGAAGGACATCATTAGGTCTATAGGTCATATTGCAAAATTCAAAATGACTAGAGTCAATTGGTATGGTGATGGCATGACCTTCATTCTCAAATTTAATGCAATGGTGTAAAGTGGAGGGGACACAACTCATAACATGAATCCAAGGGCCTCTAAATAAAATATTGTATTATAACTTGCCCTCTAAAATGTAAAAGAGTTTGTGAATGGTGTGTCCCAAAGGAATATGAATAACAATTGTTCCCAAGGTAGTGGCCATAATATCATTGAAAGAGAAAAGGACCACATATTTTCAAACATGATGTTCTTTGGCAAGTCAAGTTGATCATAGGCATGGGAGGAGATAATGTTGATATTTTCCCCTCCATCAATCATCACCCTCTTGATGTGGGTTTGATTGATGTATGTTGTCAGGAAGATGGGAGGATTGGGATCATCAAGATGTATAAAAGGTATTTATAAATCCCTAAAAGTGACTAGGGTGAAAATTTGAAGGGCTTAGGTAAAGGCTACAAGAGGTTGGGTATCTTTAGTTTGAACCTCTATGGATTGTGGAATTTCTATCAATGTTTGTCAGTGAGAGGGAGAAGTGTTGATTAATTCATATAATCTAATTTTCATCCGAGTTTGGTGAAATTATTTCAATACTACATGTTGAACAAAAGGGTTAGAAGGGGATGCACCCAAAATGGATATTTTGGGTTTTGGTAATGGTGAAGGTGTTTGGGTACAATTGGAAGGTTGAAGAATGGAAGGGTTGGTCCATGGTATGGACACTTTAGCCTTTACATTATATTTTTTTTGGGCCCAAGATCAGGTAACCATATGAATGGTGTGGATAAGAGGAAGTGTTAGTTTGGATTGTCACTTCAATTCCTCCTCACTCTTAGGTAACAGTGGGGAAGTATGTAAGTGTTGGGTAGGTTGGATTGGTGGTTGGGTTGGTAAAAGGTTCAAGGGAGGTTCATTTAATAACAAATCCTCCTCATCCCATAGGCTATCGACAAGTGTTTGGAAAGTTTTTTAGTTATCTATATTGTGTCCTATTATCCTATGGTATAGACAAATCAAATTGTCATTGAACAATGATGGTTTGGACGTGAATGGTTGAAAGGTTTGATAGGTGGTTAGATCAAGGAAGAGGTTTGCAATAACCTTTGTAAAACAGTTGAATAGGATTCAAGCAAAGGTGTTGGAGATTATATGGGTTTGGTTATTGGAGTGGGAGCTTTCTTGGAAGTAGGCTTTACCATGGAAGTTGTGGGTTGTGGGATAGTTTTGGTGGACGGGTTGGGTTGGGATTTTTTGGTTAGTTTGGAGGTAGAAGATTTAGATATTGATGGTTTTGAAATAGGTGAGAATGTAGAAGTGGATAGTTTAGTTAAATATGATGGAGAGTTGGGTGTTTTAGTACAGGTAGGTGTAGGTAAAGTAAAGGAGAAGGTTTATCAGATGAGGAATAGGTAACGGGGATAGTAGAAGGATGGGGTCCTAAAATTCAAGGTAAAAGAGAAGGGGGTGGTAAGGGTATAGTTCAAGATGGTTTGGGTGGTTCCACCCTTTTTATAGGTTTAGTCAAAGGTTTATTTGGTGGACTTGATGGTATTAAGTCCAACTTCAAAGATGGGTGAGCTAGCCTAGGTGTAGGAAGTATTCCTAGATTCTTGTTGGGCTTGGTTAGGGGGGTGTAGTGTGCTTTAGAAATTTTAAATGGAAGTGGATTAGAATATTCCCTTATGGTTTTGGAGGAAGAATTATCTAAATATGGGGTTGAGGTAATGATGGATTTGAGGGTGTATGTAAGTGAGGTTAAGGGTTCTTGTTTATTTTGGTAAGGTAGCCCAAGATGGTACCAAAAGGTGGCCCTATATAGATTGGGTTAAGAGGTAAAATCTAGACTTTGAACCATAGAAAAAGGTTTATAGATGGGTTTGATTCCTAGGTCATTGGTTTCAAATATTAATCCCATAGGTGGAGGTGAGGGAATAGTTTCTTCACCTTTGTCTTGAGTGGAAGTTTTGATGGTTGAAGAAGATTGTGTCTCTATGGAAAGAATATAGAATATAATCTCTTCCTTTGGAGTGGTTTCCAAAGGAGTGGTTGGTTCTATGTTTGGTAAGGAGGGTGTGGTCTATTCAAATGGAAAAAGGGAGGTGGTTACTTCCTTTGTTTGGATGTCCAAAGGAAAGAGTAGTGATTCCACCACTTCCATAAGTGGATTGGAGGAAGAAGTAGTTGAAAAAATGGTTGGATCCTTTGGTGTTTCTATCAAAGGAGAGGTGGGTAAGTCAATGGTCTCTTCAATTGAAAGAGAGGGTGTTCATTCCTTTGTTTGGTTGTCCAAAGGAATAGAAGAAGAGTCCATCACTTCAATAAGTGGGGTGAAAGAAGAGGTAGTTGTGTTAATAGTTTCCTCAATGGTAGGTTCACTAATAACAACATTGATCATGTGCACCTCATGAGCGTGAGATGATTTCGATTGGTTGTTGTCATGGTTGGTGGAAGGTGCATAGTTAGGAAAAAAAAAATTGAAATATGTCTAAGGATTGGTTGGGAGGTGCATTGGGATTATCTAATGCTAGTTATAAAGTTATTACACATACTAACATCATGTCCACTAATTTGATGGAAGGCACATAGATCGTTTTCATTATATTAACCAGGTGTGAGGTGATAGGCATAAAATTGTTGGGGAGTTTTGATAGGAGGAAGTTGGATGAGGTTAGTTTTAAGTAGTTTATTCAAAACCAATGCATATGACTCCCCTATGGGAGTATATTATCTTAGAGTGACTCAGTTTTGGTTGCGATTTTATTCGTTTGATGAGTTGGAAGAATTGGTTTGATTTGGTTGGTTGATAATTAAAGGTGGAGTAGATTTGAGGACAACCATGTTTACATTTACCTTTGTCTTGGTATTGGGATGGTTGGATGGGTTGGTGGTTTTGGTTGAAGAAGGGTCATTGGATTAAAAACTAGAATTCTTGTTTCTCAATTTCAATTTCCCTTTGTTAATGGCTCTAATTTCAAGTTTATGTGCCATGGTAAATGCTTCATCAAAGGTTCTAAAATTTTGAACCTGAAGAGTTGGGGAAATATGTTTGGCACAACCTCAAGAAAAGATTTCAATCAATCCAAGTTGGGGCAAGGAGAAATAAAGTGGGTTAATGAGACCTCTCCATCTAGCTACGAAAATGGAAATCAATTCATCATCAAATTGCCTAATGGAGTAAAGGTTGGTAATAGAAACCATTTTAGATATGTTGACTAAAAAGTGATCTAAAAATATTTGGGCTGGTTGAGAAAAGGAGAAGATAGAATGTTTGGTAAGATCGCTATACCAATCCAAGGCTAGTCTAGATAGAGACATGAGGAAGGTATGAAGGAGAAGATCATCATCATATGCAATCAAATAGCAAGAATGGCATAATGCTCTTAAGTTTTGCTGGGGGTCCTCCATGATTTATAACTTGGAAAACTTAGGTAGCTCACATTGAGGAGGATAAGGTCAGATAGGAATAGATGGATGAATAGGTATGTTGTAGATTTGATCATAATATAGAAGGTTATGAGCCCCACAAATAGATGATTTAATATTAGACATTTTATCCATCAACATCTTAACTAAATATGTTTGAGGTTGGGGAGCTCCATAATTGGGTGGTAGGTTCAGTTGAGGTTGGGTGTCTGCAATGTATGGATAAGAGGTGGAAGTTTGAGAAGATGCCACATATTGGTATGTGGTCATGGAAAGTTGGGATGATGCCACATATTGGTATGTAGGTACAAAAGGTTAGGTAGAGGTTGTTATGTATCCTTGTGGATTAAGAACATATTGGTAATATGTCATGGGTATTTGTTGAGGGATTGAAATGGGTTAGGTTGGAGGTATGGTTGAAGTGGTAGGTTGAGGTTTGGTGGTGACTCTTATGTTAATAGGTGGAAGGGTAGGGGGTATGGAAAGTACCCAATTTTGGAGAGGGGTATAAATTGGTGGGTTGGTGGTGATAAGAGGAATGGTGGAAATTGGAGTAGAAGATATCCCCATGGTAGGTGGGGTATAGGTAAAAAGAGGTAAGGTTGCCTCTACATTAGAGGTGTTGATTCGTGCAAGAGGGGTGGTCATATGTTGGAATGTTGGATTGAGTTTTGGTGGTGGTAATGAATGGGATATTGGTAGAAGAAGAGGCTTGGGTGATCAAAGATTGGGTGTTGGTAACACCAACAATAAGAAGAGGAGTCATACCATAGGTTGGATCCATGGGAGGAACCAAAGTAGTATAAGTATGATGAGATAAGGTATTAAGGTAGTATTGAAGGGATACAGGGTTATTACTAAGGAATGTGTCAAAATATACATCACCCTCAACAACTATCTGAGGCATGATAGGAGGGGGAGAATGAGGAGGAGAATGCTCAACATCCAAAGTATACTCTATAGAGGAGGAGGAAGAGGAAGAAGGTGGTCCTTGATTGGTTTGATTTCTCAACTGTTGTTTAGTAAAGACCATGTGAGAAAATAAGAAAGAAATGACAAAAACTCACACCTCAAACAAAAAGCAAGAAAAAGGAAAAGAATCTCAAGACAATCCAAACATACACTAAAAGTGCATTTAAAACTTAGGATTCTTTTTATATCAATTTTGGTTTATGCCTTAGAAAGTGTGAAGAAAAAATTTAGGTTATAGATCAGGTACTAAAGAGGAAATCTAAGGTTGGTTTCAAGTTGTGTTTAGGTGCTCAAAGAGAAATTTATATTGAACTTCAGTACATGGCTTGGTATTGGGGCCAACCCCTTCACTTCACACACCATAGTGATAAGGGTGTCAGGTGATTATCTAAAATATATTCAATTTTAGAGTTTATACTCAACTAGAAAGTTAAGTTGGTTCCCCCCTTGGTAATGACCTCCAAGTAGGATTGTGAAGAAAGGGTAAGGTTTACTGCTAGGTGATGAAATCCTAGTTGGGTCTTGTCTCAAGTTTGTTTTGATGCATTGATTGATTATGTGGTTTGGATAAGTGTGTGATAACAAGAGTGAACTATAATTAATTACTTTATCTTTAAGTTACTAGATGAACTAAAACAAGTAAGCAATCAATGTATGTAAAGGGTTTATTTTATGCCAAAATAAATTTTAGATTTCGTTTGATGATCATAGATTAAAGAAATAAAGGGTACTTAGATGATGCTAGGTCCCATTGGGCATTTCAAAATATTTCTCTTAATTTTAGAAGAAGATAAGAAACTAGTAATAAATGTGTGGTAAAAATACCTAATTGATGATGCATGCATAATCCAAAAAAATGTCAAGAACTCCTCTTTGGCTTAAAAGGAATAACCTGTAAATAAAAATCACCAACAAAAGGGGTTATTATCAACATAGTTAAGTGGACTACCTAACGTGAGCTACATCCAAGAAGAATATGCTTGCGAGGAGACTGTCAATCCACTGTTGATAATAATCAAGTTGAAAATGATAAAGTAAAGGAGTTGTATAAATTAAAGGTAATGCAATATAAGAATAAATTAGAATGCTTGTTAAAGAAAATGACTAAATATAGCAAAAGCAGGTCAATACTTGTGCTAAGTGGGTGAGGTCACAATCAAAAAATTAGAAAAAGGTCTGTTAACAGGTAGGAATATAGAAAGTTAGGTCTGGTTAGGGGTAAGGGGCTGAAAATAACTTGTTATTTTATGTCACACTGATTGTCAGTAATTGGGTGAACCATCGGTGGTTGGTCTGACCATCGGTGGTTGGGTAGCCATAGGTGGTTGGGGGTGATTATCGGTGATTGTGCTAACCATAAGTAGTTGCCTGTGGGTTTTTAAAGATACTCAAAAAAAGCTGTAGAATAGGTAAATGGTCAGATAAGGATTCTGTTAAGGATCTAGTAGAGAGGAAATAAGGTGCAGATAGGTCTGATCAGGTCAAGGAGGTTAGAAATCCAAAAGAACAAAGAACAAGTAGAATATACCTATAGTTTGCTAGATGGTTGAAGGCTAGGAAAATTTTGCCAGAGTAACAATACTTTGGCCTCAAAAGTAAATTCCATAGAGGTTGGGTATCTTTTGTTGATGTTGAGTTGCTAAAGGAAAGTTGGATGCTGGAGAGATTGAAAACTTGTATGCTTGATAATTCTTCTAATCATCCATTTCACCTCCTACTCCCCTCCTTTTATAGCCAAAGAGAGATGGAGGATAGAAGGTTCCCTAGAGGGTGAGGTTGTTAATCATGATGTTTGAAAGTTCTATAGCACCACATAAGGAAAACATATTTAATCATGCCTCATTATCTCACATACAACTGGTGATGTGTTAAAAAGGTGAGGAGACCTGATTGTCGATAGTCAGGCTAACCATCAATGATTAAGCTGACCATCAAAAATCAAGAATCCAAGGGTAAAAAGGTCAAATTAAGTTAAAATAAGCTGGTTAAAAGGTTAAGTTAGTACATTAATGAGTTATCTAACTAAGTGGTCAACTAGACTCAATGTCAAATAGGGGTCCTAAGGTATTTCAACAACTAGAACTATCGTGTGCAGTTTTCTAATGTCTATAATTCTTAGCATTCATAGAATGCTCCCTTGAAGGACAAATATTGAATATATGTTTGGAATTTCTCAAATTAAGGTCGACTTCTCCCTTGAAGGACATCATCAAAGGAATTAAGCAAAACACACAAACTTAGATCACTCCCTTAAAGGATGGCTGAGTAAAGCATTTGTCACCAAAAAAAAAATTCTTGGAAGCTTCTTTCTTCGATCAGCTTCCTCAACCCTTCAAGTAACAACAAAATAAGTAAAAGACCCATTATCAAGAAAAAACAAAAACAAAAGAATTTTTGAAAGCCATAATCAGCTTTCATAAGCAATAGTTTTAAAATCCGCAATCAGCTCTCATGAGTATACTTCCCTCATTGATCAATATACATTTTGTATGACACAAACTTCTTTATACTGATTCTTTGATAACCTCCAGAAGAGGCATGTTAGTCTCACAATAATGTTCCTTTTCAATCATCTTCCCTCTATACACTATAAATCAAGGGATTTTGAGCTCACTCAACATTATGTGATCAAGACACATTTTAACCAACTAGTGAATGATAATGCAAAGCATTCGAAGGCTTATGTTCCTTAAACCAATCCAACTTCGGTCTTGTTTTAGTCCTTGCCAAAGAAGAAGCATCAGGACCTCTTCTTATCCTATCATCACTAGTTGATATATTTACTAAGATGTTTGTCTCTTTGATTATATTCTTCTTCTCACCGTTAGTAATATTATTTAACTTACTTTATGTGTCTTACCTTAAGCAAAAGGACCATAATCATAATCACATAACATCATATCAACATGTATCATAAGCAAAGGCACACATCATTAGCATATCCATCATCATATCACAATCATAGCATCCATGAGTAATAAAGCAATAAGCCATTATTACCACATGTATAAATATAAATAAGGAAGCATATACTCCTTTACTTTTAACATGAACATCATCATCATATCAATAATCATCTCACACATGAATGTCATTATCATAAACATCATCATGAATATAAACAAAAGACATCTCATCACATACCTAGCTAAGATGAATCCATATCAATGTCATCATGATCCTATAAATATCCACATCACAACCATAATACATATAGCATCATCAATGATCAACATAGCTATAAGCAACATCATGAACATAAACATCGAAGCAAACCATGAACGATGAGCAATATACAAATAGCATACCTATAAATTAGGAATCTATCATCAACAACATCATAATGTATACAATAATATACATTCCTCTCTCTCAAAATGTACATCTCACCACATTAGCTCATAGGTCAGTATCAAAATGATATATAATAAAATATAATATATCATAAACTATGTCATGACTATGCCCCTGGGAAACCACTATCTTCTAGAGCACCGCTGCCTCCTAGTGTTTGTCCTCTCAAGGTCCCTGCCTATCCACCCATAGAAGTAGTCCACTGACTTGGTGTCACCATGCTAGCACCATTTTCCAAACTAGCATTCTACTCACCCCATCAGGGCTCATCAGGATAACATCTTAGGACTATATCATAGTTCCTCTACTGTGGCTAGATATCATGTCATATGGATAGTGTTTGATGATCTTGAAATTATTGTGGCTTCTCCTTAAATCTATTTCAAGGAGCCTCTCTCTTGGGTAACCAAGGCTAGTGAAGCTCTAGCCTAGTCCCTCTCACTCATAGCTGCAGCCACCTGACCTTGTGCCACTACTAGCTGACTTTGTAATGTTGTAACCTATGCTTGTGTAGTAGCTAGCACTATTATTGCCTATGCATCTAGGGCAACCCACTGAACCTATGCCCACTGCTCCTATAGAATTATTTTCTAAAAAAAAATTATACTTAAGACTCTCAATTTTTCTTTTGGTTAAGTACCATACAGTAATCTAAATTTTAAGGTTAAAATAACCTAAGTATAGATTTGAATGCAGAGGGTATTCACATGTCACTTTGGCACTTTTTTATCTCAAAGGAATGAAAAGGAGCCTTTAGCTTGCACACAGTAGCCATGTGGTGGAATGGCAGTCCTTTTTATCAAAATAAAAGTCCTTACAGGAAATCAAATGGTAGGCACTAAGCTTCAAAAAGTCCCCTTTTGATAAAGCTTGGAAAAAGGTTTCAAGATTCAAATGAACATGAATTAATGCCACTTGTCATCTTGGTACTCCCTCAAAGGAAAGAGAGTTTTGAAAATCCTCTATTGAATGCGAGACTGATGCATGGGTAAACAGCATTTTACTTTGAGTCAAAAGGTAGTAGGAGAGTAAGAAGCATGCAGAGGCTATCCACGTGTCACCATTGTGCTCCTTAGATCCAAGGAAAATATTAAAGACATCCCAACTTGTGAAATGCTTCCACATGTAGCTTACAGACAGCAAAGAAAGGATCAATAGCTCAATTGGGATTAATAGATCCAACGGTGCATAACCTATAGGAGCCATTAATGATAACAGCTAAAAAAAGAGTAGGAAAGAGTCTCAACAACTCTAAAAGGCTATGAAAGCCCCCACGTGTCTATGTTTGGGGAGACTACATGTTAAATATAAACAAGGATCAACATTTAAAACTGAATGAGAGGGATAGTTAGCAAAAATAATAGAAGTAAGTTCTAAGTTGTTCAGTTCTAATGGCATGCAGTTTTTTAGATCTAGAATTTGTAGACAAGTGGTTAGACCCCAAGAAAGTAGGGGGACTCGGTGGATTTTTTGGGCTATAAGTAGCTAAAAGAGGGAGACAAAAGGGGGGGACTGGAGATTCATCTAGACCAATACAAAATTTTAGGAGCTAGTTTTATGAAGCATTTGATTGCCTTAAAAGTTGCCTCTCTTGAGAGTTTGAAGATTATATTATGTGCATTTTGTGTTATGTACTTTGTTCTTATATAAAGAGAGAGTGGTGTTCTATGCAATAATAGTTTGCTTTTCAGTATTGCTTCTCAATTTTTGTTATAAGTCTTTTGTCAGTTTCACATAAATATTGAGATTATTAATCATGTTACAAACTCTTTAATCTTTTCAGAAAAAATTGTTGAAACTAATACTATGTTATTAGAATAGATGATGATCTAGGCTACTTTTTCCTATTATGAGCCTTTCGTTAGTATATAGTCTTTGCTAGAATTATTGATCATCCTTCATGCTCTTTAATTTTTTTCACTAAACTCTGTTAGTACTCTTTACTATGTTGTTCAATAAAGGAATCCAATCTTGACGTATAGCCTTAGTAGTTTAAATACTCCTTTTATGCATTTTTTTTCCTTTACACTAAACCCTAAGAAAAGAGATAGCTTCTTTAAAATATAGATATTGTTTCGAGGGTCAAGTCCTACATATTTGAAACTTCCCATGATTTTGGTGATTAGTTTTAAAATTAAGCATCAACAATTTTTTTGGCACGTCCAATGGAACAAGATCAAATTTTGTTTATAAGTGTATGAGCAGACATCCTTCAAGGAGGGAAAATCATGAGCCGATTACAAGATCTCAATCTATGATAAACCCAAGAATCTTAGTAACACCTTTGGTGACTACTTCAAGGATAAATCTAACTCAGCAAGTTACTTTGGGAGGTCAAATGGCTATTCAGGCTCCACTTAGAAATTTTGTCAATTGAAATAGTGGAAGTCCACTTATCCTACCAATGCCTCCTGATACATGGGATCCCATTATAGCTAATGCTCTAAAAGCATTATCTAAATTCACTAGAGAGGACTTCAAGACTCCAATGGAGCATCTTCAAGATGTGGTTGATGTATGTACTATCCACTTTATTACACAACAAAATGCAGCCTTGAGACTAATCACCACCTCTTTAAAGGGAAGAATTCGTGACTGATATAGATCTTTAGCACCAAATTATATTAAAAATTGGGACCAATTTGGAACCACATTATATGATAGATTTAAATAAAAAGGAGATAGATCATCCCTCCTATAGCAATTAATCACTATTAAGAGATCCCCCAAATAAGTAATGACTGATTTCAACATTAGATTTTAGAAGACATGGCAAAGAATCCCAAACTCAGCTCAACCGCCTATAGGTATGGAAATCATTTTCTATCTCAAGGTTTTTAATTATGATATCTCAATTATGATTTAGTCACTAGGAGGGCAGACTCTTCCTGATGCTTATGAACTCATTATAAGAGCAGAGAAAAATTTGATAGATGTCAAGAAATTACCTCTAAAGCCTCATATGCCTATGTTCCTTGAATTATCCCTCCCAACTCAAGAAGGGCTTCCTAGTAATTCCTAGGCCAATAATTCTCTATATAACTTTCCCTCATCTCTATAAATACTAGTCACAGTGACATCTTCTACCTCATCAGAAATGAATGATGTCAGGAACATCTTTAGAACCTTCTCTAATGTAATTATCAATCTTAAGAGAAACCAAGCTTCACACCAATGACCTCCTTATCATGGTTTTCAAGGGAATAGACCCCCTATCAGTTGAATCAGTACCGAGGGACCCAAAGATCAACTTCTTCACAACTACCTACCTAGATTGTCCCTGTACCCCCACCATTTAAGATGGTTCTGCCCAGCTCAAGAAGAGATCTGGTCCCTAGGCAAAATAACTTGGCAAAAGAAACAAATGCATGTGCTTTCCTTGTAATGACTCTCACATGCCAAGATATTTCCCTATTGTAAATCTACAATAGAGAGTATCTAAAAAAAATGGGAAACCAAGAAGTGACCTCATCAGGAGCATACCAATCACCCAGAGTTCAAAATGCAACCATGGTGGCTCATATGCAAGGCCTGTCACTAGATTAGGAAGGAGATATTACCCCTGAACATGTTTTTTTCTCATGGATTAAAGATGAGGAATCTATATTCATTAATGAAACATCTACCTCTAAAAACGTGATTCAATCTGATTATTTCACATGATCAAAAAAGAGGATGGTCGAGTTTGTTGAAGTTTTCCCTACTATCAACACTAAATCAAGAAAGGTGCCATTAACCCCAATTGTTCAAGTCCCCATGACAAGGCAAGAGGTTCCAATAACCACATATATTCAAGGGATCTCCAACACGATGGTTGAAAGGACAAGGTGTCCATAGTACTCCAAAGCATAGCCACTCAATCTAATCAATGTGGTGGAATAACTAAAGAAAGTCCCTGATAATATTTTGTTATGGGATATGTTGGCCATCCCTGAGTAAAATTAACTATTGCAAGAAGCACTAAAGGACCATAGTGACCCAAATTATAGTACCACAAAGGAAGCTCCATCAAATAAAGGCAGAGAACAAATGGTAATATCTCAACCACAACAACCAGAAATCCTAATGAATGTCAAAAAAGAGGTAAGGATGCCTAAAACTAACCCCTTCTATATGACTCTTACTAAAAGTTGCTTCACAACTCTATGATAGCTCAAGTGCAAGCACTACAGTCATGCCCAAGTTAATAGTCGATGCCTTAAAGATTAAATATGAGCCATTGACTAACGGAGTCATGAATCTCGATGGGAAGTCGGTATAGACCATTGGGATCATCAGAGGACTTCTATTACAACTATATTCTTACCCAAACATAACTTATTTTCAAGATATAGTGGTTATATACATCCCTCATGTCTTAAGATTGTGCCTATCTAGAGACTTTACAGTAAATATTGGAGGATATATGTCCCTTGATTGGTCACATCTAATTCTAAAAACCAAGCATGGTTCTAAGATGAAAGTGTCATCAGAACCCTTATGCAAGGAACACATTACAGACCAAATGGAATCAAGGTTTGAAGCCTCCCATGCGATGATCACAAGAGAAGAAAGAAGTTGTATAGAAGAATCACTAGAAGAAGTTGGTAAACATGAAGGTGAGAACTATTTGTCAACTTTGACATTGGATGATCCTTATAGAAACTTTGATTCCATTGGTTTAGGAACTTATATCATCTACGATGAGAATCTCGAAATCCGTGACATAATGGAGGGTGAAATCACTAAAAAGTAAATCCCCATAGAGAATTATTTGATATGGAATCTAAATTTTAATGGAGAAAGAAGCAAGAAGGGCTCAGGGGTAGTTGTATGCCTCACTTCTCCAATGGGAAAGAAGATCCTTAAGGCGTTGTGTTTTTGAACTAGGAATTTGACTCAATAGCAGATGGTTAGTATCGTGTTAGTTTCAAAATAAAATAAACACACTATCATTACATATCTAGGCCTAGACACTAGGGAGAGCTTAGTTAAAAAACATGAATAAAACACACAACTAAAATGTAAAATAAACCCTCTTTTACTTTCCTTAGATTCTCCAAAATACTTGTTGTAGTGGTTTGCTTGGCTTTGTACTCATGAAGTCTTCATCAAAGGAGGTTTGGCTACCTCCATCTCTCCTTGGCACCTTTGGCTTGTGGTTTGGCTTAACTTGGAATCAATTTGGCATGGTAACACTAGTTTCATGAAGCTTTGTAATCAATTTTGTATTATAACTTTGCATAATCATGTCTTAAAATTCATGTGGTAAGGCCTCCTATTTATAGATTTTTGAGAATGTCTAGAATCAACCTGAACTATCCATCATGAGATTGAGATGTGTAGTTGAGGATTAATTCAATTTTTGAAATTAAGTTTATAATTATCTTCATCATGACATTGGAAGAAGGGTCAATTAAGAGGCATGGAGGGCTTTGATGAGGCATGGAAGACATGAATCTTGATATTTGTGGTATTTATGGCCTAGCGATGTCTTCCCAAGAAATGAGGTCACCTAATGATGAAGATATTCAATATTAATTTGCAAAACAAATTATTCAACAAGTTTTCATGAAATTATTAATTAGGACTTGATTTATCTTAATTAGCTCTTAAGCATGTTTAACCACTTTGTGTGCAAATTACTCAAATTGATCATAATGATTTGTTATAGGTCCAAAATTTGACTGGATTAGAATTGGAAAGAAATATCAAATACGTTGGATCCATTATCCCATTTAGGATGTTATAAATAGAAAATAACAAAGGAACATGTCCTATGCAAGAGATTTGATAAGAAAGAGCAATCCAAAGTACTTATGTGCAAAATTGACATTTTGACTCTGAATGATTTGATCAAAGTTAGCTAGCCCATAAATTGCATTGCCCCATTTAGGGAGACCCTGGCCAAAATTGGCATTTAAATATGTCAGTTTCACATCATTTAGCGTATTTTAGTGTTTTTAGGCTAAATTATGCATTTTGGGTGGAAATTGGTCAAAATCCTAGTTGGAGGTCATCGGTGGCCAGATTTAGGTGTCTATAGCATTTTCAATTTAGATACACTAACAATGAAGTAGAGTATGAATCTATAGTGCATGGATTGATTCTCACTCATAAGGAAGGGATCACAAATCTAAGAGTCCTCAGGGACTTAGAGTTGGTGGTCAAATAGATTAGAGAAACTACTACAGCAAAGAACCCAAAGATAAGGTCTTACCGCCATAATGTTGGGACTTGATCAAAAAATTTGATGCTTTCAACATTGAATTCATCCCAATGACTCAAAACATTGAAGTAGATAGAATGGCTCAAATCATATCTTATTTTGATCTGACTAAACATCTACTAACCAATAAGGGAGTTGTCAAGGTAATCATTCAACCTATTGTACCTGATAATGAGGATAATTGGCAGGTCTTTGAGAGCGATCAATAGATCATACTTTTTCTACAATAGTCAGGAAAATTTACAGACCAATTACAACCTAATATTGAAGAGGTGTATGGTGAACAAATCATACAATTAAGGTCCAATAAGCTTCCAAAGGGGTTAATAACCCTTGAGAACTTATTTGATCCTAATGATGCAAACATAAAAGAAAGTTCATGGCAAGTAAAGAGGACTATTCTAAACTTGAAGTCTCAAATGGGAGAAAGTTGAAAGTTGGGAAGGTGACCACTCAAAATGAAAAGGAAAGATTGGTGGCTTTATGTCATAAATACAATACGGTAATGGCGTGGACATATAAGGATATTCACAGTTATAAGAGAGATATTGTCCAACATACTATTGACCTAATTGAAGGATTAAAACCTATTCACCAAAATCAATGGCTAGTTAATCCAAGGATAGAGTCTCTAATGGCAAAAGAGCTCAATAAATTATTGGGGTCAAGGATTATCTTCCCCATCAAGCACTCCACATGGGTTTCCAATTTGGTCCCAATAAGGAAAAAGAATGGAGAGATTAGACTCAGTGTGGACTTCCAATATCTCAATAAGGTCTCTCTTAAGGACCACTACCCCTTACCCTCAATGCAACAGATTCTATAGACCATGGTGGAAGTAGAGAAGTTTTTCTTATTAGATGGTTGCTCAAGTTGTAATCATATATGGTTAGTAAAAGAAGATCAACACAAGACCACTTTCACAAAAAAATGGGGAACTTTATTTTATGCCAAAATGCCATTCAGAATCTCCAATATAGGGGTTGTGTTCCAAAGATCTATGGACATTACCTTTGGGGAATTAATAAATAAATCAATTTTGTTATATCTTGATCATCTCACTGTCTTCACTAGGTTAGTCGAGGATCATTTTGATCAATTAGAGGTTGTTTTTAAAAAGTGCCAAGAATATGGGATCTCTTTAAACCCTAAAAAATGTGTGTTTGGAGTACCTCAAGGGAAGTTACTCAGACACATTGTCTCAAAATAAGGGATCTCCATAGATCCAAAAAGAGTTAAGGCAATACTGGATTTATCCCTACTAATAAATAAGAAAGTGGTACAATCTTTCCTTGGGAAGATTAACTTTGTAAGTAGATTCATTTTGAACTTTGTCAAAATGGTTAGACCCATCACCCTAATGCTTAAAAAGGATCTTAGTTTTAAATGGATGGCTGAGGGGCACCAGGGTTTTGAGACTATCAAAAGGGAAATTGCATCCACCTCAATCCTATGTAACCCTGATTTCTCAAAAGATGTCATCATGTATATCTAAGGGGGAGAACATAGCATAACGTGAGTACTAACCCAAAAGGACATAGAACAAGGAGAACATCTGATTGCCTTCTTCTCAAGGACTCTTTGGGACTATGAATTAAGGTATAATTTTGTTGAGAGGCAAGCTTATGCTATTGTTAAAGGACTCAAATATTCAAGCACTTAGTTACTAGCAATAAGATCACAATATTGATAACACATTCAAGTGTTAGGGAATACATAATGGAGGGTGAAATCACTGAAAAGGGATCCAATTGGATAAGTAAGATATTGGAATATGATATCGAAGTTAAGCCCACTAAATTAATAAGAGGGAAGGGCTTGTGTCAATACCTTTCTCAAGATTCTGAAACTCTAACAGAAGAATGAGTCATTGAAGAAATTGTACTCTGAATACAAGGAAATGAATTAGAGTCTTGGGTGACTGATAGAGTTAATTTCATAAATACTGGCTAATATCTGAGTCATTTATCCTAGAAGAAAATAAGATACTATCGATATCAGGGGTCCAACTTTGTTCTGATAGACCTTTTCCTTTTCAAAAGGAATTTTGATGGGATCCTACTCAAATGCATAGAGGGGGGGAAAACTAGAAAGGTTTTTCATGAACTGCATTATGGAACATCTGGAAGCCATTTGTCTGTAAGGACCACAGCGATCAAGATATTCTAGGCAAGGTATTTCTATCCCACTATATTTTTTGATTGTCATACTATGGTTAGTTGTTGAACACAACTATCTACTAAGAGGGGGAATGAATCAATAGATCAGATGAAACTAGTTATTTTAGCAATTTTAGAAGAGATACAAATTCATATGCAAGTCAAAGAACAAATTCAAAGATTACACATACACACAAAAACATATTACTCAGGAATTTTATGTGAAAACCCCAAAGGAAAAAACCATGATGAAAATAGTTTCTAGAATATACTATTCTAATCCAACCTCACTATTAAATTCCTCACTGGCTAACCTCACTGGTTACATTCAAGATCACTCACTCTAAGGAAGCACCCACTCCCTAAGGAGACACCAATATTCTAAATGAGCATCAACTTAGTTTTTTGATGGAACCAAACAATCAAAACTATGAAGCTATAACTTCAAAATACAAGATGGATTCACAAATGAATCTAGATCAATTTCTTTGTTACAATTTTAGTCTATAACTACTCATTCTCTACTCAATCTATGTTCATTCTCTGGGTGTTCTTTCTTCCTCTTTGCCTCACTCTCAGTTGTTAACTCTCTACTCAATCTCTGCACATTCTTTGTGTGCTCTTTCTTCCTTTTTGCCTCACTCTTTATTGCTCTGTCTTTCACTATGTGTCTTCATATATTTCAAAGTGACACTCTTTAAGTTGCTCTATAGCACTCTCTCAAATGAAACAACATTAGCAACTACATAATGAATAATATGTCATGTATATACATTGAGTTTTAAGTTTTCATCTATGCAACGTGTTCACATTTCAGCTCCTCTTGACTGACTCCTACTATCTATTCACATTTAATGTGACTTTGACATTTGTAAATTCTTGTGTCTCGATTCATGCATTACACTTCAATGCTCATATCTCTTTTTCATCTTTGATGGCTATTAGATTCTGATCATAACTATGCCATTTCTGTTCCATGTCTTGGTTCATGCATCATGCTATAATGCTCTGGTCTCTTTAATATGTTTGGCAACTACTGGATTTATCTCATAAATGCACAACCTCCTTAATTGATTATTGATCAGTTGGATCGATCAATCTTGAGCTCTGTGCAATAATTTATAGGTTTTGTCTATTCCTTCATTTGTTTTTTGAGAACATATTAAATGTGGGCCTTTGATTTCTTTCTTCGTGCCAAGTCTAATCATCGAGCTCCTTTTTGTATCTAGCTATTTCCTAAATATCAAGATCACTTTTGCTCCTTTTGATTTATTTGAATATGCTCGATCCATAAATTTAGTCAGACATTAATCTCTATCAGATTTGACTATATCTCACTTGTCATGGCATTCATGAGAGCTTTCACTCTGATAGATCTTAACAAAATTGCTTGATCTTTAACTTTTTCACTGTGCATTAACCTTCGAGCACTTTTAAGGCTTTGGATTCACTCACTCTGTTGGATCTTCTTAATCCTGACTTGCGTGTGTCGTTGGATCATCAAAGATGCTTGATCTTTATGTTGAATAGATCATTAACATTTGATATGTTGACTTCATCTCAATTCTTTTGACATATTTGAAAATCTTCCCCTTCGTCGATCTCTTCAGACTTGCTCAAATTTTAACATGTCCCCTTCGGGACAATTTCCACAAAATTTTTGTCTAAGTCCCCTTTTGGCACTTTTATTTAAGACACATACCCTTTAGGGATTTGAAAATGTACCCTTCAACTTTTTTATAAAGGTCCACATACCCTTCGGCCTTTTTAAAATATCCCTTCAGACTTTTTGCAATGGTTCACTTGCCCTTCGAAACTTTTGCAATGGTCCACTTACCCTTTGGACTTTTTGAAAAGATCCCTTCAAAACTTTTGCAAAAGTCCACTTACCCTTCAAATATTCTCAGTGTCCTTTCAAAAACTTTTTTTGGTCCACTTACCCTTTGGACTTCTTGAAAATATCCCTTTAGCATTTTTGGAATGGTCCACTTACCCTTCAAAAACTTTGTTCGGGTCCATTTTTCAGAAAATGACTTAACCATTCTTCTGAAAGAATTCTTTCAAGACCATTTCGGGTTCTCCATATTGCTTGACTTATAAGTTTGAAAGAAGTTAAGTCATTCCATAACCTTGATTAACTTCATTGGACCCATTTAGGTTCTTGATGTTGCTCAACTTATAAACATGAAGGAATTAAAGTCATTCCAGAAACTTGATTGACTCACCTAGACCCATTTGGGTTCTTCACATTGCTTGACTTATAAAGATGAGATCAATTAAGTCATTTTGGAAACCTGATCAACTCCACTAGACCCATTCGGGTTCTTGAGACTACTTAGCTTATGAATTTGAACGAAGTAAAGTTGTTATGGAAACCCGATTTACTCACCCAGACCCATTTGGGTTCTCGAGATTACTTTACTTGTGATACTTTATGAGTCAAAGCAGTTGAATTACACAAACCCAATCAACATTCTCCTAACCAAGTCAGGTTTTTGACATAGCTTTACTTATGAACTTTATAATTAAAAGTGAATGAAGTACATGGACTTGACAAACCCAAATCACTATGCCTTTGTCATTAATGTTTACCTATTTGACATCAATGACAATCTTAATGACAATCTCCTTATTCACCATGATACTCAAATTACCAACATTAGTAAGTGTCAACCTTGTCAGTTTTACATCGGTAAGAGAAGAAATGTTGTGTTGCCACTCATCCCTACAATTATTGAAAAGCCTTTTGCACAATGGGGCTTGGATTTATTGGGTGATTAATCCAATTTCAAGCATGCGACACAAGTGGATCCTTACTGCAATAGATTATTTCACAAGGTGGACAGAAGCAATACCCTTAAAAGAAGCAATAGAGAATGTGATTCTAGATCTCCTACAAGAAAATATGACTAGGTTTGGACCTCCTTGCACTATTATATCTGACAATGCTAAGGTGTTCCTAGCATCTAAAGTGTCTGATTTTCCATTAAAAAATGGTATATACCTAAAGACTTCATCAAATTATTATCTTCAAGGGAATGGTTTGGCAAAGTCGACTAACAAGAACCTGATTAGACTCATCAAGAGAATGGAGAATGAACACAAAAGAAGATGGCATGAATACATAAAAATGCCTTTATGGGCAGATCAGATAACACCTAATCAAGTGATAAAGGCCTCTTCATACAAGTTGGTATATGGAAAAGGAGTAGTAATGCCTATTTCTATCTAAGTTCCAGCCTTGCAGTTGATAAATCAAATAGAAGTTGAAGAAAATGGTCCAATGCAAGTTAGACTAGCAGAGTTGTTAGAGCTTCAGGAGAAAAGAGAATAAGCACATGAGTCAATGATAAGTTGACAAGCAACTATCAAATGTTGGTTTGGCCAAAGAACTTTAGAGCTTGATTTTAAAATTGGTGCATGGATCTTGAAATGGGATGCAAGAGCGGCTAAACCCGAAAACCATGATAAGTTTTATTCTTTGTAGACAGGCCCCTTCAAGATAATTGCTTATAAGCAACGCAATGCTTATGAATTGGAGACGATGGAGGGAGAGTCTCTAGATATTCCCATTAATGGGATTTTCCTTAAACTCTTCATATAAGAATCATGCAACTAATGTATCATAGCTAGGCTAGTTTCCTTTCTATTTTCTTATTTTGAGGTTGTTTACCTACCTCTCTTCTAAATAAGTGTTCTTCTAACATGTGTCAGCAATGAAGGCTCTCTAGAATCCCTTATGATTTTGTCTCATATGTCATTCTAAGAGGATGCCTATCTAATGGATTCTCAAGGGTCTTTAATGTTAAAATTTTAAATTTTGAATTGAGAATCTCAAAGATTTATTTTTAGGTGACTTAATTTAAGTTTTAATGAGACATGACTATCCATCAAGGAAAGTCATTAATTCTCACTCGTAGAAGCAATGGAGTTAAAAAAAGAATTTGGGTCTCATTTTTCATCATAGTTAAACAAAGTGTTTACTCAGAGTCAAGCGAGGAGCTAGCATCTAAATCCAATCAAGCACAATAATTGAGCCAAAGAGTAGCAAAGAGTATTCTCATAATATAGAGTTTAGTCAAAATGGCCACCACATTAACATAATCAAAGTCGTACACCTCAGCTCCTATGTAGCCCAAAGCTATGTACCCAAGAACTAGAGTAGTGATCAAAGGTGTCTCCTGGGACTCTCTCGTCATCCTTGACTATGTAGATGAAATTTTGGATCATGTTCTAACAAAAAAACTAATACCCTTAGAGAGGTGGTGCATGCCAAAATGTTGAATCAAAGGATGCCCAAAACCTTTATCATGAGGGTTTGGACCTCAGGGCTAACTAAATATCCAGTACCCACAGTGCACCCATACCCTGAATTGGTGGAATTATGGGCACAAAATTAGAATCCTACAAGCACAATGTTTCAAAAAGGATTGATCAAGATAGTGATCACCCCCCAAGCTATCTGTAACATGCTAGATCTACAGCATGACCCTTCTTCTATATTTTATGACATGACTCAGTTGAGGCATGTTTGGTCTGAGGTACACCAAAAACAAGTATTCTTAAATAAGGAGCTGCATGTAGCAGAAGATAGTACTCAAACTCCATCCCTGCCCTTTGAGAAAGGCAATCCATCTTCAAAATCCCAGGATTTATGTTTGATGCTCACCTTCATTTTTGGCTAGAATAGTGACTAAATGGTGCATGACTGGAAACTGACATCCATTTTCTATTTGAAGACCATCTCTAGGTCACAAACATACAAGTTTGATTTTACAGAGCACATTGCCTATACCATGAGCCAATAACTAGCTAATTTCAGTGTTCACCCTACCTTTAGGTATTCTTCATATCTATTCCACCTTATTTTATATCAAAATACCCAATTTTTCCAGCATAATATGGATTTGACTGTATGGGACTTAGAAGCAATAGACCCCTACAAGGTTATCCCTGTGTCTGCATGGACTCATGTGTTGTCAGAGTCATCAAATGCCTATGAGTTTGCTGAGCATTTTATGGCACCACTAATGGGTAAGATGGATTCAAAGGAAATAAACAATAGAATAAATGACTCGGTTAGGTCCATCTTGTCTGATGCCCATCACCCCTATGATTTCTTTTTCAAGGCCCATCATTATTTTATTAAGGTTTATGGTTTTGAGGAGGAACCTTTTATGCTTCCCAAAGTTTTGACCAGTAGAATAGTAAGCTTGGAAGTGGCATGGAAATTAGTGATCATTGACTTTGATTTTGGAGCAAGAAAAAAGATGAGGTCTTTCCATGACATCCTGCTGATTAGGTGCGACATTATTGTAGTGAAGAGACAGGTAGAATTTATCCTAAATAGGAAACTGGTCACTTATGGGTTAGTTTTAATTTAGGATCTATGAAGATATGACCTCGATGGCTTCATGACCTCTTGGCTTGCCAAGATTAAGGTCCATGCCCCTTTCAAGCATGAGAGCAGAAAGTTTTTTGAGGATAGGAGGTCTCCTACGAGAGATACACCTAACTTATATGTGGAGTTATAGGACATCCCAGCTGCCCCATGGTAGTCTTTTTACCAACCCATTCAGACTTTCGACCCAGCAAAGGTCAAGACTAAGGGTTTAAGATAGGGTTTATTCAAGATGGATTGGAGTCAAGAGAAAATAGCTGCCTACTTGAGGTATAGGAAAGAGATCGGTGAGTTCACCCAAAATTTTGAGGATGTACCCACAAATGCCCAATGGGAGACCTTATGGGATGAATCTCATATTACTTCAATTTCCAGTCCATATACTAGCAATATCCTAGAGCCGCAAAGGGAATCTCAAGAGATAGAGGAATCTACAGTAGCGTACACTACTTCAACCTGGCCACTACCACTCGGTGAAGTGGAAAGACAAAGGATGACCCAGCTTACTTCATAAGCCCCTATAATGGTGACCCCTTCAAATCCCTTTTAGGCAACATATTTTGCACAAGAAGTGTTGGACTCATCTCAGCTAGTAATAGTCCAAACAGTAGGAGAGGATCCCTTGAATAGCCCTAAGAAGAAGAAGTGAAGAATAACATTTCAAGAGGGAGACAAAGAAAAAGAGGTAGAGCTTGCCTCATACACGAATCCACCTCAATCTTCAACTTAGACTCTGTTAATGTCACCCCCTTCACATGGTTTGGCATTCTCAACCCTCTCAGTTATACCTACTCAATCGTTAATTCCATTTGATTCCCCCCTCACTCTCGCTTCCCAACAGTTGGGTTTGCCAACCTTTTCTCCTAGGGTCTTGACAAACCAATCTCCCTCACAAGATCAGCCCTAACAGTCCATTAGTGTGCCTTATGGTTTACCCCATGGGTCTCTTTTTATAGGTGGTGTTGTGGCCTCTCCCTCAGAATTTCATGCCCAATCCAACTTGGAAAAGAAGGATAGAGAGGCAAGAAAGGAAAAATAGAGGAACAAGGAGATGAAGTCTATGGCCACACAACAAATACGGTATTTTTATGAACACAAGAAGCATTCCCTCACTATCACCCACATGGTCCCTAATGTGAGCAAGCCACTCAATAAAATGCAACCCAAGGATTATACAATGAGTGCAATGGCAATGGACCTAACTCAGTTTAGGCTGCAAGACAAAGTGGAGCTAATGAATGAGACTACTGTTGTGGTTGCCATAGATTATTTGAAAATATCCAATCAAATCCAAAAGGCAAAATTGGGCTTAACTCAAGCCCAAAACATAGTAAGTTGTCTAATCCTAGAGCTTAAGGCCAAAGACAAAGAAATTTCTCAACTCAATAGGAAATTAAAAGGAGTAATATCCAAAGAATTCTTGAGGACTTCAGAAGAAAAAATAGTCACACTCTAAAAGGAGCTTGATTAAATCAAGGAATCTACCAACCTTTTGGAGAAAGAGAAGAAGTTCTTAGATAAATAGAGTAGTGACAAGGCAATAGAGGCATCACAGATTCAACAGAAGCTAAGTGTTGCAGAGATAAAAAGGACTAGCTTGCAGGTCAAGAGCAAGGCAGCAGAGGATAAGGCCACCTAGTTGACCCAACAAGTTAGCCCAACAACCTAAGGCAATAGGTATGTTCAAGATGGTGAGGGGGCTCTATCTTTCTTACTACCAAAATATTTCCATTGATGTTACCCAACTCAGGCTTGCACTCAGATTCATATCTGATGCACAAAAATATTGCTTAAGGGTAGAGTCCTCTGTCAAGAAGATCTTGTTATTAGTCTCAGCTAAGGTTCCTAAATCATAGGTGTTGATTCAAAAATTATACAATGTGACGAAGGAGACCCTTCAGGGAGATGGAGTCATCAACAAAAGGACAATCATAGGGAAAGTTAGTGAGATTCTAAACTGCAATAAGGTCACTTTGAAATGCAAGAATCTATTGTATATCTTAAAGGAAGGGGTCAAAGGAATGAAGGGGCACATTGAAGGTTTGGTTTAGCTGGGACTCCCTTACCCTTTCCCTAATGACACCACTGTCATGATGGAAGACTAGATACAAAATCTATTGATTGAGAAGCAAAATGATCAGACTCTTTTTTAGTCTTTGAGTGACTCTTTCGACATCATTGAGGTGGAGTCAGTTTTGGCTCTGATTACCAAACTGGAGTACCAGTTGCATTCCATGGTGCAAGGTCTCCAATCCTTTTCTCATAAGAAGATCATCAAACTAGATAGAGCTTTTCAAGATCTACATAAGCGGGACTACCCGACAAAGGTATAATGGACTGGGTATCAGACATCACTACAAAAACTCTAACAGAATAATGATGGGAACCATAATTTTGGGAATCTTTTTTGTCATGCAAGGCTAAGGATTCTTCTATGCAGGTATGGATCCCCTAGTGAGTCGCCATGAACTGTAGAATTATTTTATCTAAGAAAAATGTATACTTGGGACTCTAACTTTTTATTTTGGTTAAGTACCATACAACGTTCCAAGTTTCAAGGTTGGAATAACCTAAGTATAGAGTTGAATGTGGAGGGAATCCACATGTCACTTTGATGTTGTTTTTAATTCAAAATAATGAAAAAGAGCCTTCAACTTGTGCACAACATCCACATGGTGCAACGGTGGTCTTTTTTATCAAAATAAAAGTCCCAACAGTGAATCGAATGGTAGGAACTGAGCTTCAAGGAGTCCCCTTTTGATAAAGCTTAGAAAAAGGTTTCAAGATTCAAATTAACATGGATTAATGCCACTTGTCACCTCGGCACTCTCTCAAAGGAAAAAGAGTTTTGACAAGCCTCCATTGAGTGTGAGACTAACACATGGGTAAACGGCATTTTACTTTGAGTCAAAAGGTAGCAAAAGAGTAAGAATCATGTGGAGGGTTCCACGTGTTGCCACTAAGCTCGTTAGAGCCAAGGCAAATATCAAAGACATCCCAACTTATGAAAGGCTTCCACGTGTAGCTTGCAGATATCAAAGAAACTATCAACAGCTTGGTTGGGATTAATAGATTTTACGGTGTAGAACCTCCAAGAGCCATTAACGCTAAAAGCTAAGAAAAGAGTAGGAAAGAGTCTTAGTGACTCTAAAAGGCTGCGAAAGCCTCCACGTGTCTATGTTTGGGGAGACTACATGTTAAAGACAAACAAGGATAAACATTTAAAACTGAATGAGAGGGATAGTTAGCAGAAATACTAGAAGTAAGTTTTAGGTTGTTCAATGCTAATGACGTGCAGTTTCTCAGATCCAAAATTTGTGGATAAGTGTTTAGACCCCGGGCAAGTAGGGGGACTCATGGTGGATTTTTTGGGCTATAAGTAGCTGAAAAAGGGAGAAAAAATGGGGGGGCTAGCGATTCATCTAGACCAATATAGAGTTTTAGGAGCTATTTTTTTAAGTATTTGACTGTGTTATCAGTTGCCTCTCTTGAGAGTTTGAAGATTGTATTTTGTGCATTTTGTCTTATGTACTTTTTTCTTATATAAAGAGAGTGATGTTCTATGCAATAATAGTCTACTTTTTAGTATTGCTTCTCATTTTTTGCTATAAGCCTTTTAACAGTTTCACATTAATACTGAGATTATTAATCATGTTACATACTCTTAAATATTTTTAGGAAAAACTATTGAAACTAATATTGTGTTGTTAGAATAGATGATGATCCAGGTTAATTTTTCTATTGTGAGCCTATGGTTAATATATAGTCTTTGCTGGAATTATTGATCATGTTTTATGCTCTTTAATCTTTTTTAGTAAACTTTGTTAGTACACTTCACTATGTTGTTCAGTAAAAGAATCCAATCTTGCCATATCACCTTAGTAGTTTAAATGCTCCTTTTATGCATTGTTTTCTTTCCCTTCACACCAAACCCCAAGACAAGTGCTAGCTTCTTTAAAATATGGAGGTTTTTTTTAGGGTCAAGTCCTACATCTTCAAAACTTCCCATGACTTTGGTGATTAGTTTCAAAATTAAGCATCAACAGTTCCCACGTGCATTCATATAGACCATATCCTTGTGCTTCATAGATGTAAAACCCCTAACCCACACTAAAAGTTATTCATGGTCCTCCATGATAATATAAACAAGTATAAAATCCATGTGTTGACTAGAAAACTAATCAAGGACATGCAACTAGTGCCACACATTATTGAAAACAAAGGAAGTATTAAATTAAGCTAATGGCATACACCTTATTAGTACAAAAAGGAAAGATTATTTAGAGAAGTATGGTCTCAAGTGATTACCATTGAAATGACTATAAATTAACTGACCATCTAACCACTTTACCCTACACACATCGATGGGTGAATGATGAAGGGGCCATCCCAGTGTACACAAAGCTTTCCAGAGTGGCACAAGAATTTGGAGTCCTATACTAAGACTTTCATGCTAGGAACAAAAGTCTTGTTCTTCAGATGGTGATCATGCCATGATTTTTATTTGCATTTCTCCACTCCATAACTCTAGTATGTGATAAATCAGATTTTATCTAGATGTAATAAAGCATCGAGGTGCACTTGCAAGGATGTTTCATCATCTAGTCATCCTAGGTGCACAATGCAAAGAGAAGGAACAAAAAATTCCACTGGAATAATTGCTTTGGTACTAAACACAAGATTGAATGGTGTGATCTTGTTTAAGCACTTGTAAGTGTTCCAATAAGCCCATAATACTACAAACACATGATCATACCAGTCAGTGCATCTAATATTACATATATTGGTTAATGTAGTACCCAAGATCTTATTGAACGCCTCAATTATACCATTGATCTGGGGATGATATGGTGTTGTCATATGGTGAGCGATTATGAACTTTGCCAAAATGACATGGATAGTCTCATTAAGGAAGTGGGTACCTCAATCACTAGTGAAACTCAATTAACAACCGAACTTGTTAATGATAATCTCTTAGATGAATCTGGCAGTAGTGGCAATGACACAATCTCATGTTGGCATAGCCTCAACCCAGCGAGTTATATAGTCAGTAGTAGTGATAACATAGTGGGCATCATCACACCTCCCTGTTGGGTTGATGGGGCCAACAAATTCAATAGCCCATTTTTTAAAAGGTTCTTGAAACAATATCGGATGAAGGGGCATATCATCCCTCCTATTTGGTTGTCCCATGCACTGGCAAATGTCACATTGGCATACATAAAGCTTAGCATCCTTAAATAAGGTAGGCCACCATAAGCCATCCAAAAGGACCTTTTGTGTGGTAGCTTCATTGGCATAGTGTCCTCCAATGACACCTTCATAGACTTTATAGAGTAACTCAACATGCTCATGTTGCATAATATAGCATCAGATCACTTCATCCTGGCCAAGCTTATAAAGGTATCCCCCTATAAGTTAGAATGGAGTGGCTCAAATAGCTAGCTACTTCTTTTATAGATTGGCAAGGTGAGTTGTTGTTGATCCTATATTCAAAAAGGTTGTAATCTCTTCTATTTCTTCAAGAACATGTGAGATGTGGAATAAATGCATGTTAGGAAAATTGTCTTATATGGTGCACATTGGTTTGCTAGTTTTAATGCGTGAAAGATGGTCTCAACCATAATTGTCCTTACCAAGCTTATCATTACTAAAAATTGGAATTCTTGAAATACAACAATCCATCATCAAATACGCCCATGCAATACTAGTTTGTTTACTAACTACTTGAGTGCCTCATGGTCTGTGAACAAAACAAATGGAGTGGCCAGCAAGTACTAATAGAACTTTTGGAGGGCATAGACTATAGAAAATGCCTTGCACTTTGTGTTTGTATAGTTCCATTCAACTGGAGTAAGCTTTCGACTTGTAAAGTATAAAGGGTGATCCAAGTTACCCTCCCTAGGTTGAGCAAGTATAGCACTGAGAGCCATGCTGAAAACATTGACATGGACGTGGAAAGGCTTCATCTAGTCTAGAAACTGGAGAATAGGTGCAGTGATAGATTTATCCTTTAGTGCAACAAAGGATTCCTAATGAGCACTAGTCCAAATAAACTGATCATTTTGTTTCAATAACCCTTCTAGAGGTGCATCAATCCTAGCATACTCGTGAATAAACTTTATATAATATCTAGTATGTCTAAGGAAGGTGCGGACCTCTAATTAGGTGGTCAGTGTTGGAAGTCAAAGGATGACAATGATCTTGGTTGATTCCACTAAAATTCCATCTTGGCATATGACATGATCAAGGAGAATGTCAAATAGGGTAGCAAAAAGACATTTCTTCAAATTGAGAGAAATCTAAATATTTAGATAGTGTTCAAGCATGAGCCAAAGATTTGAACAATGGTCATACACTAATTCATAGACTATCCAACCATCAAGATAGACCTAAAGGAACTTATGGATAAAGTCCTTAAAAGCTTCAACTACGATCTAAGAGAATACAATAGGGGCATTCTTTAATCCGAAAGGCATAACATTATAGGCAAAATATCCCCACTCAATTGTAAATTTCATCTTGGGCTTATCTTCTTCTACGATCTAAACTTGGTGGTACCCTAAGAAGCCATCCATAAACATATAAATTTCACATCCAATAATGCATTTGAGGATCTCTTTAGTGAAAGGTGTCGTGAAGGGGTAGGTAACACAAGCAGCTTTAAGTACTCTGTAATCCACACAAATTTGTATGCATCCATATTTATTTATACTTATAACCATAGGACTCACCCAATCATATTCCTTGATAGAAGTAATGACTCCTATGTGCAACATGTTATCGATCTATTCTTTGACTCGAGCATGTAGATTGGGATTCATCTGATAAGTCCTCTTTCTAACTAGTCAATCGCCTTCTAACAACTTTATGTGCATTTTACCCAAAAAAGAATGCACACTCTTTATCTCAATATAGTTTTGTGGGAAGACATCCTGATACTCTTTTAATGGCTCAAATACCTTAGTATCAAACCAATGATCCCCCACTATAGCCATCTTAGGTGCTTCTTCCATGCCAATATTGCATTGAATGGTCTGGGGTGGCTCCAAGTATGGGTGTTGTTCATCTTGAATGGTGTCGCAAACATTATGAGCACAATACCTTGTGTGTACATCCAAATGATTACTCAATGAGTCAAGTAGATCAGATCTAGCACCTTTGTCAACCTAAAACATGACTTTCTGCTTACCCTTGTGGATTTATTCTCTTAGTGCATGGTTCAATACAAGTTCAAGTGGTAGAGAAGATGCTTTCTCATCAGGGTCATGAAAAATAGTCAAGCCTTCTTCCCGTTCACCACATATGTTTCTAATTTGATATTCAATGGGGGTTGGGTCACCTGTGATATCTTGATGCATGGCTCGTAGTGTAAGGTGTAAACTCATTTGAGGGGATGAATATAATAGTGTCACAATCATGTTACACTTAAGCAGACGCCAAGAACTTGTATCTAGATGGCACTCTTCATGGGCATACCATGCTCTAGCCCAAGGGCATAGAATGCCATAAAATGTGTGAACATAGAGGTGCTCAAGCAAAAAGATTTCATATATCATCCACATTATCTTGTAAGCTTCAAGGTGAGGTTCTAGAGCATGAATGCCACTATAACTGATAATGTCATGTATATGGTT
This sequence comes from Torreya grandis, assembly GCA_037957365.1. Lineage (NCBI taxonomy): Eukaryota > Viridiplantae > Streptophyta > Pinopsida > Cupressales > Taxaceae > Torreya > Torreya grandis. The sequence continues at coordinate 488,336 of JARHVA010002573.1, forward strand.
ATCATGGTGAAAGTGATGGTGCAAAGTAGAATGAACTAGATCCCAAGTAAGCAAACGTTCCTGATGAGTTCACCACAACTGAGTAGTTATGCTATCAAAAATATGAAAAATTAATCGTAGTCGATCAACATTATAGTCATAAAAGGCTCCCAACTATTGTACAAATTTGTGAACCCCCATTTGACCATGGAACCTCAAAGCTTCATCGATCCTTGCAGGTGGTGCATCCATGATTTGTCCATGAAGGAGACAAACAAATTTATGTTATTATTGATACTTCTATCAAGTATCATTACGACTGCCTATAGTGCCATATATTCTCCTAGAAAGATCATAGTCACCCTAAGCCCATTAGTCATAGGAATTACTAGTGTCAAATAGAGATTTTGCATCCATCCATCACAAGATGCCATCTGGGGTGGGGTCATGGCATTCGTTGCCTCAACCTATGACATTATAAATGTGATTGATGTCCTCATCAGCATTGACCGGTTCAATATAGGGAGGCCCATGAACATGGTCCAATGGAATGACCATGGGTTGCTCATCATTTTCAAAGATGATGTACCACTTCTTAAATCTCCAACCAAAATTATTGGTGTAACACCATGGACAACCCAATAGAGCTAGGAAGTCAACAGCCTGGGCCACCTCTATGAATTTCAAGTCAGCTTTAAATGTGACACCAAGGATATCCATGATGGCATCTTTAAGTACATCAATGGGCATTACACAAGTCTTGTTAGCCACATATAAAACATGGGGCAAAGGTTAAAATTTTGGGTTGGTTGTCTTGCACCAGGCATCCTTTGTGAAAACATTGACTTCAGTGTCGGTGTTAACTAAGATATCCTAGATAACCCATCCATCTATGTTGGTGTTAACCAATATCTCCTTGTCCCCTTCCAGGCTAGGTTGGATGGGAGTATCTTATCATCGTGCATGGTTTAAGCAACGATATTTAGTATGCCTTGGCATATGATGCCTTAGCTAGTTGTGCAATAATGTTACAATGTCCTCATCTAATAGTTATTTACACAATGCTTGAAATTCATCTTGTGTTGTGTCATGATGGTTTGTAGTTCTCTACCTATCAATACATGTAGCATCATCACGATCCTTAAATAACTGGATCTCTCCCTATAATTCGCTTACAGGTTCATAGTGTCATAGAGCACCTCCTTCTAGTGCTGACCATCGAGATATCGAGTAGCACAAGGCTCCTCGCACTAAACTTTCTCAATAGGTGGATTGGATAGAGACTAGGACTAACCACCACTTCATGTTGTAATATTAAATTTAGGACCCATCAAAGTGATAGGGCATGGTCACCATCATGGTTTTTCAATATGTATCATGTCAGCACCCTTCTCATTTTGTTCTTTTGTAATAGCAGTGTGCAAGTTAGGACACTCCTCTTATGAAAAGCACGTGAAGGATAGATCAAGAAATCACGTTGGTAGTGCTGAGGGGAACCACACTTATAACAAGTTCATGGTGGAAAGTGTCCACCTCTACATCCTCAACCTTGACCTCACCCATGATAACCACCTCCATTCTCTTAGTTATTTCCAACATAGGTCTGGTGTGTACCATGCATGTGTGCCTCATGAATTTCAGTAATGAGACAACAATCATTGGTATCATGAGTGTATGCATCGTATATTTTACAATAAGTTGATACCTTTGACTGAGTGGAATGTTGTTGTAGAGGACAATCTCAAATGCCATGCTCTTCTTGGAAAATATCACAAGAGTGCTTCAACATGGCTCATATGTTCTTACGGGGATAATTATTCTAATTATAGCCTTCGAACTCACAATCGACACACCATAAGCCACTACAGGTGTCATGAGTGTTGTGTGTAGTAAGCATTTCTAATTAAAATTCCATTGTAGCAATTTGAGCCTCCATGAAAGGACTGATCCCTATATCAATATTGCCAACAACTCCAACATGAATGGTAGCTTTTAAGGCCTCATGCGGATTGGTAAAAGTTTTTTGAGACAAGGTTCATCTAAAGGGGAGTAACGAACCTCCCACAAACCATTAAGCATGTTGAGCAACATTTATCTCAAATGAAAGTTTAGATAGAAGTGTCTTGAAACGTTCATCATACTCATGCATGCTCTCATTGAGTTCTTGCTTGATATATTTTAGCACAGTTGTACTCTATTGCTCAAACTCTAGGATGTCAAATTCCTAGAGGAATGTTGCCTTAATTTGATCATAATCTACTATAGCTTGTTGAATATCATACTTATGGTACCACTTATGTGCATGGTCTAGAATGGTGGTTACAAACTAGGTGGCTTTATGTTCAAAAGAAGTTATGATGCATGCTCGTCAGAGTTCACGCTTGTGAACATGTTCAATGGCATTCTCTACACCTCGATAGTCATGCAAGTGGAGCATTATTTTTTAGTATATGGTGGGCAGCTGGAGTGATTGCAATGGTGGTTGCTAAGGAACACTTCCAAGCCCTCCTATTCCTTGGGGTTGGGGGGACTCCACCACTACCTCCTGAGCCTCCTCCAAGTCCTCTGACTAAACCACCACCAAATCTGCCTCTCGTAATAATAAAAACACTCAAGATATTGTGTGTTGAGGTAGGTTGATTAATTACAGTCGGGCTGGTATTTTGCCCACTAGTTATGCTAGGTCCACATGGATTCCAAGTTAGGCCATAGACCTGCTTTGCAAAGAAAAAGAAATGGCCAATAAATTACTATCTAAAACTTGTTCTACTAAGGTTTCTCTCATAGGTTGAGTTTCTGAATCTATATTGTATGTATCCCAGTTATGTACAATTATATCGTCTAACTCAAAAGCATGAGCTCACATTGTGGGTGGGGAAATAGGTTTGTCAAACTTAGGATCTTCAATCACCACTTCTTGGCTTGCTTGTCCTGCATATATTGGAGCTAGAATTGGTTGCAGTCCAATGGTTGGGGAGTTAGAAATGTTTCTACTTGTTTTCGCTTTTAACATTCAGAAGAAATAAGAAACTAAAAGATAATGGTCAGGGGTTAGATGATACCCGGATGAAGTTGTGCACCGTATTCAGACGATTGAAGGAGCTCCTCTTTGGCTGTGGAAGACGACACCTGTAGATAAGAAAGACTTAAACAAAGAAAAATGTTAGATATATGGTGGACTGCCAAGCAAAGCTCGGTCCCAGAAGTGTAAAGACTTCCTTGAGGGATGACAATCCACTTGTTTGACAAAGAGTATTTCTAGAAAGAGAAATAATGAAAAGCTAAAGAAGAGAAATAGACAACGTGTACTTGATTCCTGCAATCTGGCTCTCACAGTCGCCGACGCATGTTAGTCTGTCGTCGGTTGGTCAATGTTGTCGACGTCGGTTATGCTATCGATGTCGGTAGGGGAAATGGGCCTTGATGTCGATGTCAGTAGGGGCAATGGGCCTTGGATGAGTTTTTAGAGAAAGTCTATAGTTAACAGAATGGTCTGGGAGATTCAAAAGGGTTATGCAGGGATGCAGGATAGTGGACAGAGTCTTAAGAAGGACAAAGGTAGGGGACAGGTTGTCAAAATGGGTCAGGATATAAGAAAGGCTTTTCAGCCTCTCCAGGAAGAAGGCCGAATTTGGTCTTAACAGTACTTAGAAGTAGCAAATTGACTGATTACCAATGCATTCTAAAGATACTAAAATAAAAGGAAGAAGAATACTTAACTCTTGCTTGTTGAAGAACCAGAGGTGTAGAATGCTTGTCCCTGATGCGGCTGATGTAAGAGACTTCGTGCAACATTTCAATCCAGTGTGGAGTAAATTCTGTAGAGTTTTTAGCCTGAAGAGTGATAATAGAATGATGATGCCTTGTCCCAAATCCTGCCTTTGATATGCCAAGAGTCGAGGAGCAAGAGAAGTTGGATTCTCAAAGCAAGAGAATTCACCTTCGGGGGGAGAGAATTAACCTTCAGACCTATTTTAAGTAACCGACGTCGGTGATCTCGTCGGCATCGGTCAACAGGTAACCGACGTTGACGGCTAGAAGATGGGTAAAAAGGCTATTTTTAGCCTTTTGCCCGTTCCTCCGTCTGCCAAGTTCAACTGTCGTTGGCGAACGGTCCAAAGGCAGATTAAATAGGCGCGAGAGTTAGTGGGAGAGTTGAAATAGGTCTTAGGTCATTATGATTTGTCATAGGGTGATAGGTCTAAGGGCAAGGTATCCGAGGTGAGGTGTCTAAAGGGGATGATTAATTTAAAATAAGTATTTTAAATTAATAGAGTATAGGTTAGGCATGTTTAGAAAGGGACCAGGGGGGTTGACACTATTTTGGTGTCTACATTTGCCCCTTTTTGTCTTGTTAGTTGTTTTTGACAAGATGCAAGACAAAAATAGGAGTAAGTTGCCTCAGATATGGGATGAAGTGTAGGTTGCTCTGGGTAAGAGATGAGGTATTCCCCCTCAAAGCGAGAGTCGAGGGAAGGTAACCTGAGATCAGGTGCCGATTTGATAGATAGTGGATGGGTATGGTGAAGTTGGAGTGTAAATGTTGTAATAGTTGAGATTGCGCGTATACCACTTCACGTGATAGATAGGCCAAATTGTCATAGTCAAAGGTCGAGGAGTGCTAAAATCAAAATAATCAGGCTCCAGCATTTAGTCGTAGCTAATCGGATTAAACGATCGAAGCTGTAGCTCTAATGGTCATCATTTTCCAAGTATCCCAGGCTCATAAAGTGCTCTTGAAAAATATGAAAATGTCACATATATTGAGGATCAACTGGAGCGTGATATGACAATACGTGTGAGGGTCATAATGTGGGTTGCGTATAATTTGCTAACTATTCGTGAAGTAGCATATGCAATCAAAACAACCAAGGCAGAGTTGTCTCAAAAGTGGTCGTGGTTTGAGGAGATAGTCGTGATCTCCAAGGTCATTGGTCGAGTCAGGCTGAGATATAAGTGATCTCAAGTGTGCCCCAGGCGGAGTTTAGGTAACTCATTCGGTGTTAGGGCTGATTGTTTAGTCATGAGTTTGGGTTGGTATAGATAGTTGGTCCATTAGATGGATGGATGGAGGAATGGCCGAGCTAACCTCAGAAGACCTCATGTTAACTGAGTGCTACCTACATAGCCCCTGTTTGAAGGGCCTCAAGCCAATGTAGTTCTCCCCAAAAAGGGAGGAATAGGGTCGGTTATGGACTGAGTTTGGACTAGGTTAGGTTATGGTCAAATGTTATATGGTTGGTCCATCAAATAGATGAACAAATGAATGGTCGTCGTTATTAGAGAGATGATCAGGCGAATGAATGAATGGCCATCGTTAGTAGGGAGACAAACGGGTGAATGGATGAATGGTTGTCGTCAGTAGGGAGACGAACAGGTGAATGGCCGAGCTAACCTCAGAAGACCTCATGTCAACTAAGTGCTACCTACATAGCCCCTATTTTAAGGGCTTCAGGCTGATATAGTTCTCCCCAAAAAGGAAGAAGAGAGTCAAAGAGGTCGCTAGTTGGTTTGGTCATGTTAATGGCTTAGCACTTCCCATATGTCTGATGGTACATGCTTGAAATGATGAGTGTATGATGATGTTACAGCATTTTTCCATATTATGTGATGGTGTATTTTGTAACATTGGTGATAAGATTTTTCATCCCTAGCAAATTTTCTATATTGGTGAGGGATGTATGCTAAAAATAAAATGAGTTTATTTATGTTGCAGCACGTTCCCATATCGGTGATGGTATATGCTTGACATAAATTGAGTTTGGTCGATAGTTTCCGTGTGTATTATTTTCCATAGAAACTTATGTGAATGGTCTATGTCATGTTTAGTGGTCTGAAAATGTTTTGGTTTGGTTGGGATTGGTTTGGTTGGGTTTGGTTGGATAGGATGAACATGTAAGAAGTAAAAGGCACGTTGCTCTTTCATTGACAAGGACAACCATAGATAAGGGTTTTGCAAACAAAAGCTCCGTTCATGCATTACGTCTTTTGACCCTTGGTTTGTATTAGAGAAGTAGTCGAATCACTTGACATTAAGTGAGCTCAAAATCCCTTGAGTATGTTAGGGTGATAGATTTGATGATGTGATATGTCAGGATAGCGTAACCCTTTTTAGCAAGGATAACTTTGCCCCTTTTATAGGTGACCCTGAGAATGACTATAGGCAAGTCCATGACTTAATAGCTTGTCAATCAATTTTTATTTTTATTTTTTGGTAGACTAATAAATGCGAGAAGTCTACATAGGGATGTTGTTTTGTTTTGTGGTCATATGTGAAGCTCATCGATGCGGGAAGCTTCTGAGAGAGTGTTGTTTATAACAAAATTTGGGCATAGCCATCCTTCAAGGGATTGGTCTATATTCTGCTTTGTATGGTTAAATGTCTTTGAATAGTTGTCCTTTAAGGGAGCAGTCTATCAATTACAGCAATTATGCAGCTATCCTTCGAGGGAGCAGTCTACATTTATAGTTTTATGACCTTTGAATAGGCATCCCAATTTTATATGTTTTGTTGACTGAAGTTTTAGGCATGGACTAGCATATAGAGGTTTAAGGGTTTCTCCTTTTAGTAGGACAAAGTATTAATGCAAAAAAGATTAACTAATGTTTATGGAGAGAAAAGGGTCGAAAGGAATAGGACTGAGGATGACAGGGGTTACTCAAGGACCGAGCTCAAGTTAAATATCAAGTGAATGATTACTTGATTAACAGTAGAAGGGTCGTAGATGCAAGGCATTAAGGGGCTCAGGTTCTGGCTGGCCTTCAAGAGAAGACAAACGATAAGTCCCTAATCTATACTTGTGTGTTATGATATAGAGTCTGAGCCAATTAGGAGCAAACTTGTCAAGCTTACTTCTTTCCATATTGGTCACGTGTTAGTTTTCTTTGAGGACGAGGTCTCCGATTTTGAAATGTCGTTCTCTCAGATTTTTGTTATAGGCACATTTGATACGGTTTTTATAGATGTGGAAATGGTTAAGGGCAGCAAGACGATGTTCATCAAGTAACTCAAGTTGAGCCAATCAATCTTGATGAAAGTCATCGCTAAAAAGTATGTCGTGCAAAGAGATGCGTAGAGAAGGTATTTGTACTTCAAGAAGTAGGACAGCCTCTATTCCATACACTAAAGAGAAAGGTGTAACACCCATAGGGGTTCGGATGCTAGTGCGGTAGGCCCACAAAGCGAAGAGAATGTGAATGTGCCAATCCCTTCCAGTGTCATTGACCATCTTCATTAGAATTTTGGTTAAGATTTTGTTGGAAGCCTCAACCTGCCCATTTGCTTGTGGGTAGTAAGGCGAGGAGAAACTGAGCTTGATGCCAAATGAGTCACAAAGTTTTTGGACAGTTTTGTTCTTGAAAGACTTGCCATTATCAGTGATGATTTTGTGAGGTACACCGAAATGACAAATGATGTGTTGGTTGATAAAGTCGATGATTTTGTCAGCTTTAGTGGAGACGAGGGGAACCGCTTCCACCCATTTAGTGAAGTATTCGGTTGCGGTGATAACAGACTGATGTCTGAGAGATGAATGAGGGTTAATTTTGCCGATTAGATCTAAGCCCCATTGTGAAAATGGCCAGAAATCCTTAGCGACTTGTAGAGCATGGTTAGGAACGTGAAGCAAGTTAGCGTGTTGTTGGCATTTAATGTAACGCCGAACATAGTCGCTACAATCTTGGCGAAAGTGGGCCAATAATAACCCAGGTGAAGGATGCATTTGGCAACTGAGTTACCACTGAAGTGTCTTCCACAAATCTCATCATGAACTTGTTTAATGGCATGAGATGCTTCAGTGGAGGTTAGACATCAAAGAAGGAGGCCATCGAAACCTCTTTTGTAGAGAAGACCCCCTAGCATGGTATATCGAGCAGTATTCTTGATAAAACCCTGCCATGCATTGTTAGAGAGGTCAGGAGGAATGGTAGAACAAGTTAAGTAGTCCACAAGTTGTTTATACCAAACATCCTGTGGACTAGAGTCAATGGTGTTGACGAGGTTGATGTTAGTGAAAATATATGAAGGTAACGCCACACGATGTATCATAACATAAATTCTTGAGGAAGATGACGAGGATGGAATGCGTGAGGTGAGAGAAGCCATAGTGTCGGCAAACTTATTCATAGATTGAGAAACAGTTTGTAAGAGGTAATGGTCGAAATATTCTAGCAGGGTGTCAACATGGTGTTTGTACCTTTGTAAAATTTTATTTTTACAAAGATATGAACCTTTGATTTGATTGACGACTAGTTGTGAGTCGCCAAAGATGTTGATGGTCTTGACACCTACGAAAAGGGTGGTTTGAAGTCCTAAAATTAAGGCTTCATATTCAGCCATATTATTGGTACATTCAAAGTCAAGTTTAAAAGAGAGAGGCATGGGCTCACCCTTGTGTGGAATGAGAATGACCCCTGCACCTCCACCTAGTTGACATTTGGATCTGTCAAAAAACATTGTCATTTGATAGAAAATGTTGTCATTTCATAGAAAATGTCATCGGTGGATAATGTGGCGATGGATTCGTCAGGGAATTCACAATGGAAAGGTTGGTTGTCAGGAAGAGGGGCATTCGCTAGTTGGTCAGCGATTTTTTACCCCTTTATAGACTTTTGTTGGATGAATTTCAAGTCAAACTCAGCAAGAAGCATGAGCCAATGAGCCATACATTGGTTTTGATATGGCTTGGAATGCATGTATTTTAGAGGGTTGGTATGAGTGATGACAAGTTTTGTGATTGAGAAGATAATGATAGAGTTTAATAGCGGCAAAAACTAATGCCAAACAAAAATATTTGGTATGAGAATACCGAGTTTCATAGTCAATGAACATTCGGCTTATATAATAAACTGCTTGCTCACGATGTTGTTCATCTCGATGCGCGATCATGGCACCTAAGAAATGATTTGTTGCTGAGATGTAAAGGTAGAAGGGTTGGTCATCTTTTGGTAGAATAAGGACTGGTGGAGAGACAAAATAGCGTTTAAGGGCTTCAAAAGCCTCTTGGCAATCCTTATCCCAATAAAAAGAGACGTTCTTCTTGAGAAGGTGATGAAAGAGTTGACATCGGTCAGAAAGCTGCGAGATGAAGTGTCGAATAGATTAAAGCTTCCCTTGCAGGCTGCAAAGTTGCTTTAGATTAGTAGGTGGCGGCATCTCGAGTATAGCTCAAATCTTAGCAGGATCAATCTCAATGCCATGAAGAGAAACGATGAAACCTAAAAGCTTCCCTGAGAGAACCCCAAAAACACATTTCTTGGGGTTTAGTCGAACATTGTATCAGAGGAGGTGAGTGAATATGATTTTGAGAATAGTTAAATGGTCATGGCGGAGTTTAGATTTGCCTAGTAGGTCATCCACATAGTCTTCCATAATTTTGTGGAGGAAATCGTGAAAGATGTTGGTCATGGCACGTTGATATGTGGCGCCTGCATTTTTAAGACCAAAAGGCATGACCCTATAGCAAAATGTCCCTCATGGAGTGATGAAGGGGGTGTTGTGTTGATCTTCTGGAGCAATCAGGATTTAGTTATATTCTGAAAACCTGTCCATGAGTGATAGCATCTCATGACCGGCTGTAAGATCAACAAGTTGGTCGATGTTAGGTACAGAAAAGTCATCCTTTGGGTAAGCCAAGTTGAGGTTGCAATAGTTGGTACAGATGCGGATCCCCCCAGTTGCTTTGGTGACAGGGATGATATTTGACACTCATTGCGGATAATCAATGGGTTAGATGAATGAGACGGAGAGAAGACGTTGAAGCTCCTCTTTGACAAGGAGTGCGATGCGAGGATGCATTTTGTGAAGCTTTTACCTGACAGGCTTAGCCTCTGGGTTTGTGACAATATTATGAATGACAATGTTAGGGTCGATGCCAGGCATATCGCTATAGGTCCAAGCAAAAGCTTTGCTATGGTCTGAAAAGAATTTGGTATAGTCAATTTGTTCCTGGGCGTCTAAAGATTGACCAATCTTTAAAACGTGAGGAACATCAGAAGATGAAAGGTTAATGTCAATGGTCAGTTCATTTAACATAACTTGCATTTTTTAAGGAAGTGATCGTTGAATGAAAGAGTCATCTGCACCCATATAGGTGAGAATGGCATCATCATCTACACATTAGACAATGTTGATGGTAGCAGATTCATCATCTATCATGCTTAGATAAATGAGAGGGAGAGACCTGGATACCCCACCTAGTTGATAGGTTAGGGGTTCCAAGCGAATGGCATTTATATAAAAAAAACTAGGAGGGATAGAAACCACCGACTCCGTAGGTGAAGATGGGAGAATAGGCGAGTTTAGAGGTGATTGTTCTATGATAAGTTCGGGGCGAGGGTTTTTAAAAGTCTCAGTAGGTTCTTCAAAACCCAGGCCATGTTGCTTCTTGGCATTCTTTATGGCCTCATCATTTGGTGGTTCGACGGGCTGGTGGGAGCCTTGTTCGTAGCGCCCAAAGCCAAAGCCCTTCCATGCACACCTATAAAGATAGGTATGAGCAAAGTTTGGGTTGCCAAGAAAAGAGAAGTCAGACGTAAATAGTTGGGGTGATGAAAGAGGATTCCCATCAGTGGGAGCTCGATCTAGCCCTCCATAGATGAGATTTGTTTGAAGATTGGGAGGACCATAAGGGACGACCATTCTGATACGATGGTTATAGCTAGGATTGTGATGAAATTGTCCATACTCTTGAGGAGTCTGGAACATGTCCAAGGTGAGTAAACGATACTCCCCAAGTGAAAGACATTGAAAGGTATCTTCCATAGGGTCTTTTGCTGTCACTTGAGGAGGTGGTGTAGGTGTAACCATCGTTTGCGTACTTATTGAAGCTTCTGTGGGTGGAGGTGGTGTTTGGGTCGATGTTTTTAAAAGAATAAGAACATCGTTGGGTTGATAAGTTGTGTTGCATGTCTTGAAAGGGGAGGGGTCTGTAGGAATGACATGGACTTGACCGTCGTGTTCAAATTTGACACAACGGTGTAATGTAGAAGGGACACAGGCCATGGCACGGATCCAAGGTCGTCCTAATAACATGTTGTATTGAAACTCTCCCTCGATGATGTAGAAGAGCTATGGGATTGTTCATGGGCCAACGCGAATATGTAAGACGACGGTGCCAACGATAGTGATGGTGGAGTCATTAAAAGATCGAAGAATTGCGTCAGTTTTTGACACGCAATTTTTTGGGAGGGCTAATTGGTCATAGGCATGGGTGGAAATGATATTAATGCTGGCACCTCCATCAATCATAACTCGCTTAACGCGAGTTCGACCAACGTAGGCTGTGATGAAAGGGGCAGCATCTTGACCTTCCAAGTTGGAGGTAGGAATTTCAGAATCACTAAAGGTAATAGAGGCGACAGTGGGTAATGATTGGACTAAGGCAGCTAGTGGTTGGGGGTCCTCGGGTTAGACCTCCACTGCCTGTAAAGCTTTGATTAAATCTTGACGATGTTGCAGAGAGCTTTGAATGAGGTCATAAAAGGACATCTTCACGAGAGTTTGGTGAAGTTGTTTCACCAAAGAATCATGGATTGCCTCCGAAGAAGCGAGTTGGGCTGTTACCAAGATAGAAATCTTGGGTTTGGGTGGTTGAGCAGGTTTGACAAATGGGTAGGTCCAAGGAATAGCTTTTTCTTTTCTTTTATCTTTTAATGTTTGTGACCTGGTGGTCACATTGACGGTATTAATTTCAAATAAAGGGGAGGAAGGAGGTAAAGGGACCATAGTCTGATGATTGGATCCCGATGAAGGTGGAGAGGTTGGAGAGACATTAGACGGTGTTGGAGATTTGTTGACAGTATCCTCAACAAGAAGGGTGTCTTTTTTCATGTATTGGCGAATGACAACCTTGAGGGCACAACAATTTTCAGTGTCATGCCCAGGTGAGCGATGATATAGGTAAATTTTAGTGTCATCGAACCAAGACAGTTTTGGTTCGAGAGGTTGAAATGGTTTAATAGGTGGAAGAGTGATGCTAGAGGATTGTAAAAGTTAGTGTAGTATCAAAGCATATGAACCCACTAATAGGTCTGTGCTTGTTGATGCACTAGGTGTTGATGACTTTTGTTTGGGAGTTGTTGAGGGAGATTTTTGTACCACCTTTTGGGTTGGTGGTGTGGCCACTCATGTAGACGACACTTTTTTTGTGAGGGGTGCCAAATTTTTCAATGGAGGTATGTTTTTGGTAGGTAAAGGGAGTAATGGAGGCAACTTGTTTTTATTAGGTGTTGGAGTAGGGAGCACTCCAATTAAGTTAGAAGGATGAGGGCCCAAAATGGAGGGCAATGATGATGGTGGAGGAGGAGTTCTCTGACGTGGTTTAGTGGCTTTCTTCGATGCGGCGTGAGGACCACTAGTTTGACGGGCGAGGTTCAAATCGACCTTCACTTGTGGGTGAGTGAGGTTAGATATGGGACGAACACCAATATATTTAACCAATTTTGGTATGGTGGATGTTTGTGAGGATTTAAGTTCAAATGTGGACGGTTGAGCTTCTGAAGATTTGGAAGTAGAAGCCTGGTCCTTGTTGGAGACTTTGGGAGATTTTGTCACAAAAGGGTCGACAGTACGAGATGAAATGAGATGTGTAAGATAAGGAGCTTTAAGTCGCTCCCACAATGCCTCATGCTCTAAGTTCCTTGCATGGAGAAATCCTAAGTTCTCAGCCAATCGAGAGAATGGTTTGGAGGATGTTGTACGAGGCTTTGGTTTTTTAGAAGATGTGGGTGGTTGTGAGAGTGAGAATGTGTTAGATGCAGCGATCTCGGGCTAAAAGCATGAGAGAGCCATTACTAGATCGTCTTCGATCGAAGTAGGTGAAGAGATAAGTTCTTCTCTTGGTGGAGAAGTAATTAGAGAATGTGACTCCTCAAGAGGATAGAGGGCAGGGATGATCGTGTCTTCTACTTGTGGTCACAGAGCAGGAAAGATATGGTCCTCCATTGGTAGTAAGAAGGATGAGGGTGGGCCTAGTGGCATTGGTATGGTTAAAGCATCCTCTAATATAAGAGGGGTAGACGGAGGACTATAGGAGAAGAAGGCTCTTCTTCTTGTGGTGGAAAAATAGGAGAAAAAGGCTCTTCTACCTGTAGTGGACAAATAAGAGAAGAAAGCTCTTCTACTTGTGATGGACAAATAGGTTGACTAACCTCTTTAGACTGTGGGAGAGGTTGGTTAGGGATGGAAGGCAAAACCATGTTGACCGTGCGTATATTATGCTCTTGGGGGTCATCGGCCATGGTCTGAATGTTATTTTGACTAGGGGGATGGTTAGGGAAAGGCTGTCTAAAGATGTCTATGTTTTGGTTAAGTGGCGCGTTTGGGTTATCCAAAATAAAATCCCCCTTGTCTATCATGTCTTGGAAAATGTTTTTAAAGGTTTTGTAGTTTTTTGTGTCATGGCCTTTGACACGGTGATAATTACAGAAGTCATTCTCCCTATACCATGTAGGGATGGCTTTTGAGGGGTCAAATTGAGGTGGTGGTCGAATTTGGGGGAGGTTGAGGACTCCCTATTTGACTAGTTTATCCAACACAGACGCGTATGATTCTCTAATTAGAGTATATTGACATTGTACGTATCGTTGTTGGAATTGTCTTTTGATGTATTCTGATGTGGAAGGTTCGGATTGGTTAGTTGTGGTCGATGATGATGATCTAAGTACCACAGCATTTGTTGATCCCTTGGATTTGGAATTAGAGGAAGAAGATTTGGAGGAAGGGTCATTTGATTTTGCGTTGGGGTTTTTGCTACGCAATTTGACTTTATTTTCTTCGACAGCACCAAGTTCAAGCTTCCTAGCCATGGTGAAAGCTTTGTCAAATGTGCGAAATGTTTAGACCTGCAAAGTAGATGAGATGTGTTTGGCACATGCTAGTGAAAAGATCTCAATAAGCTCAAGTTGAGGTAAAGAAAAGGAGAGTTGGTTGATTAAGCCTCTCCAACAGGCAACGAAATCAACAATTGATTCATCATCGAATTGTCTGATAGAATATAGGTCCGTGATGGAGACCTTTTTAGTTATGTTAATTGAAAAGTGGTCGAGAAATAGTTGAGCTAGTTGAATGAAAGAAAAGAGAGAATGACTGGTAATATAACTATACCAATCGAGGGCAGCACCAAAAAGTAACTTGAAAAATATGCGTAGTAATAACGCATCATCATGTGCTATAAGGTAACAAGCGTGTCTAAACGCTCGTAGATGTTGCTGTGGGTCCTCTTTACTCTGAATGTGAGTAAACTTGGAAAGTTCCCACTGACTAGGATATGGTCAGATTGAGACTGAAGGATGAATGGGTTCATTATAGATTTATTTATATGAGAGAACATTTCTTGAACTTGAAATGGACGTCTCAAGATTAGACACCTTATCTATCAACATCTTGATTAGATCAGTTGATGGATTTGCAGGTGCGGCGCCCCATACGTTGTAAGGCATTTGGAAGGTGTTAGATGGAGCGTATGATGTACTAGGTTGCATTTGTATCAGTGCAACATATTGGTAGTTCATCATGGGGATTGATGTTGAGGTCAAGGGAGGTTGTGTCATGAAGCTAGAAGGCACAACTTGACTTGATGTCGCCAAAGGTGGTTGGATGGTGGCAACACTAGCCGAAGGATAAGTAGTCACTCTTGTATTTATGGGTGCAAGAGTAGGTGGGATGGAGACAATTAAGTTCTGAAATGGTGTAGAACTTTGTTGAATGGTTTGTGGTTGAAGGGGTACGAAAACCCCAATAGAGGCAGGTCTAGAAACAGAAGGAGAGGCCACACTTTGAAGATTGGTCATGGTCGGGTTGTTAGTTGAGGCAATGGCCTGGGTGACCATGGGTTGGATTACGGAGGCTGTTGATAGGATTGTCGTTTCAACTAAGGAAGTTGGCATCCCATAAACAGAGTTGCCTGAAAGATCTCGCGTTTGACTTCTCACGAGATAGTGTTGAAGAGCCTTGACATTGAGGTCAAGGAATCTTTCAAAGTCTTGGTCCCCTTCGGGAACAATATGGGGTTGAGTTGGGGTTGGTTGGATAGGAGTACGTTCAGTTTCTGAATTATACTCCATTTGGGGACTTGATATAGAAGGCGAATGCGGGAGTGGTTGTTGCCTTGCGTGGTCAATAAGAGTTTTGATTTGACTACATGTCAAAACCATCCAAGGCAAAATAGATTCAAGTTATAAAAACTATATGTTTCAGCCTCAGAAAACTAGAATATGTGTTTGACAGCCAAAAGATCAGGTTTTTAGCTTGCTGTTTGAGAAAAAAAATTGACAGTGATCGACGTCGGTAGAAAAACTGATGTCGATGAAGTAAGTTGCCGATGTCGGTCAGATAACCGATGTCGGTGAAGATAGGTGTTGACGTCGGTGGAAAAATCGATGTCGGTTACTGTGTATTTCCAAAAACTCAAAAAACTGAAAGTTTTTGGAAGAAAGAAGAAAGTTTTGAGTTGTTTCAGAATAATGCGTCCTTACCAGCTCAAAAGACCAGATAAAAATAGAAAAGTAGATGAAGACAAGCAGCGTCTAAACGTTAAATTTTTAAGAATAAATTTTAAAGTCATGTTGGCTTATGCCTTAGAAGAATATGTTTGGAAATTGGGCTTTTAGAACGTGTCCTAAAAGAGGCAGTCTAAGGTTGGTTTCGAGTTATGTTTTGGTGCTCAAAATCTGTATTAGATTCCGTATGTGGCCTGGTGCTAGGAACTTGCTCCCCCCACTTCACAATCCCAGAGCTACGCTGGGTCGCTTAGCCAATATATACTTCCCCTAGAGTTTATACTCTGTCAGAGAACAGAGTGGGCTCTCCTCTTGGTAGTGAAGTCCAAGTAGGATTACCAGGAAGGGTAAGGTATCCGCTAGGTGATGAAATCCTAGTCGGGCCTTGTCTCAGGTATGTTTAGATGTTTGATTTGTGAATGTGGTCAGGTTGTGTAATATATGTGCACTACGATTTATTCATAATGTGCTTTTAATTACTAGATGAGCTAAAAATGCATTCAAACAGGAATGAGATGCAATATATTTTAAACCCAAATTGAAATGTTTCGTTTGGATGCAAACAATTGAGAAGAGTTTAAGAGTATGAATTTCACTACTCTAAGATGCAGGGAAGAGGTGACAAGAAGAAAAAGTTTGAGTTCTTTTTGACTTGTGCTTATGGTTTGTTTCCAAGATAAAGAGATAGAAGAAAGATGCAAGGAGAGAAAATTTTCCTAATGCACCTATATGAAAGTTTGCTTTAGAATAAATGAACCCAAGGAAAACTCCAGGGTCCCATCGGGCGTGCCAAAAATATTTCTACTCATTTTTGTTTTTTACATTCAGAAAAAATAAGAAACTAAAATGTTAGGTTGTGGAGTAAAAATCTTCACCAGGTTGCGAACAGGAGTTGCTGAAGTGTCACAGACACCGGCGTCGGTCAAGCCAACTGACGTCGACAGGATTAGACAGGAAGAGCAACCGATGTCGGTCATCTCCAGGTAGATAGGGACCGACGTCGGTCGCCTGTGCGGTTCAGAACTGCAAGTTTCACGGACAGTTAGTTAACGAACTGAGTGTTTGCATGTTAAGAGCCAATTTTAGACTAGAAGCTGCGGATTTAATTATTGTAATTAAGGTCTAATTATTGTATGCATGAGATCTATATAATAGACTCATGGGCTGTATTGTAAAAGTGTGCTAAAAAGCCATTGAGCTTGAAGAGAGAGCTAGAGTAGTTCCTCCTAGTTCCAAAGGGGTGCTGAGTGTGTATGATCTTGGAGAGTTGCAGGTGTGCAAGTTCGGGTAGAAGATCCATCGGGGTACTGGTTGAAGAATCATAAGGACTTGGTGAGGCAAGGACAAGGGTTCTTCAGGGTGTAGAGACATCTACAGGGTGAGTAAGGTCTGTTGATTTGCAGGTGGCAGCAAGGAAAGAGAGATCTACTTGAAGTACGGTTGTGTACTTGGTGTACTGGCAGCGTTGTTACTGACTGGTGGAGGTGAACAACTCTGTATTGGAGTTGTGTGTTGGGACCGTGAGAGAGAGGGAAGAAGTCCTTGAGGTGTGGCAAGCCTTAGAGGTGGAAGAAGAAGTGGCATCTTCTTTATTGTATTTTTCTTCTAAGTGATTATTAATACAATTGTGTATTGTCTCTCATATCCTGTGTTGTTTCATATTTCTAGTTACTTGTTACTTCTGGGTAAATTCCGTATTTAGTTGCTAATACAAGAGGTAATCATATATACTCTTATTGTGGAGAGTAGGGATCTTGACATAAAAGATAATGGTCAGGGATTAGATGGTACCCGGATGAAGTTGTGCACTGTATCTAGACGATTGAAGGAGCTCCTCTTTGGTTGTGGAGGACGACACCTATAGATAAGAAAGACTTAAACAAAAAAAAATGTTAGATATATGGTGGACTGCCAAGCAAAGCTCGGTCCCAGAAGTGCAAAGACTTTCTTGAGGGATGACAGTCCACTTGTTTGACAAAGAGTGTTGCTAGAAAGAGAAATAATGAAAGGCTAAAGAAGAGAAATAGACAATGTGTACCTGATTCCTGCAATCTGCCTCTCACAGTCACCGACACTGGTTAGTCTGTCGTCGTTGATTGGTCAATGTTGCCGACATCAGTTATGCTACCGATGTCGGTAGGGGAAATGGGCCTTGATGCTGATGTCGGTAGGGGCAATGGGCCTTGGACCAGTTTTCAGAGAAATTTTGTGGTTAACAGAATGGTCTGAGATATTCAAAAGGGTTATGCAGGGATGCAGGACAGTGGACAGAGTCTTAGGAAGGACAAAGGTAGGGGACAGGTTGTCAAAATAGGTTAAGATATAAGAAAGGCTTTTCAGCCTCTCCAGGAAGAAGGCTGGATTTGGTCTTAACAGTACTTAAAAGTAACAAATTGACTGATTACCAATGCATTCTAAAGATACTGAAATAAAAGGAAGAAGAATACTTAACTCTTGCTTGCTGAAGAACCAGAGGTGTAGAATGCCTGTCCCTGATGCGGCTGATGTAGGAGACTTCGTGCAATGTTTCAATCCGGTGTGGAGTGAATTCTGCAGAGTTTATTAGCCTAGAGAGTGATGATAGAATGTTGATGCCTTGTCTCAAAGCCTGCCTTTGATATTCCAAGAGTCAAGGAGCAAGAGAAGTTGGATTCTCGGAGCAAGAGAATTCGCCTTTGGGGGGAGAGAATTAGCCTTCGGGCCTGTTTTAAGTAACCGACGTCGGCGATCCCGCCAGCGTCGGCCGATGGGTAACCGACGTCGGCGGCTAGAAGATGGGTAAAAAGGCTATTTTTAGCCTTTTGCCCGTTCCTCCGTCTGCCAAGTTCAGTTTTTGTTGGCGAACGGTCTAAAGGCTGATTAAATAGGTGTGAGAGTTAGTGGGAGAGTTGAAATAGGTCTTAGGTCATTATGATTTGTCATAGGGTGATAAATGGTCTAAGGGCAAGGTATCCGAGGTGAGGTGTCTAAAGGGGATGATTAATTTAAAATAAGTATTTTAAATTAATAGAGTATAGGTTAGGCATGTTTAGAAAGGGACCAAGGGGGGTTGACACTATTTTGGTGTCTACACTTATACTTTTTGGCTTCCCTATGGACCCTTACAACACTTCTTGAGTCTTCATGTCCCCTTCTTAGATTGCTTCCACTCATAATCTTTTGTTGAGCTTCATCATATTTGTGCTTCTGCAATTCCTGTTGACTAGATACCATACCAAACCAACAATTCTACTTCACAAGTACCCCTTCATTCCCCACCAACCGCATTGCTCATGCAAGAAAGATTTTAGCCTTCCATGGGAAAAGTCTCAAGTTTGAAATCGATAAAGAGCTTCTTCACCGCCAGCAGAAAGTGTCTGATATATTGACCATGTGGTTCTCAGAAAAAATAGAACTGAGCTTCCTCTAGACAAGAATAAGTTGAAACTATGTACTCCAAGTTGTAACTATTCAACACCCCACACCACCAAACATCAACAGCACACGTCTAAGTGGTGCGCTGTCTGCAAACAACGATATTGACCTCTCTGAAAATTTTATGTTAAATTTCCTCCCTATCATTTTTTTTTGTTGTTGTGGAGTTCGGATTTAACCCCCATAGAAAGCCCTCTTTTTCCGATCATCCCGCTTCTGGGAGTCATAGTTCCAGTCTTATGCAGGATATCGCTTCTGGAAACGCTTTTGAGGTCAATAGGAATAGTGGTCCCGGCCTCTTTCAGCTGGACTACCTCATTCATAAGCCTCTCCTCTTCCTTGGTGTACCAATCAATCTCAATCAATGGAGGCCCGGATAGTGTCTCTAGGACATACTGATTGAAGAGGGACTCGTGTATGCGATCAAAATAAGTGCTCACATGGAACGAAGATGCCAAAACCTTTACCATCAGCGTTTTTATCAACCATATGAAGGTGCCCACCACCAAACAGACCAAAATCTTGTTAACATTACGTAGCGCCTTATTCTTGGTCTCCCTCTCCATTTTTTTTGTCGAAGAGATAATGCTAGGCCAGAAGAACAAGCCCCAACCACAGGCAATTCTGCATAGCTTTCCTCAACCCATACACAAAGTACAACACCCTCTTTCTAAGTAAAAAGTTTCTCTCTACAAAAAACACAAGAATACGAATAGCCCAGCCAGAAACAAGCCTTCCACAAAACAGAACCAGTACAAGCAAGCACCATTTCCACCAATGCAGATCCCACAGTGTCTTCCTATGTACATGGTCAACGAACTTCATCAACAAGCACATGAACTGCTTTGGTCCATACCACCATCCATTCTCTGTCTCTTTCCAATGCCAATGGCCTTCCAAATAGGCGAACACATTTGTGATCTAGTTCATACGCCCAAGGCCTACAAATGGCAAGTAAAATGTCTCCTGCCACGACTTCAAAGGCTCTCATCACGCATCTCTGTCTCTCTCCTGCCAGAATTGCACCTGCCACTATTCTGGCCAAATTTAGAGCGTTGGCTCCAGGGCAAAATAAATAAACTGTTGTTTTTATTCCATGCGTCTCTTACGAAAATTACAACACAATATATTATGATTAATATGCAAACACCACTACTACTCCTGCATTAATGTCACCTTTCTGTCCCCATGGCCAAAACAAGATAATACAGGCTGAATGGCCTTCGTGACTCCTCTTCTCCCTCCTGGAGATCCTCCTTCTCTATCCTTCTACGTACTCCTCTCTTCTTTCTTTCATTACATTTATTACTCTTTGAAAGAGTCTCCTATGGCACCCTGGGCTTTGAAACGAGAAAGGAGAATTTTTCTAAACTAATATCTAAGTTGAGAGATAATCTCAACTAATATCTTATGGTTGAAATCTTTCAACCATCTCCTCCACTTTTACTCAACAAACTCCCAACGTGGGGATTCCTTTCAACCCACTTTCACCCCTTTTCACTCCTTTTACTTTTACTTTTAATATTTACATTTACTCTCAAGGTAAAGGTTTGAAATCTAAACACAATTTGGAGAGAAAACAAGAATTTGAAGTTGAATTCAACTTCACGCTATAACATCATTTGAATTTGCATGTTTGATGACCTCAACTAGTCCTCCATGAAGCTATTGTAGATGCTCCTGCATCACTAAGGCAGTCTCAACTATGCTAGAGCCCTCTTACACTCTAATGTCTAAGTTGTTTTTTGTCCATGATTTCTCGATCGGTCTTGAGCATAGGTCAAGATCCAAGCATGTAGATGAATAGATACCTCCATAAAGAATATTTCATATAATAAATTGTATAGATTCTGTTCAACCCATGGGTGTGCAGAGATTCTGGATTTGAGAAATGATACTGTAAAATTATCCTCAACACTAGTAATCCATCACTCAATATTTTCAAGTGAAAGTTGTTCGAGCATATTCCACCATCGTGTAGGTAAGCATTAGGGGTCCCGACAACAGAGCTTTTCTTAGGAACATGCGGAAGTGACTAAAAACTCAATGTGTTGGCGCACTGACATTTCACACAAAAACAAGTTATTGTGTGCTCGCCTAAAGCATGTAATGAATGACCATTTCTCATTGGTTTTGTCATACGAGAGTGTACCAACATATAAGGGTGCTCGAATGCATACACATTACTCATTGATTATCCAAAAAAAGAAATAAATAGTAACTATGGACCTAAACTCAGTTAATTGAACAATGACATATAAGATAACCAACATCATAGTTTCCATCATCAAAATGACAAAATTTAAGTTACATAGGTTCCATTCATCATAATGATAAGTGATTCAAAGGTTACATAATCAAGTGTATATTGCAACTCAATCCGTAACTCTCAATGTTATTCAGTTGAGTATAATAACAACACTATCCTCAATCACATTAACAACATTAATCAAGAACCTTACAAAGTTCTATCTAGGGGTTATTATACTTGGTTTTCCCCGACCAAGTAGTTACAATCATAATCACTCATTGTTGAGTATTGTCATTGATGTCAAAGGTGCACCCTATGAAGATTGATGACAAGGATGACTAAGCCTAGTTAGCAATGTGTGATGAGACAAGGTGCATTGAGAGAGTGTTGTCATTGAAGGATGTTGTCATGAAAGAGAATTTAAAGGCAAGAGAGAATTTGAAGGCAAGAGAAATAATTTGAAGGCAACTAATGTTTTATGGTTGCATGAAGATACAAGTCATTGAAATCAAAGTTGCATAGGAAGCCTAGTCATGAGCCTAGTTATGACATGAAGAGGTATGTGCATGAAAATTGATGAACACAAACATATGAAGGTTGTATGGCATTGTTTGAGCATGTATGAGAGGAATCGAAGCATTCATGATAGTTTCAGGGTGAGCCTACAGGGGTAGGACCTTCAGTTTAGGTGTGCACCTAGACCTCTCTTAGACCCCGCCTGGCCTAATGAGGCATGAATATTAGATTTAAAGGCAAGTATGCATATGTGAGCATGGACAGAGGTAATATATGTTTTTTTGATCATGTTCACGAAGTTTGAGGCCATGGTTTGAAGGAAATTGCATGAAACACTATTTTAGGCCTTCTCGAGTTCACAAAATGAGGTTTCAAGACTTGAGAAGCACTTCGAAATGTTTGTTGGCACGTGTAACCTCTACATGGGAACTTGAGTTGTTAAGGAGAGATGGGGAAGGGTCCTAGCTAATATCTACATGCATTGGTTTTGGATTTAAGAGGTAGTCCTTTATGAACAATTGTTAACACCAAAACATGTGTTAAACCTCTCTAAACCCCTAATAAGGACCTAATATGAAATATTTTGTTCAAATCAGCTCAGAATATATTCAAATGCCTAGAAAAACTATTGGAGAATGTAGTCAACTCTCCCAGGTACATCTAGGTGGTGGTGGTTAGTCAGATGAGAGAGAAAATGTGTAGATAATGGCTTATTTATCAAGAGATTGTTGTAGCTCTCAAAAGTTGTATTAATTAAGAAGAACAAATGAATGGAAGAAGAAGATAGAGACTCATACTACATGTCCATGATGGTTTCTAGAAAAGTTCCAACCTTCAAGTGTGCTAAGTTGGTCATCCAAGTTAACCAATCACAAACAGACCTAATGGTGTAAATAGTGAAAAACCCAAGTAGAGATGAGAAGATGGATTTGAAGGTTTGAGCATGTCAGATTGATGCAACAAAGTGCATGAAAATTTTATTTATGACTTATAAGTCATGTTTATGCTTGGAAGAAGTTTTGGAGGTCAGTGATTATGGTAAAATGTTGCTCACAAGTTGATTTGTCTGGTTCAGATAAAGACTGTGTGATATAGGGTCAAGAAATTAGTCTGCAAGACCAATATTTGTCATTAGACCATATGATATTTCTATCTAAGAATGGTTTGGAGATCTCATAGGACCATTTACATGCATTAGGAGTCATGAAAAGGGTCCACACATGTGTTGGAGGTCCAAGTCACCATGACTGGGCTTTGAGGTAAATTGGCAATTTTGAGTAAGTTGTAGAGATATTCTTGAGCCTTTCTCTCCCAAGTGAAAGTATTTCAAGCATTTGGGGATGATCTTGAGGTCATGTAGTATCTGTCTACATGTTTCTTTTGTCATTATTGAATAGCTTAAGAATGTTTAAACTTCATTTTTGCAAAATAGACTTTTAAGGCACATAGGCCTAATAGGGCAGTTTGTCCTAAAGAAGCTTCCATGGTATGAACGAAAGATACAGTGCTAACCAAGCATGGAGGATGTCAGTAGAGGTCATTGACTAAGTGATTGAATGGTTTTTAAGTTGTTGGAGAAAGCCATCTAGGCCCAAGAAGATCAATAGTTGACATTAAGAGGACAAACCTAATGCAATTAGGTCTCCATGAGGCATAAAAGAGAAATGAGGCCTAATTACGTTGTTGCAGACCAAAAGGGCTCCAAAGTTCATTTGAAGCATGTTCATAAGATGTTCTAAGACCTATTCCATGGACAACCTAAGAGGTTGAAAGTGTGTGGCCAACCAAGTGTTGTGTGACCATGAGACTTGTATATATACAAGGTAGTTTAGGCCTATTTTGTGTAAGTAATATAAGCAAATAAAATCTTGCCTGGTAAAGCAGAGGGAGGTCTTGAAATGAGACCATAATAGCAGAGTAGAGGTGTGGTGATAAAATTGATGAGGTGGTTGAGTTGGTGTTAAGTCACTTAGGGAGTTGGTGCTTCGTTGCAAGTAGGTGCTTGTTAAAGCCTAGTCAAGTGGGTGCTTGACTTCATTGGGGTTGGTGATCCAAGTTGAATTGGTGCTCAACAAAATTTGATCTTTTGTTTTATAGGACTATAGTCCATTTACAAAGATCACAGTGGGTTTTCTTCCCCTTGAGAATTTCCCACTCATATGTGTGTTTTCTTGTGTTATGTTCATGTAAATGACTCTTTATACATTGCTATATCTTTGTATTGCTTTGATGGTTCAAGGGATGTTAAAGCACATGTGAAAGAAAGTTTTAAACACTGATTCACCCCCCAGTGAATTGTGCTTCCAACACTCATAGCAGCTCGCCAACGATCATCAACACATTTGAGTTGTGGCGGCCAATTACATTGATTTCCTAATGACTTGGGCCTTTGTACCCCTATATTCTCTCTTCGGTGTTGGATCCTCGTCACCAAGCACCTATCTTCCCTCAGGTCAGTGCTAGATTCTTGCTTGACTTAGTTTCTTTCATCCCTGCATATTACTCCCTAATCATCTCCTGCTTCCCGCGTGCCCCTAAATCTTCTACTAGTGTTATGAGTCCTCCATTCTCAAGCTCTTCATTTATTATGCATTTTTACTCTGACTTGGTCCTCCCACGCCATGGACTCCCACACCATGATCTTTTGTGTCATGACTCTTCTACATTGTGCTTCTTTTGCGCCAATTATTCCAAATGACTTAGCCAAAATTTGGGGTTCAACAGTTGCAAGACTTAGGAGGATCCATTGCAGCTTGCTTACGTGGGATAGAAATGTTTTAGTTATCATTGAAAGGGTGTGAGGATTACAATAGTCTACTCAACGCATCTTCTAGATAGGGGTTTCTTTCAATATATTGATTGAATCTCCTTGTGTTGCTTGTATATGGGCTTTGCAGGCTAACATGTGGTCTAGTTATAATCTGGAGGTTAGCCTTTCCTCTAGTGGTGAAGGTTATATTGCTAGAGTCATGGTAGTTATTGGTGGTGTCAAAAGGGTCCCGCACATTTGGATTGGTATTCTAGACCTAGTTTTTGAGTTTGGGGTTAAAAGTTTTGAAACTAACTTTCCATGTTTTGAGTTGATTTGCTATTGTTCCAACTGAACAAAGATGCCTCACCAGGAATTTGGTGATTCCTTCTATAGCCATATAGACCTATTTGGGAGGTATATTCCTGTGCAGGCATATTTGGGAGGTATTTAAATACCCACAAAGTAAATGGAAGGAAGAAGAGAAAGTGAAAAAAAATGAAAGAAAAAAGGAACAACAAAAAGAATAATTCAATTTCAAATTGGATTCACCAAATTTGTATATGATAAAAATGACACACTAACCTTCTACACTTGACTTCCTAAGGTCTAGTTGAGATAGCCAATGAAGAGATGATAGAGTGATGGGTAGCCTAATAAAATAAAATGAGGCTCGACCGGAAGATAAAGAATGGGGAAATGTAAGGCTCAGCATCGGTATTACTCTAAAAGGGGCATCAGCTAGAACGGAAGTTGGCACTCTAATAATTGAACCTGCTCTAAGGAGATAGGGGCACTTAAGAAGTGCCATCTAATTGTACAAGAAGGTTGGGTGAAAGTGGATAAATATTGTAAAGATGGTACTAGTTGTTTGGAAGGATGTAAGGAAGGTTTGACTTGTAATCGTCTTGACAAGGTTTGTTTTGAATTGCTTTTGTAGTTGTGTTCATTTTGACTAAGTTTTTACAAAGAAACAAAATTAAGCTACTTGCTGAAAATAAATGAAATAAACTAGATCTAACATGCAAGCTTTGGTTTGTTTAGGTTCTCTAGGTTTTGGTGTGGGTGAGAATATATGCTTATGAATGTAAACTGAAAACAAATCGTTTTGATTGGTTGTACCTATTGTTTTGATTCAATTAATATACCCCAGGTTTGATGCAAAATTATTATTCCTTGAAAGCTTTTATATGCAAGTAGATTTAAAAGATCTAAACTACCTTTTTGTGTAAAAGAAAGAGAGGAGAGGAGTTTATTTTCTTTTTCTTTTGGGTTTTTTTTAATCTTTTAAAATATAAATCTAATCTAATGAATAAAACAAAACTGAAAGCAAAATCTCCAACCTAATCAATAGTGAGACCAAACGAAGGTAAATAAATTGTTGTAAGTATATTATCTTCAGGGTGTTGGTTCCTTTGCTTAATAACGACTTTGGGAACTCTCTGACAAAAGAATCACAAAAAGAAGAAAGCAAGGACACAATCTCAAAGAAAAGAACAGAGAAACAATGGTTGCGTTGATTATGAATAGCATAGACTTGGTTGTTGATTATGTAAATTATCTTCTCCCAGCTTGTGTAGAGTGACACAAAGATGATTACAAATTGAAACTTTTTTTTTTGAACACTGAAAACTAACAAGCTATGACTTTGTAAAACTTGAAAAACTCCAATCTCTAATGCAAATTTCGAATCCAAAAACCTAAGGAAAGTGAGATACTTGTAAGGGACGAAAAAAAGTTGCATGCGGGAATTAATTGAAATTTGACCAAGAGTTGGGTCAAGTTAACTTGATAAAATTTAATAAAAATAGGATCATGGCTAAGTTGGGCCATCTAGAAGGTGCAAACAAGAAAAAACACACCCACAATCATGCAAAAAACGTAAAAACTGAAACTTTGACCACTAATTTCAAAAACGATTAAACAGTGACAAAATTGTCGCCTTATACAGATGGCGAAAACAAAACCGCCGCATAATATGACGAAATTGTTGCCTATGATAATGCAACCATCGCATCGAAGATGTTTTTGTCGCAACAGCGTATGAAACCACCATAGCGAAAATGCTACGAAAGCAACAGTTCCATCATGAAGAGTGACGATCCTATCACATAAAGCGACAGTTTTGTTATAAATGCAAGAACTTTAAAAATTAAGACAAAAGACTCCAAAAATTGAATTTTTTAAATTTAAGGGGCCAAAAAGAAAGTAAAAGACAAATAACACTGAGAGAACCAAGAATGAACTTATTTACACAAAGATCATTGCATCATCATTATATTTTTTCAAAAATGTTGCACTGCGTAATTTTTGATGCATACAATAAGCAACCTTTGGTAGATCCATTCCAACCTCACACCCCTTGTTTGTAACCCTATATTGTTTTACAAACAAATATTATTATATGTTGAATCTAGAATGGTCTTCTATTGTTTACCTATTTAAAGGGTTGTCTATGCAAAGACATGTTTTTATACCTGATACACCCACTCCGACCCCACCTACCCCCACCTCTTCTCACCACCTGTCCCCACTAACAAATGGTTAAAGATAGTTGTACCTTGTGGGTCCCCTTGTCTTGTAAATATTAACAATATACATGAGGGAAATGTCATTATGGTAATGACTATTCTTGGGAAGAAGTCTTGTGGTGATGGCTTGAACTTGAAAATACTCGATGTGAAAAATACCCAAAAACATATAATATCTAAATGATTGTTTGTGTTGAACAAAATATAATTGCATGGAATGATCTAGCACAAGCATTTAGTTTGAAATCAAGGATGGTGTGTGTGAGTGTGTGTGTGTGTTTAGATGCATACATGCACCCCTGTGCACCTACGCATATATATGACAAAAAAGGTTGTTAGTGAATATACGGTATAAGAATGTTTTATTTAAAATCAAGCGTGTCAATTATTAAATGACAAAAATCATCCCTCCCTCCCTCTCCATCTCTCTCTACCATGGTGAAGGCTTTGTAATAATAAGGTCAAAGTAGTTGATGCTTAGCTCTTCAATTAACTTGGTTAACGCTCAATTAGATTTGTGCATTCCGTTCTAACAATGATACATTCCACCCACCAATATTTTGTCATTACAGGTTCAGAGTGCAAGTACCAATGTTTTTTAATTTTCTAACTACTCCTCAAGCATTGACATCATTTAGAGGTGGCAGTTGTACTTTTTGGCTCCCTTAATTTATTATTGTTATTATTCTGATGGTTTCCTAATTGTAAATAATTTATTTATATGCACGTTAGCCATGGTTTCCTAATTGCAAATAATTTATTTATATGCACCGATGCCATATGGTTGGATTTAGAGTTCATAGTGACACTATGTGAGATATATATTTTCATGTTCATTTCTCTAAATCATGCTTCTTAATCCATTTGCAAGCTTTCAATATTGGCAAAAAAAACATTTCATTCATTCTACAAGATTATGACGTCTAAAAGCAGCACTTATTGAGATTTCTATAATAACTATTTAGATCTTGAGAATGCTTAACAGAATTATAACTGGCATAACCAATGGTTTATTTCAAAATCTTCTACAATTAACATTAATTGACAAAATTTATTTTATTCTTACAACTGATGTATTGAATGGTGCTATGGGACAAAGCTTATATCTCCACAACCATTGAATTGCCCATATCAAATGCTCTTAAGAAAATGATTAGGATTTCACAAACATCAGCTTATATGTTTCAAATGAGAAAATATATAGGAGATTCCACAACATAAAATCTGAAATTTTTTGCCACATAAAACAAAACCTCTATTATCAAGAAGGAATTCGCTTTACCAAATTGAACAAAGGATTTACTAGAAAAATGATAAATCCAGTGTCAAAATATACACTATGATATTTTTTTTTGCATGGAAAGAGGAACATTTCACAGCAACGTGAACTAATGAGCTGTGTCTAGACTAGCCTACTAGTCCTTAAGGTCCAGAAGTGAAGTTGGAGGAGAAACTTTCATACAATGGGAGGTGATGTCAGCATTTCAAAAATGTCATGGCTACAAACGCATTAGTCTGTTCTAGTATTTTCTGGTTGCACCATGAGATTCCGCTGGAAGATTGAGTAGTTCCCTAATACCTTCGCAAACCTGAAAAGAAATTTTATATAAGATTCAATTTTTCCAAGATTGTCTCCATAGAAATGACACCCTATTAATATTTGAGGAAGCCAGAAATGCAATTTTCAACGTACCAAACAAGCTAACACTTAAACATGCAAAGAGCACAATCAAATTGGCAATACATTGACAGAATGATAAACCAATAAGAGCTATTACTTTAATAAGAAATGAAGCATGTGTCAAATTTATATCTTATAAAACAGAAAATGGTTTGGACAAGCCAAAGTAGAGAGAAATATACAGAGAGAAATGTGAAAGCTCGTAAGGATTCTGCCAAGGTTTACAATAGTAAACATAAATTGAAGCACTGTAGTTGAAGTCAACTCCAAGGATGAATAGTCACGCTCAAGGGAGAGAAAGTCACCCTTAACAATAAAACGTTTCTTATTTTAAACTAGAAATTTCATGTCCCTTACCATTTCATTTCCCTATTCATTCAACTGAGAAATATAATAGATATTCTATGATTCTAAGATAATTATGACATAGTTTTTAAGAAAGCAACATCATGGTGTTTAGAGGTCCAGTATACTCAAAATATTTCAGCCATAGCTCGTAAGTCTTGAAGAAGCTACATTTGTAAGTATTGAACTATTACATAAGTAAAAACCAAAGCAATACAACTCCATATCCAGGAAGGATCTCTTACAACACACATATTTCTGACAGAGTAATAAATGCACTTTGTTTTGCTAGTTAAAATATATTATACATTAGAACAATGTTTTTATTATTTATACGAGCACACATGGTCCAATAAAATTATTTCAGACTTTCTAATATTTTATGCTTTAGAACTGTCAAACACCGTACTTGAGGCTATCTGACTGTCTAACACTTTACAGGCTATCCGACTCTATAACACTACACTTAAGGCTATCCGACTGTCTAACACTGTACTCGAAGCTATTCGACTGTCTAACACTCTACATCAGGCTATCTGACTCTCTAGGAAAGCATGTCAAATACTGCATATATACAAAAGGCTGGCTGACTGCATACACATGGGACTTTGTTAGAGTCTTGAGATTGTTTACTATAAATATTCTGCACAAAAGCTATAAATCTAGAAATCTATATTAATATACAGAAGATAGACACTTGCCAAAAATAAACCCAGTTCCCTAAATTGGATTTGATTATCAACCTGAACTTCAATCATTGTATGAAGGTATGCGTATTTGCTTTCCAAGAGGTGAGTTTGCTTCGTTGGCATCTTCAGTTCCCTATGTCTTGTGACATGCATTTAAAAAACATAAAAAAATCTAGGAATAAAGAGCAAAACATTACTAATGTAGCAGCAAAAGTCAACCCTTCTCCCTTAATATTTCCTCAAACGTCATTTGCAGGCACTGGAATGTATTGGAAATGTCCCTCCTCTAATTCCATAAGTCGAATTCAGAATGTATATAAAAGCTGACAACCATGTCTTGTATATTGAGAAAGTCAAAAGTGACTGTAAATATTGATCTTGAGTTGACCTTGGATATGGAACTTACTCAAAGACCACAGAAGACTTCCTGGTCAGAGCATCACCATCTGCACTCTACCTCCTACGTTTACCTTCCCATCAGATAAAGTTTACTAATAGTCTGTAGAGGAATCTAGGCATTCATGGTTACATTCAGCATATAGATTGTCCTGGAGTTGATTAATAGAGCTTGGAGACATTTTAGACTTCATACTGTGGCTGCATAGAGATGAGATGGTACCTCAAAAGATAGGCAAGAGAGTGGAAAGAGATAAATCATGTATGAACCAAACCTCGGCATTCACCTTCTCAGAGAAATTCATTCCCAAATTAAATACTGATAGATAAGCTAAGTCATATTGTGGTTCTCCTTCACAATCCCACGAGAACCAAGTCAAGGTGTGAGTTCCGATTATTGCGCTTTGGTATGCATATAAGTGAAATCCGATGTATGCATTGCCAAAATAAGCCATGGCCCACCATTACTAACCATATAATGGTTGCCGTATTGTGTTTAATTGTTCTTGCAATATTATATGTGTAAGCATACAATCCATATAAGCACCACCAAGTTAACTCATGCCTATTGGAATAGGGGCTAGAGCTAATCATTTATTATTAAAGATCTTGCAAATTTTGTGTCAGAGAATTGACAAGCCGGTAATTGTGATGCCAAGTTGCTGATGTAATCATGTTCAACAATTAATACTTGCCAATGTGGCAAATGAGATGCCCTTGGTTGGTAAGTGAAGCCTTTATATAGGCTTTACATGTGCTTCGTTTAGGTATTAACCACTAGCTAGAAAATAGTGTTGGGTGAAGCCAATGTAGGGATAAACCGATAATCAAATCCCTAATAATGTGCTAACTAAACTCATCCTAATCTAACTTAGGATAACAACTAATAATCAGTATTTACAAAGGTTTTTACAGTGATGAAATAGATGGGAAAATTTGTAGACTATAAGATATATATGACCATTCTTAGTGTTGGCGAATATTTTGTCGGCCAGCTAACTGGTGACCAAAATAGTTTCTATCACCACAGCATAGGGAGATGGGTCGTCCAAAGTTGCAGGTTTACCACATCCAATGGGGACAAATCTCTCCTCTCATCAAGGGGAGGTTCCCTATAGATACGTAGGAGCTATATACAAAATAAATAAGCAGAAAATAACACATGGGGGCAGAATAAACCATCCATCTCTCTTCTTTCAGAGATGATGCACACAGACAAAGGAGAAAATCCTAGTGTAAACACTGAAGGCACTTCTCTTTTTTCAAAAGTTTCTTGCAGGAAACAGCAGGAGTTTCTTTCAGATAGTAAAGTAACCAGTAATCAAAGGGCGTAGTAACAGCAAGATGAAACAGAACGCAAAGTTTCCACCTCAACTGCCCAAAAAGTATATCACAAAGGATATTGGGGGCACAAAGTCGTCCCAGAATCCTCAACACAAAAAGAAAAGAAAAACACAGACTGAAAACAATTGTGAAAGCACAAAATCTTCCCACAGTTGGTTTTAGGACACTTCCCTATTATTTTCGCTAATTCTGCTTACCAAATTAAATGAATAAGAACACCTTCAGAAGACAGACGTAAGAATGATCTTCTAAAATGATACAAGCCAAAACAACACAAAGTCTGTAAACAAACTGCTTTCTCATTCAGATAAAAATGAAAATGAAATTACAATCTGAGCTCAAAGTCTCAGTCTTCTTTCAAAATGGGCAGAGTTTTGCTCTTGTAAAATGAAGTCTCTCTTACAAATGAGAGAATTAACAAACTTATAGCCACTACGCAAGGATTGGCGCCTTTTTCCATGGGACGGCCCATGCTGCAGTCAATGTCTTCAATGCGTCTCCAGTTTTGTCTGGAGAGACCATGCTGAGAACAGTGCGTTGCCATAACTATGGTGTGTCCCTTCATCTAATATGTCTCTTCCTTGGTATGGACCGTCTGGTCCTCTGCATATTTGTCTTTACTTCATGGAAGAAAACAGGGCGCGTCCTTGGTTTGGTGCGCTCGAAAGTCTACTCAATCCACTATTCCACCTACTAGAAATAACTCTTTCGAAGACATTTCTGGTCCTTTGCATCGATCTTCTCTCTTTGAGTCTTCGGGCTCTCCTTTCAGTCGATCGCTTGATTCAAGTTGAACCTTGAACCCGTTGAACCATTGAAAGTTCATCGGTTCATTGGTTCATTCTGTCTCTTTTGTTCTATCGCTTCTTGGTTCAATCGCTTCTTCGCCCCTTGGTTGAACCATCCGTTGAACCACTTGTGTGCCGCTTTTTCTTTGACTGAGGACGGCTTTGAACTTTTGAACTATGTTGAACCATTGAACTTTGAACTCTTTCGGTTCAAAGTTCAATCGGTTCATTGCTTTATTCCACGTTTCGCTCAAACACTGCTTCCTTTATCTTTCTAAGCTTTGGTTGAACCTTTGAACCTTGAACCCGTTGAACCTTTTGGTTCAACGGTTGAACCTTTTGGTTCAACGGTTCATTCGGTTCATCTGTTGAAGCCCCTTTTTGTCTAAGTCCGTGAAAGTTCCTTTCTTCGTCTTTGTTCAACCTTTGGAACGTCCCGAAGGGAAGGTGTCCCTTCGGGCTTTTAAAACGGTCCTTTCTCTGACGTCAAGTGTCCCCCGCAAGGGTACTTGTCCTTCGGATTTCAACTTCTCTAGCGGGTTCTTACTTCTTCGGCGGGCTTTTTCCGTCGAGCAAAAAGCCCGAATGAATTCCTTCGGACAAAATGTCCGAAAGAAAGTTTCTTGTTACTTGGCCATCCATTTTTTTCTATTTCTTCGGACTTTTTCTCCGGGTGAATTCCTTCGGACAAAAAGTCCGAAGGAATTTTGCCTTAACATTTTTTCGAGAAAATCTTCCCGAGAGAATTCTTTCGGCCTCTTGGACTTAGCCATTTTCGCAAGGGGTTTCTAACTTTTGTCCGCTTTCGCTTACTGCACCCCGCAAGGGCACTTGTTCCTTTGGCTTTGGGGCAGCCCTTTGAACCTACCGATTGAACCAACTTTGGTTCAACGGTTCAATGGTTCAATCGGCTCCTTCGTTATTTGGCTAAGCCCTTTTGATCTTTTGCACCAAGCGCATTGAACCAACTTGGTCGTTGAACCCATTGAACCTTTGAACCAAAGTGGTTCAAAGTTCAATGGTTCAAACCTTTGTCCTTTATCATTTGCCGATTGAACTCTTTTGATTGAATCGAGACGCTGAACCAATCTTGAAAACGACTAAGTGTTAGAAACTTGTTCTTTTGACTGAACTCGCCTGCAGAAGCTTTTTAACCTGTTGAACCTGTGAATCCTTTTACGGAAAAAGCTTAAAAATGAGGAATTTGAAAGCTCAGAACAAATTTTGAGAAGGGAAGAGAGAAATTTTAGTTTGTGCAAGGCCAAAATAGTCCGTAAGTTGTCCAGAAAATGAGTGGCATTTTTCGGGACAACAGCTGGCTCCAGTTAGGGAACTACCTTCAGTTGGAAACTTAAAACACAGCTGAGGGGAGTAGAAACCAGAATCTCCAGTGCCTTGAAGTGTGTCATTGGGCTATGGAGTCGCGCTACCCAAAAAGAAAGGCTCCAAAAAACGAAAACGAAAAGCACAAAACAGAACTAAAGACTATACAGATATACATATGTACAGATGATCTTATCTGATACTTCAAGAATTGAAGTACTTCAGATGCTGCCCCCTGAGAGGCAGTGAAAATGGCACTTTGTCCTGATAAACCAGCAAGAAGCCATTTTCTCCCCAGAATCGGTGATGGGTGAATGAAACTCTCCACCAAAAAACCAATTTTTTGTGTCCTCCCTTTGGTTTTCTCCTCTTGCCCCACAGCAAGACTTGACTTTTAATCCGAAAACCACGAATCTTTGCTCTCTTGGCAAAAAGTTCTTTTTTTTTATTTTGATGCGCAGCAGCATGGTCCATTACCATAATTGGTTGCTCTTCTGGTTCAGTCCAACACATGATTTGATTGTTTCCATTCAACACCTGTCAATCATTGGCACTATCAGGCATACTTGGTGTTGTTCCGTCTGAACCAATTCCTAGATTGTCACTTACAGGATTTTCATCTGCTGAAACATGAATGTCTTCAGTAGACAGAAAAATAATTACCCCTCCCTGAAGACTCAAACAGAATTTGAGCTTCAAGGCTTGATGTCTGAGTGACAACGTATTTTGCCTCCTCAGGAAGCAACCTCTGCATTACACCTTTCACAGAGATTCTTGCCTGAGACAAGTCCATACTTAATTCCCTTCCAACATCCTTGCAGAAGTTCCGCCCAAGAAAGATGCCATATGATGCTGGGATGTCGACCACTAGGACAGTCATCTTGATTCGCTTGTCTGAAAAGGCAGCAAATGCAAATTGGGCATCTTTAATTTGCCCCAGCAGTGGCACTTGTTTGTTCTCCATGGAGAAACATCTCCCAAATGTCTTGGTCAGTGTGAGACCCAGAGATTCTGCCACTTTAGCAGGAATGACATTGTCTAAAGCCCCAAAATCAATGATGCAATTGTTGAGCTGGTGACCATTTATCAACAAGCAAACATAAAAAAGCTCTATTTTCTCAGGGATAATGACAAAATTGTTTGGGATAGGCATGTTCCTTGGGGGATCATGAGTTACTTTCTTAACCTCTTGTCTTGCAGGTACGATTTGGTTCTTGACACATTGAACCAACTTGTCCAATTGTTCAAGATGAAACTGCAGAAATTCAAATTCAGACATTTGAATTTTGGTTTTCTTTATATGGTCAATTGTGTCAAATGCCTGGAATGAGCCAAGAACAGAGGATAGGAATTCATCTTTTTGATTTTCGGGGGAGGACTGGCATTTAAGGTACTTACTTTTCTTGCAATCACCGGGGCCTTTGGCTGGAAAAAGGAAGAGTGGATCCCCGCTTAGCAATTGAAACTACTGGTTGAGGTCGCTCCTCTGTTTTCTCCTTATCAGTGGGTTGAGCTAATTGGTTCCTGGACCGGGTGAATACAGCGTATGATCCCTCAGCTGTATTGCCTTCACTTCTAGGTTCATCCTGGTAGTTCAGAAAACCGATGTGGGAGTCACCAGCGGATTCTTCTTGATTCTCCATGAAGAGACCAGCGTCATTTTCTTGATCAAACTCAGGTTGGAAAGAGAAATCATGTTCTGTTTCCAAATATCCAACTGCTGAGTTGGTTGGAGGCGCTTCAAGGTCAAGGTTCTTCTGCGGGGGAGGAAGGCAATTTGGCTGCCCTTGATTCCTGGCAGCATTGCCTTGGTATGCCTGATTCTGAAATGTCCTCCTTGGCATATTCCGATTAGGAGAAGCAGACATAACTTGGGCCATTTGTCTTCTGAGGACCAGCAATTCATTTGCTAGCTTCTACACCATTGGATCAGTGGTCGTTGAAGGGGAGTATTCAGAAGGAGAAGATTTACCTCTGTTTGTATCACTTCTTATCTTTCCAGCCAAGATAAGGTCATCTTCTACCTCAGTAGCCAAGTCCTGAGCAGCAGCAAGGTCTATGTGCCTGGCCCGTCTCAGCAAGAAACTCACTTCAGGTAGTGTGAGTTGATGAAGAAACGCTTGAGATTCTGAGGTGTTCGCTGGGCGACCATGGAAATTCTGTGCCTCAGCTTGTCGAACCTGGCAATAAAATCCCTCATAGGCTCATGAAGTTCCTTCATCTGAGTGAGCTGGGCCAGCAAAGCATGCGCATCTTCTGCAGGCTTGAGCCTGGTTTTAAATTTGTCTTTCAGAGTGTTCCAATCAGTCACTGATCCAGCTTGCAGGTGGTAGACCCAGTCTGCAGCAGCGCCTTATAGTGTCTCCACGAATAGCTTGATCACTATGTCTTCAAATTCCACCCCTATTACATCGCAGGTAATGCTGAAAGCTGTAATGTATTCATCAGAATGAACCTTCCCATCACCAAAGAATTTAGAAAAATTCTTCCTTGCACTGCTTGGAAGCTCATGCAGAGGTGGAGTCAAATTCAGTGGACCGAAAGAGTTACCCCAGGGGCCTTGAGCCATGATTTGATTATGTAGAAGTGAGATCACAAATCTGGGTGGAGAATGGATAGGCAAAGCTCTGCTAGCAGCAAAAAAAGGCTTTCCCTTGTGCTGGTGACCTGGTAGGGCTAGGAGGAAGACTCCTAGTTCGTTGAAGGTGAGGTTGTGGAAGAAACAACTCAAAATTACTCTGCCGCATCAACTCAAAAGCAAGGTCAACAACACCTTGAGATTTCTGGCTTTTTGTATAACGTGGAGTTGCCAGATTGCAGAACAAAAATAGAAAAGAGCAGGATCTGCTTCAGCTTGAAGCTTGAGATTTCAAACTGCGCGCTCTTCTCAACGGCTCTGGTTTTGCAGACCAGATAATATAACGGAGATGGAGGAAGATGGCAAAGCTATAATGATAATGGGTAAGACATGGAACGGAGTCGCCAGAGTCTATAATATAATGGATAAGGGAAGGAACTGCTTCAATCTGAAACTTGAGGCTTCAAACTGCACGTTCATCCCCAGCTGAGTCGCCAAAAACTGTTGGCGAGGCTGGGGAAGAAAAATTAACAATGGGAAAGCACTGGAGCAATTCGTTCATCCATAGCGGAATGCATGGATAAGGTTATAATGATAATGGGTAAGACAGGTGATGTTTCAATGTGAAACTTGAGGTTCCAAATTGCACAAAATTACTGTCCCCAGCGGAGTCGCCAAAAACTGTTGGCGAATATTTTGTCAGCGAGCTAACTGGTGACCAAAATAGTTCCTATCACCACAACGTAGGGAGATGGGTCGTCCAAAGTTGCAGGTTTACCACATCCAATGGGGACAAATCTCTCATCTCATCAAGGGGAGGTTCCCTATAGATACGTAGGAGCTATATACAAAATAAATAAGTAGAAAATAACACATGGGGGCAGAATAAACTATACATCTCTCTTCTTTCAGAGATGATGCACACAGACAAAGGAGAAAATCTTGGTGTAAACACTG
The DNA here is from genome assembly GCA_037957365.1 of Torreya grandis. Taxonomy (NCBI): domain Eukaryota; kingdom Viridiplantae; phylum Streptophyta; class Pinopsida; order Cupressales; family Taxaceae; genus Torreya; species Torreya grandis. The sequence goes on from JARHVA010002573.1 coordinate 525,375, forward strand.
AAAGCACTTCTCTTCTTTCAGAAGTGTTCTTGCAGGAAACAACAAGAGTTTCTTTCAGATAGTAAAATAACCAGTAACCAAAAGGCGTAGTAACAGCAGGATGAAACAGAACGCAAAGTTTCCACCTCAACTGCCCAAAGAGTATATCACAAAGGATACTGGAGGCACAAAGTCATCCCAGAATCCTCAACACAAAAAGAAAAGAAAAACACAGATTGAAAACAATTGTGAAAGCACAAAGTCTTCCCACAGTTGGTTTCAAGACACTTCCCTATTACTTTCGCTAATTCTGCTTACCAAATTAAATGAATAAGAACACCTTTAGAAGACAGACGTAAAAATGATATTCTAAAATGATAAAAGCCAAAACAACACAGTCTGTAAACACCCTGATTTCTCATTCAGATAAAAATGAAAATGAAATTACAATCTGAGCTCAAAGTCTCAATCTTCTTCTTTCAAAATGGGCAGAGTTTCACTCTTGTAAAATGAAGTCTCCCTTACAAATGAGAGAATTAACAAACTTATAGCCACTACGCAAGGATTGGTGCCTTTTTCCATGGGACGGCCCATGCTGCAGTCAATGTCTTCAATGCGTCTCCAGTTTTGTCTGGAGAGACCATGCTGAGAACAATGCGCTGCCATAACTATGGCGTGTCCCTTCATCTAATATGTCTCTTCCTTGGTATGGACCGTCTGGTCCTCTGCATATTTGTCTTTACTTCATGGAAGAAAACAGGCCGCGTCCTTGGTTTGATGTGCTTGGAAGTCTACTCGATCCACTGTTCCACCTACTGAAAATAACTCTTTCGAAGACATTTCTAGTCCTTTGCATCAATCTTCTCTCTTTGAGTCTTCGGGCTCTCTTTTCAGTCGATCGTTTGATTCAAGTTGAACCTTGAACCCGTTGAACCACTGAAAGTTCATCGGTTCATTGGTTCATTTTGTCTCTTTTGTTCTATCGCTTCTTGGTTCAATCGCTTCTTCGCCCCTTGGTTGAACCATCCGTTGAACCACTTGTGTGCTGCTTTTTCTTTGACTGAGGCCGCCTTTGAACTTTTGAAATATGTTGAACCATTGAACTTTGAACTCTTTCGGTTCAAAGTTCAATCGGTTCATTGGTTTATTCCGCGTTTCACTCAAACAATGCTTCCTTTATCTTTCTAAGCTCGGGTTGAACCTTGAACCCATTGAACCTTTTGGGTCAACGGTTCATTCGGTTCATCCGTTGAAGCCCCTTTTTGTCTAAGTCCGTGAATGTTCCTTTCTGCGTCTTTGTTTAGCCTTTGGAACGTCCTGAAGGGAAGGTGTCCCTTCGGGCTTTTAAAACGGTCCTTTCTATGACGTCAGGTGTCCCCCACAAGGGTACTTGTCCTTCAGGCTTCAACATCCCCGGCGGGTTCTTACTTCTTCGGTGGGCTTTTTCCGTCAGGGAAAAAGCCCGAAAGAATTCCTTCAGACAAAATGTCCGAAGGAAAGTTTCTTGTTACTTGGCCATTCGTTTTTTTCTATTTCTTTGGACTTTTTCTCCGGGTGAATTCCTTCGGACAAAGTACTCGTAGAAAGCATATAAATGCCACAAAAAAAATCTAGCGGATCAAAAAGTAATACCCTAACTAAGACCTGAGATCCATGAATTTTTAGTAAGGTCGAAAAATGGGCCCCTACCAAAGAAAACCGCACATGATTGAGAAATATATATATATATATATATATATATATATATATATATATATATATATATATATATATATATATATATAACTTTAATAAAGTTTATTGAAGTGGCCTTTTGAAAGGTTTTCCCTTGGCATGAGCACATACAAACTTTTTAATAAAGTTTAATAGCTTTACTTCAAATTGAATTTGCCATTACAAGACATTCTTGCATAATATGTTTTGGTGGAGGAAAAATCAAGAATCCACGTGTGGAAGTGTGACAATGGACCATGAATAGCAACGGCACTCATAAAAGCATATAGGAGGAAGGCAACGTTGGACGGTCGTCGGGCCCCTTGGGCCAAGTCTATATTTAAAGGTCTGTCGGTCCCTATCTCCACTCTCCACTCTACATATGGGGCCGAGCACCATATATATAGATTTGTGCCTACCCTTTGCCCAGATAGAATAGAGAAGAGTGCCAAGATATAGATCTAGTCAGAGTAGGCACTCCCCGCATTTATGAGCATATCATATATATAGAGGGTGCCAATGGCCCCTATATATAGCCTATATGGGGGGGCGTCAAGCCCCACCCCATAGTAGATTGAGTATAGATAGGCCCTCGACCAGATAGGCATGTATATATATGGTATGGACTAACCTTTGTCCATATCTATATAGCTATAGCTCTCAATGCCCGGGCATCGATGCATACGCTAACTTTCCTTCCCCAAATGGAATAGATATCTCTCTCACCAGTCCATGCATTCCACCCATCTTCCAAATCAGATATATATAGGGGGTCACCCACCTCATATTTGTGCAACTTAAGGGTAAATTTTTTTACCTGTACGATTCCTAATACATCTAGATATTCGTTGATTCCAATATAAATCATAGTTATTTGTTCTTCCACTATCAAAGGATCTGATTGAGATTGTTTGAGCAGCTCAAGTAATCGTTAACCTCTGGCTAATTGATCTTGCGTAGCTTTATCAAGATTAGAAACAAATTATGCAAAGGCTTCTAACTCTGCAAGTTAGGATGAGTATGCTTACAACCCATCGTTATTTATATTTATCTCTCTTACCCCTTAGTAGTCATCCTTGTAGAACGTATCTTTCCATGTCGGGTGTCGGTTGTAGTGTAAATATCTAGGAATGCACTTGTCCTCTCCCGGATGCATGTGTCGTGCTTGGGTTCAGGAGTAGCTTGTAGGTGAGTGGGAAGAATGGTTCAACGGATGAAATGTTGCCAGGGAGGGAGATGGCAATAAACCAACTCCGAGTATTTGAATTGGGCCTACCCCAACCCTACTCGAACTGATCAAAATAGCCTATTCCTGTTCCCCTGACTGACCCAACACCCCGCCTTGCCATGCTGCCCCGTTCCTATATAGAAATGAGTTGGGTAGGTGATGATGAGAAAGTGTCGGGCTAGACCGATCCCGTGTCTCATCCCAATAATACACATGAACGGCCTGTTATCCGTCAATCCTCCCCCCTCTATAGTGATGGCATGGGCCCTAACTCTATATGGGGTGGGCAGGCATGCGGTTCTCTACATCTAGAATTCCTTGAGATTAGGCAAGTATGGGAGTGATTGAACCTTACCTTAGACCCTCGGCCTACTCATTCCGTTTCGACTGGATGGATAGGCTCTCTCCCGAAATTGGCACTCCTTGCCATCGATTGGCCGATAGACACCATACTTGCACCATTCTATTCTCCCTATCCTAGCAATACCAATCCTCTAGAGTTTTTTGGCCCAAAGACTACAAACGGAGAATAGAACTCAATTCTTCTTGATGGATATGCTTTGCTCATTGTGTTCCTCTACTGATTGGGCACTGACCTAAATAAAGCCCTATATCTCTCTGGAGCATTATAGAATAGTAAAGTTATTACTGAAGACAAGCCATATAGATATATAGGGACTCCCCCAGATAGTTATATAGGGCTCTCCCAAAGATAGGTTACTAGATTGAAGCCCATACACCAATACCCAATCCCCTATATATATATATATATATATATATATATATATATATATATATATATATATATTGGCAAGGATTGACTCCCAAATCCAAGTCATAGTGACATAGACGCTGACCGAACACTCCCGATCGAAGACGTGTATGCTGGCGGAAGGACTTAGCAATGTAGTTATATAGGGCTCTCCCAAAGATAGGTTACTAGATTGAAGCCCATACACCAATACCCAATCCGCTATATATATATATATATATATATTGGCAAGGATTGACTCCCAAATCCAAGCCATAGTGACATAGACGCTGCCCGAACACTCCCGATTGAAGACATGTATGCTGGCGGAACGACTTAGCAATGTCAACAAATGTCGCAAAGTGAACGAGCACCAAACAGAAATGGTAGTAGGCATAAGGAGTGCAACAATTCATTGGACAAACTGCATGGGGAAATAACTGATTTTTTTAAATCCAATTTTTATTTCTAATGTCTACAACCAACCGACACATAGCAAACCCAGCAAACTTTGAGATCCAAAATATCTGCTCCTGCTAAAAGGAGCGCTCCAAACGTGATGGCATTGTCCTTTTAACCTAGCTTTCACGTAGTGAAACTTGAGAAAATGTGCCTTCAATACCCAAATCCAACACAATGAATCGGAAACAACAATAATACAAAAACTCAAATGGCCTTTGTAGCAAGGCTACAACTCTCAAATTTGAAGTACCCGAGCTTCTAAAATCCCAAGAAGCATAACTACTTTGATATGAATGATGTGGCTTTTGCCACACAAGATAAAGCAAGCAGCAATCAAGACGTCTACGCGAAAGTGCGACCAAGAATCCCTTCAGGAAAACACTATTGTGATTGAGAGATTTTGAAAATGCACAATCCCTAGTCAATTTGATTACAATTCCAACCCATTTGTATTTACAACAGACGCCTTTAAATAGACTTTACATGTGCTTAGTTAGTGTATTAATCACTCGCTAAAAAATAGGGAATTAATCCAATTTGTTGGGTGAAACCAACGTAGGGATAAAACAATAATCAAATCCCTAATAATGTGCTAACTAAACTTATCCTAGTCTAACTTACGATAACTAAAAATCACTATTTATAAGGGTTTTTACAAAGATGAAATACATAAGGAAAATTGTGGACTATAGGATACATACAACTATGCTAAGTACCCTTATACTGGGGGATTATGATCGCTATATCTTGGTCAATATGATATGGCCCTACCATGATGGAGATGGTTGATCGGATGAGTCATCAATGCCACACCATTATGCCCTTCCCCACCCACTATTCCTTAGTCTTCAGGAGAGGAGCATTCAGCATGAGGAAAGTAAGTGCCCTAGTTCTACTCTATCAAAGTAGCTCCAACCCATCGATAACCAGCCATTCCTCCCTATCTATGTGGAGGTGGAAGGCAGTTGGGTTATAGAGATCCTCCCTATTGATATGGAGGTGGTGGGGTGTTGGGCTAGCATTGTTCCTCCCTATAAATGTAGAGGTGGAGGGGGGTTGCGCTAGAGAGACTAGGCACTCAGGCATAGTTACCAAGTTCGGCCACATCTAGGCCAAATCTAGAACGATCCGCATTTTTTCGATCTTTTGGATTAATGTGATTGGTTCAGATCTTTTTTTAAATATTAAAACATAAATAAGTTAAAAACCCTAAAAAAACTGTCATCCAATGCAAGCCCTAAAAAGTGCGGCTCGAACCCTAAAACACCTTATTTATATGCAGTGATTTGGCAGAAGTGAAACAAAATGCAAAGGTTAATCTTTTTGCAGTAAGATTGATCGCAGAGTCATGAGATTGACATCAAGGCAAGACTTTGGCAGTGAACTACAAACAGTATTTCGGATTGAAGGCAAGGTGTCAATGACAAAGTCAGAGGGAGACACGGTACGTGCGACGGCGAGTGCAAACAAGGGAGTGATGGCGTTAAGACCAGAGCTCAATTGAGAGTTGAGAGTCCAAGACACCAAGCAAGCAACCAATGGTCCAGCACAATCAACAGTTGACCGACGAGGCAACGTGAGGTAGGGTTCACGATCATATTTGTTTTTGTTTGTTTTTACTATTTAGACTTTAGCCTTTAGGTTTAGGTTTAAAGGTTTAGGGTTAGAAACTTACGTGTTTAGTTTTAGGTTTACATAAATTTATTTAATATTTAATATTATTTTTATATTTATTTATTCAGTACTTTTATTATTCAATTTTATTTAATTTTATAAGTATCATTTATAATGTAAAATATTAATATATTATAATTTATATTTTATGTTTAAATATTTTTCTCTTTTTCTATTTTTTTAATTTAAATTTTATTATATATTCAATTTTATTTTATTTTATAATTAAATATAAAATATAAATAAAGTTATATTTAAATTATAATTTTTATTTTTTATTTATTTTTATTTGATAGGGTAAATGTCACAGGGTTTGAAGATCTCGAAACTTATTACAAAGGAGAGAAAGATGTGTCATTTACATACAAAAGGAATGCCTCTACCAGCAGCAATGGGGCAAGGACAACAAAACCAAAAACAACATGCCAAAAACAACAAACAAGTTAAAATCAAACAGTGGTTCTAACCAACCGCAATCAACTGAATTAACAGGCTTCCGCTTTCTTTTTGCCTTCAACAACTATTTTTTGCGATACTACTCGGAGTCCCTCCGAGCAAGGAGTTTCAGCTCAGAGTCCACCTGAATAAAGGGTCATATAGGGGAGCTGTAACACTGCTTTTGTACCTTTTTTATTTTTTTGCACCTTAGTCCAGCATTCCTTGTCTTCTGCAACAACATAGGGCTGGGATTTATCTTCTATTGTTAGGTCCTTGGATGGTTTTGCCTTAGATAATTCCATTCTTGGGTTATTCTTGGAGTAGACTGGAGTGAAGGGGACAACCGTGTTCGTGACTTTCCTTGGAGAGATTAGATCTTTCAGCAGAACATCTTCAAAATGAGGGGGGCTTTTAAGGTCCTTGTTTGGAACAAAGGATTCTAAGTCTTCCAAAGGTGACGTCGAATCATCATTATCAAAACCATCTGAATCTTCTTCAGCATCCACCTGTAAATGGTCGAGGATGAAGTCTTTCCACCAAGAGGAATCCTTTTTTTCTAAGGGAACTACAGTTTTTAGTCAAATGCCCTGTATTAAAGCAACTGTGATAACGAAACAATAAGCCTTCATAATCTAGAGGTTGCGACCAAGAGCGGTCCCCAACTTACAAGTTAATATTTTCAGGAAGATTCTTGGAAGTATCAATATTCACCAAAATTCTGGCACTAGTGTGGTATCACTGATCGGTATCTGGGTACATTTGCAGATATTCACCCAGTGATTTACAAATAGCCTTCAGGGTAGATTCGGTCCAAAACTGAAGAGAAAGACGAGGCAGACAGACCCAAATGGGTTTTTCATTAAGTGGTTTTGTGAGGGGGTTGAAGCTAGGGGACCATTGTTTGATGACCGGGGGGGTGATTCAAGCACCAAAATTGGTTTTGAATCTTTTCCTTGTATTCAATATTGCGAAAGACAATAACAAAGAAACTTTTTGCACAAGGGTAAATATCAAGAGTGCCTCTTAGGAGGGGTTGCCAATGTTTCGAGATCCAAGCATGCAACTCTTGAAGTTTTGGCCAATAATCTACGAATCTACAGATGAGACCTTTGGCTAAGAAGAATTTGTCTAGGCTCCTCATCAAAAAGATCACAAGGTCAGAATATGCAAGTTTTAAAGGTTTGGGATCTACTTTTGGTAGTCTTACAAGATATTTGGGGTCCACCGCAGCGTCTAACGCCATGATGTCCAGGACTCTGTTGACAGCAGGGGAGAATTCCTTCCGCGTCACATTTTGTTTGCAGATATGAAATGAAACTACCATTGCCTTGTGACTTTTGCAACAGTCCTCTACATAGGCACAGAGTCAACATTCTGCCCAGAATCGTTGTTCACAGAGGTTTGTTGCTCAAATGATTTCTGGGAGCTTCTACCATTAGTGGGAAGGGGAGCAAGAGAAAGCATTTCAAAATTTTCAGTTCTTTCATGGCCAAAGTGGCTACGGGAACCATTTTCATCTATAGATCTGGTAGAAGCTTCCTTTCGCTTCAGATTTTGCTCGTAGATCTGAGTTGAGTCAACTGTATGCCATACGCTTTCTGCCACAATCTTCTGCACGGATTAGGTCTTCTGTACAGCATCCGTTTTCCACACAGCTTCAGGGTTCCACGCAACATCAGAGTTCTGCTCGGAGTCAATGTTTTGCACAACGATGGCCTTCTGCCCAGAATCCCCAGACACAAGTGGGCTTCTGCCATGAGCAAGGAAGGAGATGGCATCAGTCTTCCATGCAGCAACAACCCTCTGCGCAGAATCCCCAGACACGGGAGCTTTTGCCATGAGTGGGAAGAGGAGCGAGAGCATTTCAAAAAAATAAATAAATAAATAATAAAAAATAAATTTAATTTAAAAAATATAAAAAAATAAAAATATTTAAAACAAACATTATAAAATATAAATTATAACGCAAATACATAATAAAATTTAAATTTAAAAAAAACATAAAAAATTAAAAATATTTAAAACAAAAATTATAAAATATAAATTCATTTAAATTTTACATTTAATTATAAAATAATATAAAATTGAATATTTAATAAAATATAAAATAAATGTATATATATATATATACTAATAAAAATATTTGAATATAAATTATAATTTATTTATATTTTACATTATAAATAATAATTATAAAATAAAATAGAATCAAATAATAAAAATACGAAATAAATAAATATAAAAATAATAAATGTTAAATAATATATTTGTGTAAATATATATAATAAATTTAAAATTTAAAAACGAATATAAAAAAATAAAAATATTTAAAATAAACATTATAAATTATAATTCAAATATAACTACATTTACATTTTATATTATAAATTATAATTATAAATACATAAAATCTATTAATAATTTCAATTTTTTAATTTATATTTTATAATATAAAAATATTTAAACTTATATTTATTTATTTAATAGTAAATATTAAAATTCCCGACAATGATAGCCTAGAGGTGAGTTGGCTGAGTGCTAGAAGTAGGAGGTCTCGGGGTCCATTCCCTGGGATGACCACTTTCTAGCGTCGTTCCCACACTAAGCTACAATGGGTTATTCGTGAAAAGTATCCAATGCAATGGACTACCGACCTCGTGTTCAATGTAACGGGGTCAGCATATGGCTTGAAACTTGTGTTCAATGCGACAAAGCAAGTCCACGGCCCATAGCTAGGGATACGATTCACCGTTGGTTGGGCATTCTGGTTATAAAAATGTTTGTACCCAAAATTTTAGACCCGATGATGATAGCCTAGCGATGAGTGAACTGAGTGTTAGAAGTGGGACGTCTCAAGGTCCATTCCTTGGGATGACCTCTCTAGCATCATTTTCACACCAAACTACGACGTGTTATTCGTGAAAAGTATTCAATGCAATGGACTATCGACTCGGTGTTCAATCTGACAGGGGTCGACATGTGGCTTGAACACCTGTGTTTAATGCAATGAGGCAAGTCCACAATCCATGGCTAGGAATACGATTCACCATTGATTGGGGCATTCTGGTTACAAAAATATTTGTACCCAAAATTTTAAAGACCCGACGATGATAGCTTGGTGGTGAGTGCGATGAGTGTTAGAAGTGGGAGGTCTCAGGGTCCATTCCCTGGAATGACCAATCTCTAGCATCGTTCCCACACTAAGCTACGACGAGTTCTTCATGAAAAGTATCCAATGCAATGGACTACCACCCTGGTGTTCAATCCGACGGGGGTCAGCATGTGGCTTGAAACCTATGTTCAATGCGACGAAGCAAGTCCACAGCGCATGGCTAGGGATACGATATACCGTTGGTTTGGGCATTCCAATTAGAAAAATGTTTGTACCCAAGATTCTCCTCCATTAATGGGTCTAGCGTTTCAAGTAAAAGGGATGTGAGAAAGGCAAACTCTGTTTGGATTCCTCCCCCCCCTAGGTTTTTTAAACTCAATTTTGATGGGGTTGCTAGGGGAAATCCGAGAGCATCCAGGGTTGGGTGTATCATTAGAGATTGTACAAGGTCCCTCATCCGCATCCGTGTTGCCTCCCTCAAATTGAGTGATGGAACCAACTATGACACAAAGGCTCAGGCTCTTGCCTTGGGTGTGGAGATGGCTAATCAATGCGACATTAACATAATTTTTGAAGGTGATTCCATGGTTCTAATTCAAGCTATGTGGAACAGAAAGGCCCATCCCTGGCAAATTGAGAATATTCTTGGTCAAGCTTGGGATACTTTGAATTCTTTCTCCTCATGGAAAGCTTCCCGTTGTTTTCAAGAAGCAAACTCTATGACAGATTACTTGGCCAACCAAGGAATATCGCAGGTTGAGGAAATCAAAATGGACAATACATGGGATGTCTGGCCAAAGGCCCCCTCATATTTATCATAATCATGTTTGGTTCACTCTAATCTTGGCATGATTGTTTGGTTTGGCGGTGGAGGTGGGCATTTCATTAAGTGAAATGCCCCGCTTGAGATGTGGCTTGACACATGAATCAATTGATTGGGATTTATTGAGTCAGGATCCCTTGCGGTTTGAGCCACGTCTTTCTACTCTCGACTAGTGTTGCGTGTTGGTGGAACCCAAGGTTCTGATGGAGCGCTCCATGCAACTAGCTATTAGCAAGCCTATGACTAGGGTAGGCACTGAGAAGCGAGATATATCTTTTGAGGGCAGTGTGAGTGACACTCAGCTCAAAAAGGTATTTGTCATCCAGTCTAGCCAAATCATGAAGGCAATCAAGGATATAGTGGAAATGGTGTTTCTGGAGACCCCATTTCCAGTAAAGGTGAATTCTGATATTACTTCCATTTTTATCTCAAATTGTTTTTTGGAATAAGGTCCTAGTTAAGGAAGTAGTAGAACGTTTGATCAAGCCGTGCTTTGGGGTTAGATGGGAGGCGACTATTGATGAATTCCCAGGAAAGATTTCGACATCCCTCCCCCTCACCAGTGTGGAGAATTTCGGGTTGGTCTCCCTTTCCATTTGTTGTGAACTGGAGGAGCAATTGATCGTGACATTGTCATTCGTGGAAAATATGCAGGGCCTTTTGCAGTCCCCTACGTCAATTAGAAAGACCAAGGCACAACTCGATGTGGATGCATTGCGGGCTCCTATCCCCTTTCTTTCTGCGGCACTCGAACAAGGTTTTGACAATGGTTCATCTGCTTCAAAGGGTTTACGGAGGTGGTCATTTATTGCCACCCCCTGTAGGTCCTTCCAGTGCTTGTTCGAGTATGGAGGCTACTCCTAAGCGAGCAGTCACTGCGGCCATGAGAGCACGGTTGGACTCTATTCTTCGCACTCCTAGCTTGGAGGGTTTTCGGGTGAATGATGAAGATATCGACTGGAACGGGTTGAGGTCAATGCTGAGGAAGCTGTTGGAATTGATGCTGGGCAACCTTCGTCTACAGGGTGGGCTCCATAATCCCCCAACTTTTTCCTCCTTTTTCAGCATGTATGGTGGTGGTTTTGGTTTTTGTAAATTTGTGGTGGTCGATCTAGGCTAGCATAGTTCAAGTTTAGGCAGGGGCTCTATTTTGGTGCTTGGGAATGTTGGTTTCTCTTTGTTTGGAGTTGGTCTTGTTTAGCCAGCCTTCTTGTAACGTTCCCTCGTTGATGTTTTTCTAAGGCGTTTAAACAAGTGGTATTCTGATGTAATCTTTTTGCGGGTGAGGGACCCTTATAACCCTCAAGTATCTACCCCAAAAAAAAATTATATAAACCTAATAGTAAAACTAAATATATAATAAAATCAAAATTATAAAATTTATAAAATTTATAAAAACTAAAAATATTTAAAATAAATAAAAATATAAAACTAAAGTGAGAACTTTGGAATGGTCATCCCTAATTATTATTTTTTAGTTCACTATTTGCAAATATGAAGTGTTTTGCTGATGGTTTTGTGTTTGTTTCATGTATCGTTCATGGGTTTCATTGCATGCAAGATATAGAAAACTGGAAATCAACTTGTTTTAGATATTGGAAAATTATCTCATAAGCAATACATATGACAGCAACTCAAATCAGATTACTAACAAACATATATCAGACCTGATATTGATCAGTCCAGACCTAATAAGAGCTTCTAACAGCAGTATATCCACTTCTAACTTGCATCATTCAATACAAATGAGATAGGCAACAAACCCCCTTTGAATACCAGCTCCAAAATCCAGCTGTTCGAATTCCAACAAGGCAGAAAAGTGTCTTATACAACAGCAGGCCCAGAAAACAAAAAATCACCCGCAAACAAGGAGGCACCATAGGTAGGGTGATCTGACCTAGAAAATCAGTTTTCAACCAATAAATACAAACAAATACCTAAAAAGGGGTGCCTTGGAGTGAGGGAACCAATGCACCAATACCCAGAATGATGTGCCAAACACGGTCGGAGCTACGAATAGATTTGTCCTTCAACCACTGGAAAAATCAGAGGCTCCAGAACTTCTGATAAAGCATTTCAGACCTCAGGAAACACACCAAAACACCTACCAAACACCACCAAAATGATCCAAACTACAAACACACCAACAAACCCAAATCAAAATACCACAAAAATCTTCATCTTTCACCATCCAAAACTCAGAAAATCAAACTTATGTTGAAGCACTGTGTGATTCCTAAGTGGAACCACTCAAATCCAACTAGGATGGATCTTCACCACCGAAACCAGCTCAAAACGGCGAGGGTTTTCGTCCTCAACAAGCAGCCAAAGCACTCTGGAGTCAATCTAGTACCATCCTCTTAGGTTGCCAATTCCAAGATCCTCCAAATGAGAGCCAAAATGAAGCTTTATAGAGAGTGAGAGGAAAATTTGGGCAACTTTAGGGTTTGAAATGCTTTTCCCTCCCAAAATCCAATGCCCCCCTTATGAGCCTTATTAAATTTAATAAATTAAACACCTTATACCTCCCTTGGGCGTCCATGCTCATAAGAAAACTATTTCGCTTTGTTTGCCTTCTAAAACAAATTTAAGTTACCACATTACGCTCCAAGGTACTTTTACGATGACCACCAACCCCTTCACTTAAGTTATAAAGTTATTTTATAAAAACAACTTAAGTGATTGAAATAGGCAAATATTAAATAATCCAACCTAAGACTTTCCAATGCCACCTTAGGAATAACACTGCTTAAACCAAATGGGCCTGGGACCAGTTACCCAAAATAGTCTTACTATAAATAGCATTGCTAAAAATAGTAAATACTCTCCAAACACCAACTGGCGCAAAACTGAAGATCACTGAGATGCCCTATGGTTTACTATAAATAGTAAACACTGCTAATTGGCCACTGCTATAAATAGAAAGTCCTACCAAAAACCAATACTAAGCCCAAAGTTGGCACCGAGTCCCCTAACCACCTCCAACAAGCCTACAAGAACTCTGGAATAGGCTAATAGGAAAACTCCACTGCTCAAGAGCTAGAAGGGGACATTACAATCCTCCCTCCCCAAGAGTGCTTGTCCTCAAGCAATCGCAACTCAAGATGCTGTAAAATTTGCTCACTCTCCCAAGTAGCATCCTCAACTGGCAAGTCTAGCCATTTCACCAAGTACTTTGTAATAACTCTCCTCCTGACGGTTCGCTCTTTGAAATCAATCACCGCCTCTAGAACAAGTAACAATTTCCCCTCCTCATCCAATGGGGGCAACACTGCTGAAGGAGTCACATTATGCCCAAGCGCCTTCTTGAGGCATGACACATGAAAAAAATTATGCACCTTACTCCTCTCAGGTAACTCAAGCTCATAAGCCACCTCCCCAACTCTCCTAGTGACTCTAAATGGACCATAGAAACGAGGCTTCAGCTTCTCGGCCCCACTCTTCTTGAGAGTGGACTGTCTATATGGTTGCAATCTCATGTACACCATGTCTCCCACCTCAAATTCTCACTCAATACGATGCTGATCAGCGTACAATTTATGTTGATTCTACGCATGCTGAATGTTATCTCTCAATGACCTCATAATGCCCTGGCCTTCCTGCAAGAAGTCCTTCGCTCTAGGCACCCTACAATCACCGAACAACAAATCAATGAAGCTAGAAGCTTCATAACCGTACAATGCCATGAAAGGTGACATCCTGATAGACATGTGGAATGTGGAGTTGTAGCAAAACTCCTCAAATGCAACCATTTTACCCAGGCTTTCTACTGCCCTGAAACATAATTTCATATGTAACCTTCCACCCATTTGTTGACTATCTCAGTCTATCCATCTGTTTGGGGGTGGTAACTAGTGCTAGGAGTCAACTCGGTACCACATAATTTGAACAAATCCTGCCAAAACAAGCTCATAAACTTGTCATCCCTGTCACTAACAATGTTCTTAGGCGCCCCATGAAGTCTAAACACTTCCCTAAAGAACAAATTTGCCACCTGCAACGCTGTATAACCTGCTGGCATAGTAAAAAAGTGAGCAAATTTGGTCAAACGATCCACCATAACATAGATACAATCCTTCCCTTGAACCTTGGGAAGCCCTGTGATGAAGTCCATTGAAATACTTTCCCACTTCTGAGTAGAAATGGGTAAAGGTTGGAGCAGACCAGCAGGGTAAGTATGTTCATTTTTATTCTATTGGCACACTTGACATTCACGAACATACTTAGTAATGTCTTCCTTCATCCCCTTCCATGAGAATCTCTCACAGATCTCCCTGTATGTCTTGTAAAAACCAGGATGACCAGCCATAGAAGTGTCATGGAATGTCTTTAAAATCCGCTCTTTCATCTTGGATTCAAGGACCAACATTATCCTCTCCTTATAGAAGATCAAACCATCTCTCACCCTATACTTGTCATCTTGCAAAGTACCATCTAGAATATTGTTGGCAAGGGCATTCTTAGCATAATCAGCTTGTGTCCCTTCCTTCCAATCTACTTTTATCTCAAAAAAAGAGCACAAATGAGGCCTCCTAGACAGTGCATCAACCACCACATTCCGTTTCCCTTTGACATATTCGATGTCAAAATCATAAGCTTGGAGTTTTCTAACCCACTTCTGCTGTCTTTCACTTAGTTCCTTCTGATTTAAGAAATATTTCAGACTGTTATGATCAATTTTGACAATAAATCTGCCCCCAACAAGATATTGCTTGTACTTAGCCAAAGCATGCATTATGGCTAACATCTTTTTATCATAAATAGAATAACCTTTCACTTCCTCTCAATTTTTTTTTCTCATATGCAATTGGGTACTTATTTTGCATGAGAGCCCCAATACCATCTCCCCAAGCATCACATTCGAACTCAAATGGTTTAGAGAAGTTAGGAATTGCCAATACAGGCCACGTGTTCATCAAGTTCTTAAACTGATCAAAAGATTTCTACGTTGATTTAGACCAAGAGAAGGCCCCCTTCTTAGTCAAATCAGTAAGTGGGGCAGCAACCTATGAAAAGCCCTTGACAAACCTTCTATAGAACCCACAAAAGCAAACAAATCCCTTACGCTGAGTTAGATTGGTGGGTGGAGGCCAATCAAGTATTGCTTTGATTTTATCAGGGTCAACATGAACACCATTAGTGCTGATAATATGCCCCAAATATAACAACTCAGTCATCCCAAACTCACACTTGGACTCCTTTGCAAAAAGAGACTCACTCTCAAGAATACCCAACACCTCATCCAAGTGCTTCAATTGCTCTTCCCATGATCAACTGAAAATAAGGATGTCATCAAATAAGATCAACACATAATTATGTAGTTGTTTGTTGAACACCCTATTCATGCATGACTGGAAAGTAGCTAGTGCACTTGTCAAACCGAAAGGCATGACAAGAAATTCAAAGTGACCAAAGTGGCATCTGAATGCAGTGTTCTCCATGTCCTCCTCTCTAACTCTAATCTAATGATATCCCAATCTGAAGTCTATTTTGAAGAAATAGACTTCTCCATGCAGCTCATCAATGCATGGGATGGGGTACCAATTTTTAATTGTCTTCTTATTTAATGCCCTGTAGTCCACACATATGCACATGGTCCAATCCTTCTTCACCCACACAACCGAAGAGGCAAATGGACTCTTGTTTGGCCTTATGTGCCCCATCTCCAAAAGCCCCTGAATGGCTTTCTCAATCTCATCCTTCTGCTCTTAGGATGCCTATAAGGGGTAGTAATCACAGGTTTGGCACCCTCCTCTAGTTTTATCACATGCTCAATGCCTCTATCAAGAAGCCTACCTCGAGGAATGTTACTAAATACCTTGCTTCTTTTGGAAAGCAAGCCCTGTATGTCAAGTGGATAGGACCTCTTCACCTCTTCTGTAACTGTAGGCATAATCACACACTCCATTGCCCACTCAACTTGATCATGTCTAAAAAGTCTCTCCATACATTTCAAAGAGACCACACAAAGTCCTCCATTCAACATGCCCCTCAAGACCACATTTCTCCCCTCTGACTTAAATTTCAGCTCCATGGTCTGAAAATTAAGAGTGATCTCACCAAGTGATCGAAGCCATTGTATCCCCATCACTGCATCAGTATCACCAATACTAACCACATAGAAGTCTTCCTTGACTTTGTAATTCCCCAACTGCAAACTCAACTGTAGAACCATCTTGGTGCAATTAATTGTAAATCCATTGGCGACCATCACCCGAAATCCACCTACCTCTTGAGTTTGAAGGCCTCTATAAGCAACTAGCCCCTCATCAATGAAATTGTGTGTGGCTCCTATGTCAATCAATGCAACCATCCGTTGCCCCTTAAGCACTCCTCTAATGCAAAGTGACTCATTCTTTTAAAAGTTATGTAGTTGAGCAAGTTCCCCATCTTTGTCCTCTTCCTTTCCAACCTCTTCAGGAGTCTTTTCCTCTTCACATTCCTCTGAATCAGATTGCTGGTTTGATTTTTCTGATGCACTTTTCTCAGCAGAATAGTACTCTATTTGGTGCACCTTCCCCTTTGCAGTGCATCTATGTCCTGGATTCCAAGGCTCCTTGCATGTGAAACACAAATTTTTCTTCCTTGGGTCATTTAGTGTCTCACTATCAATCCTAGTAACAGATTTTTTTGGTTGTTCGGAGTCCCTAGTGAAATGTTTTTTGTCCTTATCCTTATGCAAAAAGCCTTTGGTCTGAAATTTACTTTTGGAGGTGGAGGTTTCCATGTCTCTAGCCTTCTTGATTGCTTCTTGTAGAGAAGGTGGGTTAAAAGCTTTAATCCAACCACTAAGAGGATCGGATAACCATAAATGAAGAGCATTACAAGCCTTCTCTCGGAAATATCAGTCACCAATACTGACAATCTCTGAAAATCTGCAATATAGGCATCCACTGAACCCCACTGTTTCAGTTGTGCTAGTTCCTTAAAGTGAAGCTTTGGGTCTTTTTTATCAAACCTCTCTATCAATCTTTCTGTGAACTCTGCATAAGAAGCAATTTGTGCATGTCCCACAGTGATCATCCCATGGTGCCACCACTCATGAGCAACCCCGTCTAAGTGAATGGAGGCATACCGTATTGACTCCAACTCTGGCACAGGATTAAGAATGAAATAAGTGTCCACCTTCTGGACCCAAGCTCTCGCTGAAATCTTCCCTGACCTGTCAAAGTAAGGAAGATTGAGTTTCCCAACTTTCCTACGAAGATCATTATTCTGCTCTCTATTGCCCCTATTGGGCGTATGCCTCATCATAAGATCTATATAATCCCGAAGTGATATGTCATGCTGGAACCCAAGCCCTGCATCCATCCAATCCTGTCTAAATTGGTCTTGCATTTCAACTATAGTGAGCTCCTAATTGGGTTGTGCCTCTACTCTTGGTGGAAATATAGGCATAAGAGTTCTAGCCATGGCTACCCTATTCCGCTGATTGGTTG
Source organism: Torreya grandis (assembly GCA_037957365.1). Lineage (NCBI taxonomy): Eukaryota > Viridiplantae > Streptophyta > Pinopsida > Cupressales > Taxaceae > Torreya > Torreya grandis. The sequence continues at coordinate 542,994 of JARHVA010002573.1, forward strand.
CTCCATGCTGACCCATGTCATTTCCTTGCCCATTATTGCCTCTGTTACCTCCATTCCTGACTCCCAATCAATTCAGGCCCTCAACCAATTGTGCTAGATGCTGATTGGTTTCCTGGTGTCCCCTAATCACAGCATCCAAGAGAAGCATCATCCAATCTGGTTCAACATTTTCTCTTCCAGCTCCTTCACCCCTTTCACCCATGTTTTTGGATCCCGATGATTCAACTGAATGTGATTCTAAGTGTTGTCCCTCTTCCACAAATGGCCAACTTTCCCACAACTCCACTTCTTTTTTCCTCAATCTCTCACGGTACCTTCTTTCTCTGTCATTAAAGCTCATAGGTTTGCATCACCCACTAACTCGCAGGAAGATTTGTGCTCTGATACCATTGAAATGGTCACCCATGAGTTTTTGTTTTTGTTTTTTTGTTCACTGTTTGCAGATTTGAAGTGTTTTGCTGATGGTTTTGTGTTTTTTTCATGTATCTTTCATGGGTTTCATTGCATGCATGATATAGATAACATAAAGATAGAAAACTGGAAATGAATTTGCTTTAGATATTGGAAATTTATCTCAAAAGTATAATACATATGACAGCAACTCAAATCAGATTAATAACAAATATATTTCAGATCTGATATTGATCAGTACAGACCTGATAAGAGCTTCTAACAGTAGTATCTCCACGTCAAACTTGCATCATTCAACACAAATGAGATAGCCAACAAACCCTCTTTGAATACCAGGGCCAAAATCCAGCTGCTTGAACTCCAACAAGGCAGAAAAGTGGCCTATACAACAGCAGGCCCAGAAAACAAAAAATCACCCCCAAACAGGGCGGCACCATAGGTAGGGTGATCTGCCCTAGAAAATTAGTTTTCAACCAATAAATACAAACAAATACCTAAAAAGGGGCACCTTGGAGTGAAGGAACCAATGCACCAATACCCAGAATGATGTGCCAAACATGTTCGGACCTACAAATAGATTTGGCCTTCAATGACTGGAAAAATCAGAGTTCCCTGAACTTCTGATAAAGCATTTCAGACCTCCAAAAACACACCAAACGCCTACCAAACACCACCAAAATGATCCAAACTACAAATACACCAACAAACCCAAATCAAAATACCACAAAAATCTTCATCTTTCACCATCCAAAACTCAGAAAATCAGAATTGTGTTGAAGCACTGTGTGATCCCTGGGTGGAACCACTCAAATCCATCTAGGGTGGATCTTCACCACCGAAACCAGCTCAAAACGACGAGGGTTTTCATCCTCAACACACAGCGAAAACACTCTGCAGTCATTCCAACAACACCCTGTTAAGTTGCCAATTCCAAGATCCTCCAAATGAGAGCCAAAATGAAGCTCTATAGAGAGTGAGAGGGAAATTTGGGCAACTTTAGGGTTTGAAATGTTTTTCCCTCCCAAACTCCAACGCACCCCTTATGGGTCTTAAAAAATTTAATAAATTAAACACCTTATACCTCCCTTGGGCATCCATGCTCATAAGGAAACTATTTCGCTTTGTTTGCCTTCTAAAACAACTCTAAGTTATCACATTATGCTCCAGGGTACTTTTACGATGACCACCAACCCCTTCACTTAAGTTATAAAGTTATTTTATAAAAACAACTTACGTGACTGAAAAAGGCAAATATTAAATAATCCAACCTTAAACTTTCCAACACCACTTTAGGAATAACACTGTTGAAACCAAATGAGCCTAGGACCAGTTACCCGAAATAGACTTACTATAAATAGCACTGCTAAAAATAGTAAGAACTCTCCAAACACCAACTGGCACAAAATTGAAGATCACTGAGATGCCCTATGGTTTACTATAAATAGTAAACACTGCTAACTGGCCACTGCTATAAATAGAAAGTTCTGCCAAAAACCAACACTGAGCCCAAAGCTGACACTAAGTCCTCTAACCACCTCCAACTCGCCTACGGGAACTCTAGAATACGCTAATGGGAAAACTCCATTGCTCAAGAGCTAGAAGGGGACATTACAAACTTAGAAGGCAAGTGACTACATTTACCATAATATTCAATTTATTATATATTTTTTATTATTTTTTAAAGTCGTGTCATTTTTTTTATAGGTCATTTAAAATTATATTTAATAATATTATGATATGTTTCATTTTTTTATTATTTTTTGTGGTTTTAAAATTTTATTTTATATACGTCATTTAGTTAAATTCACAATATATATTTTTACAATTTTTTAAATGTGTAATAAAAAATGTTTATAAAACTCTTGCAAGGGAGCAAGCTATAAAGGACAACCTTTCATCATGGCAAGTCAACTGCTTGAAAAGAAATACGTTATTCAGCGAGACACGAGTCACATATGCAATGCACTCTTTGTGGCTCAAATATCACATGGACTATAACAAGGGTTTGGTACCATTATATTGGAGGCCCAGCGGTGAAGATTTGCCCAATAATGATGAAAACCTCATATATGCACCATTTGCAAGTCAAATCTGAAACAAATATGATATGAAAACGGTTGCATCAACATCTGAATCTTCAAAGAAGGCTAAAATTCAACGCAGTCTGACACAGTTTGGCTCATTTTCTAACTCAATTCATTCCCCATTGTCTATCCAAGCCAGCGAAAATGCACATCAAATGTCGCACTCCCAACATTCTTTGAAAGTTGTGGAAGATGTAGGAAAAACATGAGATAAACAGATTGGTGGCCCAGTTTTTTTATGCAAATGCCATCCCCTTCGATGTTCGAAATCCACATACGAAAGTAATGGTAGATGGGATCGCCAATTTCGAAAAAGCGTACACAATGCCATCTTTTGAAAGCCTAAGAACTGTTCTGATAAAAAAAGAGGTAACATTCATTTCTAGTGAACTAGATAAAATGAAAAAGCACTGAAAAAAATCATGTTGCACTATAATAAATGACGGGTGGTCTGACACAAAGCGAAGACCCCTCAATATATTGACTCCATGCCCTAAAAATTATATGTTTATCAAATCAATTGATACAAACAATGACGTGAACACTGCAAATTTCATTTTTAAATGCATTGAATCCACTATTCTAGACATTGGAAAAGAATATGTTGTCCAAGTTATTACGGATAATGCAATAAATTATAAATCAACAAAGAAACTTCTAATGGCCAGGTTTTCTCATTTGTTTTGGACTCCATGTGCAACTCGTGTTTTGGATCTTTTGCTTGAAGATCTTGCAAAATTGGAGTGGATAAATAGTATTGTCAAAGAAGAGAAACAAATTTTCAAGTTTATATTTAATCACCGCTTGACCTTGTGCTTGTATCGCTCATTTGCAAAGCATAAACTTCTCTCTTCAGCTGAACCAAGATTTGCATCTAATTTTATCACTTTGCAAAAGGAGGTGAAAGAAAGGACAACATTGAGAACAGTTGTAATCATAGTTACCAGGTTCGAAAATCCGGATGCGTTCGGGAGGCCAAAAAAATGCGGAAATGCGGAATTCTTGAAAAGGTTCGGAAAAATCCGGTAAAATCCGGTTTGGAGAAAAAAAAAATATATATATATATATATATATATATATAAATATATATGAAAAATATATATATATATGTATGTATGTATGTAAAATATTTTAATCTAGTAAGGAATGAAACATTGAATATTAATTCAACAGTTGCAAAATTGAGAAATGCATAAGTTTCAAACTTGAATTACATTAAAAGATAGTAAAATGTCCATAGTTCAAACTTGAATCTCACAGAGTGCATGCCTTAAGGGGTGCACTGGGAATGGGGTGGGATCGGCTTGTGGCACTTTGCAAGAGATATTCTCATACTATTCTATCACGCATACATCCCTTCATGCAGCCTTCATACCTCCTATGATGTCTCCTTGAAATCTTGAAACCCTGAAATATGGCTAAGTTTGAAACCCTGAAACCCTGGAATCTGACTAACTCTGAAATATGATAGGATCCTCCAAAACCTAGAATTTGCATTATAGCTCCTAGCGGTCCGAAACCCCTCTCAAACACCCTGAAAATATATAAATAAAATATAACTTAAAGTATAAGAAACTAGATGTCCATTATAAATGTAAACTTATACTTCAATGTTTATTTTATTTACATACTATTGGGTTCGGACTAGATTTACATTTTCTAAATTTTTTTGTTGACTTCCATTGTTTCTCCCTGGCGAACCGAATTTATTAATCCGGAAGCCCGCAAAAAATGCGGAACGTTCCGGATTTCGGCCAGATGCGGCCGAATCTGGTAACTATGGTTGTAATTAGTGAAGAATGGACACAATCTAAGCTTTCTAAGGAAAGTGTTGCAAAAGACATTGAGAGAATTATCTTGGGTAGTTCATTTTGGGAGGGCACTGAGAAGACCCTAAAGGTGTTTGAGCCACTTGTCCAATTGTTGAGATTCATTGATGGCATGAAACTTTGTATTAGTCTTGTGTATGAGGGCATGGAGCAAGCAAAAGAACAAATTAAAAAAAAATTGGCAAGTGAAAGTGATGAAATTCAACATATTTGGGACACTGTGGACATCTGATGGAACATGTTATATTGACCTATATATGCAGCAGGATGCTATTTGAATCCTAAGTTGATAGAGATGGATCATGATGCAAATGAGGGAGTAAAGAATGGTGTATTGGCAACAATAGACAGGTTGGTTCAAGATGACAATAAAAAGGCTAAGGTAAGAAAGCAGCTGACTACATTCAAGAACCAAGAAATCATGTTTTCCTGCAAAGAAGCACAAGAAGACATTGTTAGTATGGATCCCCATTTATAGTGGCAAATGTATGGTTCTACTCCAAAGTTATAAAAACCTGTCGTGCATGTCCACAACCAATGCTTCTGCATGCAAAATAAATTGGAGCATGCATAATTTGATCCATACTAACAAGAAAAATATACTAGGATGCAAAAAGCTCACAGATCTTATGTTTGTCCACAGCAATTTAAGATTGCTTAAGCACAATCTTGCAAAAGAAGACAATCTTCATCTTGGAGAACCATCCTTTGAAGGAGTTGAGGAAAATATTGATAGTGTTGACGAGCTTGATAGAAGATTTGTTGATGGTGTTAGTGCTAGTTTTGATTTTGAAGTAGAGTTTGATGTTGCAAATGTTTGAATCTTTTAAGTTTTATATCAATTTTGTGCTTAGGATCTAAACTATGGATATTTTGCTATCTTTTAATGCAATTCAAGTTTGAAATTCTTACACATTTCTCAATTTTGCAAGTGTTAAATTAATGTTCATTCTTTAGTAGATTAAAATATTTTTCACATACATACATATATATATATATCTTTTTTTCGAACCGGATTTTACCAAAAAAAAATTGCATTTTTTAAAGAATTATGCATTCCACATTTTTTTGGCCTCCCGAACAGATTCAGATTTATGAACTTGGTAACTATGGACTTTCATCTTTTATTTCATATAAGTCACACGTCTCACAAATTCTTTGTTCCCAAGGTGTGTCCAGAGGGTCCATCGACTAGTTTTAGGATGTAGTTCGTGTGAGACGGTTCTTAGTTTTGCAATCATGATTTGTTTTTCTAAGTTTCAGCAATTGTGAACTTCTTTGATTCACTACAATAGTCTTAGGACTGACATTTTGTGTTAGGCAGAATCATTTCTATATTTTGTAGCCATGAAAATCCATCAAGATTGGCTAACCTACATGTGTCCTTTACATGCAAACAAAACAGTCTTCAAATGACTTCAAGCAATATGAGCAACATGAACAAAATGGTTGCATTTTCATTGGCAGCAATCTGGAACGATTACTTGACTGTGAAAAGTGGGAAGAGACTTGCATCATTGTTACACTTTAAGATACAAAAATTGTCTTTATTGTAAAGCACATAAATTGATGAGGATGGGTCTATATAGTCTAGCCTTCACCTATGAGCATAGTTACCATGTTCGGAAATCCGAATCCGTTTGGGAGGCCAAAAAAATGCAGAATGCAGAATTCTTGAAAAAGTTAGAAAAAAAAATTGGTAAAATCCGGTTCGGAAAATATATATATCAAAATATTTCAATCTACTAAAGAATGAACATTAATTTAACAATTGCAAAATTGATAAATGTATAAGAGTTTCCAACTTGAACTACATTAAAAGATATCAAAATATCCATAGTTTAGAGCCTAAGCTCAAAATTGATATAAAACTTAAAAGTTTCAAACATTTGCAACATCAAAACCTGCTTCAAAATCAAAACTAGCACTAGCACCATCAACAAATTCTCTATCAAGCTCATCAACACTATTCTCCAAGATGAAGATTGTCATCTTCTTTTGCAAGTTTGTGCTTAAGCAATCTTAAATTGTTGTGGACAAACATAAAATCTGAGAGCATTTTGGCTCCTAGTCGGTTTCTCTTGTTAGTATGGGTCAAATCATGTGTGCTTTGATTTTTTTTGCATGTCGAAGCATTGGCTATAGACACGCACGGCAAGCTTTTGTAACTCTAAAGTAGAACCATACGTCTGCCACCATAAATGGGGATCCATACTGGCAATGTTTTGTGCTTTCTTGCAAGAAAACATGTCTTTTTGGTTCTTGAATGTAGTCAGTTGTCTTCTCACCTTAGCTATTTCATTTTCATCATCAACCACCCTATCTATTGTTGTCAATACACCATTATTTATTTCATCATCTGCATCATGATCCACCTCTAATCAACTTAGGATTCAAATAGCAACTTGATGCATGTATAGGTTGATGTAACATGTTCCATTGAATGTCCACAATATCCCAAATACATTGAATTCACCACATTTATCTGCGAATACTTTTTTAATTTGTTATTTTGCTTGCTCCATGCCCTCATACACAAAACTAATACAAGGTTTCATCCCATCAACGAATCTCAATAATTGGACAAGTGGCTCAAACACCTTTAGGATCTTCTCGGCACCCTCCCAAAATGAACTACCCAAGATAATTCTCTCAATGTTCTTTGCAACGCTTTCCTTAAAAAGCTTATATTGTGCCCATTCTTCACTAACTACAACTTTTCTCAATGTTGTTCTCTCATCCACCTCCCTTTGCAAAGTAATCAAATTAGATGTAAATCTTGTTTCAGCCGAAAAGAGAAGTTCACGCTTTACAAATGAGTGATACAAACTCAGGGTCAAGCAGTGATTAAGTATAAATTTGAAAATTTGTTTCCCTTCTATGACAACACTGTTTACCCACTCCAACTTTGCAAGATATTCAAACAAAATATCCAAAACATGAGTTGCACATGGAATCCAAAACAAACGAAGAAACATGTCCATTAGAAGTTTCCCTATCGCTTTACAATTCGATGCATTATCAGTAATAACTTGGAGAACATATTCTTCTCCAATGTCCAGAATAACAAATTCAATGCATTTGAAAATGAAATCTATAGTCTTCACATCATTGCTCGTCTCAATTGATTTGATATATATAGAACCTTTAAGGGCATTGAGTCAATATGTTGAAGAGAGGCCATCACTTTGTGTCAGACCTCCCGTCACTTATTATAGTGCAACCTGAGTTTTTTCAATGCCTTTTCATTTTATTTAGTTCACTAGATATGGATGTCACCTCCTCTTCCAACAGAACAGTTCTTAGGCTTTCAAAAGATAGCATTGTGTACCCTTTCGTGAAATTGGTGATCCCATCTACCATTGCTTTTATATGTGAATTTCAAACAACATTGAAAGGGATGGCATTTACATTAAAAAACCGGACTAGCAATCTATTTATCTCATGTTTTTCCTATGACTTCCACAACTTTCAAAAAAGGCTAGGAGTGGGACATTTGATGTGCACTTTCATTGTCTTGGGTAGATGTTGGGGAATGCGTTGAGCTAAAAAATAAGCCAAATTGTGTCAGACTGCATTGAATTTTAGACCTCTTTGAAGATTCAGATGCTGATGCAACTGTCTTCATTTCATATTTGATTTAGATTTGACTTATAAATAGTGCATCTATGGAGTTTTCTATTGCTGTTGGGCAAATTTTCACATATGGGCCTCCAATATAATGGTATTGAACCCTTATTATAGTACCTATGATATTTGAGCCACAAAGAGTGCATTGCATGTTTCTATGACACATATATCGCTGAATAATGTATTTCGTTTTAAGCGGTTCACTTGCCATGATGACAGGTTGTCATTTGCAGCGTGCTTCCCTACAAGAGTTTTATAAACATTTTTCATTCCACATTTAAAAGACTGTAAATATAATTTTTTTAATTTAACTGACATAAAATAAAATTATAAAACTATTAAAAATAAAAAAAATAAAACATATCATAATATTATTAAATTTAATTTTAAATGACCTATAAAAAATAAAAGAACTTTAAAAAGTAGTAAAAAATATATCATAAATTGTAATATTATGATAAATGTAGTCACTTGCCTTCTAAGTTCACTTTATTTTAAATATTTTAAGTTTTTATGAAAAAAATTAATTTTGATTTTATTATATATTTAGTTTTACTATTAGGTTTATTTAATTAATTTTAGTATTTACTATTAAATAAATAAATATAAAGATTAAATTTATTTCTATTATAAAATATAAATTAAAAATATTGAAATTATTAATAGATTTTATTTTATTTTATAATTATAATTTATAATATAAAATATAAATGTATTTATATTTAAATTATAATTTAAAATGTTTATTTTAAATATTTAAATCATAATTTATAATGTTTATTTAAAATATTTTTATTTTTTATATTTTCTTTTAAATTTAAAATTTATTATATATTTACACAAATATATTATTTAATAATTATTATTATTTTTATATTTATTTATTTTTTATTTTTATTATTCAATTTTATTTTATTTTTTTAATTTAAATTTTATTATATATTCGATTTTATTTTATTTTATAATCAAATGTAAAATATAAATGAATTTATATTTAAATTATAATCTATATTTTATAATGTTTATTTTAAACTTTTTTATTTTTTTATATTTTTTTATAAATTTAATTTTTTTGTAAAAGAAAAATTATATTTATTCAAAAAAAAATACAACTTATACTATACTAGGCAACAAAACTATTTGTCCAAACCCTCGCACAAGAAACAAGTCTAATCACTTCAGCATTAAACATGAAGTCAATTTAAATCTAAAAACTTCCATATATCCTCTTGGAGCATTGTAGGCCACCATATCGGTGGGGGACCATAGCAAACAATGCTATTATTATCCAAAACCCAATTAGCTAAAGCATCTGCAACTCTGTTATTTTGTCGAGAAACATGGTTGAAATGGATCTCTTGAAAAGTATCCTTTAGCTAATGGATTTTTCCAACTCTCTAATTATTTGCCAATTTTTGCCCTTCTTTAATGACGAAGTGGATAAAACGCTAATGATTAGTTGAGAATCGAATTCCACCTTGAATCTTTTTCCATCCAACTTTAACTGCTTCTTGTAGTCCTCTAAAAACTGCCTTAATTTCAACCAAATTACTTGTTGCACAACCCAATCCTTCTGAAAAGAAGACAATTGATCCATTCAAAAATCTACGTATTCCACCCATACTTGCTTTACCTGGGTTTCCTCTAGAGGCTCCATCGGTGTTCAATTTCCCAAATCCACAAGGAGGGGTTGACCACTTACGTTCTTCCTTAGATTTCCTCGGTTTAAAAACAGACATTTGATGATTACTCAAAGTAAGAGGTAAGTTTCTTGTAAGGTTAACCCTTTGTACTGACATATTCTAAGGAATTTTAACTTTGTATTTGATGGATTCAACTATATTCAACTTTATATTTTCCCAAACAAATGAGATGTCCCAGCTTACCTGCTGAAAGCTTCTCCTATTTCGTTCCTTCCATACATTCCATAATAAAAGAGTTATTCCGCTACATAAGGCAGGTCCCAAATTTTGCCCAGTCACTAAATGTTTCCCCCATTCTCTAAAAGGTTGCTCCATTCCAAGGAAACTGAAATAAAGTAGCCAAGTTTTGCCACATTTGCATCACAAAAGGACATTGTATAACCAGATGAATAATGGTTTCTTCATCGGACAGGGACATTGTACACCTGTACGGTCTCTTTTTTACCTTGTCCCCTATTAAGACTACTCTTCTTAATAGTAACTAGACAAAGAAGCTAACTTTTGGCCAAAGTTCTTCCGGCCATAGCTGTTTAAAAATATACCTTAAGGGGTGGGGATTCAGTTTGCATAGGGATGCATATCCTTCTGAGATAGAGTAACTTCCTATAGCTTTATTCCTACACACTATTATATTTGGTTCTTTATGACTTGAAGAACATCTTGATTGTAAAATGGAATCAATTAGCGGTTTCTGATCTTCATCCATTTGAACTGGGCATTCCTCAAAAGGAATCCATCAATTTCCAACCTCCCAATGATACCAACAAAGCTGATTATATTGAGCAACTTTATCCCAACCTTTATTGTGAAGGGCTTCCATAAGAGGCTTGAGATCACGGAATTGAGCAATGATAGGAGGTTGGCCATCCCAAGAATCAGTCTAAAAATTAGCTATTTGGCCATTTTGAACGATTCAAAAGAAGTCTCTCTTAATTATAGCTTTTATTATCAAAAAGAGTCCAAATGAGAGATTCTCTAGAAGGAAGAGCAATCTGATTATTCTTTCAGGAGGATGATTGTCAGCATATTTATCTCGAATATTTACAACCTACAAATTATTTGAGTTTTTCAACAATCTCCAATAAAGTTTGGCAGCTAAGGCTTTGTTCTGTTTGATGCTGGAACGAAATCCCAAACCTCCTGATTTGGGTTGACAAAGATTGTCCCATTTGGCGAAGGACCATTTTCTATGCTCCTAAACTCCACCCCAAATGAATTTTTGGAAGAGAGAATCCATATGTTTCCAAACTCCAGCCGGGACGTTATGAATGGAGGAAGCATAAATAGGCATAGGTTGAAGAACTGTCTTAACCAAAGTCATTCTTCCTCCTGAAGAGAGCCATCTATTTGTCCATTTCTGCAATTTCATCTTCATTTTGCTAAGAATCCAGTTCCAATCTTTTATTTGTGTGGCTGCAAGTGGTACCCCTAGATAAGGAATGGTTCCTATAATCATAATTATGTTAGTACCATGTTGTGACTAATATGGTTCCCATAATTATAACATTTTATGGATAAAGCTAGCATTTGTTTGTTGCATAAATTCAGAAACTTCTTCAACTTGGGGTCATAATAAAATGCCCTAGGAGAATGCACTATACTAGTAGGGGCACACGACCCCTGATGAAGAAATGCTGTCAAATTTAGAATTCCTTTTAGCTAGGAAGTTATTTCTAAGGTTTTTCTGTTCTGCAATAATCCACCCAGGACTTGCCCTCAGCCTTGTCTGTTGGCCTACCTAAAGGAGGCCATATAATCAGGGAGCATGTCCAGCTTGGATTGTACCCCGGTCATCATTATGTCTTAAAGCTAGATTCTAGACCATGGTCTTCTAGACTAGATAAATATAAAATTATTGAAGATATGAGCACAATCTATAATTACGTTGATTATTTATTTAGTGCTATAAAATATCGTGACAAGTTCTTGTATCACTCAGCTAGACTCAAGACTATGGTCTGCTAGACTAGATAAATATAAAATTATTGAAGATATGAGCACAATCTATAATTCCGTTGATTATATATTTAGTGCTATAAAATGTCGTGACAAGTTCTTGTATCACTCCTTGCTACTAGTTGTCACTAAGTACTTGATCTAGCCATTTTTATCTAAGAGACCTCGTATTATTCTCAGTGGTTGTAATTATTTGTAGTACACATTATTGCTAAGCACATTGCATTTGTTCACTTCAATTAACCTTACCAACCTTAGTTGATCTACTTTGACATATCACTTTATCTACTTTGCTGGACCAGTTTGTATACAAACTCAGTTTGAATTTACTTTTTAACAGATCAAAGTTGTTTCCTGCACAATTGATCTCTTGAACTGCTCAGTTGACATTTATTTACCTGATTTTCTTGGTCAAAACTCTACATTCAGACATTAGTTTGTGGTTGTATAATTTAATCAAACCACTGATTGTGATAATTTGCCTGTTGAATATGTAATGGTTTGTGGTTGTATTTGGACATGTGCTTGTAATAATTTGTCTATCGAGTCTGTTTAATCTTTCATTATTAAGTTTATTGATCTCCATAGCCAATTTATCTTTAAAATCCATCCCTCATAGTAAATTCTTCATCTCCAAATGCTTCGTATGATCTATTTGTGAATGCAGCAAACTTAATTAGCATTATTTAGTGGTTCTCTATCAATAAAAGGTTGATTTGGGATTCATGGTATGTCTTCTTACTCCCACCCTCATTTTAACTCTTGAATAATTTTTTGTCTGTAACTATTGTTTGAGAGATTAGATAGCTTTGTTCAACAAATAACTATTGTGGTGGAGAAATATCCATTTTCTATATCCAGTCATAGTAGACTAGATCCATAATATTCAATAGAACATATATTTAGGCTCTCACATGATCAGTCATTCCAAATGCCATATTGACTATTTTAGTCAAGCCAGCTGTGGAAGTCAAAAGTCTTCCACACAGCCCATTTAATTCTGTTTAAAAGCACCGGCCATTGTTCAATTTTTTTACTAGAGTTCCCGATAAAGAAAATTGATATGTTATTCAGAAAGAAATCCTTGATCATGTTGGTATTTCTTAATGAAAGCAACATTTCTTGTGCACTACGATACTGTCAAAAAAATTGTCTTCCTTTCACAAAGCCAGATCATGTCCAAGACGTGATTTTGGCGAGTAGTGGTTGTATTCTATTAGCAAGTACTTGTGATATGATTCCATAGACTGTGCTACAAAGTGATATTGGACACTATGCTTCTAAGTAATTTGCATCTTCTTTCTTGGGGATCAGCACCAGATTTGTTGTGTTTAAGCAATTCAACATTTCCTTGTCTGCCCATGATTCTTCTACTGCTTGTCACAAAACTATTTATATTATGTCACAAAAGTCATGAAAAAAAGGTGATGGGTGAAGAAGGAAAAATTATCAACATAAATTGTCAACCAGGATTCATATGACTAACCAAGGAAGTACAATATTCACCCAATTGCAAGGATGATCTCTATCAACTACCAACAGAAAAAGGAATGTGGAAATGGAAAACCAGCTTCAAATAAACTTCAGTGCGGGACAAAACTTGTCATGTGAATTTCAAGTAAAATGTAACAAAGAAATCTAGAAGCAACAGAGCTGATTGTCTCCTGCCATGCAACATGCTGGCCATTCACATATATAATACAATTTGGAGGTTGCACCCCAAGAGGGAGGGACCAACTCCTCTTGGGTTTTAAAACCCTTCCACTTCTTTTCTTTTAATGATAGTCAAATAAAATGAAGCACAATGTCTGTGAGTGAATGATTTGTTCATCTAGAGACTCGTTCAATTTTATAACATTTGGGACCTGAAACTAACTTTTAACCACCTTATACCTGATTCATTATTAGACCACAAATATTAGATTTAATTTACATAAAGTGGCCATAATTCTCCTAAGTCACTTTAGCTTTGTTAGGGCCTTGAAACAACTTGCAACCCTTTCATAATTTTGAAAATTCGCCTGACCTGGACTTCATAAAATAGGGCACACTTGACAAAAAACTAATTCCAACCTGAGATTTAATAACTTGGTGAAATATGACAAGGTAAAAGGATGATGCACAACATTCAATACTTTGACAAGGTCCACTAATACAAAGCAATAATATTTTAATATTTTCTTTGGTTAACCCTTTGCCTGCAGTGTAAGTATGGGCAATTATTTCATGCAAATTCTTTTGCGTCATATGGGTGCTGGTAAGCAGGGTTCTTCATAATTCCAAGGAAGAGGAGGCAAAATATCTTTAATCAAACCAAACACCCAAAGAAGGTCATTTATACCATAGTATACATGCTTGGCGAGTACTCGCCGAAAAATCCGTTGGGCGAGTATTCTCCATAAAAACTCGCAAGTTTTTTTTTATACTCAGAGAGTATATACACATTACTCACAGCTAGTATACATGCTTGGTGAGTACTCGCCGAAAAATCCATTGGGCGAGTATTCTGATCTTTTTAATACTCGGCTAGTATATACACATTACTCGCAGCGAGTACTGTGTATATACTCGCCTGCATGTTTACACACAGAACGCAACCAGAAAAGTCAAAAATGCATCCAAAAAGGTCAAAATCATGGAAAAAACACTCAAAAATGCAAAAAAAAACACAAAAAATCATCTTTTTTAAGAATGCATGCCCCCACACTCTCATTTCACAGCATTTGGAGTAAATTGGAAGGAGCTAATTTGATTTCCAGGTTTATTTTTTTTATTTTTTTTCGAGCATGTAAATTCTTTATAAATCATTAATATTAGGTTTCCAAACATGTTTGACAAATTTACATGCATTCCATTCAATTCCATAAAAGTTATTCACGATTTATGCTAGTTTTTTGTAATTTTTAAATAAAATTGTTGGTATTTTACTGTTTATAAATTTATGATTTAAGTTTTTTTAGATATCATTTTTTAATTTTTTTATATTTTTTCGTATACATAGGTTTAGTGTTTGCATTTACAACTTTATGGTTTAATTTTTTTTTAAATGCTATTTTTTTGGCATTTGAACATGCTGCAGGTTTACCATTAGCATACAATCGCATCCAGCACCGCATCAAGGTCAGCATCAATGAGTGCTAGTTGTCCCGCTAAAAGTTGTACTATTGCTTGGAAGTATGTCATACAAGTTGAATCGTCCCAATCAACTTTGATTTCTATGTTTTGATCGAAGAAGATTTCTAGAGGCATCAATTACCTCAATTACCATATTGCATGCATTGTTTGCCATGATGTCACGTGTCCCAATACAATGGTAGAGGCAAAACAAGAGATGATTGCAAAGCTTGCATTGTTGCATAAGAAGAAAGTAGAGAGGGCAAAGATATAAGCAGCCTTAACAACAGCCATTGCTCCCACATCAAAGGCAAAAACTAAGGCGGGTTGGACAAAGATTGTGGGCTCTAGTCGTGGTCCATGCATGCGAGGCACATCCACCTCATCCAGTTCAAGCAAAACCAGTCACATCGTTTTTTGTACATGAGGCATGACCTTCGTTGCGAGGTACAAGGTGGAACAAAGAGGCACATGTAGAAGCAGATAAAGCATGAGCAATTTTTTGGTACTTCATCAACTTTCTCTTCAACATGGCAAAGAGCCCATACTAAGAGAATTTGGTGACAACATTGACAGTTGCAAAGAAAGGGTACAAGGCACCCTCTCTAAGAGACTTAAGTGGGAGGTTACTCCAAGATGTTGAAAATGCAAAGTCAATTATGGAAGATTAAAAGAGGCAATGGCAAAAGTTTGGATGAACCATTCTTTCAAATGGGTGGACGGATGAAAAGAACCACACCCTCATCAATTTTTTGGCGGCTTCAAATGTTGAGATGGTTTTTTGTTAAAAAGCCGAAACTTTGACCCTGAAGCTTAAGGAGGTTGTCTTAGAGGTGAGCATCAAGAATATTGTGCAAGTTGTCACTGACAAAGTAGCAGCATACATGGCGGCTGGGAGATTGTTTAAGGAGAGGCATCCATCACTATTTTGGACCCCTTGCGCGACCCATTGCCTCAGCGTTCTTTTGGAGGACATGCAAAATTGATTGGGTGAGACCAGTTGTAAAAGAGGCTAGAAACATCACCGGATATATTTATAATCACCTTGAGTTCTCAACTTGATGAGAGATCACACAAAAGGGAAAGAACTTGTGCAAGCAGAGGTCAAAAGGTTGGCAACCAACTTCCGTACGTTGCAAAGTATTTGTCGTTTGTTGACAACGTTGAAGCATATATTTGTATGTCAGGCATGGCTAGACTCAACATATTCAAAGAAAGTTGATGGAGAGAAGATCGCAAAGACAGTTTTTTTATGACGCCTTTATGAAGAGAGTTATAGAGATCATCAAGGTAACTTCAAATTTCATATTAAATTTCAAGTCAATTCATTTATTGTCAATCTTTTAAAGTACTTTATTTGTAAGTTTGTAACTTTAATTTGTTTGTATTTTGTAACTTTGTAGGTGTCGGAGCCTTTGATGAGGGATTTGTGCTTGGTGGATAGGGAGTAAAACGCGCTAAAGAGGCTATCCAAAACTTTTATAGGGGGGATAGTGGTAGATTTGATTAGTTGATCGAAGATGGAACAAACAACTCTACCAACTTATCCATACAATGGAGTACTACCTTAATCCCAAATTGTTTTACTCTGATGGCTTCACAGATGCTAATGGAGAGGTTATGGAAGGCCTCTCAACATGCATTGAGAGTATGACACTTGAGATTGAGGTGAGACACCTCATTATTTCAAAGTTCTAGAAATACAAGCAGATTAAGGGGAGGCTATTTTCTTTGACACTAGTTGTCCGAGGGAGATCCACCCAGTCACCAGGTAATAAAAATTGAAGTCTTTATTTATACCTTACATGTTACAAATTTAAAATTATTAATTACTTACAAACTTTTGAATATCTTGTTTGCAAATTCGTGGTGGGAAGATTGAAGTGGAAATGCCCTAAATCTTTAAAAGCTAGCCCTCCAAGTTTTATCTCAACCTTGTAGCGCTTCTGAATGTGAGCATAATTGGAGTTTGTTTGACGCCATTCACACGAAGAAGTGCAATAAATTGACTCAACGATGCCACAATGACCTAGTTTTTGTGTAATACAACTTTCGGCTTCGGACAAAATGTGGATGACACATCACAAGAGCCTATCAATTTGGATTAGATCAATCCCTAAAATGACTAGACTGCACAGAACGAGAAGACCCCCTTGTTCATTGAGAACGAGATTGTTGATTTCAAAAGGCAAGCTATGAAGGGTGTAGGCAGTGGTACAGGAGAAGCAAGAGAGATTGGATTGGATGACATCCTTGTAGATGTTGTTGAACATGAGGCAGAGGAGAAACTACCATCTAGTACCATGGTGGTGTCACGGGCACAAGGCAGAGCGAGGAGGAACAGCTGTGTGCAAGGACTCGACTCTCTGTCTCCCATATTTTTCACTACAATGAGAAAGAGAAAATTGTAGATTTTTGTAATTTGGATCTTGCATCCATATATAATAAGTATCAGTTTGTTGTTGTATTCGCAAGATTATGCGATTTTGTACTGTGTATTAAAATCTAATAGAAACATTTCCCCAACGTTTTACATATTTGATACATTATGTAACTATAATTTGCATAAAAATTATGTTTTTTAAGGAAATTTAAGTATTTTTTTAAGTTGCCAGAGTATTCCCAAGTATTGTCGAGTATTTGCCAAGTAACTTTTTTTTTGGCTGGGCAAGTACTCTCCGAGTACAAGTATGTAAACGATGATTTATACCACAAATAGCATCTAGCACTGCCAAATCAAAGCAGCAAAAAGAAAAGTTCGATTGTTTTCTTATGTCAAAATGGTGTTAATTTATGCCCATAAATGGAAATCCATCAGGCTTAGGTGCCTTATCTCTTTCTAATAATAACACTACTTTAAATTCTTCTTCCATTACACAACTGATTAGTTCAGCATTTTCTTCTTATATAATTGATTTTAGGACTCATTTTGAGATTTTTTCTTCAGCAACCTGCATATTGTGACCCTATTCGGCCATAAATTCAAATGAATGTTGTTTAAAAGCTAATGTATTTAATTCTAACTTCCCCACGTTCTCCACAGCATTCCCATTAGGGGCTTTGAGGTGGCAGATATATTCTCTTTTTTTTACTACAGACTTATTGAATTACAGTCCTCTTCTTTTATCCATGTAGCTTTCAATTTTTTCCCTTGATAATGTCTTACATTTATATGATGCTTATACATCAGTGGTTCATAAATATTAGAGAGGATATGAAATTATATAAAATACACCAACAAAGCTTACACATATGGCTAGCCTAAGATGGGGTACCGTGTATTTACACTCCCTCCCCAATATTGTTCTCACCTTGCATGTTTATAACACCACATATACAGTTGTGGTGGTTAAACCAAAACCACTATCCACAATGTTAAAAGTCACATTGGTCACGTGCCAAACATAAATAGTGACCCTCAGATGGGCTACCGTTTATTTCACACTTGCCAATATTTTTCTCACTTTAAATGTTTAAAGCACCACATATATAGTTTTTGTGGTTGAACCACAACCCCTAACCACAAAATTAAAAGTTACTTTGGTAAAATGCCTAACATAAATACTGACCCTATTCTTATTTTCAAGTTAATTTCTACCACCCCTCAAACATAAAAATAGATTCTATCTTTAATATAAACTGTTAAACATGTTTACAAACATTAAATTGGACCACAATAGTCCACACTTTTTCAATCATTCAATCATGTCTTCACTTCAGGATTTGAATCCTGTACCACCTTCTGAAGCTCCATCAACCTAGATCAAATCCCAATCTTCATCAAGTTGTCATCACCCATAGACACCATTAAGGTAAATTCTTGCCACCACCCACCACTTGCCTTGACAACCTTCCATGTTGTCAAGGCTCCATCAAATTGTCATCACCCTCACAGATGTAGAAATCACCTTTTCTTTGTACTTTCTGTTTAGTTACTTTATTTAACCTAGGGTTTTTTTTTAACCGTAGTACTTCTCTATTAATACTGATTGTTGTTTCTAAGTCCCACTGACCTATTTTAATTATTCATGGACATTAATATAATTTATTTCTTTCTTTCTTTTCTTATTATGGCACTGAATTCACTTCCATAACTATCTCTTTGGAACCATGAAACAACCATATTGGGTACCTCGATCTACAAGCCTATCCACCTGAACAAACCAAGACACCCCCATCCGCTACCCAGTCTCCAACATCCCCTACATACCCCCACCAATTGAGAGCCAACACAATCACCTTCATGTCTCTCTCTCTTCAGGGAGTCATAAAAAACAAAGACATATTTTCTATTCTCTAGGGAGTTAATCATTTGTTTCAATGTGTTATTGCACATCTTATAATCTACAATAAAATTAAGAAGTGCCTCACTCTTTTGGTAACTGTTTCCACATTTCAATGTGTGCAACAAATTCTATCCAAATGGCTGCAAATCATCAAGGAACCAGGTTGTTTGGGACAGTTAAGGGTCTTCCCTTATGCAACTCTTCTGCAATTGACAGGCATGTTCTAATTCATACAGCTTTTTTACTACCAAACAGCCATGTAAAATATTTCACTTTGTGCTCAAATAAAACTCAAACATGAGTTGCTAGGTCTTCAAATGAGAGATTGACCTCAAAAACTACATCTAGTTCAATGCAACTTCTAGGGGTTTTCCTTCATGTCTTGAGTCTTTCAACTCAGCACCATCTTCTTCAGAGTCATTCTTTTCTGCAGCAAACTCCAAATTCTGCAAATACACTGCCTTTTTCTTGGCTTTTACATACTTTTTAGATTGTCATAGGATCTGGACGGTATTGTGTTTATTTATTTTATTTCAAGTCATTTCAACCAACCAGCATTGTTAAAGTTGCTTCCAAACAGTGTTAATCTTTTGAATGCCTTTGAAACAAGTCTGCATTACAGATTTGATGCTTTCACAGTCCATGAAAATTAGACGTAAAGTTATTTGGAAAAATTGTGTGCTAATTTTTACTCAACGTTTCGAATCATATGCTTCTTCTTACTGGTGATGGATCATGGGTGTTGATCCGAAACATCGAGTAAAAATTAGCACATAATTTTTCCAAAATACTTTACATCTAAGTCTGTATTAGTTGAATGTCCTTGACATGCTTCTGAAAAATGTTTCTATTGAATGGATGTCACAATCCAAGCAATATCTCTCTCCTTTGAATGCTCAATCTACTAGAAAAAAGCTTCGAAGTCATGGCCACGTTGGCCTTAAGTTACTCAAACTATTACACAATTTTATGGATTCAAGGGGGATTGATTTTAGCTTCTTATCATTGCCTTTGAATAGTCTGTATCCTATGTTACTTTTCAAACTAAGGTTCAGCTATTCTCTGAGACATAATTTTCAGTCTCATTGTTCTAGCATCAAACTTGCAGATGTAACTAAGCCCTAGCAGAGCTTTCATCTGCCTCTTGGATTTCTGTACAGTCCCATAATCTGGCTGTTTTTGTTGTGAGCTCTGTCTTTCCTCTCCTTCATGGACTCTCCATGCCCATGCCCTGTAACAATTCCTATTCCCTGGAGTAACTAGAAGGTCTACAAACTGTGGACTCTTCTCTGCAACAGATCATGCTTAAATTGATGCTCTCCACAATTTTCTTGTTGGGCCATACATTCTCAAATTCTTGAAAAATAAAAGTTTAACGCATTTCTGTACAGTCCCATAATCTGTCTGTTTTTGTTGTGAGCTCTGTTTTTCCACTCCTTCATGGACTCTCCATGCCCATGCCCTGTAATAATTCCTACTCCCTGCAGTAACTAGAAGGTCTACAAACTGTGGACTCTTCTCTGCAACAGATCATGCTTAAATTGATGCTCTCCACAATTTTCATGTTGGGCCATACATTCTCAAATTCTTAAAAAATAAAAGTTGTGTTTTAGAAGTTACAAAAAAATTACACATTCTCTGCAATTGACTATCTTCTCTCTTTGTTTCAATTGATGAGTCCAGAATTTAATGTACATGTAAATGCAAAATAGTAGTCACCAGCTTTCTAAACGCTGTTACAAGGCTCTAATACCATATTATATTTATAGGATGCTTAGACATCAATGACACGTGATATTGGAGACAAAATGAAATTATATTAAAAACTGCCGCAAAGGTTACACGTATAGCGAGCCTGAGATGGATTACCAAGTATTTCACACTCCCTTGAAAGCATTTTAGCACATTACATATTTATAGCACCACATGTATGATTGCAGTAGTTTTAGCCACCTAACCAATAAACACAACATTATGTGTTACCTTGGTCGCCTGTCTAGCATAAAAAGTAAGCCTAGTCTTGTTTTCATGGCCTAATTCTCACAATGATTTCTTCCTTCTTCTGCAGGTCTGAAAGCTTCCACATTCGCTGTTGTTCTTCGTTTCCACATTGTTATGTGATGCTGGGATGATTTTTCCTCTGTTCCTTTGTTGTCTTGAAAGATGTTGCCATTGAATGCTTTCTTCCATTTCTCTAGATTGTTTTCAATATTCTGACATTTCCCACAAATTGATCACCTTGTGGCGTTTGATAATTTCCCCTCCATTTTTTTATTTGATGGATATTTGCATGTTAAAGGTTGATATTTTCAAACTTGAAGGAAGTTTTCTTTGTCTAGGAAGATGCTCTTATTCTAGTTTCCATCATACCTGAAGTTGCCTTTTCAGGTTGTTCTGTAGCGTTGGCCTAACTTTTCTTGTGCTAGTTTGAGGTCTTGAAATATATTGCCAAAGACTGCTTCTCTCCATTCCGCTGGCTTGTTTATAATACCTCCGAGAGTCTTGTGAATGGATACATCTTATGGCTTTCGATATTTTCACTTCTCACAGTTTTTAACTGAGCTGATGGATATTCACATCTTGAAGGAAGATATTTTTAAACTTGAAGGAGGTTTTCTGTGCCTAGGAAGATGCACTTATTTCTAGCTGAATTGGCCAATTATCAGATCGTGAGATCATGAATATGGGCTGCTAACTGACACTCCCCATTGATGTGGTTTTCATAGATTAGAAATCTGCTTAGTCTCTCTGCAATATATTGTTTCCCTTTTCTTTGGTTACATCAAGTAAAACTCCTCGCAGGAATTCCATATCAATTGGACTTCTATCTTAAATAAATCTGCTAAGAGTTGTTTTTTTTCCTCCTCTTTTCTCTTCTCCAGTATTGATCATGTTAACATCTCTCCCCCACCCAAAATTAAAAAAATTCATTTCTATCTGCTCACCAATTCACTTTGTTTTGCAGATCTTTCATCTTGGGTGGCCCTATGGGTGGGATATATATTGAGACTGCTAAATTTTCTAAAATTAAAAACACATGAGAAAAATAGTTATAGACCCAGAACCTGCTGTAATTGTCTCAGCCTTAAAGTTGGCTGGGTTCCATAACATTGTGATTCCCCCTGCTCTGTTGGAGGATACTGTGTTGGTACCTTTTGTTGTGTTGCATGTGGTTCTTTTGTTTTCCTACAAATCCTCTGTACTGTTGCTCATTCCCTGGAAGAGGATTAGATCTGTCATACTAGTCTCTATTTGCTACTTTAAGCAACTACGTTTGCTTTGGGATTCTAGACCTGATTCCAAACAACTATTCATATGTTTGAATTTTTTTGAGGTAATGTTCCAGCATTTCTTGCAATGTCAGATCTCTTCACATGGTTTCAAAGGTTTGCCTTAGGAGCTGAGCTTATCTGTTTCTGGCAAACCTGATATGAGAGTCAGATCTGTGATAGTACTCTTCTTCTCTTTATCGGTTTTCCTTGGCTCTAAACAAGCTATTGTGCTACCCTAGCACCTAGATACTACATATTAGCACTGCGTAATTTAAGTTTGTACTTAGTTGGTTCAACGTTGAAGTTATGACAAAAATTAATGTTCAAGCATGTAACATTCATTCATAAATAATTTAACCTAGAATGTCATAGAAAGACTCATTTACCAAAGTAATTCATAAAATATCAAAGGTTGTCTATAAGTATTGAGCATACACTTCAATAGTGGATTCTTCAATTCCTTAAATTGAAGATTCATGTTAGAACATTAATTAAAGTTTATAGTTTTACTTAGAAGTTGACCTCGAAATGATGACCACAATAAACTTTTGAGCATGTAACCTTCATGTATAAATAATCTGATTTCACAGATCATAGAAAGAATCATTGATGGAAATAAAGTCCTCGATAATCAAAGGTCGTCTAAAGGTATTAAGTGTACATTTCAATACTGGATTCTTTAATACTTAATTGAAGACTTGTAAGGTTTTTTAGTTGTGTTCTGCCTCTAGTTCAACAGTTCAACCATGTGGTAGATGCAAGAAAACCTGATAAAAACACAAAGACTATAGGGGTAAAGTAAAAACACAAACCAGTTTTATTTGTGCTTTGATTTTTGCAATTTGATCAGTATAATCTTCGACCTGTCTGCAACAAGAGAAAGAAGAAAATACTCTCACCAAACCAAAATGATGTTCAAATAATTGCAAAAGAATATACACATTCATAATTTGCTTGAATTCACATTTTCTGATTCTCAAATGCAGATATAATATCAATTTCAAATCGTCATTTAAGGATGGATCACTAATATGAATAGTGTTGAAACAAAACTCGGAAAGCCAATTTTTTACTCGGACCCGGACTTGGTGAAAAAACTCAGCCAAATCTCAGCACCTTTAAAAAAAACAGCAAAGTTTAAGGAAAAAACTATTAATATGCATTCCATATCAAATCAACTTAAAATACACTTAGAACTAATCAATTACACCTACCATACACAATTATACACCAAGAAGTAAATAATGTGTTTCCAAGCCTTGCACATAAAAAATCAGCTCCAATTTGTTGACAAAATAAAAAAGTGTTTAATTGTGATCATCTCACATTGATAATAATTGTGAACTAAGGGACGTTTATAACATATGACATGCACCAAAAGTCGTGAAAATAAAAAACAAGCTTCGGTTTGAAATCTCTTTTGGTTAATGTGCGGCTAGCATCTTTCTCCTCTTTGGTACTAACATCGCTTAGCACAGCTCATGTGCTTTGTGGATCTCACTGCTTTGTGATTATTACAATGTACATGAGAGAAAGGTGAAAAAAAGATATGATTACTCATGGAAATTGGTCATGAAAGAGATGAATTAATACACAATTAAAAATCCCACAAATAAAAATATATAAAGTAATCCCCTATTTTTATAATTTTTCTGTGGGCAGCCCTGTTATTGACAACCCCAGCCCTCCTCAGGCCCAAAAATCCTTTTGGTTTCCTTCCATTGGGACTGACAATACCACTAAGTTTCAAGCTCATCCTACTACTTTGTTGAACAAAAAAGCAATGTTGGGGTTAGAGAGAATTTTTCCATAACTAAAGCCTTGCAAAACATTACCTAGAGCATTATAACTGTAACAACCCGCCTAGTTGTACTTAGAAAATGCTGTAATTTTTTATTTTTTTTTTTTAAACTAAATATTGAACATTCATTCAACTACAGTTGGTAGAATACTTAAGTCAGTCATAAACAACAACTTCAAGTAATAACAGTTTTATCATTCCAATACTGCAAGCAATAGAATAAAAAGTATGATACAGAAAGTTTACTATCTCACTAGGGCCATAAGCACAATCCGAATTCCCACAAAGTACTGGTACTAATTCAACCAGTCGCACGGATTGCTATGCAATCAAGTTTACCCTAACCTAACCTAAGGATCTAGACCCGATGCCCCTACCACAATTTGGACAGCCTACATATCTGCTCTTCGGAATCAAGGTCAGATGTAGTTCTCCTTTCAATTGTGATGGTCTCCTCCACGAGACGTCACCACCGAAGGGATTGGCACTCTAAGCCAAACAAGGAACAAACTACTCATGACACAAGTGAGCTTCTAAAGCTCTAGTCTACAATCCCGCAACTGGGTGACACACTCAAATATAACCTTACTATCAAGGGTTGTGTGCTTACCCAGCACTCTCACATAAAACCTAGATAATAGCAATGATGAAGGAATCTTCATTTCTAGTTCCATAGAGAATCACATGCTAGGCACAGATGTAAGCTAAGTATACAAAACAAAGCAAGTCATAAAGTACATAACAGTCGAACCTATCATTCATTTATACTCTCAAGATTGTATACATGCATATATTTTGTCCTACTAACTGATATAAACATACTGCTCAAGTCAAAATCATTTGAATAGTCGATTTAGATAAGAGTTTAAACATACAGCTACAGTATGTACCACCCGAATATATACATCTAAGCTGAAGTATTCTATGATATCTTATACTATCATAGTTCATGATCACTCTATCCAAACATTAATAACCATAACTTATATATTTATTGAGGTATGAGTCAAGATATAATGAATACAATATGTACCATTTGGGTACTTTTCGTACTGTAAAAACTCTATGACATCCCATACTATCATAGGTCTTTGTGCTTGAGCATCCAACTCAACACCATCCACAATCTTACACCCAACCATAACAATAAAGCAAGTCAGGATTATACTATCCGAGTATACCTTCAGTAACAATCCAAAGAGCACATAATCTTGAGGTACACCTCACGATGCACTATGTTATTCTAGAAATTTCTAGTCACTTGCACAGTTAACTTTCTCCCAAAATATTTTTCAAACATGTTTTCATCCATTGAAGATGCTACAAACTTGATCCTACCGACAAGTTTGCTTAACAGTACTGTGCTACATAAAGGCTATTTGCTTTCACTAGCATTTATAGCAGATGTCATACTAAGGAATACCTATCAAAGTTAGTTTCCTATGCCCGCTCTCACTCTCCGAGCTGCCATACATATCTGTGATGTCACCTATACACAAAATCAGGGCTAGATGTAGTTCTACCCAAAAACTAAAGGTACGTGATTACTAAAAATTTACATACATAAGGATAGCCATGTTCCTTAACTATAGTGAGAAGACTCAACAGGCCTCCACACAATATCATTTGCATCAAAACTCACATAAGCTAAGATGTCAAAAGATGTACATTATCACATAATATATACACATATGGATAGTTGTACATATATAAATAAATGTACTTGAAAAACTCCTCACAGTCTCTAACATATAAGCAGGTTTGTCTCAGCCACAAAATATATAAATTACCATGTCTAAATGCACATTAGACATATAAGTATTTAGTAACTACATACTGACACAACAATGGCTAGTCTCACAATACAACAATGACTGTTCATTTAAAATAATATTACATTTATAAATTTCATAGGCGTTTAGTCTTATATACAATATAAATATAACTAACTCTCTGAAGCTCGAGTTGCACCAACTCGCGTATCTCTGCTAATCTCAAGTGTTGTTTCCAGGGATGTATTGCAATGGGAGAGGGAAAGTATAATTCTAACTCTTTACCACTCCAACCACGGACCAATGATTCCCCCGCACAATCCCCTGTGCTACAAGCTTCTACTACATGACGTGTATCATAAAGAAAAATACGTTTCGATTATGATATCGCACAACATACAAATCATACATATGAATTGACAATGTTAATCTAACATTACTTTGACCAAAGTTTTTAAATAACATATGATCATCCGGATCAGTCAAATTCATAAAACATCACTTGATCGGGTTATCCATACCTACCATTGGTGATGTTGACCAAGCTCAAAAAATCATCTCGCAGCTTGGATAATAACATCAATGCGGGCCCCATAATATACATAACAAATAAATAATCCAAAGCATAAGCTCACCATCCGGGTAAACTAATCTAAGGATCATGATCACATACATGCAATATCTGATATAATTAAGTATACATTGACAAAACCGTGCCAACCAAATATAACAAAAGTCTATATTAACTTAATTATAATAGATAATTTTAAGCATAATTCAATTATTTGTACAAAAGTATATTTAAAAAAACAAATATTTATCAGACATTTTTCCGAATGGTTGAGTTTGGTTTTCCCCTAAAACCAACAAAATTAAGGAAAAGCTCTAATTGCCCATTTTTCGCAATTTTAAAATAACACAAAAAATATGTATTCCACAATTCATTCGTTTTCAACATATTCTGTTAATTTTCTCATAAACCTTATAATATCTTTCGTTTCATATTAAAACCCAAAATATTAAGAAACGAAATAAAATCCCCTACCCCTACATAATTTATTCATAGTATATAAACTAGTGCCTTGATCTATATTTATTTTAACAAATTTCATTTATGATATGTTTTTAAATGGAAAAACAAAACTTGTCATAAAAACATTTAAATATTTCTAACCATTTAAAAATGGATTCTCGAGTATAATCCAAATAAATCAAAAATAGCCTAAATACCTGGCGGATGATTTGTTTTGTCGTGCTTTCAATGCTATTTTTAGCACTTCTCTTGTTTGAGGAGCCGCTAAACTTATCGGCTCAAGCCGCCTGAGAGAATTTTGGAAAGGACGAGGGATGATTTCTAGTAGCGTGAAGTTCGCCCCAACTATGGCATTCGCCATGAAATATACGAGCAACAACTTCGAAATACTTCAGTGGCGCTGAGCAATGCTATACCCGCTTTACTCAAGCAATCCATTCGTTGCTTTTATATTCCGATAACATTTCAATTGGAAATTCAAAAGGGATTTTGGGTACCCAAATGAGGAAATGGGGGAACAAGATGACATTAATTTATTTTATATTAATAATAAAATAAAAATACTTCCCATCCAGAAAGGTTTTCCCTCTACCCTTCCCGTCAATTCACCACTTAAAAAGACATTATACACAAGCTACGAATTGGGACAAAACTAAAAAGTTACATTCATTTTATAATTACTAAACATAGGAAACAGACATGAAGCGACTCGTGCTCCAGAAGGAACCCCAACCATAACACATGCATTTTATATATATATTTTGTCTGGAGATGAAGATAGACGCATATTGGTAGCCTATTGAAAACACAGAGGTTTTCTGAGTCCATTATAATCCTTGACTGAAATGGGGCGCGGTTCCGCTTATTTTTGAGATCGCTGGTAATAAGAATGGTGGCGATGTAGCTCAATTTAAAGGAAAGAAATGAAAAGAACAGAACTTTAACCAAAAATTAAATATTTTTAATGTCATTCCTTTCACACTCTTGACTAAACGCAGTCATCCCAAAATGAATTGACTCACATTCCCAGAAAGAAACACGACCTCAGTATATATGCATAATGTATTTGTTTTGTCTGGTATGGAGATAAAAGAATATTGTAGTCTATTTAAAATGCAAATGGGCTTTCCAAGTCTGTTGAAATCCTTGATTAAGATGGAACTCGGTTCCAGTTGAGTTGAAAACAGCGGAGATAAAAATGGCACTGCTCATGGGCGAGTTAAAGAAAAGAAGAGAACAACACTTTTGTATGGTACAACATTAATAATGTTGAATGAAAAGTCTACTTTGGGAGGTTTGAACCCAAGGCATGGTGATAACATGAATTGCGGAAAGGCAATGAAGGGAATATAATGGTTGAGTGAGAAAAGAAACTTCCTATACATTTTCCACAAGCTTTCTATAAGGTTTACTCATAGAATTCACAGAGTTTCCCTAATTTAATATACTTCTATAATCCAAAATTCTTTCAATATAAAATGCACCATTAAAATAATTACAATACCCACTTGGTACGTTTTTCCCCTCAATGGATAAAACTTCCCTTTTTGCTTCCAAAACCTCTTTCCTTTTCCGGCTTCCTTTTTCTCATAAATCTTTTGTGTATTCTCGTGTGTCTAAATTCCTCTCTTTTTCTTTCCTTAATACTTTTTTTTCTCATTTTTCATCATTTGCATGCCACTTGAAACCAAAGCTGTAGGCTTTGTTCTAAAATAACTAACTGGGAGTCCCACAAGTAGTTATTGGATAAATTTCCAATTTATCTCCCTTGATTTCCCAAATTAACAATAAGGTCACTCAACTTCACCTTTCCAATTAAAATCATGGAAAGATTTTTTGCATTGCTAATTAATAATTAACTCCACTTGATAAATACCAGATAGGTCTTTTAAAGTATATGTTCATCTAATTAGGATTTATACTCATTTTTAATTAGCGAAATTAATATGTTGAATATCATAAATTAATAATTGTCTAATACAATAATTAAACAATTTAAAATTATATAAATCTTTATTTCGACAAATTAAATATAGCATTACTACTATTTTAATTTCCCATTGAAAGATGCATTAATGACACAATTTATAGAGTACAATATAAAACATCTTACAACATAATAATCATTATAACCAATTTCAAATCCATGGATTTAAAGGTAAAAACATAGGGTGAAATCGGGATGTGACAATAACATCGCTGAAAAAAATGACAAGGGAATTGATATCTCTTTATATTAAATAAACTCTGCTCTTATGATTTCTTGTATGCAGTAATAGAAAGAATGTGTCCTTGCCCTACAAGGTGGTGTCCTGGCACTACAAAGAGGTGTCACTCAACAGAAAGGCAGTCTTGTCTTCCTTGCTCATAATGTCACAAGCTCCAAAGTCACACTGAAGCCATATAACAAATCCTCACCTCTGAAAGGAACCACAAGAGGCTTTCTAACCAGATGTTGTTCAATGAACAGCAAAATATGCTTTGCGAGAAACAGATCAGATGCCACAATACTAAAAGATTCAATTAACCAGAGAATGAGAAGCAACAACATACGTGGTATATTAATCATAGTGGTAGCCCATTATATAGGCCCATAACAAGCACCTACAAAGGAGGAGGAAGGTGCATCAAAAAGTTCATGGGAAGAAGGAAATAGAATACCCATGCAACCATAATAACAAAGTGGTTATAACACCGCAACAATACTAACAAATTATATATAAGATTTAACAAAGTTTAATCAATCTAATTATTCTAATATCCTCCCTAAATGACTAAACCGAAAACAACTCCAAGCTTATCTCGGAATTTTACAATTTTTTCTTTACACAAAGGTTTAGTCATTATAAAGACAGATGTCTTCATTAGAAACCATCGGATGTTGTGATGATAAATTTCAATGTGCTTTGTCCTAACATGAAATATTGGATTCTTCACCGTCTTTAGTACACTTTGGTTGTCACAGTAAATAGGTGTAGATGTGAAATATCTCGAGCCAAATTTTTTGATTTTTTTAATTAACAGAGTTCAACATTACAAGCAAGTACCCGTTAAGGTTAGAAGATAAACCCAAACGTACTGAAACAACTCTAACCAGAATGGCGCCGATGATGGCGAGCATTGGTCAGAGGATCTGTCATTCTAAAAGCCGGAAAAGGAACTCGACGTCAAGTATGTGCTACCCAATCCAATGCGGAGTGAGGGGCGACCATATGACGAAGTGATTACAATAAAATTGCTTGAAAGGGAAATGCTGAAAGGGAACTCAACGTCAAGTATGTGCTACCCAATCCAATGCGGAGTGAGGGGCGACCATATGACGGAGTGATTACAAATAACAGTGTTTGAAAGAAAATGCTGAAAGCTGAAAATACTCAACACCCAGAATGTGCTTGCTAACCCAGAGTGGGAGAGTAGCTACCATAGGGCGGAGATTTATCTATTACAAACAATTACTAAACGAGAAGCTGAACATTACAAACTATGATGAGCAAGAATAACTATACTGTCAATACTACTACCAGTTTACAATATGAATGATAAGATCTTGCTTTGAATGTGGATCAACATATAAATCAAGCTGCAATAATATGTATTGAACTTCCTTCACTGAATAACAAGGATTAGATATGAAAGTACAAGCAGACCAACCTCACATTCTGATTTATGACAGTCCAGATTTTCGTGTGCACGAACAGCAGCCCTGTACTTCACAATTTCACTCACAACTTGCTCAAAACTTCATCAATTTTCATGAAATGAATTGCACAATGACTAGTATGATGGCGACCAAATCAGAACACTGAAACTCACTCAAAAGATACTATTAATTTGATGCACGCAACCCAATGCAGATCTGAAACAGTACGACCCAGCAACCTATGAATTTACTCATGTGCTCATAACTCTCTCATTTCTCACCCTAATGATCTCAAATCTGATGCAATAGACCCTCAAAATGATGGCGCCTAACTTAGTAATAAGAAATGGCATCTAAAGATGGTTATTAATTACTAACACAAATCCCAATGCACTCTAGAAAGTACAGCCTTCAAGGAATGACGGATTTGCATTATAAAATCATAAGCTTCGTATTAAAATCTGCAAATATTCATGAAGGGGCGCCCTTACCAATAAGATGCAATGACACAATACCCAGAACAATCTTTTTGGTATTTTTGGATTTACAAATTAAAATTCGAATCTGCTATAGCTAAAATGTAAGATCTGGAAACCTCTAATATGCAAAATCAGAATACTAATTAGACAATGCAGATTACAATGCACAAAACCCAATGAACTCACAAAACTAAACTAAATCAGCACTAGTTGTTGTCTCTCAAACAAGAAGCGATGCCCGAGCTAGGAGGCCTTCATTCCTCGAAGCGATCCCAAAGCCAATCTGGCAGCAAAACATTCCTGTAGACAAAGATGATGAAATGAGAACTCAATGCTTTCTTTTATAGACTTCAGTTGGCCTCCCTTGAAACCCTAACTCCAAGAGTGGCGCCCTTTTCCAAGCAATGATGATGCCCCCCCTTCAAGTCCACCTTTTAAAATAACTTTAAGTTATTCGACTAGGCAAGGTCATAACATTAAAATATAATGTTATTTTTAAGTGAAATAAACTTATTTCTCCAAGACCGCATTCTGAAGCCCAAAACTGAATGAGTCAACTGAAAAGAAAAGTCAACTGCCTGAGACATACCTGTTAGCTGCCAAAAATAGAATTTACTAAAAATAGTAAATTCCTGGAAATGCTCAGAAAGCCGAGACGAACATACCCCTGCGAAGCTCTCTGAAAACCCAGAAAGAATCCCCCATCAAAACTCCGAGCAAGGACATCCTAAAAAATAGGAAACCCTAATTTTACCTTCCGACTAGCCTTCGGGTCTCTAGAAAAAGGCCAACGGTCACTGGAAAGATCAGGTTTGAGAAGAGGATATTACAAGATGTCGATGAATCAAGTTAAAGATGCTCCAATACTCCCTGAATCCACATCGACTCTCTACCTGCACTAACAACTCCTTTGTATTCAACTTCAATAGAAGAAAATGCTATTGTATTTTGAAGCTTACTCTACCAAGAAAAGGCTCATGAACCAAGAGTGAATACATAATCTGTTGTCGACTTTCTAGAATCCACTGATCCTACCCAATATGAATCAGTATACCCTATTAGCACAAACTCAACAAATTGCTTGTACATAATGCCAAAGTCAAGAGTACCTTTGACATATCTAAGAACACACTTTGCAGCTTGCTAATGTTCTTCATGTGGTTTAGTCATGAAGTGAGAGAGATAACTAAATGCAATACATAAATTTGGCCTAATAGCAGTAAGATAAATCAAACTTCCCACTGATTGTCAATACATTGTTTTATTGACCAATGGTGAATTAGAGTTAGTTGAAACTTTTATCCCAACTTCCATAGGTGTAGCTGTTGAATTACAATCATTCAATCTATATTTATTTAACAAAGATTTGGCATATTTTATTTGAGAAATAAAAATTGAGTGCCCATAATTGTAATACTACAAAAACTCCACACCTAGACAATATTGAAGTATGCCTCGATCAGTCATTTCAAACACATAACAGATGTCAGCTTTCACTTGTTTAATCAAATCGTTACTGCTTCTAGTGATGGCAAGATCATCAACATATACAACTATAATTACTATGTCATCATCAATTTTTTAACATAAAGAGTAGATTTTGTATCGCATCTTTTAAAACCATACTCTCTAAGATATTTGTCTATTTTGAAGTACCATGCTCGAAGAGTCTATATAAGTCCATACAAGGACTTCACTAACTCGCAAACTAGATGTTCTTTACCAGGAATCTGAAATCCCTATGGTTGTACCATATACACTTCCTACTCTAAGTCTCCATTCAAAAAAAGCATTTTTCACATCCATTTGAAATACCTGCTAACCAAACTGAGTAACAATAGATATAACCATTCTAAATGCTACCATTTTCGCTGTAGGAGCAAATGTTTCTTCATAATCTACTTCTTGTGCATACCCTTTTGCAACAAGACAAGCTTTATGTTTGTCTAAAAGAACCATCTGAATTACATTTTACCTTATAAATCCATTTGCAATCAATAGATTTCTTACCTTGGGTTAGCTCAAACAAAACCCAAGTACCATTCTTTATGAGTGCATCATACTCCAATTTCATGGCAGATTCCCATTCTGACTTCCCTTTAGTATCTGCATAAGTATAGGGCTCAAAATTTTGTGAAAAATGGGTATTGAAAGCAAAATTTACCTACTCAAGATTTTGTACTTGTTTCCCTGATCTTGTGGATCTACCTTCCAAAGAAACTAGAAGATCCTCTTGCCGAATATCCTACATTGTGTTGTAGTACCATTTTGATCGTTTGTGTTGACTTGTGGAACCCCCTGTTGTGCCACTAGGACCTGCCATGGAGCTAAATTGTTCTAATGTTTGTCGTTTTAAGTCCTAATCCATTTTAGTATTAGAACTTGATTCACATTCATCCACAGAAATCCAAAGATTACTAGTATCTGTAGGTTTACCATCTTTTGATAAATAGGGAATTTCCTCATCTATTTTGACATCTCTATGCACTTGATTTGAAGAAATATCTAGTAACCTATATGCTTTGGAATTCTCATTGTAACCAGCAAACATGTATTTTTTACTTTTGGCATCTAAACTACTTTTCACTTTAGGGATTAATGCAAAAGCAGTACAACCAAAAATGCAAAAATCACTTACAACAGAGTTTCTTCCTAACCATGATTCTTCTGGAGTAATATCCTGCACAACTTTACAAAGACTCCTATTCAAGATGAACACTGCAGTGTTGACAACTTCTGCCCAGTACCAAAAAGGTACATTCATGCTTTGCACCATACATCGTGCCATCTCCATAATATTCTTGTTCCTCCTTTCCACTACTCCATTTGCCTATGTATACATTCCTTTGTGCAGTATGCATTGAACTACTTGGAGACAAACTCTCCACCAGTATCTGACCTAAAAGTCGACCTTTTTCCCTGTATGATTCTCAACCAATGTTTTCCATGCAACAAAAATTAGCAAAACACTCGGATTTCTTCTTAAGAAAGTACACCCATATTTTTTGAAAGAAATCATCAACTATCAACAAGAAATAAAGGGCACCAAATACAATGTTAGTTTTTGTAGGACTATGACGATTTGCATGTACCAAATATAACACACTTTTTGCCCTCCATGTTTTACCAGTAAGAAAGGGTTGTCTAACCTATTTATCCAACTGACACCTTTCACAAACATTTTTAATTTTATGAATAGATGGGAGTCCATGCACCATTTTATTTTTAATCAAGATGGGAAAGTGTTGCCTAACATGTTTATCCAATTGACACCCTTCATAAACATTTTTATTTTTATGAATAGATGGGAGTCCATGCACCATTTTTTAATCAAGATGGGAAAAGGTTACCTGACCTGTTTATCCAACTGACACCCTTCACAAACATTTTTATTTTTATGAATAGATGGGAGTCCATGCACCATTTTATTTTTAATCAAGATGTTTAAACACTGGTAACTCAAATGACCATATCTCTCATGCCATAAAGTATTATACTGCTCAATTGTTGCTAAAGCATATTGTTCTACTAATTTAGGCTCTACAAGCTTATACAAATCCCTTTCTTTTATACCCACAACAACAAGCTTATCATTGAATGGAGTGACATTACATTTGTTTCCTGCAAACTTAACTACCAATTGTTTTTTTTTTGGTAATTTCACTGATGGACAAAAGGTTTTTATTCATATCTCGTACATATCTAACATTATTAAATATATATTTATACTCATTGTTTAAAATGATTTGTACATCTCCACAATCCTTAATGTCATGTGTCCATCCATCACCTAAGGAAACAGTTTTATTATTACTACTATTATCAATGAAGTTTACAGACCAATCTCGGTGGCGTGTAGTTTCTTGAAGCTCCTGAGTCGAAGTACCAATTCCATGACTCACACGATTGGTCTTGTGTTGCTGTAAAATCAAATTCAATAGATGTCTCTTCTTTTGCTTCTTCTACAATATTAGCATGTCTAGATTTCTTGTTTGAATTAGCCATATCATCTTTTCTCTTTCTACAATCTTTCTTAAAATGAACTGATTGCTTGCAATAAAAACACTTCCATTTAGTTTTCTTGAAAGCACTTACATTGTTCTTTGAAGAATCTTTATTTGCCAACCATTTACCCTTGCCTTTTGTCTTTGCCACAAAAGCACTTTCTATAGACGTGGAAGTTGAAGCGATGGACTGTTCCTGCCATCGTTCCTTCTAGATGAGAAGAGTGGACAACTACACAAAGTCCAATGTCTATGTTTCTGCAATCATGTGTAGTGACTCTACAAAAGAATCATAAGAAGCTGGTAAATTCTGCATAACCAGAGCAATGAGGTCTTGCTCATCTAGAGGTTTTTCCACTGCTTTCAACTGATCACATATATCCTTCAACTATAACAAATATTCAAAAATATAACCACCTTGCACCTTAATGGAAAATAGGAGATTTTTCAAATACAAAATTATGCCAACTTCAGAAACCTGATATTTTGTCTTAAGATATTTTCACAATTCTGGTGCATTATCAACATTTCTAACTTCTGGAATTAAATTGTTTACCACACATAGTTTCACTAACATGAGGGTCTCACGATGATGTTTATCATAATCATCTAGTTGATCAACTAGTCTAAATTCTTTACCAAGGACAATTAAATCTGGAGTTGTATAGCTCCGTTTACAAAAAACTTTTTCTGTACGGAAGGAGACTGAAATTTGGATAATGTGACAAATTTTTAAGAGATTTGAATCTATAGTTTGCTCCCAACGGAATTAGCAGTCCCTAGTTTAAGGCTACTTCTTGATTAATAATGTGGCATTCTAAGGTTTTAAATAATTTTACAGCTATAAATAAATCATTAAAACCTAAATGCACCTATTTTTCAAAACTTTGGATAAATTGAGATATAAAATTTTGACCAATAGAAATAAACTAGTGCATATACAAAGAAATGGCGCTTCTTCCTAAATGTGGCATCCTCCTTGGCTTTGTTTCTACCCTGTTTCAGGCATAGAATTTGACCAGCTGCATATGGAAATGGCTCTTCTTGCTTTGGACAGCCTTCTTCTATGTTAATGGCGCCACTTTGGTGATCTCTATTTGCATAAAAACCTTCAGACTTATGCACCAAACAGCCACAAAACCAGGCTTTTGCACCTCTTGTAAGCTTTACCTCCTTGCTCAAGTGTATGGCGCCTTCCTTTCTGATGGTTTAGAACAGAAATCTTGATCTTTTATTTTACCTCAGCAATTCCAATGCCTTCCTTACTCGAGGCTCTTCCACCTCCCTTTTCCAATCCTTCCTTTCGCTGATGATCTTCCACCTCCCTTTTCCAACCCCTTCCTCCTTTGGCACACCACAAGAAGTCAAAGGTTCAGCTACTCATTCAATCTTCTGCCATGCCTTACCTCAGCTGGGCGCCACACCGGCCAGGTCCTCACACTACATCTCCTCACCAAAATCTCCACCGGGTATTTCCTCCCTGACAAGATTTTTCTTCTCAGTCCCTCACAAGCTCTCCCAAGCTCCTTCAACTGTGAGCTCTGAAATTATAACCACAACCTGACTATGATACCATAAAAGATTCAATTAACCAGAGAATGAGAAGCAACAGCATACATGGTATATTAATCATAGTGATAGCCTATTATATAGGCACATAACAAGCACCTACAAAGGAGGACGGTGCAACAAGAAGTTGACGGGAAGAAAGAAATAGAATACCTGTGCAAATATAATAACAAAATGATTATAACACCACAACAATACTGACAAATTACATATAAGCTTAAGCAATCTAATTATTCTAATAAATACCACGGAGGCCAACAAAGGAGAGGAAACACGAAGCAATATCCTCTTCCATCCTATGTAGACCCCTGCTACCACTAACTCAAACTCTGTAATGACTAACAAGGAAAGAAGTTAACTTCACCCTACTATTCATGGTCAACATGGGAACCATGGAGGATCTACAGAATACATCTTCCTTTCTTTTTGGTGCTACTGGTTCCTCGTTTATTTTCAGTATTTTAGTTATTTTTTTAATTTAGTTAGTCTTTGTTCCTAGGGTCCTTTTACCCCAGCACAATCAATTGTAATTGGATGTAGTCTCAATTCCCATTGACCTACTTTTGGTCGATTGTGGGCACTAATATAATGTACTTCTTCTCTGTAGTTTTTTTTGAAATAATGTGGTTGTTCCATAACCATACTAGACAGAAATCTTCTTGTGCAATGGATATGGTTATGATCGATGCTCTCTCTTTTTCTGGACTCTATGCATTTCTATTGCTAAACTCTTGAAGCTGCTTCTCCTCTTCTTTTCACTTTAGGGCTCTCTGAAGCTGAAAAGTTTTTGAAAAAGTTCCTTTTCCACCAATATAATTAACTTTTATCAAAAAAATATCTAATGTAATTTGCATGTTTCACAGATGTTAAAAAGCATTCTAGCCTGCTAGTCACGTATGCTCGATCAGTGTGAAAATGCAATGTAGTTTCTACTGGTCATGTTGAAAAACTCAGGAAGTGCGGAAAACAAATTAGATAGAAAAGGCCAATCAAAATATGGCCATCATTTTAAGCCATGGAGAACTCGAACTAGGTTGATTTGATTTGTTGTTCTGCTCATTATTAG
Source organism: Torreya grandis (assembly GCA_037957365.1). Taxonomy (NCBI): domain Eukaryota; kingdom Viridiplantae; phylum Streptophyta; class Pinopsida; order Cupressales; family Taxaceae; genus Torreya; species Torreya grandis. The sequence goes on from JARHVA010002573.1 coordinate 580,643, forward strand.
GATATGTTCTTCATCATATTGCAAAACTAGCCAGGTTAGTCGTTTGGTTAAACATGATGTTGATTGAATTGTTTATCAAAAGCTATTATTCCACAAGAATTGCATACCTGGTTTGGCTCAGATGTTATCAAGGATGAATTTTTTATCTGCAAAAGATCAAACACTTAACATAAATTTCAAGTTGAGCTAAGTCTTGGAAAAAAGGTATTCACCGAACCATAACCCCAAAGGACTGCAAAGGAATTGTCAATGGAGAAAGCTTCTGAAGGGCTGACAAAAAGGTCAACAATGAACCTTGGCGGAGGTCATTGTTGAAACATAGGTCTGACAGTTGCTATACATGGGAAGGAGGAGGTTGCTGAACCCATAGTTTCGCAAAGGCATGAAGGGGACAATTTGCCAGATCCTTCCACTCAGTGTAAAGTAGAAAGAAGAATGGTCGTTTATTTTGTTGGACAAAGAGTACATTGGATAGAGACAAAAAAGTATAGTCTTCATTACACATCAATCGAGATTGTAGTTTTTTTCAAGATCCTTCAATCTTCGGAAGAATATAATCATAGAACAGGGGAAACAAAGAGGTAATATGTTTGTTCCAAGAATTCTTTGTAACATGTCTTTAACTGATCCAGGTGGCAGCACGAATACTGGTTGAGCACTTGCATGCAACGTCTTTGTGTAGTTAGTAACATCACATTGAGCTTCATGTCATTCTCAGTGTTAACTCCAGTGCTCTGGCACCACACGACGCCAGTGGCAGAACACCTAAGTGTCAGCCCTACAAATGATGCCCAAGATCAACTATAACAATTGGAAGACCAAATGAGAGAATTCAAACTGTCTGTCTTTGTAATTGCTCCACTTTTTTTTTTTCAATGAAACTTCAATAAATATGTAATCATATGAGTCACGAAGGATTTGACATCCTATTCTAGTAATTGTATCATACACGTCCGCATCTATTCTCACAAATTTTGTATAAAACTAGTCGGAAAGTAAACTCTATATTATAGTTCTATACATTTATCTTTGTGAATTGATACCATTAATTTTCATTTTTACTCTCATTTCTGGTATTGTTTTCTTAAACAACGCACACTAAGAGCTACTCATAAGAGAGTATAAAACTGTTTCACCCGTAACAAATTGGATTCCCACAATTCAGTGTGCTGTCCACCAAACTAGTAGCTGATTTGGAGTCATGCACTAGTCAAAGCACTACTCAACTTAGTTGGATTTTGTGGACAAAAATGTTACACATGGTCAAAGATGGATGCAACAAATCTAAATTTTGCTGATATACATGAAGATGTTGAAAGTTGGTAAGTCAGTTCCTCACTTCTACTTGCAAAATAATCTACTCTACCAATTTGTACACCTTTGTGTACCATCAGGTGGAGAACGTCAAAATTTGATATGAGATGCACTTGTTAAGACAATGGACATTGAGTTATGAAATATTGGCAGTTCTAAAGAAGTATTTCCATTGGCTACATGTTAGTACAGAAATTGCAAGATACATCAGATCTTGTACCTCATGAGCCATGGCTTAACCTGACAGCAAGAATCAGCAATTGTACCAGACTTTAAATTTTTTCCCTCTACCAAAAACCATCACCTTTGTATTTTTGTAGAAGCGTATAGATTTTCCAAGATGACTAATCTAGTGCTGGTTCAAAAAATAGTCTCAGATAGATATAGAAAAACCGTTCTTTCAGCATTTATGGATTCACTTCGGCTTGCAAACAACCATTGTTGCTGACCGACACCAGATTTTTTAGCAGCCTTTGGTCTGTCTTGGACAAAGCTAACTAAGCCAACAACTTTTCATCATAAAACATATGGCCAAACAAAATTAATGATTAGAATTATAGTTAATCTTTTGAGAATATAGAAAGAACAAAAGAAAGAAATTATATTAATGTCCAGTCCACAAATGACCAAAAGTAAGTCAATGGGATTCGAAAATACACCCAATTACAATACTAGGGTAAATGGACCTTCAGAACAATGACCAACTCACAGAATCAACACAGATTGTATGAACATTTATGTTTCATTTAATACAGATACAATAGAGCCCTCCACAGCCCTACATAAAACAAACATAGAAAAATACTGTATTTGGTTTGGGATCCCATAGCAAGCATATTTGGAGTGATTCCTTCCTCCAAGAGTATCGTATAATGTAACCCAATCTCAAGAGTATTCTTCTACATCAATTATACTGAATATTAAGATACAACAGTTCCCACCATACATCCTTGTCTTGTATTGTGTGATCTTGGTTACATTTCTGCATATTTTAATATTTATAATATCAAATGTTTGGATCTTTACAACTGCTCTTTTTTAGGTATATTTGGGTTCGCAACCTTTAGCACGTCTTGCTGCAGCTTACCTAGTGCCATCACATACAACCTAAAAGGAAGTTGACAATGTTCATTGAACATATTCAGAACTCAACAACAAGTTCATGACATCATGCAAAAGACTAACGCCAACTACGGCAAAAGGAAAACCTCACAAGTTCTCAAAAGTAGATTCTATACTGGTCATCCTATTTGCCACATTGAGCTTCTACATTCATAATTACCACATTGTGTAGAACTAGAACAGCTCAGCCAGAGGAGTTCAATCCTGATTGCAGTGTACCTGCAGAAGTGGATCAAATTGTGGATATGAGGATCAAGCGCCCAAGGAACCAGGAAATCACCAATACAAAGTTGTTAAAGCATGTCAGATCACTCACAAAATGAAGTGGTTCACCAAGAAAAAATTTCCACACTTGGTTTCTCGCTTGGAGCAGGGGGGACCATTGCTTCTCGAAGAGGAGACATTGATCCAGACAGTAGCATTTGTACTACAGTCAGGCATTTGCATCAGACATGTTTTCCTGGTCAACAGCAGTCCAATCTCCCTAACAACATTCAAAACATTAAAGCCAGAGCGAGCAACACACGGCACAAGTGACATAGCACCCATACGTCAGTCCTTGTAGATGATAACAAAGACTGATGGTAACACCTGGAAGACCAAATGACGGAATCTGAACATTTTAAGTCCTTGTAGTGATTCCACTTCAACTTCTATGATGAAATATGAATAAATATTAAATACGAATCATATGAGTCATGAAGGTTTTGGCCTCCTATTCTAGCAGTTGCATCATACACATTCATATATGTTCTTGTAGATTTTGTACGAAAGTTCAAAATAGTTAGATAGCGAACTTTTCAATACAGTTCTATATCATCATTTCTTTGTGAATTAATGCCATTGTTTTTCATTTCTGGTATTGTTTTTGGTAATGTACTACAACTGCAATACATAAGTAATAGTATAAACGGTTTCCACTTTCCACCCATAACAGATTGGGTTCCCACAATTCGGAGTGTTGTCCCAGGGGTTGCTCCTGGGATCCCGATAATCAACTGTCATTATTCCCATGGATATATACAAATATTCTAACATTCAAGGTAATCTGGATCAACTAGTTCAGCCAAGTTTTCCATTGATTATCTGCTAGATATTCGTAGGAACAAATTTTTCATTGATTTGTCTGCTAGATATTCGTATGAAATAGCTTTGGTAGACTTTCAGCTCTCAAAATATACACAACCCAGCCTTGTACGGTGAATTCATATCATTGGAAAACTTCTTTTAAGGATTATATTTTGTATCTCTAGGTGCACTCTGGAGCGGCGTAGCAGTTCTGACCTTTTGTTCCACTAACCAGATGCAATTATAGCAACAGTAGTTTAGCCAGAAATCCAGAAGGAGCTACTGCATACCAGAATACCCCTTAGACATAGTGCTGGTTGAAAGAGAATCTGTGGGGATGCGTGGACAGATTTCCCCTCAATCCTGCAAACGGATCATGTTTTCAACTTTTATAATTGTACAGGTTCTCCATCTCATTATAGAAAAGCACTCTTGCCATATGCTAAAATTGTATAAACATTAAATGCAGAAATAAAGAGGAATAAAGAAAGTTGAAACATGACACTAAATAATTTGTGCGGCATCAAATAATAATCGCATGAATTATGTAGGGAGATAGAGGCCTCACAAAATCATGAACACAAACAAACAGTAGCAAATGAATGACTAACTGTAGAAGCTTGTCAAGCATTGCTCCCGGTATGAAGAACAATTTGCAGTACAAGAAGACAGCAGAATGATACTTTGAATAATGAGATTTTCTAAGGTGAAGTCTGAGAAATGTCTCGAACATGTGAAAAATTGAATATCTCTATTGCAGAATGCATAGTTAACGATCACTGACTCCATTGAAAGGTAGAACCAGCAAGAGCAAAGACAGAGATAGTGATGCAGATGGTTGTATATTGGATAAAATAATACATTGTCATGTCCCTAAGATGTATGTTTTATAATCATTGCTTATATAAGAAAACGCTTAACTTGTATAGAGCAAAAGAAAAATGGTCTATTGCCCTCCCTACAAAGCGCCTGGCAGGTTTGATCCTTGGGACTCTGATTAATATTTTGAAGAATCATTTGGAAGTTGGTCCATATCGTAACACTGTGGTCCCTGGGTAATATTCATTTGAGTAGCTCTTGCTTCAGCCAAATAGCCGTCTACTTGATTTTGTGACCTAACATGTTTAGTTTATATTCTTTGAATCCCCAGATAAAGGTGGCTATTTGTTCCATGATGTATCTAAGAGAGATCACAAAATGGGGGAATCCACTAGCCTGGGTTGGGTGTTGAAGATATTGCAAACATTTATTTGCCAAGTTAAATATTAATGTTGAGTTGCCTTCTACTTCAATGAAATCTATATTGAGCTTTTGTGCAATGGATTGTACCGGTGTAGTGATGTACAATTACAACCCGCATCTTCTTAGAATGCTGTAAGAATGACACCATGAGTATCTCGTAATGCTCCTACTCCTGCCAGCTGGGATTCACCCATTTATGACCCATCGTTGTTTATATGGATAAATGGTGGGCTTGGAGCATTCCATTTCTCTAGTGGAGTAATTACAAACTTGGATATCAATAATGATTCTAATCATTCACAAGCTAAGAATGGCAAAATCATCCACATTTGGGACTGCAGGAATAGTTTTTATATTCCTGCGCACCTTCTGAATCAGCAGTTATGAAGGGGGAGTTGTATCTTCAAAGATTCTATTGTTCTTTTCTAACCATATTGAACAACAGCCAATAGCTGGTGTCACTTTGTGGAGCAGGGCAATGTAATTAGACCTTGATTTTAAAGAGCACCACATAAAAATCATATGGCTGAATGATGTGGCCGGGGTCTATGATGAAAGGGAAAAACCTGCAGACTCCAGCCATGGTCTCTTCTTCTTGAAAGCAATTGGCACATCTTAAGAGACCCATTCACCTTTCTTAAGATTTTCTGTTGCCAGAATTTGTCATTGGAAGACTGTCCAAAAAGGCTCTGATATTTGGCCAAACTCGAAGAGTCCATAACTTGAACCAGCTGTTTGCTATCCTCATTGGATGTTGTAGAAGACCATTATAAGCTGATTTTTCTTTAAAAAGATCTTGTTTGTCATGTCCCTAGAAAGACATACACTACCACGATGGTTGGAATAGATTTCTCTATTGTATAGGATCAATAAGATTAAAGGTAGTTGTTAGATGTGTTTGATTGAACAATTTTAGGCTTTGTCAATTCCACTTGAAATGTAACTGATGAGGATCTGGTTTTGTAATCAGCTACTCAATTACATCCTATATTTACCATTTCATTCCTAAGTGGCATTGGTACAGGATCCGTACGGTCATCCCAGAGCTTGACTAGTACAAAGCAATCACCATTTATCTGCCAGTATAAGCCCATGTTTAACAAGGGAATACATGATCTGATGAGTTTCCATGACGCAGACCCTTTACACACCCAATTATCAAATAAAATCCCTGGGATTACCCTTATCCTAATATTTTTCTTTGAGAATTTGACATGGGGTTCTTCCTACTCTTTGTACAGCATCTATGCCAGAGCATGATTGAACCGGCAGATTTTCTTGATATTTAAACCTCCTCAACACTTTGGTTGCATAATTTTGTCTCAATATACCAACAGAAATTTGAAATGATTATCGACAGCTCTCCAAAGGAATCTTTGCTGGATTCAAGTGATTGCAGATCTTCTGATGGGAAGGAGTGTTGACAGATACACTGGCATAGCCATCAAGGTTGATTGGATCAATTGAATTCTACCTTAAAAAGAGCCATCTATGTATCCAATGACTCAGCGCTTCTAATTTTATAAATCAAAGGTTATCAAAGAATTCTTAAGATGGGTCAGAGATGTGACAGAAAGCTCAAGTAACTTGTAACTGAAGCTCCTGGAAACCTAAGACATTTAGAATGACCCTTCTAGTACGTTGAGAAAATAAAAGATGTCTAACTAGCATTATAAATTTGTCCAGTTGCTCGCTGGTGGAGATCAAGGAACATTTTCAGTTGTATGATTTCTCTGACTATCGGTGATGACAGAAGATGGGTATCATCTGCAAACTGGAAATTCACTTACCTGTGTCGAGAGTAATTGATAGACCATGAAGCTTAATATGAGCATTTGCATGTGATGACAAGCACTTTAATCCTTCACTCATGATGATAAACAAGTATGGAGATAGTGGATCCCCTTGTCTCAATCCCCTGGTTGGTTTGAACAGAATCACTTGAAGACCATTGATTGAGACTGTAAAAGTTGTTGGCGAGAAGCAACTATAGACCCAGTCAGTAATTTGCATAGCTTTGATGAGAAACTCCCAATTCCAGCGGTTGAAGGCTTTGGACTTATCTAGTTTAATGATAGCACTTTCTCTTGCTTATCAAGTGAGTATATAAGCTCTTGGACAGCAATTATATTGTATATGGTTTATCTCACTTCTACAAATGTCGATTGAGTAACTTATATGATTTTCCCAAGTAGAGATTGTAATCTTCTAGCTATTCTTTACAAAATAATCTTGTATACCATATTGCTGAGATAAATGGGATGGAAAGCCTTTAGTATATCAGCTCCATGAACTTTGGGAATTAAAGAAAAAAAAATCGACCTAATATTCCTCAACATTTTCTTATATTTTCTTGATTCCTCCAGCACTTGGAGTAGATCTGATTCTATGACATCCCAGAAATCATGACAAGACTGCAAAGGAAACACATCTGGCCATAAGCTTTATCTCTTGCAAAGGAGAAGGCTGTTACCTTGAGTTCGTCTTCCGATTCTAGGAAAGAGATCTCGATAGTCCCTGTTTGAGGTATTGGGTTTGGGATCTGTGCGAGTAGCTTAATTTGGGTGGAGTTTCTGTCCCCCTGCAGTTCAATGAGCAACTTCTCGAAAAAACTTGTGGCTTCAAGCACAATCTCCTCCAATTTATTCAGGATTCCACCACTCTTTAGCTTCACATGAGGGATGGCATTGAATTGTTCATGATTGAGAACTTCTATTTGAAAGAATTGGTATTCAAATCTCCTTCTCTTGTCCACGGAATTCTTAATTTCCATCTCCAATATGACATCCTAACCTCAAAGCACATTTAATTGAATCATCAAATGTTGTTTCTATGACTCAGGCACTTGATCAAAGACCACTTCTCTGATGTGTCTTTCAAGCGGATTTAATTTCTCCTGAGTTTCAAATAATTGTTGAAATATATTCCTGATACTCCCTTATTTCATTCTTTGATTTTTGACTTTTCATAAACCTATACATGAAAAAGCCCTTGGATGATGGATAATGCATATACCAGTCCTTTACGTTTTCAGAAAACTAAAGACATCTGGCCCAAATGTTCTCATATTTATTAAACTAATATCTTCTAGGAGAGGCCAAATTTGTGATTTGAAGAAAAACTAACCAATGATAAGACAGTATTGAATCTGAGATTGTTGCCATTATGTGAAAAGGAAGTAGACCCAATATGATGATAGAAGAAATGTATCTAATTTTTCAGCAACATATCCCTACTTTTCCTTGTATTGCACCATGTAAAGATTCCGCTGTCAAACTTGGGGACTATTAAATTATTTGAGTTAAACAGATATTTGAAATGTTCTGCTCCAGAGGTGGTGATGCCTAATCCTCCTTATTTTTCACTAGCATATTTTACCAAGATGAAGTCCCCATCTAATAATAAAAAATTTGCCTTACCTTTGCAGCCAGTGTTTGCATATCAAGAAGATTTTGCTAATCTTTGAATTCAGAAAGGTTGAATATAATAAACTAAGCATATGAAGAAATCATAATTGAATTGTATAGAATGCAGTTCAGACACTACCCCCGTGTGGGTAAATTTCAGATGACAGAAATATATACTTAGATCTCACGTAATTGTAACTCCCCATGCTCGACTATTAGAGTCCCTTCTGATTTGATGATGAGCACCCCGTGGCGAGATATGAGCTTTAACTAATGTATGTTAGTCATATTTTTTTTTCTTGTAAAAGAACTAGATCTGCTTTGCCAGTTGAAATGAGTTTTCTCATCTAGGAGCACTTATTTTCTGCCCCCAAAACCCAAACATTCCACGATAAGACCTTCGTGGAGAAACAATTTGATTTTTGTTACTACTTTTAACAATTTCAATGTTGGCCCTGTACTCCATCTGTATTCTATGCTGTCCTCGTTACATATTATACTATTTCCTGAGATATTTGCATATCTGTGCATCTTCTAGAGAGGTGGTGATGAATCCTCTTTCTCAAAATACTTAAGCTTCTCCTCTTTGTCTTTTTGCAGAAGAGTGTGGGGATCGTTTCATTTTGCAAGACTCTATGATTTGTTTGGCGCTGTTTTTGCTTCAGTGGTGGCTTGGGTGGAATGGTGGCCTTGCCATTCTGTCTGTTTTTTAGGGGCTCTTGCTACTTCCCATCATTGGTAATAAGTGGATTCAAACATGGAAAGGCTCCTTTTTGTGGGGAGGTGTATATTGAATTTCTTCGACTCCACCATCCGGGAACTCTAAACAGTCAAGCACTTGAAAGGAGTTAAAGGTTAATAAGGTCGTGTTTCTTTTTTTTTTCATTTTTGATTTCCTCATGTAGGTCTTTGCAGTAATGCTCACATTCTGTGCTTGGAATTGGAAACCAACCAATCTGTCTTCCTCCCTTTGCTCTGTTGACAGTTTGACTGAAATTTTATTGATAATCTGGCTGATTATTAGCAAGCTAAGTGGGGGGATTCACTAGCTGATTGCGAGAAAATACTGTTGCACGATATCCATGAAGATAACAAACCCAGCCGCTGAAAGGGATGTTCCCATAGTATACCCCCTGGTTCTAGGTACATTCTACCCGGGAGAGGCTTCTCTAGATCAACATTGACACAAATAATAATATGAGCATAATTAAGAATGCCAGTGCGAACAGTGAGTTCTGAGGTAGCCATGCAATGAAGCCTCTTCCTAGAATTCACTTGGAAGTAGTGGGAAATGAACCCAAAGTAGAATCATGGTGAGGAGATCGTCTCTTGAGATTAAAACTGGGGACAAAAGCTTCATTAATAGACCTGCCTTGTGCTTGAACCAAGGTCCTACCTGGAAAACTGTTTCCTTTTCTGCAGTAGAATAGAAGATGGATATAAAGTAACCTTTGGGCATCATGATTATGTCTGCTCATCCCACCGATTTTCATTGACCATATACCTAAGTATTTCTTCTAGAGGGAATTGAATGTAAGGAGGATCCATTCTGAGATAGCATCCTTTCCTTTTTTGGCTGGAAAAGAAGGCGTCAGATCAATTTGTTGAGCATCAACATGATGATACTTAAATAGATATTCCCTTTAAGGAGACTTGACTCTGTTTGAAGGCAGCTTCTTTGAATCTTGTGGATGGGTAAGTGAACCAGCTGTTTGATCCAATCAGTCTGGGGCTTTTGTTTCGTTTGGAGAGAAATCAAAAATGCAGTGATGGCCAAAGTAAAGGAAGGGGGGAAGAGTCAATGTTGTCTTAAACAAAAATCATTGATATAAACATATAATGCTCGTTATAAAAAGCTAAGTTGGTGGCAAAAGTATAAAAGGGGAGCTGTCCAAAGTCAAATTGAAGGATGTTGAAAAACTTGAGAGGTTATTTGATGATTAAGTTGAAATATTTTTTCAGGGTTGTTAGGTTTTGTTTTTATAAGGTGAAATGGACATATGTAGTATGGTTTATCGTATCATTTTTACAAGGAAAAGTCTTGTTATCAAGTATGGTATATGGTGTCATTTTTAAAAGGAAAAGTCTCGTTATGAAGTATGGTATATGGTGTCATTTTTACAAGGAAAAGTCTTGTTATTAAAGGAAGGCATTGAGTCAAGGTATTATTGTTCATAAGTCAAGTCATGGGAGGAATTTTAAGAGTATTGGTCCATTGGACTAATGCCCAGAGTCAATTCGAAACTGAAATTGAGCTGGTTTTGAATTCAAAGGTCTTGTGTTGAGATCAAGTATTGTGAGTCTGGATGCAGAGAGGGCTCACATCCATAGATATCAGAAGAAGCCAATCAGACAGAAATTGAATGTGCGATTTATTCAGAGATGAATATACCCAATCTTGCTATTGTAGAGGTCAGGCAGATGGAAGCATCAAAGGAACTATGGAGTGCAGCTTGGCTCCTCAAAGTCATGGGAATCAGACGAAGGTAAATAACACTTTTACTAAGTGTGATGTGGATGCATGGGGACTGCAAACCAGAAGGACTATAAGGATAAGTGATTGGATTTAAGGGCTGCATGGAGGTACGACTAGGCTTCTGTCATGGCAGGTATCAATATAAATTATGGTGGTGTTGCAACTTTGATGGTTGTGGTGCTAACAAGGTAAGGACAAGTACTTCTCCAAGACAAATAACTAGGAAAATTCATAGGAAAGTATTCTTTTGTGGTTTCTCAATGGAATGTTTAAGAGCTTAATGCAATCTTTCTCCTTTTGTTTCATTGCTTATTTTTCTGTATGTTCACGTATGCTCTGATCTCATTTCCAACACAAAGAACCATATTAATAGGTTTTTCATGATCCTACAGAAATACAGACAATTCAGATACCGACTAGTATCATGGAGTCAAGCCTGACATTCAATGGTGGATGCTGCAGGTTAATGAGCCATACATAGAACACATCTTAAATTGAGCTTATAGTTGTAGTTTGAAAGAAAAGTTCTGATTTTATATAAAAAAAATTGTAGTCAATTCAGATGTGTATATCATCGAGATAAATAGAATCCCCATTTCTGATGGATACGTCAGCATAAACAAGCTCCGCTTGTTCATTTTCCCAAATACGTATGCTGATATTCCTCTATCGGCTGCTTATATATTTATTATGGTTTGGAACTTTGGGGAATGATGCAGTCTCATGCTTCTTGTGAGATGCTTGTAGTGGTACACAATGCTGATATTGATTTGGTTAAGGCGCCTTGTGCTGGCTTTGTCAATACTGCCTACATCTAGGCTTTTATGTGCTTGCTGGTCTATATGGACTGCAGTACCGTACTGAGTGATTATGGTTATTTTAGCTGTTCAATGTTCTTCTGTGGCAATAACTTAATAAGTATAGATGTGTAATGAAATTTATATCATGTGCTAGGGTGAAGAAAGATTCCATTTCAACCTGTTGAGATAAGTATTGAAATAAAAAGGTAAACATTCTTTTATGCTTTGGCATCATGCTGTAATTTTTTAGCCACTCAACAGGTAGGCTGTGTGGGGAGTATAGAAGCATTTTGATGACTTCCAGATAAATGTATCACTTTCCAGCATTCAACATTAATTTACCTTCTAGGGGGGTAGGAGTGTCTTTGGAACTGTGTTTGTGCCCACGCTGTGCATGTGTGAGAGATATGGAGTGAGGGAGAGAGATAACCTGGATAATGTCTTCTCCTTGGTAGAGATGAACTGCAGAGCTTCAGACCAAGTAAACTCCACATGAAATCCCAATCCAATTTCGACAAAAATGTGGCGTGTGTCTGGTCTGCACATTTAACAAATACTTCTCAACTTCATAGTAGGATGAATTAAACAGCAACAACTACTCTTCAATACTCACCACAATGCATCAGAGTTCACGGCCTATATTCGTATTTTATGAGTCATAATTATATCCACATTGAGCCAACCAATTTAGAATTTGAAGACAATTAGATATGCACAATGTGCTTCGTCTTCTATTTTTACTACCACCAAAATGACCACTCCAATTTTTAACTACATTTAACATTGGAAGCTAGGAAAATTAGCAAATGGAGGGATTAGTTGGCATAAATATGTTGAGACTTCACAATCTGAAGAATTGAATAGATTTTTGTGTTTTTCACCGTAGTAACTGCTGTTGTCACTCAAGTGCTTTTTCATCTTATTTCTTTTTTCCTTCCAAATAATGCTAAAGTGATGTGAATAAAGAAGTAAAAATTTGAACCATATCCAAAGCAACAAAGCATAACCAGAACAAATAGTGGGACAGGAAGTCCATATTCAGTATGCTCACGTCTCCCTTTTAGTACATAAGATTGACTAGCCCAATCATAGTAAGCTCGTTACTATGATATGCTATCTCAATGGCAAATGCAAATGAAGATAAGTTCTTGCTTATAGAGTTCCAAATATACAAGTAACCCAAAAATCACAACCCTTATAAGTTATAAACCATATCTACTATTTGTTGCTCTCTACTACCAAAAGTTTATTATTTATAGAAGCACCATGTGCGTATAGAACACGTACACAATCCAAAGAAATATGTACAGAAAGAAAATGTTATGGTCCATGCATAGAATAGGAACCCAAACATGAGAGTTCAATTTAAAATACCTCACACGTGAGAAATTAATTTAAACGAACTCAAACATGGGAATTCAATTTAAACAAACTAAAACTTGAGAATTCAATTTAATCAAACTCAAACTTGAGAACTCAATTTAAATGAACACAAACTTGGGGCTTCAATTTAAACTCCTTAATCAATTAATCCAAAAATCACAACCTTTATAAGTTATAAACCATATCTACTATTTGTTGCTCTCTACTACTAGAAGTTTATTAATTATAGAAGCACCATGAGCATATAGAACATGTACACAATGCAAAGAAAGATGTACAGAAAGAAAATATTACAGTGCATGCATAGAATAGGAGCTCAAACATGAGAGTTCAATTTAAATGAATTCACACGTGAGAATTCAATTTAAACAAACTAAAACATGGTAATTCAATTTAAAGGAACTAAAACTTGAGAATTCAATTTAATCAAACTCAAACTTGAGAATTCAATTTAAATGAACACAAACTTAGGACTTCAATTTTAACTCCTTAATCAATTAATCAATCAACCTACACGAACTAATATTAGTTACTAAATTTGTCAAACCTGATATTGAAAAAAAGGAAACAATGTCAACTCCCTTGTGGATTACAAACTCAATTGTAAAGTATCTATTGCAAATTTCCGCTCCCCAGATGTGTGCAATATCTCCCGCCAAGCCTGAGCTATCCAACATGGTGATCCGCAGTAGCTCCGTCATTTCAGTTTGCCCAGGGATTAACTTTAGTGTATTGCCCACCTTTAATTTTAATTGGCATAGCTCCATCATATTAAAAAATAAAGCAAAGCATTTTATTTTATTATCAAAGGTCACCTTTTAATTAGAAGATGGAGGGGCCCATATTGTTTATATGCTTTAGCTTTAGATATTTAAAAGAATCCACGAGTTGAGATGTTATCAAAGGGTGGACAAGGTTGTTGAAATGCTTTAATGTATTTTAATATTAAAACATTGGAAGCTATGCCAGTTAGACAGTGAAAATATTAAAGGCTCCTGGAATTTAGTGGCTCCAGGTATACATTTTGAAGTGGACAAAAAAAATCTTGGTGAATACACAAACATTAAAATGTGGACAGATTTTTGGCAACGAAGGCAGCCGCAGAATCCAGACACTTGAGTCCTCATTTCAAAGCCATGGATCGTCCTCTTTCCGCTGCATTTTTTGGGTCCTCAATCCATGGACATATTTCAGCTCTATGAGAGCCTCCATTGTGAATTTTTGCCTCAACAATTATTGTTAGTTTAATTTATGTGCATTCCCAGTAGCTTGTATGTGACTCTGCAGTATATTTCGGTACTTTATAGAGATTTCCTGTGTTTTGTTTTTGCCTCTTACAAGTTTCCATCTGATTGGAGGAGTCATAGAATAGGAGGAGCCAGCATCTATAACTCGGAGATTGCTTCAATGCCAAGTCCCATGCATTGAAGCCACCAAACTGTTGCATTCATGTACATGCATTGAAGCCACCAAACTGTTGCATTCATGTACAAGGTGCAATTTTGGATTTCAACAATTTCTGGCCCACCTGGTGGGAGCAAGTGAAAAGCCTTGTTCTTCCTTTTCAAAATTTTTACTCAAAAAACTATTTTTGTTTGCATATTTTTTATATTATTAGTGGGACCTAAAAAATTAGCTCACTAGGAAAAAAACCAGAAGTGCCCAGCAAATCTGAAACTTTATTTTTTATTTGTCAAAAATTAAAACCCAAATGTGCATTATTTTTTTAATTATTTTGAGCAATACCAACCACCACATCATTGTGTATTTTGTGGTTGTGGTGGGTAATCATTAAAAATCAGCTCTTTGGAGCATCCTACCACCCACCTGGGGACTTTGCTGGCTGCAAATCAGCAAATCTTTGTTTTCAACATAGTTACCTAAGTCTCAAGGACGCAGGGAGAGAGGGCGAGGGGGATAGACGGCGGCAAGGCAGGCGCGGGGTTTTCAATATGGCAAAAAAAATTCCAGATTTTGGGGATGGCAAGGAGATGCCTATTAAAATAATATATAAAAATTTTAAAAACAATATTTAATTATTTTAACTTTATTCAATGAAATTTACGGGTTTAAACTTTATTTGATGTTTTAGAGGGTACTTTTAGGATTAAGGTTCAATGTTTTATGAAATTAACAAAAAAACTTGGGTTGGGGTTTTTTTCTAATGCAAAAGGATTATAATTTTTTATTTTTTTTTAATTTAAAAGAAATTGGGGGCATCCCCTCCAAAGTTCCCAAGTCCCATAAATGTTTGGGACGTCACCGAAATTAGGGGGGGGCGCCCCACTTAAAACTGGTTTTCAAAGTCCCTACCTCTAGTTAAAAGTCCAGTTTTGAAGCATAGGCAACTCTGTTGGAACACCTTCTTTGTCTACAAGCCAGGTATATTCCTCCAAATGCGATAGCTAATCCTAGATCTAAGCTTTTTGTTGCCTGGGATTTTGGAGGTCAGCCGAATTTACAGCAATGGAATGATATTCCAAAATTAGGCTGGAAAGCACTGCCTCTATTTCAATGGAGACAGCTCTATAACTCCCATCGACCACATTAATAATGTGGCAAATCTCTGTGCAATACACAAAGTCACTACCCCAGACGAAGTGTTAAGTTGTGGAGCTAAAAGCTTCACTGATGCAAATGGAGGAAGTTGTTGAGTTGCAGGCAACCGACGTCGATCTGGTCAACCGACATCGGTCATCTTCAGTGTTCGCAGTAACCGAAATCGGTTATGAGTCGGCCGACATCGGTCAGACAGGGACCGACATCGGCAACCTATGTGTGCATGCGTTTGCATGCGTCTCCGAAACTGGTCTAATTTTAGACGGACAGTTAGTTTGCATGTGAAAGACTAATTTTAGTCTTGAGTCTGCGTTTCTAATTATTGTAATTCGGAAGTCTAATTATTGTTTGTATGGGATCTATATAATAGACCCATGGGGCTGTATTGTAATTTGGAGAATCAGAAGGGTTCTGTAGAATCAGAAGGATTCTTCCCGAGTGTAAGATCTAAGTCGGCAGGTGTGCAAGGCCAGGTTGATCTGCGGTATAGCAAGATCAGGTGAGATCTACATGGTAAGTAAGATCTAGGTTTGCAGGTGTGCAAAACCAGGTTGATCTGCAGGTGTGCAAGATCAGGTGAGATCTACTTGGAGTACGTGGTGTACTCAGATTTGGAGTATGTGTGTATACTAGGTGGTACTGGCAGTATTGATACTGACTGGTTGAAACACCAACTCGGTTATTGAGTTGGTTTTGTTTGTAATTGAGAGAAAGAACTCTTGAGGGAAGATTACTGGTACGCCCAAGAGGTGTGGGAAGAGTGATTTCTTTATTGTATTTCCTTCTGGAAGAGTATTAATACAAGTGGGTATTGTCTCTCATATTCTGTGCTATTTCTAAATTCTAGTTACTTATTACTTCTGGTTAAATTCCGTGTTTAGTTGCTTATACAAAGGTAATCAAGTGTGCTCTTAATCCTGACAAATTGGTGTCAGAGCTTTGTGAACCCAGGTTCCTAACAGTTGGTATCAAAGCTGGGTTGTTGGTTCATCAAGTGATATTCCTAACAGTGGTATCAGAGCCAGGTCGCTGGTTCATCAGAGCAAGGTTGCAAGTTCTCAGAGCGAGGTTCACTAACACCTTGGTTTCAGAGTGTGTTAAGTGTTTGTTGATTACAGGTCACTCTCAGGGGTTTCTGATTGAGTGAGAGTATAGCAATGGCAGAAAAAAGTAAGCTAAAAATGGAAGAATTCAAAAGCAAGAATTCTTAATTACGGAATTATGGAAAGAAAGAGCAGGTAAAGAAAGATTGTTGGTCGGTAGAAGCTCAACATGAAAGAAATAAAGAAACAGATGTTGCAGGTATTGTTGCACAGGATGCTCTTGTATGTTTCTTGGATAAAGTAGAATCTTGGATTATAAATTTTGTTGCCTCTTTCCATGCAACACTAAATAGAGTATTTTTCCATGATTATGTCTGTGAAGACTTTGGAAAGATTTATTTAGGGGTTGGTAAGCCTTGTCAAATTGTTGGCAAAAGAAAAGTGCAGCTAAAATTGCAGACGGGCAACACATGGGTGTTGAAGGATGTCATGCAGGTCCCAGTTCTGAAGAGGAGTCTAATTTTTTCAGGAAAGTTGGGCGATGAGGGATGCACAATAACTCTCACAGCGGATGCACTTGAATTAGCATGTGATAAGAAAGTAAGTACTCTTTATCTATCTACTTGTATTACTGATTCTCCTTCTGTTGCAAAGATGTGGCTTTGTAGGCTTGGTCACATGAGTAAGAAGGAGATACATGTTATTAAGAGGATGTCAGATGTCTTTGACAAACTTAAGAACTGGAAAGCCTTGATTTTCATGGAGGAGATGATGGACAGAGATCAGTTAAAATGGCTGAATAACTCTGAGCAAGGCAGTTTGGACAGGTTTTGATCCAAAGTGAGCTCGCGGATAAAAAGTCATCACTCACAGAAAAACACAGTTACTGACATCGGTCAGGTGTAACCGACATCGAACAGGCAGGTACCGACGTCGGTCATGTGCAAACCAGAATCGGTGGTGTCGGGCAGGGGGAGACCGACGTCGGTCAGAGAACCGACGTCGGCGACCAGGTGGACACCGATGTCAGTCAGGGAATCGACGTCGGCGATCAGGTGGATTCAACATCGGTCGAGTACAGACCAGGGTCGACCAGAGAACGGATTTTGGGCGGACAGCAAGCTGTCAAGGAGTCTCAAACGCTCATATGGAGGACTGAAAGGGTAAGTAAGCCTCAAATTCGTTATTCGCCTTCTTTATACTACTTGTTGCTCACTGCAAAGCAGGGAGAATCCAGGAAACAGTGGGAGCATGGCATGAATGAGGAATTTGATTCCTTGGATGAAAACCAAACGGGAGATTTGGTAGAGTTGCCAGCCGGAAAGAAAGCACTAAAAGACGAACGGATTTCCAAGTTAAAGAAGAGAGAGAATGAATACGTGAGACAGAAGGCCAGGTCATATGGTCTTGAGCAAGCTCCAGGACAGTGGTACCTATTTGACAGATGTATGACAAAGCATGGCTTTAGTCAATGTCATTGTGACCATTGTGTTTATTTTACCAGATTGGATAATGGTCGCGACATTATCCTGTTATTGTATGTGGATGATGTGCTTGTTGCAGGGTCATACATACAAGGATTTGTTGAACTAAAGGTAAAATTAGTTCAGTGGTATGCCAGGAAAGATTCAAGAGCGAAATTCTTTGGCATGAGTATTCCTAGAGACAGGGAAGATCACAGGTTGATGTTGTCTCAGGATGATTGTGTGAATAAGGTAGTGGCGAGGTTCAATATGCAAGTTGCAGAACCGGTTAGCACACCTATGAATGGACAGTTCACAGAACAGTGTCCCAATTCACATGATGAGGTTGAGTACATGTGTACTAGACCTGATATTGCCCCAGTAGAGGGAGTTGTCAGCGAGTTTGTAGCCAATTCGAGAAAGAAGCACTGGAAAGCAATTCAGTGGATTCTCAAGTATCTGAGAGGGACCAGCAGCAGGGATTCATGCTATGCAGGGTCAGGGACTTCTCTACATGGGTATATAGATTCGAATATGGCAGGTTACTTGGATGACAGGCGGAGCACCACAGGATGTGTGGTGGTTGGTCTTCAAGATTGAGCTTGAAGAGGGATACAAGCCAGGAAACAAATTAGACAATGTACAGGTACAGGTGCAGTTGTTTATCTCCAAGTGGGAGATTGTTAGGTTGTGGAGCTAAAAACTTCACTGATGCAAATGGAGGAGGTTGCTGAGTTGCAGGGAACCGACATCGGTCTGGTCAACCGACGTCGGTCATCTTCAGTGTTCGCAGTAACCGACGTCGGTTATGGGTCGGCCGACATCGGTCAGACAGGCACCGACGTCGGCAACATGTGTGTGCATGCGTTTGCATGCGTCTCTGAAACTGGTCTAATTTAAGACGGACAGTTAGTTTGCATGTGAAAGACTAATTTTAGTCTTGAGTAAGTGTTTCTAATTATTGTAATTAGGACGTCTAATTATTGTTTGTATGGGATCTATATAATAGACCCATGGGGTTGTATTGTAATTTGGAGAATCCGAAGGGTTCTGTAGAATCAGAAGGATTCTTCCCGAGTGTAAGATCTAGGTCGGCAAGTGTGCAAGACCAGGTTGATCTACGATATAGCAAGATCAGGTGAGATCTACATGGTAAGTAAGAACTAGGTTTGCAGGTGTGCAAAACCAGGTTGATCTGCAGGTGTGCAAGATCAAGTGAGATCTACATGGAGTACGTGGTGTACTCGGACTTGGAGTATGTGTGTATACTCGGTGGTACTGGCAGTATTGATATTGACTGGTTGAAACACCAACTCGGTTATTGAGTTGGTTTTGTTTGTAATTGAGAGAGAGAACTCTTGAGAGAAGATTACTGGTACGCCCAAGAGGTGTAGGAAGAGTGTGATCTCTTTATTGTATTTCTTTATAGAAGAGTATTAATACAATTGGGTATTGTCTCTCATATTCTGTGCTATTTCTGAATTCTAATTACTTATTACTTCTGATTAAATTCCGTGTTTAGTTGCTTATACAAAGGTAATCAAGTGTGCTCTTAACCCTGACAAATTGGTGTCAGAGCTTTGTGAACCCAGGTTCCTAACACGAAGCTCTTAGGTTGCTGGCATCATACCCCAAAGTAAAAGCTCGTGAATAGTTTAGAGATTTGACACTTGCATCAATCTCGGAATGGGATCAGCTGGGTGCTCTGTTGCAAGATTGGTTTAAAAAGAGGCTAGACAACTTGTCTGTGATCGAGCATCTTGCCACAATCAAAAAAGCCTCCGTGGAGCATATAGTGGAATTCAATTTTATATTCAAGATGACTTGGGAAAGGATATGTGCTGAAGTTTGCCCATCACCAGGTATGGCCTTTTTATATTTTTTGAGAGCTCTTTACTGTGACATTGATGTCATGATAAAAGCCTTGCGAGGACAAACTCTTCTACAAGCCTATGATATTGTTCTTTTGGCTGAGAGAAACCTCAAAAGTTATCCTATAATCCCAATATCACCATCACCCCAGCCTTGCAACCTCCCTCAAGTCCCTCAGCATTTCCAAATACAATTAGTTTACCCACCCACATCTCCCTAGGTTGTATCTTTTGATCCCAATGTGATGTCTAAAATGAAGAGCCTTACTGGGGAGGTTTCCAATGAATTCATGGCCTTTAAAAGGCAGCTAGCTCTACAAAATGTGCAAAATACAAAATTCTCAGGAACAATTTCAACATGCTTTCCCATGGCCTTATCAAGAAGATAACTGTAGCTCTGAGCCTACAAGATTGCAGCAGTCCCTCCCATATCAGAATAACAAATTGCAAACTCTACATACCCATCAAGTAGAAGCCATGGGAGATTGCAATAATTTGAATACAGGCTCTGCCCATCTCCCAGCAACTTGCAAGCCAGAACGCAAGCAATTGGTGGTGGATAACCATGTTTTCTACCAATATACTGTAAAGAAAGAGTGCATGCCTCTAATAATTGGGCACAAAAAGAAATTTTAAAATATGTTGAAGCTTGTTGTTCAAATAGACTACTCACGGAAAAAGGAGGATGAGAACAAAAGCATAGTGTTGAGACTCGGTGAGTACTCGCAGTTCTGAGCCTGAGTCGATCACGCCGAGTTTTTTGCAGACTCAGAGACATCCTGTGACGGGACTCACGAGTCTGCAAAAAACCCAAAAAATTTCAAAATTCAAAAAAACAAAAACTCAAAATAAAATGAACTCATTAAAAGCTAACTCCCCTCTCCTCACCCTCTTTGCAATACTGGAGCCATCAAAGTTGAGCTTTAATATCTGAATCGGTCCAAAAACTAGGTGTGTGAGTCATCATCTTGTGAAGATTATATTTGTAGGAGAGGTTGCATGACCAAGCAATGATTAAATCAGGCCTGATCGAAATAGGAATCAGAGCCTCTTTGGATACCTGACATGGGGGATTTCATATAAACAGATATCATGCATAGAAGAATAAACGTCCGTTTGGCTGTTTTCAAAAAATAGTTCGAAACTCCTTGAAAATAAGAAAGATTGCAAAGATTTTGACGACGAAGAATACTAGATCTCCTTTGTTAACTCAGAAAAATTTACAAGGGATTTTAAGATCAGCTAAAGATCCAATTGACCCAAAAAAAAAAGAACAGTGTGTACGTGATTCCTTGCTTGTGTGAGAGGCCATACATTTGTGAACTGGAAGGGCTTTTCAAACACGGGTTGGTGAACATTGTGCAGATTTATGGTTAAATAGGAGCCTCTTTGGATGCCTGACATGGGGAAATTTCATATGAACAGAATCATGCGTAGAAGAATAGGCATTCATTTGGCTGTTTTCAAAAATTTGTTTGAAACTCCTTGAACATAAGAAAGATTGCAAAGATTTTAAGGAGGAAGAATACTAAATCTCCTTTGTTAACTCAGAAAAAATTACAAGGGATTTTAAGATCAGCTAAAGATCCAATTGACCCAAAGCAAAAGAATGGTGTGTATGCAATTCCTTGCTCGTGTGAGAGCCCATACATTCATGAACTGGAAGGGCTTTTCAAACAAGGGTTGATGAACAGTGTGCATATTTATGGTTAAATAGGGTTTGGAAGTCAGCCTTAGCAAAGCACCACATTATCATTGAAGATTCAAAAAAAATTGTAGATGCCCTGCATGATTTAAAGCGTTAAATGAGGGAGGCTGTCAAGATCTATGTTAGATCTAATTAACTAGTTTTGAGTGTATTTTTAAGTGGATTTGATATGGAATGCATTTTAATAGTTTTTTCTCCTAAAATTCACCATTTTCAATGATATTTTAAAATTTGCCAAGTCTTGCCAAGTGTTTGCCGAGTCCAAATCTCAACACTATGCACAAAAGAATGCATAGAAGCTGAGGACATGGACAAATTCTTGGCTGCCATGGAAAGTGACATTGTGTATTTAACTACACGACATGAAGATTTTTCTCCTCTTAAAGAGATCAGATGGTAGAAACTTCTTGCTAGCCGCCTGAAGCATGACACCGTTAGCTCATTGTATGAGTCACCTTGCTCTCTTGAGGACATGGTTAAGGAAGGCCATTTTGGGCCCTGATTAGAATCTCTTTTTTAGGATCTTATTGGAGAGCAATGCTCTGTTTCAGGGCATGAAGAAATCATGGACAGCAATGATTCCAAACATGAGGAGACTTCTTCTAGCTTTGAAAGTGAAGAAAGGCATTCTGATGAGTTCTTTAATGAAAGGGGAGTATTTGAAACAAAGAGTGTGAATGAGTGGGGCTGTGTCCATTTTGAAGAAGAAGAGCCCACTGAGCATGCAAAAGAATTGAATCCCTGGGTCAAATATTTGATTTTTTGCAGCACAAATGGGACGCCATTGAGATTCAGAACGCTTCTATAGAGCACAGTGCAATTTAAGCCCAATCTTGAACATTCCCTTCGCAATATCAGTAAACAACAGCAAGACAAGCTTGCAATTAGTGATGCTATATCACTAAATATTCTCAATTTTGAGCAGAGTGAAGAGCCCCAACTCTTCAATCTTCAATTTGGGCACCCACTTGAGACAAATATACATTCAAAAGGCCATGCTAAGAGAATGCAAAGCCAGCTGGAACCCTGTTTTGCAGAGAAAAGGGCAGCCAAGAGGTATTAATTTCTGTTTTTTTTCTCATTCACTACATATGGCTAATTGCTACAATATCCAAGCTGATCTCATGCCACTGTCTAATCAAGAAGGGTAGCTACTTTTTTGAGCCTATAATTGGATTTGTTCCATTTGGCACCAATTTGTTGCTACTAGAGTAGGAGTTTTCTTTCCTGCAAAATAAGATGCTTTGGCATCACCCTTCATGGTTTCACTTGGGCAATGTATGTGTTTTTCCTTATGTGTGTGTCTTGGAGGCAAATTCATGAAGGATTAGAGTTGCAGTGTCAAGTAGGCGGAAAGATGCAGTCACGCATATAGCACATGGAGATGAGGAATCTGTTGAATCTGTTGAGCTTTCAGAGGAACCCGAGCATGGAGAAGCGTTGATGTTTAAAATAATTTTTTTGAAGCCCCCAAAAGAAGATAGGGAGCCGAATTAAAGGAAGAGTGTTTTCATGACAATATGCAATCGGGAGGCAAATGCTGCAAGATGATAGTATACAGTGGCAACATGGACAATCTAGTTTCCACGGAGATGGTTGAGAAGTTGGGCTTGAAGAAGGAAGTGCACCTAAACCCCTACAAAGTTTTTTGGTTGCAGAAGAGTCGGCAAATATTGGTTAACGAACAATGTTTAGTGAAGTTCTAGATAGGCACTTATCAGGACAAAGTGTGGTGTGATGTGACACCAATGGATGTGTGTCCTGTATTTTTGGGGAGACCACGGCAGTTTGACTGCAAGGCAGTACATGATGAGCATGCAAAAAGTTACCGCTTGGAAAAGGATAGCAAGATGTATAATTTGAGCCCCTTGAAAGAGGCGAAATAAAGAGGGTGTAGCAGTGTGTGCACAAGAGTGTTAATGGTTACAGGAAAAGAGTTCTTGAGAGAAGCAAAATGGGGAATGTTATGCACTCATACCCAAGAAGGCGCAAGAAAGTGGCATAGAAGCCAATAAAAAGAAAGGGGAGACACTTTCGCATGAAGTAAATGAGTTATTAGAAGAGTACCTCAACATTGTCTCGAGCGACTTGCCGGAAAAGTTGCCACTGGTAAGGAGCATTAGCCATCATATGGATCTGATTCCAAGAGCGAGTTTGCCAAACAAGGCCATGCACAGGATGACACCTATGGAAAATGAGTAAGTGCTAAGGCAATTGCATGAGTTGTTGAAGACAGAACTAATAAGAGCAAGCTTGAGCCCGTGCACGGTACCTGTAGTACTAGCACCAAAGAAAGATGGAGAATAGCGCATGTGCACAGATTCACACGCGATAAACAAAATCATGAAAAAGTATAGATTCTCATTTTCGTGCATGGACAACACGATGGACTACTTGAGTGGTGAAAGGTACTTCAAAAAGATCGACTTGAAGAGTAGGTATCACCAAATTAGGATCCATGAGGGAGACAAATGAAAGACGACATTCAAGACGAGGGAAGGGTTGTACGAGTGGCTAGTATGTCGTTTGGGCTAATTAACATGCCTAGTACATTCATGAGGCTAATGAAAGAAGTATTGAAGCCATTCTTAGGGAAGTATGTCATTGTGTACTTGGATGATATTTTGGTGTTTGGCAAGACTAAGGAGGAACATGTGACAAATTTGAGAAATGTGTTGGAAAGGTTGCCTGAGGAGAAGTTGTTATTTAAAGTGAAGAAGTGCAGCTTTATGAAGAGTTGATATACCTAGGGTTTGTCATTTCCAAGGAGTGATTGAAGATAAACCCTAAGAAGGTGTGCATGATAGTAGAAAGGCCATTGAAGATGAACCCGAAGGTGCACACGATAGTAGAGAGGCCATCACCCAGAGGCGTTTTCGAGCTAAGTTTCCATGGATTAGCAAGCTTCTATAAGAAGTTCTTAAGGAACTTCAATGGAATATGTGCAACAATTACAGAAACGTTGTGTGGGGATCGCAAGACATTTAGCAGACAGAAGAAGCTGAGCGCAGTTTTCAACCTCTCAAGAAGAAGGTGACAGAGCAATCGGTATTGGCGCTACCTGATTTTAACAAAGTATTCCAAGCTGATTGTGATGCAAGTGGTGCAACAATAGGCACAATATTAAGCCATGAAGGAAGACCCATAGCCTATTTTAGTGAAAAGTTGAGTGACGCAAAGTGCAGATATTTGGTCTATGACCAAGAGTTCAATGCCATAGTGCAAGCGCTGAAGAAGTGAAGGCATTATCTGGTGCCAAAAGAGTTTGTTCAATATATAGACCG
Organism: Torreya grandis; assembly: GCA_037957365.1. NCBI lineage: Eukaryota > Viridiplantae > Streptophyta > Pinopsida > Cupressales > Taxaceae > Torreya > Torreya grandis. The sequence goes on from JARHVA010002573.1 coordinate 605,383, forward strand.
CTAGGCACTACAATTTATTAGCAGTCAGGGAAAGTTAAATCAAATACATATGAAGTGAGTGCAATATTTGTAGAACTATACGTTTGCATTGAAACACATGAGTGGAAGATTGAACAAGGTAGCTAATGCACTAAGTAGGAAAGCGCTAACGTTGAATGAGATGAGGATAGAAGTATTTGGTTTTGATTCAATGAAGGAGTTGTACCCGAAGAACGAGGATTTTCGAGATGCATGGAGAGCCTGCACGAATCCAATAAGTATGAATCGGACACCATGGTTGAATTATATAATTCAAGGCAGAATGCTTTTCAAGGAAGCACAGTTGTGTATACCCTAAGGGTCGATGCACGAAAACTTGATTAAGGAGAAGCATAGTGGAGGATTGGCCAGGCACTTTGGGGGAGATAAAATGTTCGCGCTACTGGCTGAAGGTTATTACTGGCCAAAGATGGGCGAAAATGTATACATGTATGTGCAAAAAACTCAAATTTGTCAATTTGCGAAGGGAAGAAGTCAAAAAACGAGTTTGTATCAACCCTTGGGTGTGCTAGAGAAGCCATGGGAGGATATAAGCATGGACTTTGTGCTTGGATTGGCCAAGACACAGAAGGGCAATGATTCCATTTTTGTTGTAGTAGATCATCTTTCCAAGATGGCACTTCTAGCGATGCAACTAACATTGCCAATTTGTTCTTCAGAGAGGTGGTGAGGTTACATGGGCTGTGGCAACATAGTATCAAACAAAGACAACAAGTTTATAGGCCATTTTGGGCGCACTTTGTGGAAGAAGTTGGGGACATGACCGAACTATAGTTCTGCATACCATTTGCAAACTAACAAACAAAGATTGTTAATAGAAGCCTTCAGAATTTGTTGGCATAATAGGATATGGTGTTGGCACAAACCGAGTTTGCACACAATAATTTCATTAACCGAAGCATAGGGAAAACACCTTTTCATGTTGTTTGAGGAGTGAGTCCAATAGGGATCACCGAGTTAAGGAGATTAGAGGAGAAGCGTGGGAAGAGCGTTGAAGCCGAAGATTATGTTGAATACATGAGAAAACTACACGAGGAAGTGAGGCAGAAACTTGAACAAAGTAACCTAAGTTATAAGCAACGCATAGATGAGAGGCATAGAAAGAAGGAATTCAAAAAAGGAGACTTAGTGCTAGCACATTTTAGCAAGGAAAGGTTTCCCCAAGGTACCTACAATAAGTTGACACTAAAGAAGATAGAGCCTTGTAGAGTGTTTCGCAAGTTTTCAGCTAATGCATACGAGGTTAAGTTAAAAAAAAGGATGGATATTTCACCAATCTTTAATGTGGCAAACATGTATGATCTTCACTGTGCGCAAGAAGAGGGAGAAGAAGAAGAGGTGCAAGTTCCAGACTAGAGGGCACAATTGCCGGAAAAAGAAAGGGAAGAGATATAATCAATTCTGGACTCCAAGGTTGAGAAAAGGACACGCGGAAGAGAGTATAAGAAGTACTTGGTGAAATGGAAGAATAACGTGATAAAAGACGCATCATGGTTACACCTTGCAGAGATTGGCCATTATGGTTATGATCTCACAAATATCAAATTGTGAGCTGGAGCTCCCATTTTAGTTACCCGGGGTGTCTAATGCAAGAGCATCCCAAGTGCAAAAGAATCTTGCATCATTTTGAAGTTCTAAGTTATGTTTTGTGAAGTGCTCAGGTACACATAATCAGATAAGGTTCACCATAAAATCATGACATATGAATTTTGAGAAAAATCTCGCACGCAATACGGAGCACTAGAGCACAAGTATGCACTAAGGAGTCTCGAGGCTAACCCTGAGTGTACGTGCACAAGAAACCAGTAGACAAAAACACAAAGAAGGATACAAAAGCAGTTGGGAAATCAAACTTTTGACATGGAGGCCATGTCACCTAACTGCCAAAACTTCAATTAAGCATTCGTCAGCATCAAAGGCAGGAACAACAATAAATACAACAAATCCGTTAGCTGGGGATTTTGCTGCCTAATTGGATTCGAGCCTTCAACCACTAACTTGGTCAAATGCGTCAGTGTGCAATTAATTCGGTAGCTGAGTCATCTAGCAGGGAAGATCTTCGAGATCTTTCTTAAGGGCCTATAAATAGAGGGCCAGGTGGACCATAGAGGGAGATGCAGGGCACTGTCAAAAATTTACAGCTACAGCAGAAGTAAGGAAGGCAAAGCTGAGAGAGAGGGTGTGAGTCTTGCATTTGTCTTAATTGAGCCATAACTATAGCTCTCTGAAGATATCCATATGTACTATGTTTTGAATAAGCACTAAAAACATCCTCAGTTTCTACTATTGTGTTTGTGTGTGTTTGACTGAGAGTGTCTGAGGATCCTTCACTGCGTGGATTGGCTTCTCTTCGTTGGGAACCCATACCACGAGTGCATCACCATTCATAAGGGCTCTTGGGCAACTGGTAGTAGCCATGGAGACACCTTAGGTTAGAGGTTGAACTTATAGCAGTGCATATTGTAGACACATAAAACTGGCCACCAATGGCCTTCAACCGGACTTCAAACCGATTCTTATCAACTATTGCAAATTAAGCCTAACAATCACTGAACGTCCTAAATTTGCTTGTGGATCATTCGTCAAAGCTCAGAATCTCGTTGAGACATCCCTAATTGGGGTATCCTACCGTAAGCAACAAAAACCTCTCACAGATTCATCTCTAAACAACCTACGGCATCACAACATGCAATTTGGCCTATAAACCTATTAAATGGGGCAAGTGCACACAAAATCAACTATTGAAATGCTAAAAAGCCTAAGCAGAATTAATTAACAAGCTAAATCAAATTAAATGCCTAGGTGAATTATCCATGTGCAATTAATGAATTACTAAAAAAGGAAATTCAAAAATGCAAATATCCTAGCTTTTCATTTTTGTGACTTGTCAAGTCTTTGAAAATATCTAAAAATATCTTACCCATGCCTATTCATTGCAAATCATTAATTTTTGACACCTTTTAACTCTACTGGAATTAATTAACTAACTTAGGTTAGGTTTGACCTCATTCCATGTTTGAACTATACTTTAACTCACCTTGAGTTGGGGTTAGTTCATAAGCCTATAAATGCAAGCATTTGCCTCTTCATTTGAAGAGCTTGGATATTGTATAGTTATAATGTAGGTTTTTGCATAAGACTCATAACAATAGTGTTATAATGCCAAATATTGAGCCAAGCCATCAAGCCACAAGCATAAGCCACATCAAGCAAGCCAACCATGGCGCCAAGCAGAGAAGGAGATAGCCAAACTCCATCGCCAAAGACTCTTGAGCACAAGCCGAGCAAGCCATGAACAAATCACTTAGAGCTCTCAAAGAAGGTAAGGGATTTCTCAATCTTTGCATTTTAGTTGTGCTTTCATATGTATTTTGTTCACTATGCTCCCCCTAAGATCTAGGCCTAGAGATGTTAGCATATTAGTGTGTTGATTTCATTTGTTTTCTGAAACTAACACTTGATCTAACCTCCTCTCTATTGTCAAATTCCTATGATCCCAAATGGCACATCCGGTGGGACCTAAACATATCCCACATAGCAAAGAGACCAAGATGCAACTCATAAATCTTCAAATGAATGCTTGAATATCTTCAAAATTGCAATTTTAACTTTGTTTTTGCCATATTTTTATTTTTTATGCTAACTCGGATCTACACAGAAACCGACATCGGTCAGGTATAACCGACATCAGTTCTGCCTAACCGACATCGGTTTTGGGTAACCGTCATCCGTCAGGGTGCCGCGGAAAATGCGGTTTAAAAACTTGCATTTTGAATCTTTATACACCTACTGGTTATTTCTTGGTTTCATTGACCTTTATAATCCCTGTCTAATCATCTCATTGTAGGTTTTGAAGAGTTTTTATCATATTTTCGAGCTAACATTTTTACATTGTGTGGGTTTTGCCTTCGAGTTCACAAGCAACCGATCTCAGTCCTTATCGATTGATATTGGTTATTACCGACCGGCATCAGTTCCATGTAACCAGCATCAATCACAGGTGACCAATATCGGTCTCTGTGTTTTAAAATCAGGAAACCCAAGAGCTATATTCCTAAATCTTGTTTGTTCATCCTTGGTTGTGCTTCAAAGCAAGAAGAAACTCTCTAACCCTTGCAGATCCAAGGCAAGAATAGAACATGAATTTGCAAGTTTAGACTCGTGAACATTTCATTTTGGATGTTTAAAATGAATTTAGCTAAATCTTGAACATTTGGTTTTAAGTGCTTAAAATGAACATGAGTGTTTTTGCTTAGTTTGTGTTGTCGAAGTTCTTACAAGTTTTGCAAATAAGCCAAGGGGCCAAAGAACTTCATCAAATCATTTTATTTGGTGCATAAAAGCAGGAAAAGATCAAATTTGAATGTGTTTTAATCTTGCTCACTTCGTCTTTTGGTGTTTAAAAAGAACATAGTTCATTTTTTATGCCTTAGATATTTTTCAAAGTTTTTGTAAGTTTCAACCAATGCCAAGGGGACCAAAAACTTCACAACACATTTCATTTTTGGTGCCTTAAAATGAACTTTAAATCACTTAGTTCGTGCTTTGGAAAACGTTTATCTTATGCCATGTTTGTTTGAACTTGTTTGTTTGTTTTTGCAAAACGAAGAGTGCATATATGCTCTCCCCCCCCGTCCCCTATAAGGAACTTGGGTGACCAAAAGCACCTTTTCACTTGCAATTTGTGCCTAGTCCAAGGCATGGAAAGAATGTTGTTTAGGCTCTCTCAAAACCCATATGGTTTGGGTGATCTAAAAACCACCTCTAAAGTCTTTCCACTTAGTCATTTCTTTCGTGCAATTTGGCTTGTGAAGGGGCGTTCAAAGCTTCTTCATGAGTTCTTTAGGGAAGCTTTGACCCGAAGTTTCATCTCCCATCATTGTTTTAACCTCGCTCCACGGCGGGGTATATAAATCAGGGTACGCATACTGCGAGAGCCAGGGAGTTGAACAGCTAACCTCTCTTTTCGTAACGAAAACCTGAGTCAGATCTGGTTAACCAGGGGATTCCACTAAGCAATCCACAGATGGAATCACTATGCAAAGGAATAGACCCTTGCATAGGAAGTTAACCAGTATGAACTCAATTGACGTGAGGCATCTCTAACGTTACCCATGCTTGAGACCAATCTAGACGTTCGAAAAATTTAGTTTTAATCAACCCCATTTGACCAACCTTGTCAATTATAGGATCTAGGACGTTACAGTTAGATGTTATGTCATTTCATCCTTTTATTGCTTGGTCTTTGAGTTTAAAAACTTTGTTTGTTTATGTCACGTCATACCGAGTTTTATTTATATGCCACTCCTTTGTTTAAAGAGGCGTTATGCTGACCATTTCGTTGCACACCTTTGCCTTAAAACTTTTGTCAAACTTGTTTGTGTGTGTCACTTGATTGAAACAGGTAACGTTACGTTGCCCAAATCATTTCAAGTTTGTGTCTTGGAGTCTTTGAAACAAACCTTTGTCATAACTTTAGAGTGCGATAACGCCCTTACGCTACTCAATTTGTTTCAAGACTTGTTTGCCTTGTGCCTAATGCCATTTTGTGAAAACAATGCCACGTATGTCGTTTGGATCTTTGTCTTGTGCCGTTATGCCATTCAATTTTGTCTAGCTTGTTTGTTTGAAGATGCCTAGCTTCCTAAGTTGAGTTTTTAATTAACCTTGTCAAGTTCAAATTCAAACATTGATTGATTTTTGTTTATGTCTTGTCTAATTGGGGCTTAGACACCGATCTTTCTCTTTTGGGTTGTGCAACTTAGATTAATTCGTTACTCAACTTTGAAACTATCGCTTGGATCTTTGCCTAGTGTCATTATGCCGTTATATTTTGTCTAAGCTTGTTTGTTTAAAGGAGCCTAGTTTTCATTATTGTTTGTGCCTTTTATTTGGGAGAAAACAACCTAGCTTTCCATATGCCTTATGCCAACTGACCAAGTTCATTTTTGAATTCCGTATGCCTAGTCTATGCCAAAGTGTTCCAAGTTTGTTAGATTAAAATCTCACATTTGTTTAAAGTCTAGCTTTTGACACCACGTTTGGCCAAAAGTCCTAGCACATGCCTTGTTTGAGCCTAGTTTTTGACGTCGCGTTTGGTCAAAAGACCTAACTTTTATTTTCCTAGATTAGACCTATTTGGAACACTTTGAACCTAGAGTTTGGCATGCTAGTTTTTATTCAGTAGCTTGATCTTTTGTGTGAGACATTTGATGTTAGACCTATGACATTAGACTGTTTTAGACCAGGTTTTAACACAGACCATTTTGGAGATACAACTCCCCTAGACCAAGTTAGACCAAGTTCGAACCATTTGTCCTTTGGACATTGTTTTTCAGAGTTTGTAGAACTCTAGGCCTTTTTGTGGAGTTTTCATTATTGATGCGGATATGTCTAGCTACACTTATGGTAATCAAGGGCGATCCAAGTTATGATAGAATAGCCGCACCAATTGAATTTGTTCGAGACTCCTATGGTGAAGAAGTGGTTTGTGAGACAGACCCATATCCTCCTTACAATCCTCAATCTCGAGAACAAAGCCAAGTACCGGATTCGGTGATACCTTCTTTTGGCAGGTTGACATATGATACTCGCCCTTTCGTGACCACCGAATTCCCCACCTATATCGATAACCCTCATTTGGGTTGTGCAAGCAACCAAGCTCCACAATGGCCTACCATTTCTATTCCAAGACCTCATCCTTTGGCTTGTGCAAGCAACCAAGCTCCACGATGCCCTACCATTACCATTCCAGGACCTCGTCATTTGCCTTGTACAAGCAACCAAGCTCTACAACGCCTTACCATTTCTATACCAGGACCTCGTCCTTTGGCTTGTGTGAGCAACCAAGCTCCACAATGCCCTACCATTTCCATTCTAGGACCTCGTCCTTTAGCTTGTGCGAGCAATCAAGCTCCACGATGCCCTATCATTATCTAACCACCAGTCATTCTTCATCTTTTGCCAACCGTTCCCCACTTTAGAAAACCCCTACCAATCATCCAGCTCCAACTGAGCCAATCAGTACCCTTCCAACCAAGCCAATCATTCAAAGACCAAGATATATTCAAAACTGGTATTTTACAACTACTTGTAAACCAAGGCCAAGAAAACCAACCAATCAACGATGTTTTTGTTGAACCAACCATTTGTGACGAGTCAACCTGTGATGAATCACCTCTTCATATTATACTTGTTGATGAGGAGTCTCACTCTGACAAACCAGTCTTTGTTGAGTCACTTCTTAATGATTATAACTGTCTTTGGGCAAATCATTACCTCAACCATATCACTGTCTTTAAAGAGCTTCCTTTTGGCAAACCAGTCTCTAAGGAGTTGTCTCTTGACCTTTTCCCCACTGTTGAAGAGTCTCATTTTGACAAACCAATCTCTGTGAAGCCCATTATGCCATCATAGGCTGTTACTTGTCCAATACCAAACATTCAACAAGACATCATTATAGCAGCATCCACACCAGATGAAGAATCAGAATTGAAGTTAGGTTCTATTTTTGAACCAACACCAGATTTAGCATCAAAAGCAGAAGCAACATCAGTCTCAACATCAGATTCAGAGTCCCTTGAATCGGAATCAACTTCAGAATCAAAATATATTTGTGGCTATTACAATATTGGTTACACATGCCTCGCATATCAATGTGAATACATTTGTGATCCTTCTACGGTTTTTGAGAATGATTACTTCAGCATTAACACAAGTTCTTCTAGTATCTTCTACGAGAATTGTGCGACCTCCTATTCCATTACCATTCCACATGCCATTACCACCAAACAACCTAGCCATTATATTAACATTCCACCTCCTACAAGTGTTGATTGGGCCTGACAGAATCATACCTTGTTGAACTGCATCTATGGTGACAGCAGTTGCAGAATATCAAGGGGACCAAGACGAAATTCATGTAGAAGAACAATCTCCTAGTTAAACTTTTTCGAAGGCGCTAGGGGACAATCAAAGTTCAAACTCAACATCTTCTAGTAAAACCTTTTCGGAGGCACTAGAAGACAATCAAAGTCAAAATTCAATGTTCCTCAATGAAACCTTCTCAGAGGCGCTATAGGGCAATCAAGACAAATTCATTGGTGAAAATCTCTTCGAGACGCCAATAGCTAAGCACAACAGTTCTCCACTACTTGATGAAGACATTATCGAAGATGAAATCAACATAGCTTCCAATTTACAATCTAATCAAATGGTAGCTACTCTCAAGCCCAAACAACAGAAAAATTTGGCGGTCTTATTAAGAGCATATTCAAAAGTCTTCGACCCCGCCACATCTAAAGTTATGTCAAATTTGGAATTAGCAACATTGTGTGTGCCTGAAAATCTCAATCTTCATTTGTTTCCCAACCATTATACATTCCATTATCATCCACCTTTACAATTCCACAATAAACCTATCATTTATCTATATTTACCATCCTTCACTGCACTTTCCTTTGTAGAGGCTACAAAGATACCTTGTCTCGACGTTTGGAGGAAACAAAATCCATGACCAATGAAGATCACGACATTCTTGGCATCTAAATATACAAGTTCTTGACATAGCAGCGATTCAGAAAAAGTATGGGCTAGCAATTTACATGATTGATTATTCTGGTTGTATCATATGTTGATCAAGACGTGCATCTCCACATTAGCAGGAACAACAAAATCATTTACCGGTACAAAATCATAAAACCAAAAACCATACTTTGGCCAAAAACATTTACCATGCCTTTTCTTTTGGCATTTACCTACTCATTTTCGTTTGACATTCCTCTTCAAATTATTTCATACCCTGCCATTTACCCCCACCTTATTGCTTGGGGGCAACCCTATTACTGTTATATCCAATTGCCACATTGTCATATTCTTTATACCATACCCTATACCGTTTTACCATGCCATCCTTATTAGACCAAACCCTGTTTTTAGTCGTCCTAACTACCCCTTTTGATCCTAGTTCCTTTGGTTCTTCCTGCACCTTCCGCGAGGAGATTCCAATATAGTTTTAGCGATTTTTACAATTTCGTGTTTAAATGACAGTCTATGAAAGTAGTGTGGCAGTTTATCTGACAAGTTATCTTTCATTCACATAATACCAAGTGTTCTTAATTATAACCATCTTTGGGCAAATCAAAGTACCACTATCATGTTACTAATCATAACCGCCTATGAGCAAATTAATATCATAAACCTATGTCATTGTTTCCTAATTATAACCGCCTATGGGCAAATTAGGAACAACACCTTTACCATGCATTGCCGCATCACCTTGCCATTACTATTCCCATTTGCCGGAATTGAGAACTTGTTGTGACCTAGTCGATTCTCACCGCCTTTTGTGTGCGCAGAATTACTGTGACTGGAGGTCATTTTGGGACTATGTAGGTCGTGCTCAATTCAAGTTGAGATCAGCTCAGTCTCCCTTTCCATCGCTCTCGCCGTTTTGCAAGCAACCTAAGCCAACGCTCTTGTTGTTTTGCGAGTGGTATCTTGTCAATCTCTAACGAGTTAAGATACCTCAAAAATTTCAAAAATATTCATAAAATTTCAAAATCCAAAAACATTTGTCCTAAGCCTAGTTAGTCATCCTCGATCCACCCTACTGGGGTAAATCCATTGTTAGGATGCTTTCTTTTACTTTTACTTTGAGGCTTTCTGTGTATTTGTTTGCTTAGTTGTTTGCTTGTTTGTTTGCTGTTGGTACTGTGCCTTGACTCATTTTATGTGTTCATTGGGTGATTCCTTGCGCATTATTCTTAAGTCCATCCATATTCATACGTCAACATTGTCATCGTGGTTTTTATCATTGGTGCATTGTTTTCAATTGTTTATTGGATCCGGAGTTAGTCCTTGTGCATATTTCGATTACGTTATCATGGTGTTTTATATCATGATGCCTACCATCACATTTTACAACAAAAATCAGCTCGAGAAGTCTTATAAGCAATGGAGTCGCCGAAGTTTCTCCTTGGTAACCTTGGCAAATCCTCCCACCCTTCTTGATCAAATCAACCCATTGGCCATTCTGGGTGTATCAATGCTAATAAGGACGAGCATCTCCGCATTGACAGGTACAACCAAATCATTTCCATTGATCAATTCTTATTCTTCTCTTCATCTCTTTCATCACTTTGTGCATCCTTGTATACCTGGTTGTTTTTAGCTTCTTCAATCATTAGACCATCACATCAATGTTTGCACTTGCTCATCTTTAATCTGTACAACAGGTTATATCCTTGAGTTGTACTTGTCAATCTGCTCTACTGGGGCATAATCAAACATCTTTATTCAATCCAGGTCATTTTAATGATTATAACCGCCTATGGGCAAATCATTATTTCGACTCATCAACCCTAACTAGGGCAAATGTCGTTGCCACTGATTATAACTGCCTTTGGGCAAATCAATGTCTCAACCTTTGCTACTGATTATAATTGCCTTTGGGCAAATCAGTATTTTTTAAATCAATACATGCAAGCATTTTCTCTATTGGATTAATTTCACCCATGGGTTGATTTCATCCTTCTTGTTTCTTTTCGAGGGACTGTCCATCAACCGTATGTGACGGCCATTCCCTCGATGAGGCATCATTATAGGCTTCCCAAACATTGTTAGGGGTTTTTTCTTCAATCATCTTCTTTTAGGCATACAAGCTTTTTTCATTCTTTGAGAAGATGTTACTGTGCTTACAGCTCGCAACATCTTCCCAAATAGGGAGAAACTATAGACACCTAACACTGGCCACCAAAGGCCTTCGACCAGACTTCAGACGGATTCTTACTAGCCATTGCAAATTAAACCTAAGAATCACTGAACGTCCTAAATTTGTTTGTCCATCATTCGTCAAAGCTCAAAATCTTGTTGAGACATCTCTAATTGGGGTATCTTACTGTAAGCAACAAAAACCTCTCACAGATTCATCTCTAAGCAACCTACGACATCACAACATGCAATTTCGCCTATAAACCTATTAAAGGGAGCAAGTGCACACATAAAACAAATATTGAAAATGTTAAAAAACCTAAGCAGAATTAATTAACAAGCTAAATCAAATTAAATGCCTAGTTAAATTATCCATGTGCAATTAATGAATTACTAAAAAAAGAAATTCAAAAATGCAAATATCCTAGCTTTTCATTTTTGTGACTTGTCAAGTCTTTGAAAATATCTAAAAATATCTCACCCATGCCTATTCATTGCAAATTATTAATTCTCGACACCTTTTAACTCTATTGGGATTAATTAACTCATTTAGGTTAGGTTTGAACTCATTCCATGTTTAAACTATACTTTAACTCACCTTGAGTTGGGGTTAGTTCATAAGCCTATAAATAAAAGCATTTGCCTCTTCATTTGGAGAGCTTGGATATTGTAGAGTTATAATGCAAGTTTTTGCATAAGACTCATGACAATAGTGTTATAATGTCAAATATTGCGCCAAGCCATCAAGCCACAAGCATAAGCCACATCAAGCAAGCCAACCATGGTGCCAAGGAGAGAAGGAGATAGCCAAACTCCATTGCCAAAGACTCTTTGAGCACAAGCCGAGCAAGCCAAGAACAAATCACTTGGAGCTCTCAAGGAAGGTAAGGGATTTCTCATTCTTTGCATTTTAGTTGTGCTTTCGTATGTATTTTGTTCACTATGCTCCCCCTAAGATCTAGGCTTAGAGGTGTTCGCATGTTAGTCTATTGATTTCATTTGTTTTGTGAAACTAACACTTGATTTCACACATATACCTAACTCCACCCATATGCGTGGCCATGTGAGCATCTGGAGGTAAGGGTCAAGTGTCACCATATCATAGACCCAAGCTTGGCTCATGCTCTAGAAGAGTTCTACCCTAACATTTTAGTTGAATGGAATGAGTTCAAGCTGCAAACGCATCAAGGCTATCACAGAAAATCCAAAGGTTCAAATCCCCACGAGACATGATAAAGTGTTGAAATTGTGTAAATTATTGCATTTAACTTGTTGGGTGTGACACTGTAATGGAGGAAAACGGGTACATGTTTGGGGTGGCTTTGACGGAAAAGGTACCCCTTGATTGTGGTATCTAATCCAAAGACTGCTTGAAGGGGAATCTACCAAATCAAAAAATATAATATTGAATTCTTTATTTCTTATATTTGATGAAAATCTACAATCAAAAAATCTAACTTAAAGATTTTATAAAATTGTGGTAAATTATCAAAGAAAAAAATAGCCTTACGCAAAATTGTGGCTTATTGTTGTTTTCAAATGGCAAATATTTTTTGGAAAACGCTGACAAAATTAGCCATTTTCCAACCATTAGCTACTAAAAATTTCTCTAAATGATTGTAGGTCAACCACTACTCCATTTGAGACAAGAACTAAGGTAGAGGGACCAATACCTGATCGGGATCTAGTACTTCTAATGGTATTGGAAAAGTGTTGGGCCAATTAGTATTTGAAAGAGTTGCTTGATGTAACTTTTGAAGCTAGTGTTTGAACAAAAAAGAGTCAATAGAACAAGTCATGACCAAAAATATAAAATCATGCCCTGACACATAAATGTACCATAAATAGATGACTTAATGCACAAGCTATCGATCAACCCTATTCTTTTTAATTTAAAACCTTCTATTGTAAATGCCTTAAAAAATGGATTTCCAAATAATATATAGTTTGGAACACTTCAAATGAGAGATATTAACATCAACACAAACTAAAATTCTTATTGCATGAATTTGGTTGGCTGACATGGCTCCAAGTAGGCATAGGAGACTCGCGAACACAAGTTGCAAAATATTGGCATCCCTCCCTTAAGTTGAATTGCACACTGTGATTCTGAGGTGGTCAATGGCAAGTGGTGGTCTTATTAACCTAGCCCACACTAGACCAGATATTTCTTATGTTGTTAGTATGCTTTTCAAATTGATGTATGAAAATAGAGTTTCATATTGGGAAACCAGCTAAAGCATACTTTGAGGTATGTTGGGGATAGTGATTGTAACCATGTTCAAAACGAAAAGAGAAAACAAGTGGTTTAAGAAAACATAAAAATATATTCAAATTTTAAAAAAAAGACAAAAAAGAGAAGAAACAACAAAGATTTTATCATAAATATATAACATGTAGTCTATAAAATACTTTGTTTATATATAAATTTTGATTTGGAGCAGTAAAAGTCAGAAACTGAGATTAATTTAAGGTTTAGAGAGAGTGTGGATCAATACTCTCTCTCAAAAAATATGTACATTTTATTTTTAAGGCTGAAAACAAAAAACTATAGTGTGGGATTTTTTTTCCAATCTGGGGTTTTTTGCTACTATGAAGATGGTTATCCGCTTGGTATAGAGTGCACTTTTCGTGGTGATATTTTCTTGGCAGGGTACTCAGTATAATTGGGTTAGTGATCCAGATTGAGGGGAAATCCACTTCAAGATGTGTTTATTGTTTGGGATCAGGTGTTATTGCTTGGAATAGGAAGAAACGAACTAATGTTGCATTCTAATGATAGAATCAGAAAAAAAGATAATAATACAAACAAAAAGTTGATCTTAGCAAGGGGGTAATTAAAAAAGATTGATATATAGCACAGAAATTAAGCTTGAAACATCAAGGGAGCATAAAACATTTTGGACGCCTTGTTTGTTACACTAAGAACAAACAAATAATTAGATATGAAAAATCCAAGAAAGTGAACATATGCAATTTTTTAAGGTTAGAGACCAGGAATGACACATACACTTCTGCTTGTACATAAACTTCAGAACCCAAATTCACCATTGTCCGAAGCTGCATCAATCCATTTTTCTCCAACATCTCTATATTTTTTTTCAGGTCCAAGCTGTAATATGTCAAGTCATAACTCTAGAAATTTTTTTTTTTTTTTTTTTTATTTCTCTATTTTCAGCCTCTACATTCATTAAACATAGATCCTACCTCTATGTTTTTGAACTACTTAAAAACTATTTAAGTTAAACTCGCAAAAAACAGACATCTAAGTGTTTTGTACATAGCTCTTAAAACAACAGAACATGATAATTTTTCAATTATGAACAAAACCAAGAAAATCTCAAATGATGGATCATCCTATAAATTCCAATTCAAGTAGAAGATAGCCTAGAAATGTATATTAACCAAAATGGCAAAAGCAAGAATGCGAGAAAGAATCAAATGCATTAGGATCCATAAATAAACAAAATTAGTCAATGCTATGGACGAAAACTACCATGTGGCAATTAATCGACAGATGGTATCTAATAGTGTCTCCATCATAGATTTGTTTATGTACCACAAAGTTGGAATACAAAAAGATAGAATAAAGAATTAAAGAAAACAACAGAAGACTTTCTTGTTTCATACTAAATATCCATCTTACTTGTAAGTTAATAAATGGCTTATAAGCCACCCAAAGTAGCCTGAGGTGGATGAAAGAAAATGACAACTACAAGTTATAGTCAAATGAAATCCTATATACAGAGCACTCCTGTAGTAGCATCGAGCGATATACCAAAAAGAAATTAAATATGAAGCTGCATGACACTATTGAATTTCAACTCGATTAGCTGATAAGCTGACAGCTGCCTTTGCAGCAGCACTGGCATCGAAATCTTTAATAATGTCCTATCCTTGTCAATATGATAAATTTGAGATTCTTCAAAAGAGGATAGCAATCCAATGGCCTCAACAATCAGGAAAGAATCACGTGCATGACCTTTCAATTTCCCTTTGACATCACCAATATCCAATTTAGAATCTCCTTGGCTAATCAACTAACAACCCAATCCTTGCCCAACTTTCAATGACTCAATTATCGACAGCCTCCCTCCATATTGTCGGAAGCCCCTGTGATACCGTCCATAAAAGACACATTCAGATTACCAAAAAGATCAAAAATGTGGCCACCAACACCAGCACGAATGGGATTGAATTAAACCACATCAAACCTAAAGTCGCATGATGAATTTATTAATTTTCCTTTGAAGTAACTAAATACATAATTTCTATAATCCACAACTGTGCCCTGTTCTTGATTGTGGCCAACAAGGATTTGGCATACTGGAGGACCTTCCTATGCTCTCATCAAGCAGCTCTCAAGCTGATGTTTGGAAACATAAATACAAGATTTTGTAGATTGCCTTGCCACCAATTCAAAAGGAATAAATTCATCCCAATTCAAAATAGAGTTAGAAACCCTTTTACAGAAATCAATATATTCCTATCCACATGAAGTCCAGCATAGTGTGATCCAAAACCTTTCTAGCAAACATGCAACAAATGGCCCCGATTCTCAGCATGATTCAGCTGAGGACTTCCCTCCCAAATAGAAGTCAGTTGAGCACCTAAAGGCCCTCAACCTAAGAGGCATTGAGCAAAGCAAGGAAGTTCCTCTTATGGCATAAGAGGTCTCGGATGCATTAAGGCACTAAAGGTTTTGTACGAAAGAAGGTTTGTTATATGGTGCTAAAGGCGTCAGTTGAATTATGATGTTAATGGTTTTGTACAAAAGGAGGTATTTCGTCAGGCAAGAACGAGTACCTAAGAAAACGGTAGCTCACCAGTCAATTAAGCAATGAACTGAATTCAGGCTATCTGTAGAGCATTACCAGAAAAAGAGAGCAGACAAAGGGTCCAGCCCAACACTTCTTCATCAGATTGTAATAGGTCAAGAGCTTCTTGTGCAAAAAAAGCCACATAAAGTTGCTCGCCCTGATTGAGGCATTTGGAGTAAACAGATATTTTCTAGAGATTATCCTCTATTAGCTCTTGTACCAGCAAGTTAGCAAACAATTCCACTCTGTGTTCTCCCTTTGTAGGGCCCATTTTAAATACCAGTATGATACTCTTGGATAAAAAATAAAGGTCCAAGAGCAAACAATATCAACAACGTCAATGCTCAAATACTCAGCCCTCCTCCAAATCACATTGAAACCACACCTTCGCAACTTGATAAAGTCACTAAATCATGTGAGTCACCATTCAATGATCTGTTAACTCCTAAGTTCAATTGCTTTCTAGAATTTTCAGAATCATAGAATGTTATCCTACTTAGATTAAACTCAAAGTTGATAATTTGGGATGCTTTATAACTTGGAATTAGCGTAGTGTGTTGTTGGGAACATGCACAACTTGCAGTACAAAAAATATGAATATCCACAATCATGAGCAGCAACAACAATGAGCATAACAAATGAACACAAGAATTTTGACCTAGAAACCACAAGGCAAAGAAAAACTATTTGGACATTATGGCCAAAAACAGTTATACAAAGAGATTGTAGATTAATTACTGTATGATTGTATTTTTGAGCTATGAATCAAAACTACTATAAATAGCAAGTTTAACCCAAAAGCACAATAACATAAAAAAAAAGAAATGTAGGAACAATCAGCAAGTTAAGAGTAAATCCTTACCATCACCTTGCTCCTAGTAGCTTCCCTCCAAGATTTTCCAACCGATTCCAATGCTATTTGACTTGTATGTGGATTGCTTGATAATGGCTTTAATGGCTTCTTTGGATGTTTGAGTGGTTTGCAAGAGAGTGTGGATGCTTTAGATGGCTGGTATGAAGATATAAGGAAGGCTTATGGACTTTTTAATTAGCTTAGCCATGCTCCAATCACGGCTATTTATAGGTTGATGGAGGGACTTTTAGGAGAATTCTTAATTATTTTAGAAGCCTCTAATATGGAGAGTTCTAGAATCTTAGAGAGGGTTCTCTAGATCTAGAGACTTCTAGGTTAGATTAAGGGATAATAGGGATTAGATGGGGATTAAATGAGGTTTAAGGCTCATATGGATCTAGGAAAGGCTGGGTGGGTAGGTTGGCTAGGGTGGTAGTTGAATAAATATGAATTTTTAATTTGCAAGTAGGCTAATGGCTAGTTAATGAAGTAGAATTAGTAGTTAATGAGATAGAATTAGTAGTTAAGTAGGATAATGAGATGATTAATTGGTCATGGGGGTGTAGAAAGGTTTGTGAGATGTAGGAAATATTTAATAGGAAATAGGATTTTAATTAATTGACTAGGATTATGGTTATAGGATAAACAACGAGATTAGTAGAATAATTAAGGTAAGCGGATTTACGTGCATACAATTACAACAATCACTATGTTGTTTTGCTCACTCAGCGCTTCTCTGTAACTTTTCTTCCTTCTTTTACGACCAACCAAGCACTAACTCTATCATTCACACTCATGTCTTCAACTAGATTCATGCCCCTAATTTAACATGCTCCAGGAATGTTTGTGCACTAAATGACTCCCAAATGTCTCAGAACTAGAGAGACACATCATTTTGTTGTGACTCTACTTGTTTTAGCAAATTCAAGCGAAATCGCCAATTAGTGTAGACCGGTGGTTCTGATTTCGGGACTAGCGGTTACAAAACCACTGTTTTGCAAATGCCAGTGGTTGCACAACCGCCACTCTACTTGAAGCAGCAGTTTTGCTGCCATACAAGAAAAACTCCATTTGGAGCCCTACTGCTGACTAAAATACTTGCATGAAATATTTCCACTTAATTTTCAGTGTATACATCTAAATTTGCTCGTTTCATTTATCGTTACTATTAGTTGACATTAATTTCGCTTACCTCATTTATCTCATTTAATTTCGTCCCAATATCACCCCTTCTAGTCATTTATCTAACATCCCCCTTCATTCTTCATCCACAAGCCTTATATTATCTCCACCAATCTATTAATTCTTCTAATCATGTATTCTCCACTAACTAATCCCACTTATCCATTATTTGAAAATTTAAAATTCCCATGACCCACCCACCTACTCCTAGGTTTTCCTACAAGCCTTACCCCTAGCTTCTTTAGAACCCCCTAATCACATGACTAATCCACCAATAATCATGATTAGACTTCCAACGAGATTCTAGAGGCTTCTACCTCTAGAACCTTCCCTCCTCTACAGTCATCCAAGGAATATTTAATTCCTTGAATAATCCTCCACCATTGATCTTATTGCATCCAACTTTGAATGTTGACCATTGATCTTCCCTCCTTCCTTCTATTTAAATCCATCACCCCTCCATGGCCAAACTAATTGGCATACACACAAGCTCTCCAAGTCTTCATTTGCTATCAACCAATCCATGCTATCAAAGTCATTGATCAAGCCAAATCCATGCCATCATGCTAAAAATTTGAGTCTTTGGTAAGCAATCTCAATCCATAATGACTTAGTCTCTTTTTGTTTGAATCTTGATTGGGAACATTTAGCTTTAGGTTAGAATGTTATTTTAATTGTCTATTTCATAGCAGTTTGATCTAATGATTCTTGATTTTAATGGTAGATTGTAGATTTGGGCACTTTTGGTCAATTTGCATAATCAAAATCTATTGCTCGAATGTATCATCTTACATTCAGATCAGTTTTATTCCCAATAGGATAAAAATTCTTACACAATAAAGTCTTAAATTCATCCCACCTAGTTACAACTAGCTTGTTTTCATAAGAGACTAGCTAACTTTTGCACCAAATTAGAGCAAGTACTTCCATTTTGAGACGTGCAAAAGAAATATTTTATGCCTCGGTAACCTTATGCAAACTAAAATATACCTCCATTTGTTTCAACCATTTATCTAGCAATTCGACATCTACTTGTCCTTCAAAATATCTAATCTCAATTTTGTTTCAACTTTTAAAGGAGTATGATCAAATGATTTTATTTTAGCCTTACCTTTGTCTTTTGGAAGCTATTCATGCTTATCCATGAACTCTTCCTTCTCTCCATGGGATTCTTCTTCTCCTATGCCAAACTTCTTGGCTAAGAACTAACCACCATGTCCATGGATTCTTGGTTCCTAGCCGTGAGCTCTTGATGTATGGTGATGGTATCTTGGGACTTCATCACACTTTCCATGCATGACTTTAATGCAACAATTCTCTTGGCAAGATTATTTTCACCTTCTTTCGCCATTTTTTTCACCTTCCATTCCACCCACTTGTAGAAACCTTAGGATTGCAAGGTAGCAATTCTTCCTCTTTTGATCTATGTCATTGTCATACAAATCAACCAAAAACTTTCCATAATACACAAAGCATAGTTTTAACACTTGGCGAAACTCGTCGCTCGTGAGAAAAACATTTACTCACCTGTAACTCGCAAGTTGAGTCAACACTAGCAACTTGTGCATTTCGGCGAGTAATAAGTTGCAATTACTCATCAAAACTCGCAAGTTTGTTGTGTCAATTCAATTGCTGCAAAAATATTAAAGTCCCGTAGCAAGAAAAAAACTCATTTTTATCACAAAACTCAGATTTTTCCCTCTTCTCTACTAAGGTGATTCAATGCATTTGATGGTGATTGACAGCAGTTTCCATCGGCTCCGAAAGATTTTCACAAGAATTTGAGAGGTAAGTGTCCTCATTTAGTTTTTTTTGTTAAATTTTATTTGAATTTTTTTTCCATTTTAGATGCCCTAGCTTCGAATTTTTTTGTTTTTTTGTATGTTTTACCATTTTCTTATACTGCTTCCTTTGATAGACAATATAACAACTAGGGTTTTCATCTAAAACATTTTTTTGGGTTTTATAGGGTTTCTACTTGTTGTTTCGGCTTGCATTCAATTTGCAATGATATACATTTACAAGAATGGTATCGACATCTGGTTTAGTTAGCTATAGTAAGCCTAAGAACTATAATGACCCTTCTTGGAAGCACTGTGAACCGACTAAAGAGGGGAACTGTGTCATGCAATTATTGTGGGTTGAAAGATGAGTGGAGGTGCCATTCTCCTCAAATACCACCTCGCACGAATCACAAGGAGTGCAAGAGTGCAAGCAAGTGCCACCAGAGGCTCAAAGAGAGATGGTTGCTTACCTTACAAGTTATGCTAGAAAAAAAAAGTTGAAGCAATTGTAAGCCTAGTGAATAGAAGGGCAACGAGGTATGATTTCGATGAGTATGACATGGGAGCCTTATCTATTGCCCTAATTCCAAGGGGTCAGGGACAGGGACAAAGACAAGGCTCATCTACTAGAGATAGTTCGCATTCTTTTTTGGCTCTTCAAAGTAGTCCTCAGGCACAACCTTTACTCGAAGGTGCTATTGGTATCGAGAATTGCAAAAAGAAGCAAGGGTGGCTACAACAAAATTTTGGTATTACAACATTACATTCAATGTGGCAAAAAGCACATATCGAGAGAATTTGCTACTACAATGACCGTTGTCGAGAAGGGGTTCAAGGCTCCAACTCCTCATGATTTGTGTGACCCTTTGCTGGAGGATGTCGTCAACATATGCAAACTATAGTAGATGAGCAAAAAAAATATGGCATAAAAAGGGTTGCAGGATTTTGTTTGATTTGACGGATGGGAAAAAATGCACTTTGATTAAATTTTTAGTGGCTTCAAGTGTGCAGTTGGTGTTTTTGAAGTCAATTGATGCCTCCCACCAAGTGAAAATGCAAACATTTTGTGCCATATGTTGGATGAGATGGTGATGGAAGTGGGTGTGGAAAATGTCATCTCAGTTGTGATAGGAATGCAATAGCATATGTAGCAGGAGGGAAAATACTTGAAGAGAAGCACCCTACACTTTTTTGGACCACCAATGCAGCCCATTGCATTTATTGAGGATGTACAAAATATGATATGGGTGAAAATTGTAGTTAAGATGGCAAGAAATATCACAAAATTCATCTACAATTAACTTCAGGGGTTATGCTTGATGAGAGAGCACACCAATGGAAAGAAGTTTATGCAAGCAAGAGGCACATGTTACGCCATAACCTTCATCATACTACAAAGCATTGCAACCTCACTAACATCTCTTAAACAAATGTTCGTGAGTAGAAGGTGGTTAGAGTCTCCCTATGCTAGGAAGCCCAAAGCGGAAAGAGTCGTGAAGACTATATTTTATGATATGTTTGCAAAGCACACAGATAAAATCCTTAAGGTAACCTTAAACTTAACTATTTTTTATTTATCATTTATTTGTTATAAATTTTTTAGTTCAAATTTCTCTTGATTTTGAATTTAGAATCACGCATTCTTTTGTTTTAGGTGTCAGAGCCTTTGGTTAGAGTTCTACATTTGGGGGATGGGGAAAAAACCCAATGGGTTATCTGTATGAGGCCATGGACATGACCAAAGAGGCTGTAGAAAATTATCATAGGTAATATAAAAGAAAATATGAGCCCATTTGGCACAAAATCAATCAAAGATTGAACAAGTTGCTCCATCGACATATACATACAACGACCTACTACTTAAACACCAAGTTTTTTTTGTTCTGATTCATTTAAGGCCAATGAGAAGGTTATGGATGGCCTCAACAATGCATAGAGAGGATGATCCATGACAAAGCTACTAAAGATGCAATTGTTGATGAGCTGCAAATTTACAAGCGTGCAAAGGAGAGGCTCTTGTCTTCAACTGTATGCATTGGAAGGAGAAACACTCATCAACCAAGTAAAAACAAATTGAGTCATTTGATTTTAATCTTGTTACTTGTAAATACTAGACTTATTTCATTTATTCACGCCTAATTCACTTACAAAATTATGAATGTCGTATTTGCAAATTTGTGGTGGGAAGATTATGGTGCAAAAACACCAAATCTTCAAAAGGCCCATGTAGCTCTTTTGAGTGCGAACATAATTGGAACATGTTTGAAATTGTGAACATGAAGACGCGTGGCAAGGTGACAACATGACACCTCAATGACCTTATTTTTGTGCAGTACAATATTCGTCTTCCCGTTAGACAAGTGGAGGAGAAAGAGAGTCATGAGGCATTTGACTTGGATGATATCAATCAATATGCTAATTGGATTGTTGATGATGAGCAGCCCATGTTTACCGAGGAAGATATCATAGCTTTGGAAGGGGAAGCAGAGGAAGGGATAGCATCAGGGGCTGCAGAGGCATCGGGAAGGGTTGTTGAGGATTCAGATGATATCTTTGTGGTTAATGTTGCTGCAGAGGAGGAATCCTTATCTTCCACTTCCAAAGGGCAGCAGACTAGGCATTAAATATGATATTCATATTATTATATTCCAGCGCATTGATGACTATAGTCTATGACTCCATGAGCATTGTAGTTTTGTACTTTGTAGATAAATTGAGTAGTTTACTCTTTTTTGGTCCAAAATTAATATAAAATATACTTATGCAATCTCTACATTCATTTTTCATGTCATTTAATAGTTTTTTACATGTTAATTTAGTTTACACTATGAATTTATATATATATATATATATTTGAGTAGTGATAAAGTTGTCGAGTAATAGCAAAGTCCCAAGTCCAAATCAAAATTTTGGGTCACTGAGTAATTGCCAAGTACAAGTTTTTAAACTATGACCCGGTGATTAATCTGCTCTAAATACCGAAAAGATCTGTAAACTCCTAAGTTCAATTGCTTACTATAATTTTTTGAATCATAAACTATTGTCCTACTTAGATTAAACTCTAAGATGACAATTTTGATTGCTTTATAGACTTGGAATTAGTGGTGAGTTGTTGGGAACATATACGGAACTTTTAGTACTATAAATACAAATGTAGACAATCATGAACAACAAGAACAATAAGCATAACACATGAACACAAGACTTTTGATTTAGAAAACCCCATTGGAAGTAGAAATTACATACCTTCATGGTTCTTCTTATGGCCAAATACAATTAAACAATTACAATTACATCAATCACTTTGTTGTTTTGCCCACTCAACTCCTCTTTGCAACCTTTCTTCCTTCTACGAGCAATAGAGCACTAACTCTTGGATTCACACACTGATGTATCAACTAGATTCGTGCCCCATATTTAACATGCTCTAGGAGTGTCCTTCCATGCACTCAAGGGCTCCCAGACGTTTCATAACTAAAGAGACACCGTGATCCAAAAATCCAAGTTATAAAACTTTACGGTGTACTTGGATTGGATTATAACTGAATGATAAATTTCAATTTCTCTTAATTTAATTCAAATTGGTTTTAAAAATTCAGTAATTTAATTCTGAAAAAAAAAAAAAATCAAATAGCCAAGAAGAAATAATAATGACACAAAAAGATTTGTTTACGGGGTTCACCAAATGGCTACGTTCCCAAGTCCACTCTGTGAGTGTTCCAATCAATTAAAACTCATAAGAATAATTACAAAATTCTTCTGAGTGATCCAATAAACATTCTATACCACATAATCTGTTTGTGCAAACAAAACAGACTTCCTCAATTCAAACGGATGTCCTCGCTGCCTGTACAATCCAAATTTATTCTTTGTCTCCAATAATCACTTGTTTCCGCTTTGCCCTGTGCAAAATCCTCTGCTACTTATATTTCTCAAGCCTTTTGGTGTTGGTTGGGCATGTTTGTTCTTTTCTCTACAGTCTCAGGTCCATTCCAACAATTCTGCGTTGGATAAATATTATTTGAGAACCAAATCCCACACAATCCCACACATATGGGAGAAAGGCAAGTTCATTGGTTAAGTGGGGTCGTTGTTTGTTTTGACTTGTCTATTTAGACATGCAAGTCGCGTTGCCCATGTGCCTGTAGTCTACACCTTGAACAATCGGTTGGTGCCAAGAAGGGTTGTTAAATCAACGCCATGTAACAACACCATGTGTCCTTGTGTGGAAGACTCATGGTTATAACTACCATGGCTAAAATATACTTGGTTATATCTATACATGCAGCTTTTGTGAAGAAAGATTATTATGGTAGATAATAATAACAATGTAACTTCATGTTATTAACAGATTTTCATGAATGGGATAATGTGGGAATATGTGACAAAGGATATATATATTAAAATATCTTAGTGGCAATTACATAGAATGACTTACAAATATTATGGGTGGAGGTGTGGCATTATTGGCCAAATAATCCCACATCTGCAGCCATAAAAACATATAGTTAATTCCAATATAAAGATATTAAAATACAGCAGCAAAAGACTCCTCTCCGATAAAAGAGTGAGCCGATCCTGGCTGAGAGCCCCCAACCAGTAAATTGCGGTGTCCATTTTGATCTTTACGCTTGTCGAAGACCGGCATAAAAAAAACTTTTAATCTCCATATATTTTGCCACGTGTCGTTTTTATATTGTGACACTTGTCCTTTCAGCATATTGCCACATCACCTCTTTCTTCAAATCCTGAAGTTATATGATCGGAACTTTTGTGGGGATCCTCTGGATCATTCCTTCCCACTGAGAGCTTTTGGACCTCCAAAAGTTGACATAATTATCAACTGAGGGTATTTTTCCCTCACATTTTTTATTTCCATCCATTTTGCCTTATTCAGATGCATTCCTTTCAAACCAACACGAAGATATTCAACATCACCTCTTCGAGTAGTCCTAGTTTTCCTGTCAATAATAACATCTTCATGCTACTCATGAAGAGATTCAAGAGCAAAATCATCAACATTAGGAACTTGAATACACTCATCTTGATACATGATCATGAGAGGTTCATACAATTTCAAGTTTTCCACATTAACCACTGAATAAATTTGCATATAAGAAGGCAAATCCAATCGAAAAGCATTTGTACCAATCTTTTCCAAAATCCTAAATGGACCATACCTGATTGGTTTTAATTTTCTACTTTTACCTTTCAGTCTTTCCTTGTTGATGTGAAGCCAAACTTGATCATCAACTTTGAATTGATTATCAACTTGGTGTTTATCATGCCTAGCCTTATATTTAGCTTGGCTTTTCTCCAACTGTTCTTGAACAACTTTTTGAATCATCTGCATTCTCTGAATGAACTTTTTAGCCTTCTCGACATCATTGTTTCCATCCACCACTAAGTCAGATTCTTTTCCAAAAGAGAAGTCCAAAGGAGACTTAGGCAAATAACCAAAACAATCTCAAAAGGAGACTTTAAAGTAGAAGAATGTAAAGCATGATTATAAGAATGTTGCACATAATAAAAATGTTCATCCCATAATTTAGGATTTTTACCACAATACCCCCTGAGTAGATGTACCACCGTTCAGTTGACCATTTCTGTTTGCCCATCGGTTTGTGGATGAAAGATTGTGCTTTTCTTTAGCTTAGTATCCATCAAGTCCCACAAAGCTGACTATAACTCACCAACAAATCGAGAATCTCGATCAAATATAATAGAAGTGGGTAACCCAAAATGGATCCAAATATTTTTGAAGAATAAATGTGCAGTATCCTCGCCTACAACCTATTTAGTACAAGGAACCAAAATACACATTTTGTTGAACCTATCCACAACCACATACAGATAATCATGCTTTCTTTGTGACATAGGTAAACCTCCTACAAAACCCATAGAAATACTTTCCCAAAGACGGTTAGAAATAAGAAGAGGTGTATAAAATCCTAACTTCCGATTACTAGGTTTGCTTGTAGAACAAAGAATACAACCTTTGATATATTTAGATACATTTTCTATCATACAAGGCCAATAATAATATCTTTGTAACTGCGCAACTGTCTTACCAATGCTAAAATGACCTGAAACAAGAGAAGTGGGAGCTTCTCTAATCATGTGAACTCTCTCATCCTGTGGAATACATATTTTTCCCAGATGATATAACATTCCATTATGCACATGATAGTCAAATGCTTCCCCTGATTTACCATTTATCAAATTTTCATAGACATCCTTAAAATCAACTTCTCTAGCATATTGTTCCTTATAGATTTCTTAACAAAAGGACTATGCTGCAAAATAGTAGATGCTACAATAGGTCTAGAAAGCATATCAGCAACCTTATTATGTGTTCCTTTGTTATACCTTATAACAAGATGGAACTACTGCAAAAATCCCATCAATCGAAAGTGTCGTGATTGTTGTAGCTTGGATTGTGATTGAAGATACTGCAAAGGCCGATGATCTGTATGGATGATTGTCTCTTTGCCCATCAAATAGTGTTTCCACTTTTTCACTCTGCACCAAAGCATACAACTCTTTATCATAAGTAGGATAATTTTTTACCGCACTTGTAAAGGTTTCCGAATGAAAACACGTTGGTTTTTGGTTCTGCATCAATACTACCCCCATTGCATATACACGAGCATCAGTTTCTATCTCGAAGGATTGTCGTAAATCAGGAAGTGCAAGAATTGGGGTTGTACTTATCTTTTCTTTCAGAGTGTTGAAAGCTTTTTCATGCTTTCCTCCCCACTGAAAGACCTACTTAACACTTGTTAAAGCATGTAAAAGAGATGCAACGTAAGAAAAGTTAGCAATAAATTTTCTCCAATACTGAACTACTCCAAGAAAACTTCTAACTTTTGTTGCATTATTAGGCCTTGGCCAATTTACTATGGCTAATACTTTTGCAAGGTCTATTTTTAGTGAACCATTCCCTACAACATAGCCTAAACCAAAGATGTTCTTGCAAATTCACATTTTGACATCTTTAAAAATAGTTTCTTGTTTTGCAAAGCATCTAAAACTTTCCTGATGTGTTTAAGATGATCTTCTCATGTGTTACTAAAGATTAAAATATCATCTAAGTATACAATTACAAAATCATCCAAAAATGGTCTTAACACATCATTCATACCCTGCATAAATGTGGCAAGTACATTACAATGCCCAAAAGGCATAACAAGCCACTCAAAAAGACCTTGCTTAGTTTTAAAAGCAATTTTCCAACTATCACCATCACTTCTTCTTACTTGGTGATAACCACTTCTCAAATCTTAGTAAAATACTTTTCATTTTTCAACTGATCTAATAAATCATCAATACGAAGAAGAAGGTCGCGGTTTTTAACTGTTATTTTATTCAAAGCTCTGAAGTCCATGCATATCCACCATGTACCATCTTTTTTTGGTACCAAGACAATAGACAAACCACATGGAGAGGTATTTGGCCAAATGACTCCTTTCTCAAGTAACTCCATCACTTGCTTCTTTATTTCTTCATTCTCTACTACGGACAACCTATACATGTCAATGTTAAGAAGAGAAGCATCCTGCTGCAATTGAATCTCATGTTAAATTTCCCTCTTAGGAGGTAAACCTTGTGGCTCCTGAAAAACACCATTGTAGTTACAAATAATCTTTTCTATCTCAAATTTATGTTTAGGATCACAATCCCCTTAGGCCTTGGATTTTTCATTATCCTTGGCTTTTACAATCATGAGAACAAAACTCTTTCTTGAGTTTACAAGTCTTTTCATTTGCCCTGCAGAAACAAGAGTCAAATTGGCTTTAACATGATGGGCTCTTACTATGTATTCAATCCCGTATTTTACTAACACATATTTGTTCTCTTCTCTATAAAAGATTGCCTTTTTATCATATAAGTAAGAACTCCCCAAAACAATTCCACAGATATCCAAAGGAACCACATCTAATTCTACTTCATCGATGAATTTAAAAGTAATAGCAAACCTCAAGGTGCATGTTTTTGTGACCTGCAATTTTGCATCATCACACAGCCATCCTAAAGGATATGGTTTTGGATGTAGTTTACTTTTGAGTCCTAACTTTTTAACCTCTTCAGAAATAAGATTAGTTTGTGATCCACTATCAAAAGGAGTATCTATTTTACTCTGTTTAGATATAACTCTTATGTGGAAAAGTTCATTCCTTTTCTTTTCAGCATGCTTAGATTTAGTTTTAGAAGAAGAAGCAATAATAGAAGGTTTAGTGTTGGAAGAGGAAGAAGTTAAACCTTGCAGACCCATGGCAGTCACCTTTGTTTCATCACCAAAATCTGATCCCAGGTCCTATTGAACCACAACATTAGCCTTATTTTCCTTCTTATTCCAGAACCTCTTTGGGTTGAGTTCTGGATGGAGTTTCCAACACTTAGCATCATCATGATTCTTCTTAGAATGATTACAAAATGGTTTTCCTTCTTTCTTAACAATTTAAGTAGATTTACTCTCACCCTTT
The DNA here is from genome assembly GCA_037957365.1 of Torreya grandis. Classification (NCBI taxonomy): domain Eukaryota; kingdom Viridiplantae; phylum Streptophyta; class Pinopsida; order Cupressales; family Taxaceae; genus Torreya; species Torreya grandis. The sequence continues at coordinate 633,257 of JARHVA010002573.1, forward strand.
CCTTTACCTTTGTCTTTGCTTTCAAATGGCTTATGAGACTTCTTTTTCAAACCATGAGAATAGTATGTCTCATTGCTTTTAAATGGCTTATGATATTACTAAACATGAGAATAGTATGTCTCAAATAGCTATGCAAACCTCTAATATACTTCAACAATGTTTCTGGACTGTAAAGAGGAATGCCTAACATTAATGCCTTCTTTCTAAATTCCTGAGTATAGTCTTGCACACTCTGACCTTTATTTTGTCTTAAATTTTGTCAATCCATAGTAACTTGTTGCATATAACCCAAAGGATAAAATTGTCATCTTACCCCTGACCTTTCTTGGTCATCTTACCCCTAGCTTCCATATGGGTAGCTTGCACACAGACTTCATCAAGGTTAGAAGGACTAAACATGAGAACAGTATGTCTCAAATAGCTATGCAAACCTCCAATATACTTCAACAATGTCTGCACTGTAAAGAGGAATGCCTAGCATTAATGCCTTTTTCTAAACTCCTGAGTATAGTCTTGCACACACTGACCTTTATTTTGTCTTAAAGTTTGCCAATCCACATTAGTTTGTTGCATATAACCCAAAAGATAAAATTGTTTTCTCAGCTCAGAAATAAAATCATTCCAAGAGGAAATCACCTTACCATGTTGTTTGAGATCCTCTTGAATCTTACTCTCCCACCAGATGAGTGTTGTGCCACTCATACGGAGAGTAACCAATTGAATTTTGGCTTCCTCACTATCAATATTTTGAATCCTGCAATATATCTCAATCTGCTTGACCCAGTTATCCAATTTCTCTGCACTTAGCTCACCATTATAAATTGGCAAATCAAATTTAACATCTAATTTCAAGTGTGGGATAGTTTTACCATCTGCAAAAGAAGAGCCTTTCTTGGAAGGTGAAAGAGGAATTTCTTCTCTTTCAACTTTATCTTCCTTTGTTTTCTCCTTCCTACATTCCTCGTACATTTCCTCAACCATAGTTTTTATGCTAAGAAAAGCACATTGGAATTCTGCCTTAGACATATCAGCTCCCATACTTGACTGTTGGCTTGCATGTCTTGTACCAATTTCAAGATCAAACTCTGCAAATTCTCCTTCACCACGTCTTGATTTAGACCTGGTTAACATACAAGACTATACTGCAAATGCCAAACAATGTTATACAGCGTTGATCACTAGCTCTGATACCAAACTGATCCAATAATCCAAGTTATAAAACTTTACAGTGTACTTGGATTGGATTATAACTGAATGATAAATTCCAATTTCTCTTAATTTAATTCGAACTAGTTTTAAAAATTCAGTAATTTAATTCTAGAAATAATAATAAAAATTGGATAGCGGAGAAGAAATAATAATGACATGAAAAGATTTGTTTACGGGGTTCACCAAATGGCTACATCCCCAGGTCCACTCTGTGAGTATTCCGATCAATTAAAACTCATAAGAATAATTACAAAATTCTTCTGAGTGATCCAATAAACATTTTGTACCACATACTCTGTCTGTGCAAACAAAATATACTTCCTCAATTCAAACGGATGTCCTTGCTGCCTGTACAATCCAAATTTATTCTGTCTCCAATAATCCCCTATTTCCGCTTTGCCCTGTGCAAAATCCTCTGCTACTTATATTTCTCAAGCCTTTTGGCGTAGGCTGGGCATGTTTGTTCTTTTCTCTACGGTCTCGAGTCCATTCCAACAGTTTTGCGTTGGATATATATTATTTGAGAAACGAATCCCACACGTATGGGAGAAAGGCGAGTTCATTGGTTAAGTTGGGTCGTTGTTTGTTTTGATTTGTCTATTTAGACATGCAAGTCGCGTTGCCCATGTGGCTGTAGTCTACACCTTGAACAATCGGTTGGCGCCAACAAGGGTTGTTAAATCAACGCCATGTAACAACACCATGTGTCCTTGTGTGGAAGACTCATGGTTATAACTACCATGGCTAAAATATACTTGGTAAGATCTACACATGCAGCGTTTGTAAAGAAAGATTATTATGGTGGATAATAATAACAATGTAACGTCATGTTATTAACGGATTATCATCAACGGGATAATGTGGGAATATGTGACAAAGGATATGTATATTAAAATATCTTAGTGGCAATTACATAAAATGCTTTGCAAATATTATGGGTGAAGGTGTGGCATTATTGACCAGATAGTCCCACATTTGCAACCATAAAAACATATAGTTAATTCCAATATAAAGAGATTAAAATACGGCGACAAAAGACTCATCTCCAATAAAAGAGTGAGTCGATCTTGGCTGAGGGCCCCTAGCCAGTAAATAACGGGGTCCATTTTGAACTTTACGCTTGTCGAAGACCAGCGTAAATAAACTTTTAATCTCCATATATTTTGCCACATGTCATTTTTATATTGCGACACTTGTTCTTTTAGCATATCGCCACATCACCTCTTTCTTCAAATCCTGAAGTTATTTGATCGGAACTTTTGTGGGGATCCTTTGGATCACACCGTCATTTTACCGTTACTCTGCTTGTACAACCAATTTGGGCTAAATTGTCGATTAATGCACACTGGCAGTTTCGAAACCACCACTTCCAAGACTGGTAGTTATGGAACTATCAAGCAACCACCCCAACAATTATGAAACTGCGACCCTGCAGATACCAGAACAAGTCAAATGGGTACCCACTGCTCTACTTGAGGCGGCAGTTTCACTCCCATACAAGAAATATTCCATTTGAATCCCTATTGTTCAAAACCAAGTTTGTTGTAGTTGGATGATGAAGTGGATTGATTTTCTTGATAAACTGCCACCCTGCAGATACCAGAACAAGTCAGATGGGTACCCACTGCTCTACTTGAAGCGGCGGTTTCACTCCCATACAAGAAATATTCCATTTGAATCCCTATTGTTTGAAACCAAGTTTGTTGTAGTTGGATGATGAAGTGAATTGATTTTCTTGATCCCTATGGATCACTCAAGCAATTATTTTATAAGTCATTATTATTCAAGACTACTAGTAATATGATGAGTTTTATTAAGATTTATGTGATGTACATCCACAAGACCCTTATTTATACTAGTAGAGATATCTTGAATATATCTATCTAAAAAACTCCAAGATGTATCAATCTCAAGGCTCTTGGATTTATCGCAGTTTCACCCATTGAAGGGTTCGACATTGATTCATGACTCCATCACCTTCTCCGCAAATTTTTTGTTGATTGGTGATAGATTGCCTCAATCTAGTAACACCACTGCGTCAACCTTGAGAAAACCTTTCTAGGGAAAAAACGGCTACAAAATCCACCATATGCCCAAGAGATCACAAATTTTCAATCACCTTCTCCAAGCATTAATAAAAACTACCCTATGGTTGTCAAATGAACATCAAATTTAAGGTAGGCCGTTTTTATTGACATCGCATACTATTACACTCCACCAAAACCACCACAATCCCCCCCAGCTGCCATTGTAGCTTACACCTGTCAGTGTAATTACCCAAACATCATTACAATACTGACCTGTTAAACACTGACCCCTCAACTACACCCTACATGTGCTTCAAGTACTCATTCTTCTATATGCACATCATCTTTGTAACTCTTCAAAATACAGCATTAGAAGATGGTAATGAGAGTTCAACATTGTGACTTTAAAAGTCACTTCTTTTTTATTAGAATAAAACCAATAACCCTATCATATCACCTCTAATGTCAAGGTTGTCATTGCACTAAAAGTTATGCAATATTTGGGTACTAATATGAGATGAATGGCATTGGTTGAGGATATTTATGGAAGTTAAAATTAGCTAGAAGGGGAGAAAAATGCTCCCTAAAGCAACTGCAAAAAAAATTACTTGAGTAGAAAAAAATGTGATATTGCGCCTTACGAACTCAAATGAAGAAAATTAATTTCAAAACCAACCCAGCATAATCTCTAAATACATGATTTCATCATTTCCCTTCCAAGTATAATACAACTAATGTTAGACGATGTATAAAAAAATGTTTTATGTAAGAACAGCAAAAGTTCTTCCTACAAGACAATATATCATTCGTCCACAACAAATTAGCAGCATCATGAGTTTTTAAAAAATTCAAAATTTTATCTCCACATAAAGAAGGAATGTTCCATTCTGAATCCAAAGATCACTAAGGTGTATCCAGCTTAAGGTTCATATTAAGCCAATATAATTTAGAACATCAAAAGGATACAAGACTTTTTGTTGCTCCAACACCTTGTCCCTGCAACATAAATACAAATTCTTAAGACAATTCTTATTTTTCTCTCCATGACCTCAAAAAAATGGCTTTGGTACAAAAAATATTTCTAATGAGCAACCACCATATTAAACGAGTTAAGAGAAAAGAAAGTAGTCAAAATACAAAGAGCAAAGATACAACGAAACCCACCACTGAGGTTCATGCTTTAGCAAAACAGCTTGTCATTTTGATTTGTATAAATGATGAATATTAGTAAATCATGAACAGGTAATGATCTGAATTATGCACGTATCGCGAACAATATATATTAAGCATAGGCATATGACTATTAGATAGAAAGAAAGAAAGAAATAAAAGGCTCACATGTAAAATGATAAATACAGTTATAAGTGATGGATAGAATCTTGCACTTGTTAACTTCCAAAAGGAAAGCTCTACCAATATAGTTACTTGGAAAGACTTTATCATATGTGGAATTCCAAAATGCAACTTCTATTAATAAAAAGGAAATATAAATATGCAACATACTAACAACAAAAGAAAAGTAAGTTTGTTCTCTCAAAAGGATTGACCTGGCATGCACAGTAAATCACAGGATTAACTCAATAGTAATGGAGATTGTTGATGAAGAAATATGCTCAGTCAAAGAGGGATCTCCCACAATGTTTCTCCAGTTTGAGACGAGCCTCACCCAAAAACATAGAAGTCCTAGTAAACAATTCATTACAAAACAATGTAAATCACCCCTTTATTTCCTAACTTGTAACTACATCTAATACCTATATGCATAATAGCCGTATTCAGTTAAGTGTGCATGAGTTCACCCAAAACTTGCCAAATTTACCTTCTGCTCAAATATATTAAAGAAAATTGAACAATTTGTTCCAAAGTTGATACTTCAAGTTTAACCAATTAAAGTTTTTAAGAAAAACAAAAAACAACATAAACCAAATTTCTAAATAATTAAACTGAAGTTATAGCCCAATTTTCTTCATCTTCGTGAATGGTTGATGCCTAATCGACTTTAGGAAATCTAGGGTAAATCCTTGTTTCCGTTTTCATGTGCAGTCAATTGTCATCAAAATAACTACTGTACCCCAAGGCATATTCTTAGTTCATGTAAGTCATGTTTTTTTATGCCTTTCAGTGAGCAATAATTTTTTTTAAAATCACATAAACAGTGGCTAGAACATCCAATATATAAATAGCATAACCCAAATACAAGTATCTGCAGAAGTAGACTGCCAGAAATACTTCATAAAAATTAAATACATAATTCTAGCCATTGAAGTGAAAAGTCCTGGATTGGTTAGAGTGCAAAATCTTGTTTGAGAAAAAACTAAGTAAAGATATGAATATCTCAACGAAGATACACTCCAGGAAATTCTATTAGCAAAGAAGAGTAGTCTAAACAGAACGGCAAAGGCAAAGGAAAATTGCTATTATACTGGCCTCCTGTATGTTAAAAACTCAACAAGTAAATACTAAAAGCTATAAATTGTAGTACAGATTAGCCAGAGATGCAATTCTAATCAACTAGGAGACATGTTGCCCTCAAGTTATGGGCTGTAGCTCCTCCCTAAATGACACCAGTAGAAAAGATCATAACAGTGACAAACCTTCCATAAGGGCCCCGCTCCTTCGGTGAACACCACTTACATTCATTGCCACCCATAGCCAGCAAAGGTTCACCTATGGCTTGACATTATTTTATGGTTCTCCTTAGTGCCTCCAATCTCACTCACCAAAGGTAAGAATAAGTAGCTTCCAAACTATAGCCAAGCCAACCCAGGCACGATTGCTTTTTTCTAATTTAGGCGCATGCTTGTCCCTCACCTTTATTTGAAATTCTGTCATTCATGCAATGTCATTATGCACCTCTCACAAACATAAATGCAAATGTAAAATAGGAAACATCCATGCCAGTTATGAGTTGTAGGACTTTTAAAGCAATGGGTGTCACTAACATAGGATTTTTAATGCAATGCGTGTCCATGTTAGTGACACTTTTGTCTTTAACCACCAGCTAGAGGAAAAAATCATGTGACAAGCCATGATTACCAAGGAAGAAAACAAATGGGATGCAATTTGAGATTGCAGGGTGGTGAATTGTGATTATCCTTCCACAAGGTGGTCGTGCCCTTGGACACCTAAATGATGACACTAATAGATCTCACCAAGGAATGGTAGCATCTTTATTCTTTGTTGGAATTGTAATGGCACAATATGGTCTTCTCCAAGTACTTTCCAAGTCATTGTTGCATCACGAGATCTTATCTTTCTCACTAAAACTCACAAGAGCCCTAAGTGGGCCCTCCCTCCATTCATAGGCTAATTTTGTGTCTCAACCTTCCAATGTAAAACTCATTGATCGTGTGTGCACCTCCGGAGGAGTTGCTTGCCTCATTCCAGTAGTCCTAGATATATTTGGCTTCAACTTTAGAGAGAACCACCTCGTTGTAACTTGTCATTTCCCCTCTCTTAAATACATTTGGCTTTAAGTTCAAAAAGTCCTTACAACCAACTTGATCTTTATACTAGAGAGTTCTATTTATTGGACCATCTTTAAATCTGAAGCCTACCTTTGAGTCACATATTTGCAAGGGATATGCCTCGCTTTCTATCCTGAAGCGTGAGTGTGTTCAAATACATTTTCATGATACCTCTTCAATACAATCATCAAGCCTACAATTCTTTATGGATTTGATCTTTAGGGCCCTAATTTGTAGTCTACTAACTAGGCTCGTAATGAGAGGATCCGGACTCTCATATGCTTCACCATATGATTCACTATAAACAAATAGTTCCTCAATACATCTTCCAAGCTGAGTTTGCCGCCCAATCACATCGCCTTAAGGGCAAGCTCACTTTCAATATCCACAAAATCAGAATTTTGGGTGACTCGACCTCAAGACATGAGAGGCAACCATATTTGGCATTTTGCTCTTCATAGAGGATTGCGTCTTCCAGTCCCATTGGGCATTGCGTGTAACTAAACCTTTTTACAATGCATTAATTTATAGAGTTTAGTGCAGCAGTATTGATTATCAAGGTTAATAGCCACGAGAAAGCCATAAAAATCGTAGGACATATTTCAGCTAGTCTACAAGCTATTTATAGATTCATTATGTACCTTGTATGGCATTTAATGGGCTAATTATTAACATTTTTTTTCTCGTGGACAATAATTATATGTTATAGCCCTTGACCTAAAGACATCAATACCAAACTGTAAACAACATGCAAAGATCTATGCATATGGGGAAGGCCCTTTGGGCACTAGTTAACACTTGTGCAACAAGTAGAATTCCTTGCCAGGGTAAGTTTGTCACTACTAAACCTTGCAAGGTAAGAAGCAATGAGAATTACTTAAATTATGGGAGTTCATCCGATCAATCCACCTTGGGACTCAAAGAAAGTGGAACGTAATGTTAGGAATAAGTCTATGCACATTAAACTAATGCAGAGGAGAGATATGCTATGCGAACCTTACATGTATTATGATAAAGACAAACACACGGATACACACGATTTCACCTAGAAAAACCCTTTCCCATAAAAAACCCAGCACAGTAACCCTTGATTATAACAACATCCGAACTATTTTACAATGCTACACCAACTCGCAAGGTTTTGTTCCATTACATACAATGCTTTTTACTGTATAGTACAATGCACACACTTGACCATGTGTATTCAGCATTCAACACACCCATCTTCCTTGGAAGAACTATACTTTTATCCGGCACTGCCCACGTAGTAGGGGAACCTGAATTCAACAAACACTCAGCGAAGTGATCAATGTGTAATGCTCCTCAACAACTCTATGTCAGAGCACCACCAAGACGTTGCTAGCACCTCTTCAGTGTAACAGATGCAATCAGATAAGTGCCTAAAACGCCTTAAGATGACCTTCATTGCTTGACATGTTGCAAAACACCTTACTACGCCTTAACCACTGCACTCCACTTCACAACCTTGCATAGTGCAATGAAACCATGCAGAGAACCTTGTGCAACTCTACCGTCATTGCACATGCTAACAATCTTGTGCAACTAACATAGGCAGTCTCCACACAAGCCTATGCAACCATCTCTGCTTGTAGAATCAATCTGCACTCGATGCTTGTGCAGGATCTACCTTGCACACAATTACCATTGGGCAGACCTATGCAAAGTTGAGACATTTCCCAACACTTAATGGTTATGAAGTTTTAAGAGAAGGGTCTACAAATGAAAGCTAACTAGATGTAACCAGTGTAAAAGACATACAAAAGTCTAGGCAACCATCCAAGTACATAAGCCCATGGGTGTGCCCGTAGCCAATCAACTTAATTGTCAAATTTGTAAGGTCGTGTCATGTGTCTCCATTCTAAAATACCAAGGACAAAACACAACATACAAACTTATATACATACATATATATATAAAGACACGCGCACACACACGCATGCTCGCACCTGAAGCATGACTGTTGACAGTGCTTTCTGCACTCTGTCACACTTTCACAAATAAAAATTATAAAGCAAGAGCCTTGTGTTAGCCGAGGCCAAATTAAGTAAGGCAAACCCTCTTGCTGGGTTAGTAGAGGTTTGGTACGTTTTTTTACATTCCCAGGGCTGGGTGATTCCCCCTGTGATGAAATGAAACACTCGGGTCACAAAGATCTCCTGGCTTTTAGGGAGAGGCACATACTCCATAATCCAAGTGCAAGTGGGTTGGAAAATTCAATTTTACCACTGAGTTTGGCAAAAAGGTCAAAAACCAAAACCCAGTAGTACAAAATTTGAACAATATATAACGTATATGGAAATCAATCCCCTCGTGGACTTCCTCAAGGAGAATCTCATACACCATATTGGTGTCTCGCTTGGCAGTGGCTTAAAACACTATCTTGACATATAAGTGAAGAATTTCTCCACAACCAAACTTTGAACTGAGTCCCCCTAATCAGCGTGGGCTAGCCTTTGAGCCCTAAGCCTCACCAGTTAAAAAAGGATAATATCAGAGTCTACATCACACCACAATGTGCACCTAAAAATTTAACTATGTTCTCATTATTTCAACTAAGTATCATACGTCTCTATCCTCTTTTCCTTGCTGACAACATGGAGCAGGGCTTAGACTGAGTGGACAAACAATTAATGATATAATAATCAAATTAGAGGTTAGCCAATTGCAATCCGGGTTTTCTTACATTAGGCTTTGCCCTGACTGATATATTTCCGTATATGAGAAAAGTTGGCATTTACAGGCCCTCGAGTGCAGATAAATTAGATTAAAGGTCATCATGGCACTCGTGATTAAAGAATTATGTCAAATCAAAAACCAACACTAAGGAACTAAAATGTATACCATTTTCTCACTTGTTCTTAGACAAACTCCGAAGAAAACAGAATTAGAGGGGTTTCCATCTTACTCAAATAACATCTAAAAGCCACGGGAGAACAAAACAGTACATAATTTAAGCGGACAAGAAATTTAGCAAGCCAGCTTACCTTTCGGCCATGGCGTTAACGAGGTCAGGCTTCAGACGCCGGTCAACGAATTCTTCATATTTCTGAACCTTGTCCATCTTCTCAAATTCGTTCTGTGTCTAATAGGTGTTGAGTTCGAATCTCTACTTCGATAAGTTGTATGCCACCACGGCCAAACGGTTTCTGGGTTTAGCAGTTTATTTTAAATATAAAATACGAATTCGCTGCCCGCCGGTCCGTCCGCCCGAAACTATGGGTATATATATGGTGGTGAGTGATACATCATCATAGTGGGAATAACTTGTATTTGACCAGTGGTTATGATCCCTTGCCAAAATCTTCACCTCCTGCGCTCATCTTTGCACAATGTTTCTATGCCCTCCGGTTTCTTGTTTTTCTTTCTTCCCCTTTTTTTTTTGGGATTGAATGTGTGAATCCATTACATGGAATTACTGAATGATATGAAATGTCGACTTTTCTTTTCATATTTTAGAAATAAATATATAACAAATTTACAATATTGAGTAAGCATACATTTAAACTAATGAACTTTTTTAATTAAGTAATTGTGAGTAAGGGACATTCACGCTAACAAAAAACACTCTAAGGCATGATCTCGATCTTAGCCATTTGACTTTTCATGTCAGGGATCTAAAAGAATTTATACTTTGATAGATACATATAAGCAACCATTAACCAAATACATGGGTGTTCATCTTATTATCTTTGGAGGTGTGCGTATAGTAGCTATATTTTGTATTAAATTGGGTGGTGTTACCACTTCAACCATAATAGGGATGGTAGAGGGTTGATTATCTACATTAGACCCTACATACGAATTGAATTCCTCTTCAATGGGAGACACATGATTTGGGGTCATTACTTATGTTGATTATCATCATACTTAAAAAATTTATTATGAATAGATGTTTCATTATATTGTGTTTGTCCATATATTTCATCATGCATTATAAATTCAGTACTTACATGTTCTAAATTTTGAATTTCATCATGCTATAAATTAATTGAGTTCTCTTATCTCATTTGAAGACATATCTAAACTAAATTCTATATAATTGAGCATGTTATTTTCATTTGAAATATTACCTAGTGTAAAGAAAGCACCTTCACCTTGCCTAAAATCCTTTATGGATGCTCTTCTATCTGCTTGCCTTTTTCTTTCTTTTTTATTTTCTCTTCAATTTCTTTTTTTGTTAACTCTTTGATTGGTTCTTTACAATGACTTCCCGACCGCATTATTTATCTTTACCAAAATAAGACAATTGTAGATTTAAACTTAAAGAATTTATAGTGATTCAAACAAAGTGAATGGATAATTTATCAAATTCACATAATTACAGCAAAAAAATCAATTTATAAATTAAAAAGAATAAAACAAATGAGCAAATTTCATGGGAAAGCCAAGATAAATATATGAATCATAAAGGGTATGCATGCTTTTGAAAGCACGCACGCCCTTTGTGATCCACAAAAAAATGGGCAAAGATAACTAATGTGCCAAAAGTTGGTTTATATATGGTGTACACCTTTTGCAAAGGGCATATGGCCTTTGTAAGTTTACAAAAAAAAAATGATCACTTTCCCTTTAAAATTGCATTGATTTTAGGTCTAGGGGTTCTTGAACCTAGTCCAAACTCTGTCATGAACCAGCGAAGAAGATTTCTACGAAATTTAGAGGTTTTTTTAATCTTTGTCGACACGTTTGATCAGACAACTTTTATTATTTAAAAAAAAAATGATATGGTTATGTAAAGGGGAGAGCGTAGTTTTAGAATATATAATTTTTTTTAATGTGAAAATATTATTTATAATTATTACTTAATTTCTACATAACATACTTCATTATGGACTATATACATATCATCACAAATTCTCTTATAACTTTTTGAATATTAATCGAACGTTTATAAAACTTATATCGTAAAAACCTACACATTGTCAAGTATGCTTTAAAAAATTGATTTGCATGAAATTAAGGTCAAAAAATTATGTTCATACATTTGTAGTTTTAATTTTTCAATTATCTTGACTTGTAAAATTATTTAAAAATTATACATAATAAAAATATTCTTAACAATCTTCGACATTTCACCCATCCATATATGAAGTTTCATACAAAAAAACATTTGTTTACTCAAAAAAAGTGTGTTCCTACACTGCAATCTCTTTATCTTTTACAAAAAATGACCAACCTATTGTCATAAATGCATCTATTTCGCACACTTTTATCATTTGGGTATTAAAAAAAATTATATATTTAAAAACTAAATTCAAAATTCCACGATTAATATTCTTGTATCATTGTCAAATTTCTTTTCAAAGTGTCTATAACATTCTCTCCAAGTTCAACTATTGTTATTTTAAGAAAAAAGGTGTCGCTTTATACCCCCTTTTGTCCCCTATGTTCCTGCATCTACCCAATAATTCCTTTGAGGTGTGGCTTCTGATTTTAAGCCAACAAAGATAAACTTGAATTTGTGCCCCTTTGGCTGCATGGCTATCAATAACTTTGATCTTGTGCTTGAGAGACACTGCCATGGTTTGCAACCGTAAGTCAAAAGGGTTGTTCTAAATGATAGAATAAATTATTTAGAACTCTAAGTACAATACCATCGATTCACTTTTGGACTCACATAATTTGCTTGTTGTAGTGGCAAAGAAAGGTGGCAATGCACTTAATTACCTTATTCTACCACTCAATCGAGTGGAGATGTAGGGCAAACGTGGTGCAAGATTCCAAACTCTAGCAACAAGACATATGGTGTCCTCGTGGTAGAGGAGGGATGTGTTTAGTAAGAATTGATTGGATGGCACTATGAAGTGGCCACCACCCCAGTCCACTTTGCAAGCAATGGGAAAATGATTAGAAATGAAAAAAATTAGATGAACCATGACAATTTTTTTATCAGAGAATGAAAATGAGAATACTTGTTGCTCTAACATCATGACACAATCTAACCATTTGAGGACCCTATTGACACTGACATAGTAATTGGACCATATAAACCATGACACGTTATTTAAAGCACATTGTTGGAAGAGTGGGTCTACCTTCACGTTCTCTCACACACCATTTCATCAAGAGGGAACCAACATTATCTTTGGGAATTTCAGTCAAATTAAAGTTCCCACATATTAACTAAGTGGAGAGGGGTAGATTGTTGTCAAAGCAATGCCATACCACCATTCTATCAAAGCTATCATTTGAGGTGTAAATATTGATAACCTCTAAAGAATGACCATCAATGTTAATTAATACCCAAATAACTCGATGTGATGGATCTTCTTCCCAAAGACACAACTAAGTGGGTGAATTTTAGGAAAACTAAAACACTGGTACCACTACATCCATCTTCATGCAAAGTGGAAAAGTGAGACACATCAGACCAAACACTTCTCAAATCAAATTGCACACAAAATCTTGAAATGTTAATTTATTACAAATAGATGAAATATAAAACTCCCAAACATTGACACAATGCACACATAGAATTTAAGAGATGAATCTATGAGACCTTGAACATTCTAAGAGATTAGATTCATTAGGTGGAATCTTCCACGAGCAGTTCTTCTTGACCATCCTTTAAATTTTTTGTTGAGCCAAGTGTCATAAATTTGTTGCCCATTAAAGATTGTTGGTTTGGTAGAATGAAATCACCAAGTAAAATAGAATGACATATAGACCCATTATTTTATCTAAGAAAGTCAACATTTTTTCAAGGTGGAGTACATAACCGCCAAGGAGTATGACCGTTTGTAGAGGGTATCTAACCACAATAATACTTTACTTGTAATCAATTAAATTGAGACTGGACATGAGAGGTTGTTGGAGAACTATGAGATTAGGGGGTCAACATAGGGCAACAAGATCCCTCTAGTCCCCTTGAGAGGATTTGGCAATTGGGGGTGTGAACTAGGAATTTGACATAGAGGGAAGGTTAGTCTTGTATTAGTCTCATAAAACCAATGAAATGAACACACTAAAGTCCTAACACCTCTAGCCTAAACACTAGGGAGAGCTTAGGTAACAAAAACTAAATGAAAGTACAATAAAAATATAAAATCCATACATTTTTAACCTTCCTTGGAGCTCCAAATGGTTTTGTTGAATGGCTTGCTCAACTTGTACATCAAGAAGTCTTTAAAAATGGAGGTTGCTCAGCTCCTTCTCTCCTTGGCACCTTGCCTTGTGATTGCTTGGCTAAATATTTGAGCATGGTAACACCACTTACTAAGCATTTAGGCATTCTAACACTATATCAAAGAGCTTGTTAAAGATATTTGAGCATAATAACTTTGCACTAAAATAGCTTGAAAACCAATAGGCACGGGCTTGTATTTATAGCCTTAATAATTAACTCTCACCCAAGGTGAGTTAAGGTTGAGTTTAGGCTTGGAATGGATTCAAACTAACTCCAGTAGAGTTAATATTTCTCAAGTAAATATGATTTATAATTACTAGGCATGGTTCTCAAATTAGATATGTTAGGATATTTTCAAAGAGCTTGACAACTCATAAAGACAATGATGAAAGGCTAGGATATTTTAATTTTTAGAATTTTCATTTATAGATATTCATTAATTACAAATGGATAATTCAAGTAGGTGTTTAATTTTTTTTAGTTTTTTAATTGATTTAGATTAGCTTTTTAGCTCTTTCAAGCTAAAATTAAGTGTACAAGTGCCCCACTTAATAGGTACATAGGCCAAATTGATAGTTGTGATGCCACAAGGTGATTAGGGATGAATCAATGAGAGGTTATTGTCACATATGATAGGATATCCAAAATAGGGATGTCTCAACATGATTTTGAGCTTTAATGAATGATGCACAATAAAATTTGGTATGTTTAGTGATTCTTAAACTTAATTTGCAATGGTTGGTAGGAATCACTTTGAAGTCCCGTTGGAAGCCAGTTGTGGCCAATTTTAGGTGTCTACAAGGGGAATGTAGGTTGCCTTGGAATCCTTATTTATGACGATCATTTTTTATTAGCCACTACTTTCCAACCATCATTTTCCTCCATCACCTCTTGCTTTTCAAATGGTGCTTACTCGGTATAAGAATTTGAGTGTACCATAAGGGGACAATTCTAAATTTTATGGTCAAGCAATTAACATCTGAAGAATATCTGTGGGAGATTGAATTAGGTGACTTTCTGTAATAGGCAGTCGATCCCTACTTGTATGTCAATGGACTCTTTCAAATCCTTAGTCAAATCCAACTCCAGACAAAGACACTTATTAAAGGGTGTAGAATTAAACTTAGCTACCACATGGAAAAAACTCTGCCTTATGGGTTTAAAAATCTCATCAAGAAATGACCACAAAGGAAGCGAAAGGCTTGAAAGCTCAACCCACATAAGGACCTTAAGGAAGGCATGCTATTTTTTTTTGAAATTATGAGTCCAAGGGACACAATCACGAGGGTATTCCTTAAAAACCAATAGCTCTACTAGGAAAGGAGGGCTTGGACTTGAGAGGGCTCCTTGAAGGAAAAAAAGAAAAATATCCTTGGTGAGCTTACAAATACCAGTGATCTAGAAACCTAAGGGTTCCTACTAATGACAAATTCAGGCGTCAAGGGCTTCTTCAAAGGGGATATAACCAACATAAAAAGTAATAAGCTAATTATTTTCATACCAATTACAAACACTATTAATGAAATCTACTTGCAAAAAAACATCAGGTTAAGGAGGATTGTCAAAATCTTTACCTTATCATAAATGTTTGGTATAAACTTTTAGGGTCATTTTGATGCCATCCTCCCACTATATACAATAATAATCGTGACATATTAGTTGAAGTCCATTTAGATTTGGGCATATATTAATGCACAATAAATGCATGTTTAGTCTTGATAGTCCCATAGAAGTAGTATGACCATAAGGTAATACAGAAAAATAAAGCAAAACAAGATAGACATGCAAACCCTAGTAGAGCAAGTTTCTATAAATATTCTTCCTATTATCCCACACTTTTAAAAATAAGTGCCTAACAACAACGTAGTGGTCAATAGTGATTTGGTTTGAAACCTGCTTGTCCTTTTGCTCTTTTCCCCTCCTTTTCTATCTAGCTCCTAATTTTGCATTCTACCAAGTTCCTAATAATTTTCCAAAAAGAGAGTTAATCATAACAATATGTTAGTTTGATGGATTATTTATATCTCCTCTTTTATAGAGAGGAATAACAACACTAATTGTCCAATATACTAAATGCAAGTGCAAGATTTAATTATAGGTGCCAAAACTATAGATAAACTTCTATATTGGAGACAACCTTAAAGTATAGGATTAAGATTTGGTTATACCATAATTACAATTATTTTTTCTCAAAAATTTCAAATGATGAACAAGTGTGTAAAAGTGCTCAAATATTCTTCTTTATATACATTTTATTTAATAGCTTCTGCCTACCTAAAAAATGAACCCAGATTTAGTTATACTATAATTATAATAATAATTATTATTATTATTTTTTGATTGTATCCTTGAAGGCATTACATGGAATCATTGAATTGCATAGAATGTCAACATCTTTGCCCATGTTTTGGAAATAAACATATAGCATATTTACAATGCTAAGTAAGCATACATCTAAATAGGTGAGTTCTTTTGGCTAAGCAATAATGAGTAAGGGGCATCCACGCCATCAAAATCACCCAGGACATGACCCTGTTAACTGCTTTAGAGGGATTTGTACCTTAGTGGATAAATATAAACAAACATCATCTTTTGTAGTTGGACTACAACCCTTTCGATTACTTGAAATTTTAAAATGATGAACAAGTTCATATAAATGCTCAAATATTCTTCTTTATATAAAATTTTATTTACTAACCTTGACCAAAAAATTGAGCTCTAAAATGATCAATATATATATATATATATATATATATATATATATATATATATATATATATATATATATATATATATATATTCGATTACAAATAAAATAAGATTTTTGAAAAAAGCCGAAACACGTTTACAAATTAAGGTATAGTGTTCTAAAATGGCTAAAGGGATTTTATATAGACAAGTAAAGGGATTTCTCATAAACACTTTACTTGTCTATATAAAATCCCTTTAGCCATTTTAGAACACTATACCTTAATTTGTAAACGTGTTTGGGCTTTTTTCAAAAATCTTATTTTATTTGTGATCGAATATATATATATATATATATATATATATATATATATATATATATATATATATATATATCATAAACACTTTACTTGTCTATATAAAATAAGATTTTTGAAAAAAGCCCAAACACTTTTACAAATTAAGGTATAGTGTTCTAAAATGGCTAAGGGGATTTTATATAGACAAAGTGTTTATGAGAAATTATATGGATTTGCTTTTCTCCTTGGCTTGTTTGGCCCTGAGAGGCTTGAAGAATTCCTTTGAGGCAA
Source organism: Torreya grandis (assembly GCA_037957365.1). Lineage (NCBI taxonomy): Eukaryota > Viridiplantae > Streptophyta > Pinopsida > Cupressales > Taxaceae > Torreya > Torreya grandis. The sequence continues at coordinate 650,385 of JARHVA010002573.1, forward strand.
AACCCCCCATTTTAAGCCAGTAAATACAAACTTGAATTTGTGCCCCTTTCGCTGCATGGCTATCAGTAATTTTGATCTTGTGTTTGAGAGAAGTTGCCATGGTTATTAACTGTAAGTCAAAAGGGTCATTCTAAAAGATAAAATAAATTATTTAGAGATCTTTGAGTACAACACCATCGGCTCACTTTTGGACTCACACAATTTACTTGCTATAGTGGCAGAGAAAGGAGGTAGTGGACTTAATCACCTTATTCCACCACTCAATCCAGTGCAACGTAAGGGAGATGTATTCCAAAATTCGATAATGAAAGCTATGGTGTCCTCATGGTAGAGGAAGGATGTGTTTAGAATGAATTTATTGTATGGCACTTTGAAGTGGCCACCACCCCACTCCACTTTACAGGTGATGGGACTATGATTAGAAAAGAAATTTTTTAGATGAATAGTGACAAGGTTTCTGTCAGAGAATGAAAAGGAAAATACTTGTTACTCTGACATCATGAAATAATCTAACCATTTGAGAACCCTATTGGCATCGACATGGTTGACTAGCAGTTGATTCATAATCAGATATATTTCTCTTGACCAAAATGAGCAAGGAGAGTTACCATAGACCTATACCTTTTAATTCATTTAAATGTCAATCTAAGAACGTAGACTTGATAAGATGACATCACTATATGTGCACACTCAATCTTCTAATTTGACCTTTTGTTGATTGTTATCTAAGATGTTGAAGTCATGCAGTAGATGAAATGCTGAAAATTAAACATAAACATAATATTGTGAAATAAATGCTTATACGTTGGAAGCTTCCTTAAACAATCTAAGCAAGAATGTAAATCACACAATTTAGAAATAAAACACATAATGTATAAAGAAATTAAATAACATGCTTAGCTATTTAAATTGGTTGGATTGTTGCTTTAGACTTTCAAAGGAGTCCCTTCCTCCTTCTGACTCTAGCTTCAATCCTTCCTCTCACAACACTTATTGAACTCAAAAATGCTTGTTCATATTAATAAAAAATATAGCAATGAATTGCTGCAAAAAATTATAATAACAATTACTTTACAAAATGTACTTTTGATAATATCTAATTAACATTTACTATATCTCAACTCTGTTGTTACACACACACACACACACACACACATATTGTAGAGGATATTTTTTTATACAAAACAATATGTATTATAATATAAGAAACATTCGACCTAGAATAACCAAAATTGTCTCCTTTTGCTAAAATCATCTTTCATGTGCATTTTGTGACATTGTTGTAGGACAAACAAAGTCGTTTCATTCTTCAACCACTTCTTTATTGGGCTCCATGGAGGTTATAGTTATTTTTGTGAGTCGATTGAAAGAGGAATCAAAATATGTTCATTTGCAAGTTTGGTCATGTAGTGGCTATAGGATAGTCTGTGTAATGAGATTTCTTCGTTGCAGGACGTTCCGTGTGATATACCTATTTATCCAAAATATCATTAAAACACATTATAGAAAAAACATCATAAAGTAATAGATAACTATCATATATTTAATTCCAATACATAACTCTAACCATTCAAAAGAGTATGGAAACATAATGCAATTTATAGGTTTAAGGCAATATTAAGGAAGAAAACTTTATGAAAAGTAATCAAAGGCATGGCAAAGAAGTGTGATAGACGAGGACAAGAACAAGACATTTTCAGGGCTCATCACACCCTCCAACTTAAGATCTTGCTTGACCTCAAGCAACAAACTTGTTCATTCTCATTTCACAAAGAACTCTAAAATCCATGGGATCTATGGCACCACTAATAAGGTGAGCATAAAATTCACACCTCTATTCAAAAAATTACAAAATTTTGACCTCCTTGGCTTCATCCAATGGGGCTTTATCCTACTAATCTAGAAAAAGATATTAAAATAGAGGGGGTTAGAATTTGAGGTTCAACAATTCAGATCCCATTTCACCTACAAAAAGAATATATCTTGTGATCATGTTAAATGTTGCCTTCAAGTTAAAAGGGGAATATGGCTCTCTCTTTTTGAGAGCAAGAGTGAGCTCATTCCATCAATCAATGCAGGATTCTCTTGCAGTAGGACCAACAAAAGTTCTCAATCCTAAGTAAAATTTTTGGGATTCATCATAATTCTTAGCAAATTAAGCTCTGAATTCTTTTTTCAACATGATATTATCCCATCCTAGCAATACAACATCAAGTGTCATTGATTCTCTTCTGATGAACAACTAGCTTTTATTCTCTTTTTTCCTATGTTCAACTACTTATCTTCCACTTCTTTGCTTATTCAATAGATATGATGAAAATGCCTTTAGTTGGACATCTTCAACATATAGATTATGATTCCATTCCCTATCATAAAGAACAACATAATTGTGAAGATAGAACTCGCACAATTATGATTGTTCTTCCTGTGAGCTTTCTTTATAAATAGAAAAGGAGAGAGGATCAATTACTTCATGAGGCATGTCACAATAAATTCTTGTAAATTTAAACTTATGTCATTGTTCCTCAAGATAAATTGAATAAACTCTTGTTGGAGGCCTACAGTAAAGGAGCTCTTGGGTAAGACCAGTCATATCTTCAATTTTTTGCATCAACTTGGATATTCTTTCTTCCTTCAACCTATTCTCTTTTTTCAATATTTTATTTTATTTTCTTAATGTCTTTAGAATTTTAGACTGACTATCCATCCAATTCATCAATTTAGAAGATATTGCAAATGAGGAATGATACCTGACATCTTTGGTAGTTGTAGTTTCTTCTTACTGATTTACCTCTACATAAGGTTGTGAAATAATGTTTACAAGATGGTCTTCGGTAGACGGCTACAGCAAGTGCATCTAGTCCTCCTCTAGACTGATCTTGTAGCTTCTTTTTTAATCATTCAATTTCTCATAGGGTTTGCTCTATAGTGAGAAATTCTATTTATATAGTAGGTTGATCCATTTGTTCTACTTCCTCCTGCATTAGTTCCTCATGCAACTCTTCAAGACTATGTTCTACTTGTTTTGCCTCCTGATTAAATTCTAGAGAACATTATCCCTTTTTTGTTTCAGCCTCTAGAGATTCATTACTGCCGACAATCTATTTTTCTCTAGATTATTCATTAATTTCAATAATATAAGAAGGTTTAGTTCATTTTTTCTTCTCAATCTATGAGATTGGTGAGGAGTAGAGGTTACCTTGATCTTTTTGGGAGAAGGTGGAAGTTCCTCCTTAGACTCCTCTAAATCAGGGTGGAAAATGAGTTCCTTCCTTTTTCCTTTGGATTTATTGGTTATGGAAGTCCTTTCTCTAGTCTTTGTCGAGGGTTTTTGTGTGGCTACAAGAAGGTCTCCTTCTGCAGGTTCTTGTGGAGCTATAGGAAGGTCTCCTTTTGCAGGTTCTTATGGAGTTGCAGGAAGGTTTTTTGCTACAGGTTCTTGTGTAGCTACAGGAAGGGATTCTTCTGATCTCTATTCTTCTCCCTCCAATTCCTCTTCTATTTTATTTATTTATCTATCACTTTTTGAATTTTCTAGTACTTGTAAAAATTCTTCCCAACTTATGTTGGGTCTAGTCCTTTACAAACAATGTTGAACAATCAACTGGATTAAATAATGATGAAAAAGAGCTTTGAAGTTACCTTTTTGAAATGCCTCCACCATTTTTGTGATCATGTGAAGAAATAATATAGGGACGTTTATCTCTATACCGTGCCGTAAATGATTCATGAACTCAAAGCAAATATCATGCAACATAGAATACTTCCCTTCACAAGTGAAATATCTGCATATGAACTCAACAACTTTAGCCCATCGTCTTGGTAAAGATAATTGTGTAGTGCCCTGGTTTGAAGTTTCCAAGCTTTCATTTCCTCTAATGAATTTTCACCTCTTTATCTTAGCATCAAATTTTTCTTGCCATGTCTCCCTTGTTCATGGAAATCTTGTTACTCTGCTAACAATAGTATCTATCAGCTTTATATCCATTCCTCTTATTGTTGCCAGATTGTTATGCAATGAGCCAACAAATTCTTCTATAATTCCATTATCTAAGGCCTGTATCTTCTCAAAATAATATGCCCATTTTATATTTTGTAATAGGTCCATGATGCCTGAACTATTGGTTAAAGGAGTAATATCAAGTGGTTCATGTTTAAGCAAGTCCCCTCCCATATTGCGAGATGAAATTTGAGTTGCTGGCTATGTTCTTACAGCAAGGTTTTTGTGGCTTTGGCGAAATTTTTGTAATTTTTACTTTGGAAGTAAAATAATTCATTTGAATTATGGAAAATCTCCCCCCCAACTTAAACTATCACTTGTCCTCAAGGGATGAAGCTAACATGCATAAAATGGCTCATAGTAATAACAAAGGGTGGTGATAGTATTGTGTGAAAGGTCACATCAATCAATGAAGGAGAAGATATGGTGAGTTGGCATGATAAAGAGAAGATATAGTGCTGTGTTAATAACATTAAGACCCATAATCTTTAGTAATAATTAAAATATATGACATGAAATAAATATAAAATAATTACCTTGTTACTTATAGGAATACCTTTCGTTAATATGTAAATGATGATTTGAAGTGGCAGTCTTGACATGTGTTGTCATTTGATTGGGAGAAAAATGATTTATATATAATGGAATGTAGGATGGAATGATAAGAATACATCTTGTAGCAAGAAATATTTCCTATAGCAACAAGTTTTTCATCCTGTAGCAAGAAGTGTTTCCTGTAGCAACAAGTTTTTCATCCTATAATAAGAAGGAAAATATATTTCTTCTCCAAAGGAAAGAATCTGCAAGTAAAAACAAATGAAAACAAATAGTTTTATTATAGTAATTCCCTTTCTCTTTTTTTTTTTAACAAATGTCGATCAACCAATGACCTAGTTTTCTAAGACAACATCTATCAACAATACTCGAAGGTTTTCATTGCTAAATTTTTATATTTTTTTGTCCAAACTCAACTAGAATCACAAGAATATCGGAGGTAGGATCTTGGAAAATATTAGACAAGGGGTAACAAAAATAACCTTTGACTACATGAACAAATTGATTTGCTTCATGAAGAAGAGATGGATGTTGTTCTTCAAGAAGTTGGTGAGCGAGAATTTTCTTGGAAAATGGTTTCTTATATAGCTTAAACATGTGGCCATTAATAAGTAGTCAAAACTGAACAAAGTTAATGGTCATGAGTTTTACAACTCCATTGCCAAAAACTTATTCGATCTCATAAGGCCCAAGCTATCTAGACTATAACTTTCCTTTATGATCCTTGTATTTAGAGTAAAAAAGGAGTGCCCAATCATTAGGTTAAAAATTCTTAATCTTGATGTTCCTATCATGCCAACCCACGTGTTGTCTTTACACTATTTCAATGTGATGAAGTGTTTCCTTTCTTAGTTCATGAAGTGCATTCAACTGCATGATCTTGTCTTGTTGAGCTCGAGAAAGATCCAAACCCAAATAAAGTGTTGTCCTTAATGTTTTATGTTCAAACTCAATGGGCAGAATAGGATTTTTACCATAAACTAGTTCATATGGAGTGAAACCAGTTGTGGTCTTCTGGGTGATTTTATAAGCCAATATTGTTTTTCAAAGATGAGTTGACCAATCTTTTCTATGCAGGCTGACAGTGTTAGTGAGGATATTTTTTAATTATATGTTTATCACTTCCACCTGACCATTTGATTGAGGATGGTAAGGGGTAGACTTTTTGTGTCTGATATCATATTCTTTGACCAAGGTAACTATGAGGTCTGATGTGAACTATGGGCCTTGGTATGTGACAATTTCTCTTGGTACTCCATAGTGGGTGAAGATTTTTTCATACAAGAACTCAACTACTTTTTCATCTTAGTCATAGGTTAATACATTGACCTTGACCCATTTTGTGACATAATTAGTGCACACCAGTATATATTCTTTGTTATTAGATTGAAGATCAATGGGACCTACAAAATCCAATCCCTATTTGTCAAAGGGTTCTATAATCGGTTGTGGCTATAATGGCATTTCATCAGAGTGAGTGGTTTTTCCATACACTGGAATTAATCACATTTGTAGGTATACATCATGGCATCCTTATGCAAAGAAGGCCAATAATATTTAGTAGTGAGTATTTTCATGGCAGTTTGTTTGATAGCAAAATGATCCCCACAAGGTTCATCATGACAAGCTCTAAGAATGTCATAAGCTTCATCTTCTCAGATACATCTTCTCATAACTGAATCTAGCCCAGTGATAAAGAGATATCCTACAATCCAGGAATAATGTTTGCTCTTTTGGATCAAATGTTTTTTATTGGACGAGAAATATTGTGGTAGTGATCCTACAGTAAGATAATTAACAATATCTATGAACCAAGGAGACTGAATTATTACAGTAAATAAATGTTCATCAAGAAAAGAATCATCAATAATAGGATTATGCTCATAATTTTGTAATCGAGATAGAAAATCTGCTGCTACATTATCCTTACTTGGTCTGCCCAAAATGTTAATATCAAACTCTTACAATAAAAGCAACCATCAAATTATCCTATTTGTTACAACAAGTTTATTCATTAAATACCTAATTGTTGCATGATATGTGTGGATGAATACTTGGTAACCTATAATGTAGTGTCAAAATGTATTGATGGCACAGATGACGACAAAAAAGTCCTTTATTACAATGTAATTGAGTTCAATGCCTTGAATATTCTTTTGATAAAATAGATTGCATAACTCATAGATTCATCTTTTTTGCCAAGGATAACTCCTAAAGTGGTGTCAGATGCATCTGTGTGGATGTGAAAAGGCTTCTTCTAATCAGGTCCTCTCAAAAAAAGAGATGTTATGAGAAAGTCTTAGAGTTGTTGAAAGGCAGTTTGACAATCATTAGTCATGTAAATTCAACATCCTTAGTAAGTAATCCAAACAATGGGGTGGCAATTTTACTAAAATATTTGATGAATTATCTATAATAACTAGTATGTCCTAAAAAGATTCTAACATCTTTCCACTTCTTTGGTGTGGGTAGATCCTTTAATGATACTTATCTTTATTGTGTCAACTTGAATTCCAGTAGGGGATATGTGATGTCCCAACCCAATCCCTTCAGTCATAAGCATGTAACACTTTTTATTGCTCAAAGATAATTGGTGGTCTTGACAATTTATAATAACTTTCTCCAAGTTGGTCAGCGTTTCTTTGAATGTCTTCCCATAGAAAGTGAAATCATCCATGTAGATTTCAACATAGTCATGGGAAAGATCATAAAATATGCTTAAAACAACCCTTTAAAAAGTATTTGGAGCATTGCAAAGGCCAAATGGTAATATGACATAGGCATAGGTTCCCCAAGGGCAAGTAAAATTGGTTTTATCTTGGTCTTGTGGAGCAATTCATATTTTATTATAACCACTATAGCCATCGAGGAAGGAAAAGTACTTTTTCCTTGCCAATGTATCCAACACTTAATCAACAAATAGAAGGGGAAAGTGATCCTTCCTGGTAGTAGCATTCAATTCTCGATAATCAATGTAAATACACCATTTGCCCCCTCTTTTAGAGACAATGACTAGGGGAGAGACTCATTGGCTATCTGAAATAAGATAAATAAACTCTGCATCTAAGAGTTTTTGCAACTCAATTTTGAGAATATCTCTAACTGTAAGATTCATCGTCACTTAGGTTGGTGAATAGGTTTGCATTCTTATTTAATGTAAATATGATATGTGCATACATCTAGAGGTATTTCTATCATGTCATGGTAATCCCATGTAAATGTTGTTGTGTGCTTTCTTAGTATTGTAAGTAACTGACTTTCTTATTGGGGTGTTAAGGAGGTGCTGATGTTGAGTAGTTTATTTGGAAAATTGTCTACTTATTTTGTTAAATAAAGCATGGTTTCTATGTTGGCGATTAAAGGAGCATAGTTACATTGATGGGGAAGAAATTGATGAAATGTTCAAATGTCTCATGGTTTTAGCAAGATCACTCTCGGGAAAGGTATTCTGAAGAAGGCATGGTGTACATTCTAACAGGTTTGTGGCTACAAGATCCTGTCGATAGGTGTTTTGTAAGATACCAATAAGGATTGTGTCTTTTTCTTATGCCTACAAACCTAGACTCTGGTCAATTGTGCAAAGAGTTTACAAGGAGATAGCTTCCTCAAAGTAGTCAATCCAAGGGGTTGGGCCATCATTCTAAGAAGGCTGAGCTGGTGGATAAAGAACCAATTTCTTAGTATCATTTGTATTGGAAATTAGCATTTTTCCTGACCAACAACCAATAAAAGCATCAATAGTGACCAACCATGGATCGCCAAGGATGAGAGGATAACCCCCCAAGTTATTTTTTGGTTGTAGGACAATAAAGTTTGTTGGATATTGCCAAGAGTCCATAGTGATAACAAGGTCCTCAATAATCCCCTCTGACTTAACAATTGATCTGTCAGCCATCTGGAGGATGATGGGTGTTAGACGGAGAGTGGTAAGTTTCATCTGTTACATGGTCTTCATGGTCATGACATTGATGGTTGCACCCAAGTCAATTAAAGTATTGGAGATGGGTTGGCCATGGATGTTAATATTAACTATAAGACTTTCTGGATCAAAATATTTTGGGGGAACCATATTTCCCAACATAATATATGTTAGTTGGCTAATGACCTAGACTGTTTTAGGATCTTTTTTCTTTCTTCCTATTTTTTTAAACATGGCTCTCTAACAGCTATATTGTAGGTAGAAACATCATTTATTGCTTGAAAGAGTGGGATTTTTGTGCACACATTCTTGAGTTGTCCTAAAATATCAAATTTAGGCTCTGGCTTAGGACATGATATGTTCAATCTCTCTGAAAAAGAGGATTATCAGTTTCTTTTTGATTTTTGGATGGACTTGACTCAAGATCGGTCATGGGTGGTTGTGGATTAGTATAGAGTGGAGCTAGTTCAAAGTGTTATATGGTGGAAGAACATGATCTGAGTGAAGTTGAACTTGATTAATATCTAAGGTGTATGTTGGATATTAAATTATTTTAGTGGATTGTGTTGGTTGAACCAACTTATTGGTAGGATTGGGGATGGGTTGGGTGGGTAATTGAGTGGTTCGAATAGGTTGCTGAATGTTTAGCATTATGGTTTATTATTGTTGTGTGTAGTTATATAAAATGTAAAAATTGGCAACTTGAGCATGGATAATGATACTCAATCCTTAGGTTCCTCTTGCTTGCTCTCACAACCCTCTCAAGCTTGTTTTCACTGATTTCTAGTCATTTGTAGCCTTCCAAAATTGATTCCAGCTGAGCCAGGACCCTCTCTTCATGACTAATCCATCCCCCCAAGTCCCGTATGCTCAGTAAAATAGTGCCAAAGTTTGACTATAGTGCTAGACCATAGGGTGTCCCATTTTTAGCACTCCTATCCAATCATAATTTGAGCCTAGATTACCATTTTTCCCTGATTCTTCTTGTTCATTATGTCAGCGTAGTCTGGTTTCATCTAACCCATGACCAATAGATCCATATAAAAGCCCATTCAAAGATCATTTAGAAAGGGTTGGTAAATATCACTCAAGTAATTAAGAATACAAACAAGACCACTCAAACAATCTTCCTTATTCTATGCATACAACTAATCTATACACTTTCAAATCAATTCAAGTCCTTACACCAACCCCTAATCATCTTAAGCACACCTAATTTTTGCATTTATTGTATTTTTATTCACTATTGCACTGAGCACTCTTAAAGGGAGAACTACATATGGCTTGAATCCTCCTCAAAGTATTAGTATGTAGACAGTGTGCCCACACATCGGGTATGAAATACGTCTAGTACATCTTACACACACTAACCCTTTTTTCTTATTTTCTGAAGTTTCTATTCAAGTTCATAGAAGACATAGACATATAAAATTAGCTCTATAAGGAGTTTTGTTGACAGCGAGGCTTCAAATTTTGGTACACAGGCTCATATTGACTAGGCAAAGAAAACCTAGAAAGCTTAGATCATCAAGACAATAGTGCTGGGGAAGGACTATAATGTCAGAGCCCAAAGTGTCCAATTTTAATACTCCTATCTAATTAAAAAATAAATTTCAAGATCCTGATTAAGATAGTGTCCTAGACTTGCACACAAATTTTCAAACCCTATCTTAATCAAATCAATACAAAATAAGATAAGTTTTATTTTCTCTCTCTCACTACTATTTTTAGAAAAGGTCAAATTGTAATTAAATTTCACAAATCAGTAGCTTTAATTTGAAATATTATTTATTGATTTTCTCCTACTCAAACCCTTTTATTTTTTAGGAATTAAACACTAATTTCTCCAAAAATAATAAATCATTTGGTGAACCTAACTTACTTTGAATTGCGTATAAAAACTCTAGAAACCATAGAGTAAATTTTTAGTTGATTTTCCCATAAATTTCTAAATTTTTTCTTGAATATTTTAGGCATAATTTCATCCCAAATTTTAAAATTTAGTAGTAAATTTTAAAATAATTTTATTTCAATCCCTAGTTGCATCAACTAGCTCTCAGTAATTTTTTAATATTAATCCAATAATTTCTTGATTTTTTGTTTGCATATCTAAAAAATTTAATTCAAATTCTCAAATGCAATAGTAATTTTAAAAATAATTTTATTTCAAACCCTAGTTGCATCAACTAGTTCTTAGTAATTTTCTAAAATTAATCCAATAATTTCCTGATTTTTTGCTTGCATATCTAAATCAAAAATTTGATTCAAATTATCAAATTCAATAGTAATTTCAAAAATAATTTTATTTCAAACCCTAGTTGCATCAACTAGCTCCCAATAATATTCTAGTCATTCTTTGAATTTTTAGTTTCATATCAAGCTCATAAAATCACTTCAGATTTCAAAAATTCAGAGTAATTTCAAAAAAAAAAAAATCTCAAAACCCTAGTTGCATCTACTAGGTCCTATTAAATCAAATACTTTCCTATAACTTTTTAAATTTTTACTTACATACCTAACTCAAAAATTCAATTTCAATTTCAAAAATTCATAGTATTTTGTAAAAATATTATTGTCAAAACCCTAGTTGCTTGTACTAGATCCTTTTTGCTTCTTGAATTATCACCTTACATGTTTGAGAGCTTTGTATCATTTCTATGCATATTCTAGTTCCTTGTTTAGATTGTATCAATTTAATCTTTTCTACTATTATATGAGTTATTTTATTTATGTCACCTGAGTTCTTTGCATCTTTTCCTTCAAGATGAAGTACAAGGCTTAGTGGCAACCCTCCTAAATTCACCTAGATCCATTCAACTCGACCATATGCCATGGATAGATAACCAACTCAAGTCTTGTTATACATTCTACACATCTAGATTACACCAATTTTAATAAGGTTAATTTCAACAAAGAGAAATATGAGAATAATAATGAAGATACAAATATCGATGTTCATGCTTCACCACATCAGACTCTTGTTCAGCTTCCACCCATTGTAAATAATGAAGTTGTCCTCAACAAAGATTTGATCCTACAATTTTTTTGAGAAAGACCTGGGGATCGGCCCTGAGATCTTAATCTTATTTTATAATCTATCATGGAAATCAAAAAGGCTAAACAAGTTAATCTTCTCAAACCATAGAGTCACCATTTGCAAATGACACTGCAAGGGCAACTATGTCTCAACAACCCCCTATAACCACCCAACCTTCTTCTGTGCCACTAGCTATAACTAGTACATATTTGTCTCTTGATGTGGCAGCTCTTGTGCAAGAGATAAGATCTCTTCAATCCAAGGTGCAACATATTGAGCAAGGTGCCTCTAGACCTACATAGGTTTTGGATTCTTTTGCTTTATTACATACACCATTGGCATGTCGCATTGCTTCTACATCCTTGCCACAACATTTTGTTCAACCCAAGCTTACTCTTTATGATGGCAAGGGTGATTCAGAGACACATTTTAGAACATTTCATGTAGCGTGCTTGGACTATGTACCAAATGACTAGGTACTTACCAATCAATTTTCATGGAGCCTAAAATATTATGCTTTACAATAGTTCTATAGTCACTAAAACGGTCGATCAATGCATTAAATCTTATAGCTAACATGTTCCTAGCACACTTCAGTATCAACATTGGTGACAAGGTTTCATATGCTCAAGTTGCACAATAGAAACAAAGGCCAAATAAGCATCTCACAACTTATGTTCTTTGATATAAAACCATCTTGGCTAAGATAACTAGCCCCATGGCAGAGCAGGAGTTATAAGACCTCTTTAAACAGAGTCTTCTACCAGCACTTCATGAATCAACCATGTTCAAAAGATTCTCTTCCTTCACTGAATTGTGTCACACAATAAAGGAAGGCTTAGTGAAAACCCTCCTAAATTCACCTAGATCCATTCAACTCTACCATATACCATGGATAGATAACCAACTCAGGTTCTTATTATACATTCTACACATCTAGATTACACCAATTTTAATAAGGATAATTTCGACAAAGAGTAATATGAGAATAATAATGAAGATACAAATATCGATGTTCATGCTTCACCACATCAGACTCTTGATCAGCTTCCACCAATTGTTAATAATGAAGTTGTCCTCAACAAAGATTTGATCCTACAAAATTTTTGAGAAAGACTCAAGGATCGGCCCTGAGATCTTAATCTTATTTTACAATCTATCATGGAAATCAAAAAGGCTAAACATGTTGATCTTCTCAAACCACAGAGCCATTGTTTGCAAATGACACTACAGGTTCAACTATGTCTCAACAACCCCCTATAACAACCCAACCTTCTTCTGTGCCACTAGCTATAACTATTACATCTTTGTCTCCTGATGTGGCAGCCCTTGTGCAAGAGATAAGATCTCTTCAATCCAAGGTGGAACATCTTGAGCAAGGTGCCTCTAGACCTACATAGGCTTTGGATTCTTTTGCTTTATTGCAATCACCATTGGCATGTCGCATTACTTCTACACCCTTGCCACAACATTTTGTTCAACCCAAGCTTACTCTTTATGATGGCAAGGGTGATCCAGAGACACATTTTAGAGCATTTCATGTAGCATGCTTGGACTATGTACCAAATGATCAGCTACTTACCAATCTATTTTCATGGAGCCTAAAGGATTATGCTTTACAATAGTTCTATAGTCACTAAATCGATTGGTCAATGCATTAAATCTTTTAGCTAAATGTTCCTAGCACACTTTAGTATCAACATTGGTGACAAGGTTTCATATGCTCAAGTTGCACAATAGAAACAAAGGCCAAATAAGCATCTCACAACTTATGTTCTTTGATATAAAACCATCTTGGTTAAGATAAATAGCCCCGTGGTAGATCATGATTTATAATACCTCTTCAAACAAAGTCTTCTACCAGCACTTCATGAATCAATCATGTTCAAAAGATTCTCTTCCTTCACTGAATTGTGTCACACAATAAAGGAAAGAAAAGCCAGATTAATTTCAATGGGCAAATTAAAGTACACCTATACATCAGACATAACTAATAAGAGTAATAAAAAAGTCCCATATAAGGTGAAGTTCAATGATATTAAAGGACATAATCAACCTACAGTCACTGCCACTTCCAAACCTCCTCAGTGAATACTTTTATCAACACTCACTTGATGTACTTTTTCACACCTTCCAGTTCCTCCAGCTAGGGTTTTATAGTAGCTTTTGGATTGTAATATCATATCTCTCCCTCTTATTCAAGAAGTTGATCCAACAAAGGCTCTTCTAAAGGGATATGATCAGCATGCATTTTATGACTACCACAGGGCACCACGCCATACAACAAATAGATGCATCAAATTTAAGCACAAGATACACGACCTAATAGATTCAAATGTTATTGATCTTGGCACTTCAGTTGAGCCTACACCGATAAAGAAAACACATGATAAAGCATTAAATTTTTTCTCAAATCCATTTCCACAACATTCTAAATAAGAGGCAGGGGATCAATCAGGGGTTCACCATGCATATCATGCACATCCCCCCCAGATACATACATGGTGCCTTTAGTTGAGTTACATCCTTTGAGAAACATGATTGGTGTATACAATTCCAGAGTTCTAGTTAGACCTTCCATCTCCTTCCTAGAGTAGGAGAACGTTGAGGATGATACAAACTATCACATACTCTTTATTAGAGCTCACATTCATGATCATCCTATGCATAGTGTTCTCATAGATAATGGATCTAGTGTGAACATGTGTATTATGATATTACTATAACATTTGGGCTATTTAGAGCAGGATATCACTCTGATAGACACAATTATCAGTGGTTTTAGTGGGCATATATAGATTTCATTGGGTGAGATAGTACTTCCTCTACAAGTTGGTCCTACACATGTGGTCATACCATTCACTATAGTTCCTAGTACAGGAGTTTTTGATATGTTACTTGGTCAACCATGGATTCAAAAACTTAGAGCAGTACCTTCTACAATTCACAAATGTGTGAAATTCATTCATGCTAATCATGTTAGTATAGTCGAAGGAGTTCCATATGAGTTACTACTCCCCACTTCAGAGACATTATCTACTTTTTAGTTACCAATTTTAGTTTTGCCACTAGTTTCAGTTTTGCTACCAATTTTAGTTTTTCCACTAGTTTTAGTTTTTCCTCCAGTTATAGTTCCTACTCCAGTTAATATCCAGACATAATTGAGGCATCCACCACTAGTATAAAAGGGTTCATACACCTACAACACTTCATGATTCTAGAAAACTTCTAGTTACAGTATTCACACCCAGGGCAGTCTCATTGAGATCTCATGCATCTACACATAAAGCACATGTTCAGAGAGTTTCTCCTACTTCCAGATGGGTCCTTAAGAACCCTACAATCGCATCCACTTCTCAGAGTTACAGAGGGACCCCACAGTCAATTTCTACTTCAAAGATTTTAGAGAATCTATAACAGATATAGCTTTTAGAGCCATAGTCTCAATATTTTCATCGTGTTTCATGATCATGCATGATTTAACTCCTTGATATAGGACACCATGATAGGGAGTCTCACATGAGACTCATCAGTTAATATCATTTATCCTCACTATTGATTATACATAGTTTATTATGCTTGATTTTATATATCTCAAATAATTCCAAAATACAAAAACAATATAACATTTCAAAAAATCTAAAAACATTCAAATATGTCAAAAACAACAAAAACATTTTAATTGTATGCATCATCCATGCTTTACATTGTTACTGTTATGCTAGGACTTATTTTTACTTTTCCATGCTACTATATGTCAATTTATTTATATTACCATACTTCACTTGATCTTCTTTGAGTGTGTGCAGTGAAATCCAGCGACTTGATTGCATTACTCTACCCATTGAGGGGGCATTCATACTTCTACATTTGAGACACACATCGATATACATACTCACTAGGGGCATCTTCTACATGACTACACCATCTAAGTTATGTCATTCCTAAACTCCACACTCTAACTTATCATGTTGATGTATATTATCTACTAGCTTACATAAATTACTTTATCGACATATCATTAGCATCTAACACTTGTGTATTTCTTACCGTATACCTAGTCTTATACTAAACATCTTTTGCATACTTTCCCTCTTTCTTTGATTAGTTAGATATGATTGTATCTTTCCAGTCTTTACATTTTTTATCTTATGGCTTAGCGTAGATTGATGTGATTTTATTGACACTTCCTAATTGTCTCTTGTGTGTGTCTTAGGACATTTGCCACTATCCTTTGATTTTATTCATATGTGTGCCTTAGGACATTTGCCAATTTCCTTTGCTTGTACTCTTATATGTGTCTATGGCCCTAGTGTTAACTTTGTTTGCTCCACTTGTATGTGTATGTGGCATTTAAACATGCTTTGTATGCTTGCTTTTCAATTTGAGTGGCATGTGCCCATGTACCTTGTTTGTGTGTCCCCTTGGCCACCCTTATATGATTCTTATTTCTTATTTTGTGTGCTTGCTGCTTGATTTATTTTGATTGTTTGCAATGCCATGATCAAAATCATGCATTATCTTGCTTCTTGGATGGCATGACGAACATCATGCTCCATCCCTCCAACTAACAACTAACAAATTAACAACTAATATTTCCAATTTTAAATCAATTTTAGTATATTGCACATGCTATTACATTTTTATATATATCTAGACATACCCCTATTAATCTAACAATCTCTCAATTCAAACCATGTTATATCTTGAGATATCTTATTGATTATCATTGATATATCATGTATATTTCTAGCTTAACACAATTGTAGAGCTTCTTTTAAGTACAGTCATTGTAGGGTACCTATTCCTACCCTCAAATGAGGGGGCAACAAATAGGGATTTTGCTATAAAGATCAAAGCTCATATTAGTTAAAAAATCTAGTTTTAGAACAACCAAAACAACAACTAGTCATCAAACCACTTAGAATAGACCGTGTAGACAGTCAAAAATCCATAACAGTGATCAGTTTTAGGCCAAAACAACAACATGGAGTTTGGACTATAGCATCGAACACTAAGGTGTCCTATTTTGGTGCTCTCGTCTAAACAATAATAAAGCTAGATTTTCTAGAAGCATGTAGAAAAATAGGTTCAACTAAGTTTTACACAATCAGACAAGTTTATAATCAACAATTTTTAGTACAATTTTCTTAGAGAATCCAGACATAGGGGACATCATGTGCGGCATGATCGGTTCTCACTTTTAGTTTTAGATACGACAGTTGGTATAACTTCTAGATTAGAATCCATGTTTCAAACACCAGTGATTGGGGGAAGATTACACAACACTTTAGGTTACCAAGCATTCTCATCAATTACGTACCGTTATCTAACTACAAATGGTTGGCATCATTTCAGGGTGGCTTTCATATAAGCCTAACCTCCACATTTTTGAGTTTTTGATTTCCCAAATGGCTTTTACATAAGCCAAATTATCAGTTTTGTATTGTCTTTCACACTAGCCTAATCTCCATATTTTTTGAGTTGACCAACATTAGCCTAGTTTCTAGTATTAATTTGGCTATCTACGCCACATTATCATATTTTTAGAGCATTCATGGGTTTTAGAAGCAATCTCATATGACATACTTCTTCATACCGGTATCAATTCATAGCTTCACTTCACGGGGCAATGATGGAGCTAAAGGGCCAACCTTTGTATTCTTGAGCCAACTATTTAGAGGGATTGGACACATAGTCCAAACATTGATTAGCACACACAAGACCATCTAGCTTCACTTAGTAGGCGATGATGGATTTAAAGGGCCAGCCTTTGCATTCTTGAGCCACTTTCTAGGGAATTGAGCACTCAACTCCATTCACGATATAACTTTTGGTATAACATCATCTAACACATCTAACATTACTCAACCTTGCTCAACAACATAATAGGTTTTGTATTGGTTTGCATACCTAGTGAGGTGTATTTGTTCCTTTCTCTTCCTCTCTCTCTTTCTTACCTAGCTATGTACGTTCTTGTTTTATATTGCATATAATAAGAATTGATCTATTCTTTATTTCCTTTCGTAAATTCACACTGGCACAACATGCTCTCTATACACTATCCAACATTACTTAGCATCATAGAAATTTATGGGCTTCACCTTTGTAGGTAAGTTTAGGTACACTTTTTATTTTCCTTTATCCTAGTATTTCACTTTGCTGCATCTCTAGTATAAAGAGGGGGCAAATGTAGTCATATAAAATGTAAATATTGGTAACTTGAGCATGGTTAATGACACCCATCCCTAGGTCCCTCTTGCTTGCTCTCATAACCCTCTTAAGTTTATTTTCACTGATTCATAGTTATCTGTAGCCTTCTAAACTTGATCCCAACTGAGCCGGACCATCTTTTCATGACTAACCCATCCCTTTAGGGCTCGTCTGCTGAGGATAATAGCACTAAAGTTGGATTATAACATTGGACCTTAGGGTGTCCCCTTTCTAGCATTCTTGTCCAATCAAAATTCGAGCCTAAATTATCATTTTTCCTTGATTCCTCTTATTCATTGTGTCTACCTAGTCTAATTTCATCTAAACCATGACCAATAGATTCATATAAAATCCCATTCAAAGATCATTTGGAAAGGGTTGACAAATATCACTCAATAAAGTAAGAATACAAGCAAGACCACTCAAGCAATCTTCCTTATTCTCTGCATCCAACTAGCCTATATACTTTCAAGTTACTTCAAGTCCTTACACCAGCCCTTAATCATCTCAAACACACCTAGTTTTTGCATTTCTTGCATTTTCATTCACTATTGCACCAAACACTCTTAAAGGTAGAATTATATATGGCTTGATCCCTCTTCAGAGTATTGGTATGTAGGTAGCATGCCCACACATGGGGTGTGAAGCACGTCCAGTGCATCTTACTCACACTAACCTCTTTTCCCTATTTGTCAAAATTTCTATTCAAGTGCATAAAAGACACATACATAAAATTAGCTCTATAGGGGGTTCTGTTGATAGCGAGGCTCCAAAATTTGGTACATAGGTTCAAATTGACTAGATGATAAAAACCCAAAAATCTTAGATCTTCAAGATAATAGTGTCAGGGAAGGACTATAACGACGGAGCCTAGGGTGTCCAGTTTCAACACTTCTATCCAATCAAAAAATGAAGTTCAAAATCCTATTTGTGATAGTGTCCTAGGCCTGCACACAAATTTTTAGACCCTATCTTAGTCAGATCAATGCAAAATAAGATAAGTTTAATTTTCTCTCTTACTCCTATTTTAGAAAAGGTCAAAATATAATTAAATATCATAAATCAGTAGCTTTAATTTGGAATATTATTTATTGATTTTCTCCTACTCAAACCTTTTTATTATTTAGTAACTAAACACTAATTTCCCTAAAAATAATAAATCATTGTGGTTATTGCATTTTCTAGAGAAAGCCTTTATTACCTCTCCATTGTTGTTGCCATGGATTAGAGGGAAAGAACAATTGTTGGTTTTAGAATTGTCTCAGTTGAGGTTGTTGTCTATTCTATTGCATCCATAACTGATTATGGGGTAGCTGCCAACTTGATTGAGATCAATTTTGACTGGGTATATTCATCCAATAACCATATTGAGGATTATTTGAGAATTAAGAATTTGCAAACATAGAGTTTGATGGCATACCTAGTTTTTGTACCCCTGGTTTTTGTTGAGCCACAGAAAACACTTGATTCTCATCTTTTCCTATGGCATGTAGCTCCACTATCTTAGGATTCTCCTTAGTTATATTGGCTACCTAAGATTTCATATAATAACATGTAATCTACCTTCTTTTTGCATTCAAGGCAAAATGCAGCTAAGGCTTACTCAATTTCTTCTTGCTTCCTTCATATATGTAATGTATCAAGCTGAGTAGCTAGGTGGTTGATAATATCCTACTCCATGTCATGAAGCATGTTGCTAACTTCACCTTTAGACAGTCATGTTATAGATGTTATAGGAAGGGTTATGCCCCTACTTTTGTTCATGGTTGATCTGGAGTAATTTGTATATAGAATTGTTAGTTCATCAAAGGGTAGTGTATAAACATCACCACCAGACATTGTATCGAATGCTTCTAGACAATCATATCTAATTCCTTTCAGAAATATTAGTTTGACTGACTCTTTTTCCATTGTAGTCTACCTATAACTTTGCAAGTTGAACAAAAATCTTTTCATATATTCTTTCAATGACTCATCATCAACTTGTGTCATTCATAATATGTCATCTCTCCTATAGTTTCTATCCCTGTAATAGTATTGGTATTTCATCAGAAACTTCTCCTTCATTTTTTTCCAAGTAGAAATGACATCATTTCCAAGTCCCATCAACCATCTAAGTGTTGCATTTTGAGTGTTGCTAGAAACAATTTGAGTTTCTGAGCATCTTGATTATAATCACAGCTACAACATAAGATGTCAAACTCAAAAGGAAATGTGTCTAGATCCTCAAATGCTTTTCCTTTGAAAGTAGGGAGGATAGAGTGAGGGATATTCTTCATGGGTGCATTTCCATTAGGATTAAGGATAGGAAATTCAAAAGTAGTAGACTCATTGGTAGTGTTTTCTTCCTGGTGATCCCCCACGACTAATTTTTGTGTTGGTAGATTGGAGGTTGTTGCTAACCACGGCTCAAAATTCCTATCAATTCTTTTATTTCCTGGGGTGTATAAGATGGAGAATTTATATTTTTTTCTTAGGAATGTATGGCATCTTATACAATGGGGATGGTATGGAGGTTTAGAAGAGTTAGCTAGTGTCTCGGCAAAGAGTCTCTCTAAATTGAAAGATGTTATTGGTCTGGTGTTTTTTTAGGGGCAATAATAGCCTTTAATGCCTCCTTATCAAGAAATTTGGGCGATGGAGGGAAGTGAACTTACTATTTTTGAGTATGAGGTGATAAGGTGGGAATTCTCAAAGGTAGTACATGTGCGTCTCTTCCAAGGGTATGGGCCTCATCAAGGTCTCCAACTTATGCTACCAGTCCAACTAAAAATTCTTCCTTCTCTACCTCTTCTATTGACAACTGTGAGTGATCTTCAGGAATTCCTTCATGTTCTTCAGTTGTTACAGGATGAATATCTAATCTTGTAGCAATGATTGATAATTTAGGCAAAAATCTTCCTATATTGTCCCCTTCACTTTGCATACATCAACCACTTTTTTTTAAACTTTTTGCCCACCCTGCCTGTATAGGGTTAGTAATATGGGTTTTTTTGAAAATTTCCACTATCTTGCTTGCAAAAAGGGAAATTTAAACTATGAAAGCAATAAATATTTAATTTAAATAACAACAAGCTTTGGAAATAAAAACAATAAACATCTAAAAACAATTGTTATCAAGATTAAAGATTATAAGTGTGTGACACACTTCTCCGATAATGACACTAAAAATGACTAATACTTGATTCAACATTATATATACTTCTCTTAAACAAAATGAGTAAGGAGAGTTACCATAGACCTGTACTTTATACTTCATTTAAATGTCAATCTGAGGATGTAGACTTGATAGGATGACATCACTATATGTGTACACTAATCTTTTAATTTGACCTTCTGCTAATTGTTATATAAGATGTTAAAGTCACGCAGTAAATGAAATGTTGAAAATTAAATATAAACATAATGCTGTGAAATAAATGCTTATATGTTAGAAGCTTTCTTAAACAATCTAAGCAAAAATGTAAATCACACAATTCAGAAATAAAACACACAATGCATAAGGAAGTCAAATAACATGCTTAGTTATTTAAATGGATTGCATTGTTGTTGTATACTTCCAAAGGGGGTCCTTCCTCCTTCCGACTTCAACTATAATCCTTCCTCTCACAACACTTAATTGAACTAATTTTTTTTTGTTCATATTAATTAAAAATGCAACAATGAATTGCTGCATGAAATTACAATAACAATTGCTTGATAAAATGTACTTCTAATAATCTATAATTAACATCTAATATATCTCAACTCTACTGTCACACACATACACACACACACATCGCAGAGGAGATTGTTTTATACAAAATAATATATATTTTAATCTAAGAAACATTTGACCTAGGATAACCAAAATTGGCTCCTTTTGCTAAAGTCTTCTTTCATGTGCATTCTGCGACATTATTGTAGGACAAACAAAGTTGTTTCATTCTTCAACCACTTCCTTATTGAACTCCATAGAGGATATAGTTGTTTATGCCAATCAGTTGAAAGAGGAATCAAAATCTGTTCATTTGTGGCTTTGGTCACACAATGGCTGCAGGATAGTCCATGTAATGAGATTCTTTTGATACAAGACGTTTTGTGTGATATACCTATTTCTCCAAAACATCCTTAAAACACATTATAGAAAAAGCATCCTAAAACAATAGATAACTATCATATATTTAATTCTAATACATAATTATAACTATTCAAAAGAGTATGGAAACATAATGCTATTTATAGGTTTATGACAATATTAAGGAAGGAAACTTTATGGAAAGTACTCAAAATCATGGCAAACAAGTGTGATAGATGAGAACAAGAACGAGACATTTCTAGGGCTCATCAATGGCAATTGGACCATATAGACCACAACACATTATTTAAATCACGTTGTTGGAGTGGGTTTACCTTCACATTCTCCCATGCACCACTTCATCAGGAAGGAACCGACATTGTCTTTAGGAATTTCAATCAAATTAAAGTCACCACATATTAGCTAAGTGGAGAGGGGTAGATTATTGGCGAAGCAATGCCGTACCACCATTCTGTCAGGGCTATTATTTGGGGCGTAAATATTGAGAACTTCTAAAAAATGACCATCAATGTTAAGTAATACCCAAACAACTTGATGTGATGGATCTTCCTATCGAATTCATAACTAAGGGGGTGAATTTTAGGGAAACTAAAACACTTGCATTGCCACGTCCATCTTCATGCAAATTGGAAAAGTGAGACACGTTAGACCAAATACTTCTCAAAGTGGATTGCACATGAAATTTTGAAATGTTAACTTATTACAAATAGATGAAACCTAAAACTCCCAAACTTTGACAAATAATGTATTGCATAGAATTTACAAGAGGAATCTATGAGACTTTGAACATTCTAGGAGATTAGATTCGTTAGGTGGAAAATTCCATGAGTAGTTCTTCTTGACCATCCTTTAAATTTTCTCTTTAACTAAGTGCCACAAATTGGTTGCCCGATAAGGATTGTTGGTTTGGTAGAATGAAATACTCAAGTAAAATGGAATGACGTTTAGACCCATTATTTTCCTGAGGAGAGTCACCACTATTACAAGGACTACATGACTGCCAAGGAGTAGGACTGCTTGCAGAGGGTATCCCAACATGAGAATACTTTACTTGTAATCAATTACCTTGAGAAACTTGGCTATGAGAGGCTATTGGAGAACTATTAAACTAGGGGGGTCAACATGGGGCAACATTATCCCTCTAGTCCCATTTAGAGGATTTGGCCATGGGGGGACATAGATTGCCTTGGAATCCTTATTTTTGGTAGTCATTTTTTATTAGCTACTGCTTTCTAACCATCATTTTTCTCCATCACCTTTTGCTTTTCAGACGATGCTTACTCGACATAAGGCTTTGAGTGTAACATAAAGGGATAATTACAAATTCTATGGTATTGGTAAAGAAATAGTTGGAAAAAATCTTCAAATTGAGATGCATCTGATTGATTGACTACTCAGAGTGGATCTCAAATGTTGTGCCTATTATTAAGAAGCTATAAGAATTTAGAATATGCATTGATTACAAAGATATAATAAGGCATGTCCTAAGTATGACTTTTTTATGCCAAATATTGACATGATAGTTGACTCCATTGTAGGGTATGAAATGCTTTCACTTATATATGGATTTTTAGGATACAACCAGATCTGGATTATAGACCAACACAAAATAGCGTTCACCACTCTGTGGGGAATGTTTTGTTATCGGGTTATGCCATTCAACCTCAAGAATGTTGGGGCCACATACGAAAGACCCATGACCATCATATTTCATGATATGATGCATGTCATTATTGAAGACTATATTAATGACATATTTAGTAAATCAAAGACCCATGTTGATTATTTGGCCATATTACGAAGGATATTTGAGAGGCTTTGTGAATACAAGGTCAAACTCAATCCCAAGAAGTGCATCTTTGGTGTCACTTCAAGCAAATTACTAGGCTTCATCGTCTCTCATAAGGGCATTGAGGTCAATCTTATCAAAGTGCAAGCCATTACTGAGATGCCACCACCTTCCAGTTTAAAGTAGCTATGTAGTTTGTAGGGTAAAATTTAGTCTATCCAATGCTTCATATCATAGTTGGTCGATAAATGTCATCATTTCATTCACTAATTGAAGAAAGGTGTCACATTTCATTGGAATAAAAACTATCAAAAATCCTTTTAGCATCTAAAGGAGTATGTTTCTAATCCACCTATTTTGTTATTACTAATGTCAGGAAAGCCATTCCTACTGTATCTATCTGCTACAAATAAATCCCTATGGGCACTTTTGCTTAGCATGACAACAATGAAAAAGAACATGTTATGTATTATCTAAGTTCTACATTGGTCACATATGAACATAACTATACACTAAATAAAAAAATAATTTAGCAGTGGTCTTTGTAGTCCAAAAGTTGTGGCATTGCACATTTAACAATAAGACCATAGTTATTTCTAAATTAGATCCACTCAAGTATCTACTATCAAAGATAGTGTTACAAGGTGGCATGGCTAAATGGATCATGCTTCTGAGTGAGTTTGAAATAAAATACATCAACTAGAAGGCCATAAAATGATAAGTACTTGTAGATCAACTTGCTAAATCATCCTTGTAGATACTAAACCCCTTCATTTTTCAATTCCCATACGAGTCTATTATAACCATCATTGAAATCCCTCTCGAGGAGCAACACTAGAAGCTGTATTTTGTTGGACCATTCACATCACATGGATCATGATCAAGCCTATTTTTTTAATACACCATAAGGGGATCTTATCCCTAAAATCATTGTGTATCAGCTTCTTTATACTAATAACATGGCCAAATATGAAACACTTGTTGCAAGGCTTTATCAAGCAGTATAATGGAGTATTCAACATCTCATGGTTTATGGTGATTATTAGTTAATCATCAATAAAGTTACAAACCACTTTCAGACCAAAGATGACAAGTTGGTGCCATGCAAGGTCATGAACAACTTGTCGATGTATAATTTGAACACATATTTAGAGCCAACATTAGGACAATGGATGCCATGGCCACCATTAGTTTTTTTATCTGCCACACAGATAAGAGAAAAGAATATTAATTCCTCATTAAAAATCTTCTAGCACCTGCTCATGAACCTTCAACTGTCATAATGATCAGTAATATTGTTGGTCCTGGTTCTACTTGGTACTCGAACCTCTTTAACCACCTTCATGGCCATATCATGCCACCATACCTATCATGTAAACAACAAAAGGCCTTTACCCACCAAACCGCATGTTATATCTTACTTGGCTCTACCCTTTACCACCACAATTTTGATGGAACTCTGCTTCATTTTTTAAATTCATGGAGTATGTGGAGCCCATACCAACAAGGTTGTTCTAGCCAAAAATCTCTTACGTACCAACTATTATTGGCCAACTATAGAAGCAGATGCAACATCTTATGTCAAAAGGTGTGACAAGTGTCAAAGGCATGATAATTTGATTCATGCCCTAACCAAAACACTCAAACCAATGCTTACACTATGGTCATTTGTAATATGGGGGCTCAATCTCATTGGGAAGATTAACCCAACCTTATTTGATGGCCATAAACACATCCTTACCACCACCGAATATTTCACTAAGTGGATTGAAGCTATACCCCTCACTTATATGACTGGCAAACAAAATTTTAATTTTATTTTCAATCATCTCATCTGCCGCTATGATATCCCATTGAACATTATATCTGATAATGGTGGATCATATAAGAATAAAGATGTAAAAACACTGTGTGCCAAGTACAACATCACCCAAATTTTTTTTACCGCATATTACTCATAAGGTAATGGCCAAACAAAGGCATCTAACAAAACCATTGTCAACATCCTTAAAAATATTGTCAATGATGTTGGCTGCGATTGACACCTCCAAATCTTTTGAGCCATATGAGCATACTACACTAATTATTGTACTCTAACCAAAGCCACTCCATAATGGCACTGAGGCCATTCTTCCTATTGAGATCAAGTTACCTTCTCTATGTATCTTGTTGAAACACATCCTAAATGATCAAGATTACATAGTAGCTCACCTACTAGAGTTGGAGTTACTTGATGAAAAATGCATGGCTGATGTCAATAGCCTTCAAGCATACCAAAAAAGACTTTGTGGCCACTATAACCAGCGGGTCAAACATAAAGAGTTCAAGCTTGGTGATCTTTTTCTCAAATATAACCAAAATAACACCACAATTGAGAAGAAGAAGGGCAAGTTCAAACCCAATTGGATAGGCCCCTATATCATTGTTGCAAATTATGGCTCTAGGGCATACAGGCTTGCTACATAGATGGAGATAAACTTGATGAGTTGATGAACATCATACACCTCAAGTGTTATTTCACTTGAGAGACTTGAAGTATTGTTTATGAGGCTCGTTTACATTATACCATATCATGATCTTCTTTGTACATTACACTATACCATTTTGCCATACCTTCCCTATTGACCAAAGTTGTTTTTACCCTCCCTTCTAACCCCTTTGACCTTGGTTCCATTCCATTAGTTATTCGGACACTTTCAACGAGATGATTCAGATAAAGTTTGAGTAATTGATTCAATATTCTGGACAGAGGCAATATCTTGGACTAGTATGACAGTGATTTGGTAGTTGCATTCTTCATTTATTATTTTATTTCATTTTGAGTGTTACTAATTATAACCGCCTTTGGGAAAACTAGTCTCCCATTCTGTGCTACTAATTATAACCACATTTGAGAAATTTAGTATCATTGAGTTATGCTATTATTTTCTAATTATAACTGCTTATAGACAAATTAGGAACAACACCTTTATCATTCATTGCCATATCACCTTACCATTCTTATGTCGTACCATGCCATTTTCCTAATTTAAAAACTTGTTGCTACTCAATCAAATTCATCCGTTTTAAGGCAAAACTACAGTGACTTGAGGTCCCATCTTGGGACTATGTAGGTAGTGCTTGATTCATGTTGAGGTCAGCTTAGTCACCCTTTAGCCACACTCTCACCATTTTGCGAGCTCTTTAAGTTTGAATGCTCTTGCCATTTTACGAATTGGATCATTTAATATCTTGTAATTCTCAAATCAAGTTAAGATGCTTCAAAAATTAAAAAAACATTTGAAAGAGATCTAACAAATCTTAAAAATCACAAAATCATAAAAATTGGCTTACAATCTCCATGCAAGACATAAAGCCATCGAATTTTTTGGGATGGGCCATCTTGTTTATTCAGTTTATTTTTAGACCACCTTGGTCTTTTTCTTTCCATTTTTGGGAGAACTATATTGGCCTAAGGTTCGCATGAACTATGTAGGTAGCACTTGGATACATGGGGTATCTTGAGTTAGCTCGACTGTAACTTATTTTCTTTTTTGACCACTTATTTGCTTTAAGGATCTTGAGACTCCTAATTATTTCACAAGTGACCATTTGTCCTTCAGTTTCTCCATCTTTATTGGCCTTACCTTGATGCTCCCACCATTTTTCAAGTTCATATTGTGAGCATTATGTATTTGACTTTGATACATTGATGACCACTCAACTTCATATAATACTCTTATTATTTTGTGAGACTAATCCTATTCCTCTACAACATAATCAAGTTTCTTTCATCTTTTCTTCTATCCCATATCCTAAGAGAACTACATTTAGCCTGAAGTTTATGTTGGACCTTACGTCCATGGAACTATGTAATCAATGTCCAGTTGTCTATGCATCAAGAATTAGCTTGACTGCCCCTTCATTTTCTTCTATTCCCTCCCCACTTTATTTGTTTATTTTGTTGTCTCTTATAGCCTAGGGGCAATGTCTATCATTTTGTTTATACCATTGCCTCCCTATAGCCTAGGGGCAACCTTGTGCCATTATTATTGTGTTGTTATACCTGTGTCGTTGTTGTCTAGCTTAGGGGTCACCCTTTTACCAAGAATAACACTTCTATTACATATGTATGAATAATTTGTCTTTTGTTTACATGAACATTGTAATTAACCATTATTTGTATTTATTTCATTTTAACATCGTTGTTTTGTTTTGTTCACTTTCTGTTTCGTGATGTTTTGTTGTGCTTTTAGTTTATTAGTGTTTTTGTCTTTATGTTTGTTTGTTTATTTACTTGTTTGTTTGCTTTCATTGTTGTGTCTTGACTTTGTATATTTGCATTCATTGCACGATTCCTTGCGCATTATACTTCAGTCCAATCATATTCATGCATCAACATTATCATCATGTTTTTTATCATTAGCACATTATTTTCATTTATTTATCATATCGCATGTCAGTCATTGTGCATATTTTAGCGAAGTTATCATGGTGTTTTATATCATGATACATATCATCATGTGTTACAACAAAAATCAGCTCAAAAAATCTTACAAGCACTGATGTTGCAATACTTCACCTTGGTCACTTGAAAAATTCCTTATCTATCCAAATCATTTCTCAAATACAAAGTAATTAAATCATGAAAGAATTTTAATCCTTGCTAGTTAGGATGTGCATCTCCATACTAACAGGTTGCCCAAATTCACCTTTCTCCTCTTACTAGCTTACTCTTACTCCATGAGTACGGATTTAGTACATAAGCCTCATTTTTTAATTTGCCACATTCTTCCACACTGCAATGTCAATGATTATAACCACTTATGGGTAAATCAATGTGTTTCAATCTATATAGATGTTAATGATTACAACTGCCTTTGGGCAAATCATTATCTTTATTTAGCCCTGTAGGGGCATGTTTTCATTCTACTAATGATTTTAACCGCCTTTGAAAAAATAATTGTTTTCATTTTGCTAATGATTATAACTGCCTTTGGGTAAATCATTATCTTTTTTCCTTGTTATGTCGATGATTATAAGCACTTTAAGTAAATCATTCTTTTTATCTGCCCAACTAAGGCATCTCATTATGCCACTGATTATAAACCACCTTTGGGCAAATCAGTCTTATCCACCCACCTTTACCTTTTGGTTCGATCATTTTTCTTCTTTCGAAGGATCAATCACTGACCTTTTTCATTGATCGCTTCTTCGAGGGGGCATCTAGAGCTCATTCATTACTTGTTGGGGCATTAGACATACATGACCCTTTAATTATTTGAGAAGACGTTACTGTGCCTATAGATTGCAACACCTTTCCAAACATGGATAAATTGTAGACACCCCATTCTGGCCACAACTAAATTTTGATCAAACTTCAAACTGATTCTACCAAACATTACAAATTAAGTATAAGAATCACTGAATGTCACAATTTCATCCACAAACTATTCATCAATACTTAAAATCATGTTGAGGCATCCCTATTTAGGGCATTATCTCGTACACAACAATAACGTCTCATGATTTCATCTCTAATCACCTTGCAACCTAACAATTGGTCATTTGGCCTATGGACTGATTAAGTGAGACACTTGATCAAATCTTAAAAGAGTGAAAAAGGTAATCAAAATAAATCAACTAATTAAACTAGATTAAATACTTAGCTAAATTATCAATTTGTAATTAATGAATATCTAAAAATAGAAATTTAAAAATTCAAAATATCAAGCCTTTCCATCATTACCTTTATGAGTTGTCAAGCTCTCCCAAAATATCTAATTTGAGAGCCATTACTGGTAATTAAAAATCATAATTATATGATAACTTTTAACTGAACTCACCTAAGGTTATTTTGAACTCATTCCATGTTTAAACTTATTCTTAACTCACCTTGGATGAAAGTTAATTTTGGATGCTATAAATACAAGGCCATACCTATTGATCTCGAAGCTTTGATAGTATAGTGTTATTATGCAGGGTTTCCCCCAATAAACTTCATCAGTACAATGTCCCCTGACAAATTCTTTAGCCAACTAGTCGAACCAAGGTGCTAAGGAAAGGTGAAGCAAATGAAGCTCCATTGATGAAGATTTCTTGATGCACAAAGTCGAGCAAACCAATTCACCAAGTTATTTGGAGCTATAAGGAAGGTAAAAGAATGATTTTTTTTGTGTATTATAGTTGTGTTTTCATTACATACTTGTTACCTATGCTCTCCCTAGTATCTAGACTAGAGGTGTTAGCGTTTAGTGTGTTATTTTTATTTTGTTTTATTGGACTAACACTATACTAACCTCCCCTTTACGTATTCCTTGTTCACAATCATACGCTGGTTGCAAGGAATCAAACATTAGACTTCGAGAGAATCAACTGAGTTTCAGAGGGCTCCTTAAAGGTAAACAAAAAAAACCTTTGGCAAGGTTGTAGATTTCAGAGACATATACCCCTAGTGGCTCCTAATGGTTGTAGAGCCAATTGTAGAGGTAATCCTCCAAGGGGATGCAACTAACAAAGTAAATAATGATAGAACAATTTTCATACCACTTACAACATTGATCAACAACAACAACATGAATACTTATCTCCGGAAGGGAGGGGAGTAGAGGGATTACCTCGTCGTAAACTTTTAGAACAAACTTTTAAGTTCGTTTGAGTGCTATTAGCTTCGTTCCCTGCATTAACAAATGTAGTAAAATGCAAAGATGCCATAAATATAAGGCCTCCCTGCCAAAGGCGATGGATCAAGCACAATTAATACGCTGCAACCCTAATAAACCCTATAAACTTTGCGATGTGAA
The DNA here is from genome assembly GCA_037957365.1 of Torreya grandis. Lineage (NCBI taxonomy): Eukaryota > Viridiplantae > Streptophyta > Pinopsida > Cupressales > Taxaceae > Torreya > Torreya grandis. Next base: position 680,758 of record JARHVA010002573.1, read on the forward strand.
ACAAGAAGACCAAAAATACAAACAAATAAACACAAACTAAAAAAAAACCCTAATAAAAAATTATAATTATTTTTACTTAAAAATTTGAAATAATGAACAAGTTCGTAAAAGTACTTAAATATTCATTTTTATAGAAAATTCTATTTAATGACTACGTAAAATGAGCTATCAAATGTTCAATATAATAATGACATATGATTACAAATAAAATAAGATTTTTAAAAAAAAAGTCCCAACACTTTTACAAAGTCAGCAAGATGTATGGAAGCGACATTACCCGACCCTTCCCATGTCAATATCCACTGCCTCCCCCGAAAGGTAGCACCAAACACGTCATTGACTGCCATTTATTTGCACCGACGTTCTTCAAGTGTGAACGCGGGTTAACAAACGTAAAGGGGAAACACTGACAAAAATAAGAGAAGACTCCAGCTTATATTTTTGACTTGGAACACAGTTTTGACGTCCCGTAAATGCACGCTTCGACTGCATTTAGCATTTCTCTCGAGTCCGCAGGATGACAGCGGAGCGTTCGTCCTGACATTATTGCCCGTCAGACTCAAATTCTCACGTGGGGCATTTTAATAAACTTAGGCGTCGCTTTCCGGTTTATTTAACAAACGGATATAGACGCCAAAAGCAAATACCGGGCAAATAGTCCTTCCGTTTTTTTCTGACTTTTCAAATCTGGTACTACCAGTTAACAAGCAGGAGATCGATTCTCAACCACTATTTATTTGACAAGTATATAAAAAAATTCCAATCACTAAATAGAATCTTTAATTTTTATAGAAATAAGTAAATTCGAGTCAAAGATTCTTGTAGTTTTGGCGGAGTAAACCAAGAGATCCAAGAATCTCTGTTACATTATAAGTAGCGTACAAAGCAGCGTAGCCACACGGCCTGAAATTTGAAATCTAATTTTGGATCCTCCTGTAGATCAAATTATAGAAGAAATAAAGGTAAGGAATCGTAGTTGTAGCAGTACGGGAATTGTAGCTTTCAAAAATAAATGATAAAAAAGGCTAGGTAATGTGGCAGTGCAGAGACGAAAACAAGAAAATAAAGGAAAAACGTTTGCTTGAAAGAAGATTTTATTCTGTATTCCGAAATTAGGGTTTCAATTTTGTTGAAAGATATGTTGAATCAGAGATTGTTGTTGAAACAGGAGGGAAGGGAGGTTTCTTCTGTTTGCATGGGGTTTCAGGACGAAGCAAGCGCTGGAAACGCGGCTTTGCATGACATCACTGTGGTGGACTCAGGACACGCCCGTTTGAACCAGCTCGGTTACAAACAAGAGCTCAATCGTGATCTCTCGTACTCTACTACACCTTCAATTGCTTCGGAAAATGCGAAATCAGTATTTTTTTTTTTTTTGCATGAATTTGTCAAAATTCTTTTAAGTTTTTTTAAAATTGAATAAGTTTCCTGTCAAAATTTCGAAGTTTTTTACTGTAGCCTGGTAATGCTTACGAAAATGCAAAATTAGTATCTGTTTAGCATGTATTTGTATTTAAATAAATTTGTGAATTTTTTAAAAAACTGTTTCCTGTTAAAATTTTGAAGTCTTATATTCTAATCTTTTATGCTCGGGAAAATGCAAAATTAGTTGCTTTATAGCATTTTCTTTTCCAATTTTGTGGAGTAGTTTAAATCATTTGCTGTTAACGTTACGAAGTCTTGTACTCTAACCTAATGCCTGGAGAAAAGAAAAACTAGTAGTCTTGTATTTGATAAATTTTGTGGCGTATTTCAAACCTAAAGACATTTCCTAAAAATTTGAAGTGCTCTACTCCTGTAAAAATGCAAACTTGGTAGTTTTTAAACATGAATTTGTTAGAGTCTGCGGTTTATTTTAAAGCTGAAAACATTTCCTGTTTGTGGCATATTTAAAAGCTTGAAGGCGTTTGCTATTAAAATTTTGCAATCTTGTACTTCACCTTTTAATTTTGCAATCTTATACTTCACCTTCTAATGCTTCACAAAATGCAAAAAATAGTATTTTTCAACATGGATTTGCTAAATTCCGTGAATATAAATATACTAAGTTTGCATTTTCTGAAGCATAACAGGTTAATAGGACTGCAAGAAAGTACATTTTAAATAATAATTTGAAAGAGAAAAATTAGATAAAACAAAAATACAAGAGCTAAGTTGTTGAGATCTTTTTCCTGACAATTTGTGACTCTGAGTAGACCAGTGGGTTTATTTGCACCTCTGAAATTGAAGTTGAAGAATGAAGTCGAAAGTTAAACCATGAAATAAAGAGTTGTGCTAACGATTTTTAAGAAGGCCAACTTTGTGGTGGGTCCTCTCTTTAATGAATAAAGCTACACATTTTTATCCTCATAATGAATAAGATCTCGTAGAAGGCCTTGATTTTCTCTAACGAGGCAAAACTGATAATGTGTATTGGAATATGTGTGGCCAACTTGTGGCTAGAATAACCTCTTACCTAGTCATATGATAATTTCTATATCTTCATATTGGCAATATTGTCAAACTATGGAGTATTGTCAAACTATGAAGTATTGTCGATCTATTGTTGACCTATGGTAGTATATATAGGAGATAGTGGTTAGTATTGGAATATCATATCATAAATTCTATTCTTATTGTAAGGTTGTGGGTGTTGCCCCTTCGAAGTGGTCCAGTCATATATTTTAAGTATACTCTGAAATTTGTATACTGTACTTAGATATGCTTATGAAGGCTTTAGTCTCTATGATAAAGCCCACTAATATGCCCCACATTTTGAGGTGCGATGAATACTGCAAGTCACTCATCTCAGAATAGAAATGAATTGTATCTTGTATAGAGATAATGTCATGTAAAAACATGTTAACATGTGGAGAGTATGTCATCATAATTATGTATATAGCATCAAGGCATGTATGCAACATATGTAATGCAAGGGCATATAAGTGGTATGTTAAGATAGATGCATCTATGAAGCACACAATAGTAATTGTCATTGATATAATAATTGAATAAGACTATGTAGTAAGGAGGTGCGTAATATAAATCATGGCACCACACACAAAGGGGGAAGTGCATTATATGGATCACGACACCTGCAAACATAGCAATCACACAAACTCAACACACAATGTTACACAATAGCATAGAATGCTACACATAAGGCCAAGGGGCTGCTTACAAGGGACATAAAGATATCGTTGGCAAGCAAGGCTAAGGAGCCGTAAACAAAGAGCAACTAATGCCACAAAAACAAGGCTAAGGAGCCACACACAAGGGGCAAGAGTGTTGCAACAAATGGGGCTAAGACAAATAAGGCTAAGGAGCCACGAACAGGCCAAGGGGCCACACACAATAGACAACAATAACTAGCATATCATGCCAAGTAACAACATTGAAGAAGCATAGAACAAGTGAAAACTTGTTTATATATATATATATATATATATATTGCATCATAGTAAAGTAGCATATTCAATGTAGCTCTGTGTAAGAAATGAGTAGCTAGCAAGGCATGTATAAGCAATCTATGTAGCTCAACATGGTAAAAAGTTCATAAAAAGATATAACCCATGAAAATGTAACCTATGGAAGTAGATGCCCCCAACATTAGCATGGCCCCTGGGTATAAGAAAGGTCCAACATCCACATGTCCATGTATGATTTGTATGTCCTGCATTGCACTCATATACCTCATCAAATGCATGTGCATGAAAAAAGAATACTCCATTTACCAAACATGTGATAGATAACACATGCAAAAAATGTAATCTAGCAACTCATGTCATCCTTAGTTCACTTGATTTTTTAGTATTTTCTTGTTTTTTTTGTATTTTTGAATTTATTTGGATATATGCAAAGGTGCTAACCAATTATTCCATCAATGGGATAATCATGGGAGGTGCCTGTATCATATGGTGCAAGGGTTATCCTTCACGAACGAAATTTAATAGGTTCAGGTGTATTGAAATCTGAAAAGGAATCAGGTGTTGTAATGTAACCATCGTCCTCGTTTCTCATAGAATCCTGTGTATGATGAGTGACTCTAGAAGTCCTAGGACTCTTTGGAGTCCGCTTCATAGTAGGAGAATGCATAGTTGCATACATTTGTTGTGGAACACACTAAATTGTTTCATGGGACTAACTTGTACATGCTGTAGTAGATAGGGGCCCCTAGGAATCCCAAATAGCTCTCTGATGTGATAACTATTGTGAAACTGACTTCCTTTGAGAATCAATTATTCTTCTCTACACTAAATGTACATATAGATCTTGGGTGGGTGCAATTATTGTTTGAATAATGATCCTTAATAGGAGTAATAACCAACTACAGTGGTGGTGGGGGTGGAGGAGGAGATACCACTGGTTGAAGAGGGTACTCATATTGAATACTTGAAACTATAACCACTACATTGCAATCTATATACTTGACATGTTAATGCACTGTAGATGGCATTGCATGGAGCTTCTGAATCAAAGGGTGTCTCAACAACATGTCAAAGGCCCCATTACTCGATATAATTAAGAATGAAGTAGCCCCTATGGCGAGGCGCACTTGAAGATGTAGTACAATAGTCTGAGGGTGTCCTATGTATGTCCATTAAACCCTTTGATCACTCTTGTAGTATTTTGTATATCCTTTTATGTGTATGCAAGAGAGTTGAGAAGTGTCATGATGTAAATATTTTTGCTTGAACCATTATCAACCATAACATTGTGTATGGGGTGCTCCTTGATGTGAGTTTGTATGGATAGTGCATATAAATCTAAGTCACCATCGACAAGCTCACTATCATCCAATGTAATCATATGTCGTTGTGGTAATATGCTCATAATTGTGTCAATAATCCCATCTATTGGATGACTATATGTTTCAAGAGGAGGATACACATGGTGTGTATGATGTACTTTAGAAGTATCCTTATTTTTGTTTCCTTATGCTTTGGAAATGGGTCATTTAAATATTTTCAACTTATAGTTCCTATTTGATTGGGGTTTGGAATCCTCTTACAGGGTGCTCAATTCAATAATATTGTCATCGATAAGATCTTGTATCTTGTGCCTTAGCTTAAAGCATCTATTTGTAAAATGTCCAACACATCAATGATAATCGCAATAAGCATTCAGATCATATCCACTAGGTAAAGGTTTGATTGTATCAACCACTAGTGGTGGAGGGAGAGATAAAAGGTTGCACTCAAGTAGGTTTAGTAGATATTTCTTTTGGAGGTTGAGGTAAGTGTGAAAAATGCTTCTTTTGTGGAGCAAGTAAGAGAAGCCTATTTGCAAGTTGTGATACTGTGTTAATTGGAAGCTTGTCTGCATTCTTGTTCTCATTTGATTTGCTCTTATAATTTAACTTGCTTTGAAACTTGGAATTTGAAGTAGTAGAAGGGGTGTACTTCAGCTTATCGAGTGCAACGAGCTTGACTTCATGATCTCTCACTGTATGGTGTAACTCATCAAAAGATTTGAATTTCTTTAATAAGATGGATTCATGAAGTGGTACAAACAAACTTTGCTTGAAGATATCTTATAACTCATTCTTTGTCATTCCTATTGGTCATATTAGCTAGCATGGTCTTGTATCGAAGTACATATTCACAGATTTAGTCATTGGACCTTGGCTTAAGTTTGGCAATTTGCGGATAAGAGATTTCTCATCAATGTTGATAGAGAAATGTGCTAGTATTTGACCGCCTAGAGGAAGGAAGTCACTAATTGACTGAGGTGGAAGGTCATAGAACCATCTTAAGGCATAATCTTTGATACTTTGTGGAAATTATTTGGTTAATAAATGGTTGTTGGTTGCATAATATAAGCATGCTGCATGGAAGGATTGAAGGTGTTGTTCCGGATCACCTTTTCCGTCATATAGTGGGAGCTTGGGAGCTACAACCCTAAAGGTAGGGATAAGCTGCTATTTCAAGAACTAATGGATTATGGAGCAAAGCATGTGAATCTAATGAATGACTAGCTCGAGATGTACCTTGCTCTAATTGCAACACATTATCTTGTAGAGCTCCAATAGTCTGCTATAGGGAATGTGTAGTTCACAGGGTAGAAGATGTAATATGTGTAGTCATCAAAGGATGGGAATAAGTCTCTTATGTAGGAATAGGCATGAAAATTTGTGGGAGGTCTTGTTTTTCCCCCACACCTTGGGTGGGCATGCATCACATGTGTAATCAGAGGTGTAGATGTAGGAACATTATTAATTGTAAAGGGTTCTTGTGCCTCAAATGTGGCAATCTTAGCTTGGTGATTGGCTTTGGACTTTAGGATTAGCTTTAAGAATCTATCCAAATCATGAGGGTTTTGGTTGATGCAGTTTCAAAATTGAGATAAGGCTTGAACTTATTGAGGGTCAACCCCATTAAGGTCATTAGGAGTAATTCTATCTTGGTAATCTTGGTTATCTTGATTATCATGTTCTATATTAGACATGTGAACATTATCATCCATTTGCACATGTTCATTGATAATTGCAACATCAAAAGAGGATGAAGAGAAAGGCATATTCATTGTACTTTCATTGGCCATTGTAGGTTAATTAATAGAAATCTGATTGTGTTCAATTTGCAAACCATTTAGTGTAGCACTTCGCCTTAGAGGAACAGGGGCACCAACCTTCTTAGGTGGCATAGGATAGAAACACGTGACTAAAAAGAAAGCTAGGGCCAAAGGATCAATTGTGCTTAGTGTTAAATAATCACAAATCAGATTTAAAAAATCAGGTTTGAAATGAGCCCTTAAGGTAAAAAAAATCTGAAACTCTAGAAGGAATGAAACCCTAAGGGAAACCCAGGGTTTGGAAATGTTTAAGCAATATATGGGTTGATGATTTGTTTGCCCTATTTTTTGATTAATGTGAATCATAATAGGTTAAACTTATAAAATTAATTCAGATTGTAATATATGGCAATCAAGCATATATCTGAGTGTAACTAATTGACACTGATCTGATAATACAATTTACTATATTTGAAAGTACTAACAAGGTCAAGATGCTTTGATTTGCTGTTTGATTGGTTGACTGTGATTGTGTTCTAATATCAGGAACATATTGGAAGTAGGCTTGTGATTTGTCCAGATCCAAAATTGATTGTTTGTGCACGTCGGGTCACTAATATCAGGGTTCGATCAAATTTGTCAGACCCAACTGACTTGAGGCTGACATTACTGTCCTAGAAGATTCTGCTTCCTTGAAACCCTAGGTCCGCTTGTGAAGGATGAAAAGTTGAAAACTGTGAGGAAGTGTAATTAGGCCGAGCTGACCCCAATCACCCCCTTGATGATTGACTGCTTCCTATGTATCCAATACTCTGAAGAGGGAAGTCAAGCCATGCATAGTTCTTCCCCTTAGTGTGATTTTGCAATTGTGCTTTTTCACTATATGCATGCACTTAGAAATATGGATTTGATCTTGACAATGTTGGCTCTTGACCTGGCTTGGTATGCTTCAGACTTGGTTGATGATTGCTCCTAGGGACCGATTTGAAATTTGGTAAGAATAGGGCAAATTTGCTCAATGTGTAGTAGTGTACTTGATACGTACTTGAGAATGCCAGAGGATTAATAATCTTGGCCTTGATTTACATTCATATGCACTCAATTAGGTAATTTCTCACACCACCAACATGCTAGGTGAATGAGCTGACCTATGGGAATGATTTGATTTTGAAAAATAGCAGTTGCTAGGCGAAGCATGGTAATGTCACACTTAGGCAATAACGATTCCTTGCACCATTGATATGCTAGGTGAATGGGCCGACCTGTGGGATTGATTTGATTTTAAAAAATAGTCGTTGCTAGGTGACGGACAATAACATTAGCATCAGGACAATAACGTCGACATTACTGTCTGGGAGACATGGATGCAAATGTGGTGATCTAGAAATGTCTGAGTAGGATATTTAATTGATTTAGCATAGATTGAGAGGTTCATGTAGGTGGCTAATAGAAACGTAGAATGGATCGGGCTCATAACTAGCATGCAGGTGTGTGGTAATAGTGAGTTGTTTGTAGACACACAAGTCATGTAGGATAAGTGTAGGTCAAGATTGACATTGCCAAGTGTCAAATACAAGATTTTAGTGTCTACAGTAAGGAAAACGTGCAAATTTGGATATCTGCATGAACATGAGAATGTGTAAAATGATACAACCTATTTGATGCAATGGGCTGCTCATACATGTGCTTCTCAAACTTTGGTCTATATCCCCCCTTAATGAGTGAAATACCTCCACACTTGCTCATACAAATGAGGTTAGTTCCCTTCTTGCTTCTTTCAACAATGGAAACCAAAAAATAATCTGGAGGTGCTTACCTATACATGCTGATCAACATCTTAGCTATGCAAAGCTCTATGCAAGAAACCGATATTGAATTCTTACCATTACCCACTTACAATGGTGATGAGGGCCTGTACCGGTAGTTCCGTCTTGATGGTTTCCATCTTGGATAGCTCTTAAAATGAATGCAAATAAAAATTTGAGTTTTGTGACTATCCTTCTAAGGATTTATATCTTATCATGTTTACCTCTTGGTAATGGTGATGGGTGCTCTTCATTGGGCTCCTCCTCGATGGATTCCTCCTTAGATAGGTGAGCCTCTTTATTTGCTACTTCTTGGTTTGCAGGTGCTTGGACAACTTCCCTCTTGCTTGTAGATGCCTCTTCCTTCTTAGAATGTTCCTTGCAATTTTTTGGGTAAAGTTGTAGATGAAGCTCCCAACGTTTTGTATGCCAATGCGCACTCATGTTGCAACGAGTGCAATGATTCTTTCCCTTTTTCTTGGACAACATGCCCCTCTTGCCCTTCTCCACATCCTGATTTGGATAGTGGTCTTTACAACTTGCATCCTTCCTCTTGAAGTACATATGCTTCTTGTTGTTGGATTTCTTCTTCCAACACATGGCTACACAATGGTTATTCATTCCACTAAAAGAACACAGATATGTATCCCAGATTTTTTGTGCTACATGGCCACTCTTATTACAATTAAAACAAACAATGGAAGACTAGTGCTTCCTATTCCTTCTTGGGTTGCCCTTTGTGCGAATATGGTGAAGTGGTAATGTGTTACCTCCTCCTTTGGGATGCTCTCCTCTCTTGGGAGATACTTTTCATTCGTCCTTGATGCTTTTCCCATTCTCGAAAGGCCGGCTCCTCCTTGGATTTAGTTTCCATTCACTCACATGGTCATGGAGTGAAAATGTTCTATCTTCTCCTTCGTGGAGTTGCTGCCCTCTTCTTGGAGACTCTTCTTTGGCCTTTTGAGGTGGCACAATGCTTTCTTCCTCTTCATGATAGACCTCAACATTCTTTAGAGAATCAAACTTCTCATTAGATTTGACAAAATATATGATGCCAATACGTTGCATGGGCTGTTTTTGTTGAGCTAGTGGCTTGGGCTTTTTAGCTTTTTAAGCTTGTCTTGCTTCAGCTATTTTGGAGCATTCTCTATTCTTTCTTTGCCACTAACATATCCCAAACTTGCGTATTGAGGCTTTACTCAACCTTTATGGGATTGATCATTCCTTGGCCATTGATTCCAAGGCCCTTTCCATCATAACCCACATTGGTTAGCAACTTAGATCCAAATCCCTTAGTATACTTCTCAAATGCACCAAAGGAAGCATCTAGATCTAGATGGGCAGAAATAGAATATGGTGGAATGCTTATTTTGCATACCTCAATCATGGTTTGTGCATCTTTGGTAGAGGATGGTCTCTTTTGCATGGTAGACTACTCTCTCTCCTTCATTTCTCCACCATCATCTTGGACCTTTGCCAACATCTCTTCCTTGGTTTGCAACTCAAGTTGCCATTTTTCAATGATGCCCATGAGATATTCTCTATGGCTCATCAATCTATCTTACAGATCTTGATGCTCATCTTCCAAGTGTTGCAACATCTTGCTTAATTCAAAGTTTTCCATTTGAATTTTCCAGTTTGTATCTTCAAGCTCTTGAAGTCTTTCTCACTTCAAAGCTTTGCCCATGGTGAAACTTTGGCAACCAAGAAACTTGCACTTCCTTGTTAATAAACACATATAGAAGACTATATAACACAATGTGGAAATATGTTAACAAACCCTTTTAAGGCAAAATGAAAGCTTGCTTTGATACCATCTGATTCATAATCGACATGGATATTCCAGAGCATGACTCACCAAACACGGATTTATTCCAACAAGTGCTGTCTCCAAGTTCTATGCCATAAGGCAACACCCAAAATGCTTTAAGATGTATTCCAACTCTTATGACTATCATTTATAGCATACATAAGAATATACAACCCTTCACATGCAATCCCCACATACTACATCCATTGCATGCATTCCTTTACACTCTACCCATGCTACTACTCCATACATCCATTGACTGCAATTCAATGTGCTTGTATAAAAGTGCAAAACAAATGCAAAGTTATTTAACCTTTAAGAACAAGTACTATGCTTATGATAGATGAGTCAAGCTCTCTTAAGTGTTTGAGATAATAGACTAATTGTAGGAATTGAAACATGCAATCAAAGGAAACAAACACATCAACAAAAAGAGATAACATAACATTAACTTGAAGAAACTCAATGTGAGAAAACTCCAACAAGAGTGCTATACTTCCTCATTTTCACTATGTTCTGCAGTTTACAAACTCATGCCTTCTTGGGCTTACAAGGGCACCAACTCCTCAATGGCTCCTACACTTATAATAATCTCTGCACTCTTCAATATATGACTTGCTTCTTCATCAAGAGAGACTACTGAACTCAGCCATCTCAGCTGTGTAGTCCTCAACTTAGATATGCTCTGCCCTTGACTACCTTCTTTGCACTTCACAAAGCTCTCATTTGCTCACTGTGCTTCTTCTGCTGTCAATTTTCCATCTCTGATCATTTTATGTTTGAACCCACTCATGAATGAATCAATGACTGAATTCTATGAACTCTATAGGTTCATTTATACACACGAACATCCCTCAGGCTCAAATCAGGAACCTAAGTGTCGGAAACTGAAGACAAAACATCCCCCATGTCACTTCAACGTATTGTAATTGAAAAATGTGGCGGCACTGGGCCTTTTTCTAATAAGGTTTTTCTTGCCATGGGAAAATGTCTTGCAACTATGGGAGGTCATAACTTTTGCATACGGATTCGTATTGACATGCAGTTTTTTTGAACTTGCATGATTTTTTGAGAGGAATCTAAATATGTACTCAAAAAGTATTTTTGATGCAAACCATATGCTGATTTAATCCTTGTATCAGAAACTAGTCGTTTTCTGGACACTGTTAACCTTATTTGACAGTCAATTGTCTTACCAATTGAATTTGATGATGACCTTGATCCAAAATTCAAATAAAAAGTGCACAACAAATATCTTTTTAGCATGATTGTTTTTCCATTACGTGGTGTATTTTAAAGCCAAATTGCCTTTGCCTCTCAAACTATAAACTTTTGAATGCTGTGTAAGCGCAAGATATTTAGCTTCTTATCACAGATTTTGTTTTGTCATGCGGAGTATTTTAAAGCAAAGCGATCAATATTTTGATGTTATTTTTTGTTTTCGTTCTTTAATTTCTAAATTTTAATGCTTAGGAGAATGCAAAGTCAATAGCTTTTTACCATGTATTTGTCTGTGGATTATTTTAAAGTAGAAGAGCTTTCCTATCCAATTTTGAACGTCTTTGCATAGCTTGTTTTGTGCTTTCTAATGCTTTTGGAAAATGAAAAATCAATAACCACCTTTCAGCATGGATTTCTTCAATTTTGCAGAAATTTGAATATGGAGGATCTCTTTTTTCAAAATTTTGTTCTCTATGTCTTATTAAATTGCTGCTGCATCTTGAGAATAAGTTATTTTTTTTGTTATTCCTTTGTACAGGGTATTATCCAACTTTGCATTTTCGTTTTCAATTATATCAATTTTGACTGGCATAACAACTCTGTATACCACGGGGCTGACATATGGAGGTCCGGCGACTATGGTATATGGATGGCTGATTGCGGGTTGTTTTACTTTGTTTGTGGGTCTTGCTATGGCCGAAATTTGCTCTTCTTATCCTACTTCCGGGGGTCTCTATTACTGGAGTGCCATGCTTGCCGGAAAGGAATGGGGGCCCTTTGCGTCATGGATAACAGGCTGGTAATAATTTTTAACCTTTAAAGCTACGATATTCAACTTTTATTTCTTAATAACCCACCATACAGAGTGTTCTTGATGTTGGTATTTATTTCATATTAGACAAGGCATTTAAATTATAGAATAAAAATAATCAGTGCGGCTATTGTGTTTTATGATTGAATTTTTTCAGGGTTTGATTATCTAGTGGAAAAGTCTACTAGCCTAAAAACGAAAATCATGATTGCCAAACTAAGAACCAACTCATATGAACTATACAGGCGAAACTGGTAGATGAACTCTCTCATAGACACCTTGGCAGCAAAAAATCTGCTAGTCATTTAACTTAAATGAAGTAGAAAACGAAATAAATTGCCCACTATATGATGATATTAGGCAACATTTTATAGATACTTGCAATCATAATCTAGTACATTAAATCCGAAATCAAGACAACCAAAAAAATCTTGGTGAATTTATTTAAAAACTAAACACGTTTAGAAACAATTTTCTAAACTAGTAAACACACTTTGATAGGTCATACAGACCATTTTGCGTGTAATGGCATTATAAGACAGCTGTTCTTATGTTTATGTGGTGCAAATTTTCCATGTTCATTAAAAGGGCCATTGACTCTATCCGGCATATATTCGGCACAAGCCATTGACAATAACTGTTATATGGTAGGCACAATGACTCCATGACTCGACAAATCAGACATTTGCAACAGAAAATCAACACAAGTCCATATGCACAGGATTAGGTCCTTGAATGGATAAAATTTAGAGGGGAGGGCTGGCCTTTAACAATGGATTTTTCCGTAAACATGACTTGCTAATAAAAAATTCTAATGCTTCTCGCTTTCAAGAATAGTGATTGTTAATCAGATGCACTGTAAAATGAGGGTCTGCTATTGATTTTTGCCCATGTTTTGAAGGATAAATTTTACTGTAGGTTTCTGTTCGGAGGGTTGAAATATCACAAACCTTCCTGTTGAGGGAAAAGACCTTTGAAAGGCTTTTAAATCTTCAATTTATGCACCCGACCTTCCCCAGAAATAATTGAAAAGACCTTTTTGATTGCCATATTGTCAACTATTTTTCCTGAGTGCAGATAAAGTTTTAGATATCCATAGAGCTGTCAATCTAATGCTTCAACATCTATCAGCAAGACGATTTTAAAATTATATTGACATAAGTTATTCAAGATGGCTATCAGGGAATAAAGTTTGCACTGAATATTGTTTCACAGTATTGTTGCATAATGATTTTCATGGGCAAATGAACAAAGAATGCCACATTTATTAGTAACATCTAATACTTTTAAACCCTGAAATGTGGTTTATGTGCTGTGCAGGTTTAACATAGTTGGTCAGGTTGGTTAAAGCACACCGTTCCCAACAGTGAAACGAGTTTGATATTTGGTGATAAGGATCTATAACCAATCGGAGTTGAATTCTTTGGTTGTATATTTAGTTTTTACCTTAGCAATACACATGGGTTACATTATATGACAGGCTGTTTGATGGTCGGTTATTGCTACTTATGGAAGACTCATTTATTTTGATATATTTATAATTACTAAGATTGTTTTTTTTACAGTGGGCAGTTACAACAAGTATAGACTTCTCTCTTGCACAATTGATTCAAGTAATTATCCTTCTCAGTACAGGAGGCAACAATGGCGGTGGATATAAAGCTTCCAAGTATGTTGTCATATGTTTTCATGGGGGGATTCTTTTATCTCATGCAATTCTTAATAGCCTTCCCATTACATGGTTATCATCTTTCGGGACGCTATCTGCTGCATGGAATGTTTTAGGTAAGCATCAGCATATTGAGGCTCACTGTTCTGAAAATATTTTCTTAAGGTTATTAATAGAAGCAATATTTCATGGGACAAATTCAATTTTTTGGGGCTAATTGTTTTTTTCTATTTTCAGGTGTTTTTGTTCTTATGATTCTTATACCTGTTGTTGCTCCGAAGAAGGCTAGTGCTAAATTTATTTTCGAACACTTCAACACTGATAATGGAGTTGGAATCCATAGTAAACCCTATATTTTTGTTTTAGGACTCCTGATGAGTCAGTACACTTTAAGTGGATACGATGCTTCTGCTCACATGGTAATATTTTATTTTTGTTACTACTTTTCTGTTTTTTTAACATGACATCCAATAAAAAGCAAGTAATATTAATGAATTTTCAACCTCTCAAGCATGCTATGTTTGCATAGAAAATAGATTGTCGTACTGCCTACCACTGTCAAATTCCCAAGAAAATAGCCATAATAATGATATATAATCCATAACTTGTTCTTAATATGAAGCTTAATCTCAAACATAAGCATCATAGAACAGAATGAGCAACTCACAGATTTTAAAAAAGCTCTAGACAGTACCATCCTTCTCCTAAGAATACTCATTGATTTAGCTCTCACTGGTTATACAAGCCTCAAACAAGACAAAGTCAAAACTTAATACATTATTGACAAATATTTAATAAGGATTCCACTCCATTTAGATTACGGTAACTTCTCTGTAAATGCAACTATTAAACTACTTATACTATGACATTTCTTGGAGAATTCTAGACTCAAACCTACAACCAGCTCCATTTTACAATAGGGACATTATTCTGCCAATGACCAGTATTATTTTTTGTGGTTTTGTTCATTTCTACCTTCATCCAATGTTTTTTTTGTTTATCCGCTAAGGTGTGATTCCCCTCCTGGGTAGGTAGGGATAGCAAAACATCTTAGAATCAGCTCCAACATGAACAAACACAATATGCTTTCAAAGCAATGGAGCTTAATAACATACCCAATTTACTAAGTGTCAAAATAAAGTGCACACAATGGAAATGAAAGATAACAAGAAGAGAATAGCATAAACATAGGTTGGAGAATGAGACAAGGAAGATACCAAAACATCCCAGTAATCAGTAATGCTCAAGAGTATATGCTACAATGCAGAAGTTGCCACAATAAGAGCTCCTTTCAATATATAGACTTGCACGTAAAGCATGCAAGAATACAAGTGGAAGATTCTTTGAGTATTTAGGAGTACATCTGGAAGATTTCACGAAGCATACACAAGCACAAGTGGAAGATTCCATAAAGCACGCACAAGTGCAAGTGGAAGATTCCATAAAGAGTGGTACAAAACCAAATAGGAAAAAAGGAAAAACACCCACAATAATAACAAGGTATCACATAATCCCCCAATGACGGGGTCGGTAAAAATAAATCCAAAATGATGGGCTCAGTAAAACATAAAACCAAGTGTTGTTCCTAGACTACTTAAGTGGATTGGGAGGAATTGAACACGGATGCAGTTTCGAGTGGCAAACTAGGCCCGACTAGGGTCAAAGGAGTTTGTCGGATTGATAAGGAACAAGATTTTTTTTGTTTTAGTTGGAGCCCATGAAAGACCACCAATAACCTCATGGAGGCTCTTTCCTTGAAAACGGGCTTGGTTTAGTTGTTAATCTAAATATCCAAATGATAATAGTCGAGATGGATTCTTAGAGTTTGGCGAACAATCTTAATTCCAATAAAAGGTTGACAAATTGGCGTCTCTGACAAGTGATTGAGGATACCCGTAGACTTCTTAGGCAGTTCGATGTGCATTTCATTGGTTATATTCCATGGGACGGAAGTGGATGTTTGACCATCTTTCTAAGTCGGTGGTTTCTCTTGACTTGGAAGTGGAATGGAGCAGTGGGGTGTTGCAATTGCAATTCCACAGTCTTAGAGCTGGCTTTCAAAAATTAATTGATGAGGAGGCTAGGGATTGATTCTCTTGGTTATGTTGGGTGACGACGATGGGGTATGCTCCCAATGATCTATGTTATATTGTGTTATTGGCTGGATATATTCATGTTAATCTCAAATACTTTGAAGCTCTTAGGTTGACTTTATTATTTTTTTGGGTATGCCAAGGCAGTTAGTGTCTGTCTTGGGCTAACTGGGTTTTTGTGATCGGTAGATGTTATTGTTCTATTGCTTGTTGGAAATAAAATAGAGTGCATTGTTAATTTGTTATTCGTTTTTGATATTATAAATACGTAACTATTTTCCATTTGAAAAAATAAATTAAGGTATCACATAATAAGCCACATAATGGCTATTTATGTTGCCTAAATAAATATTTCATCAACATCTTTTATAATATTGATAATAGTATTTACCAAGAGACAATAATATATTTATGCAAGGTGTCATTACACAATCATTGTCCATAATAATAGCTTCTTTAAGCCCTAAAATGTTTTAAAACTTGATTTGTTTGGATTTGGTTTATGTTGCCTCAAAGATGTTGGTAATTTTGGTTTTGTCCTACAATATTCCAACTGAACAACTTTACCTGGATCAATGGGAAAATGTAATGATGATAGAACTCAATATGCTTTAGTTCGTGCATAAAAACATGATTGTTTAGCCAAGTAGATAAGACTTTGATTATAACATCGTAGGAGTGTGGGTTGTTTCTATCACAGCCTAACTCATCAAGGACCCATTGAATTTACTATGTCGCCACAACATGCTGCGAATACTAAATTGATGTGCCATTCGTTGTTGGTCATGATGATACTTTTACTTCATATGAAATTATGCTGAATGGTTTGTAATTTGGGCAAGAATATTTGAATGTGCTTCAAAAGCTTGGTCACCTTCTTCATATCACTACCCACCATTGTTTTTCGTCCATTCTTCTCGAATCCCAAAGGAGTCTCAAAGTGAGATTGGTCAGTGGATCCATGCACTGTAACCATGGTAATGTTGAAGATAGGGACTGTTTTCATTGATCCACATCCCTTCTCAGGGATATGTCTCCCCGCTGAGGCGATCATCGCCCGCCACGTGTTCGACCAGAAATCGCCTCGAGTGCTTCGGTGGCTAGCCATATAGGGGTCTGGAAGAGGACCCAGATCACTCCGGAGCTTTTGGCGTGACGGCCAATCCTTTTATTGGTATCAGAGCTAGGTCTCGAGGTCGAGACCCGTGGAAGCTAGTGGGCATGATCCACATCCCTTCTCAGGGATACGTCTCCCCGCTGAGGCAATCATCGCATGCCACGTGTCTGATCGGGAATCGCCTCAGGTGCTTCGGTGATTGGCCATATAGGGGTCTGGAAGAGGACCCAGATCACTTCGGAGCATTTGGCGTGACGGCCAGTCCTTCTATTCATGATCCACATCCCTTCTCAGGGATACGTCTCCCCGCTGAGGCGATCATCGCACGCCACGTGTTCGACTGGAAATCGCCTCAAGTGCTTCGGTGGCTGGCCATATAGGGGTCTGGAAGAGGACCCAGATCACTCTGAAGCTTTTGGCGTGACGGCCAATCCTTCTATTGGTATCAGAGCTAGGTCTTGAGGTCAAGACCCGCGGAAGCTGGTGGGCATGATCCACATCCCTTCTTAGGGATACGTCTCCCCGCTGAGGCAATCATCGCACGCCACGTGTCCGACTGGGAATCACCTCGGGTGCTTCGGTGACTGGCCATATAGGGGTCTGGAAGAGGACCCAGATCACTCCGGAGCTTTTGGCGTGACGGCCAGTCCTATTGGTATCAGAGCTAGGTCTCAAGGTTGAGACCTGCGAAAGTTGGTGGGCATGATCCATATTCCTTCTCAGGGATACGTCTCCCCGCTGAGGCGATCATCGCATGCCACGTGTCCGACTGGAAATCGCCTCGGGTGCTTCGGCGGCTGGCCACATAGGGGTCTGGAAGAGGACCCAGATCACTCCGGAGCTTTTGGCGTGACAGCCAGTCCTTCTTTGGTATCAGAGCTAGGTACCCGCGGAAGCTGGTGGGCATGATCCACATCCCTTCTCAGGGATACGTCTCCCTGCTAAGGCGATCATCGCACGCCATGTGTCCGACTGAAAATCGCCTCGGGTGCTTCGGTGGCTGGCCACATAGGGGTCTGGAAGAGGACCCAGATCACTCCGGAGCTTTTGGCGTGATGGCCAGTCCTTCTTTGGTATCAAAGCTAGGTCTCGAGGTCGAGACCCGCGAAAGCTGGTGGGCATGATCCACATCCCTTCTCAGGGATACGTCTCCTCGCTGAGGCGATCATCTTACGCCACGTGTTTGACCGAAAATCGCCTCGAGTGCTTCGGTGGCTGGCCACATAGGGGTCTGGAAGAGGACCTAGATCACTCCGGAGCTTTTGGCGTGACGGCCAATCCTTCTTTGGTATCAGAGCTAGGTCTCGAGGTCGAGACCTGCGGAAGCTGGTGGGCATGATCCACATCCCTTCTCAGGGATACGTCTCCCTGCTGAGGCGATCATTGCACGCCACGTGTCCGACCAGAAATCACCTTGGGTGCTTTGGTGGCTGGCCATATAGGGGTCTGGAAGAGGACCCAGATCACTTCGGAGCTTTTGGCGTGATGGCCAGTCCTTTGGTATCAGAGCTAGGTCTCGAGGTCGAGACCCGCGGAAGCTGGTGGGCATGATCCACATCCCTTCTCAGGGATACGTCTCCCCGCTGAGGCGGTCATCGCACACCACGTGTCCGACCGGAAATCGACTCGGGTGCTTCGGTGGCTGGCCATATAGGGGTCTGGAAGAGGACCCAGATCACTCCGAAGCTTTTGGCATGACGACCAGTCCTTCTTTGGTATCAGAGCTAGGTCTTGAGGTCAATCTCCCATACCCTAGCGCAGCTCTAACCATCATGCCAAAAGCTCCGGAGTGATCTGGGTCCTCTTCCAGACCCCTATATGGCCATCCACCGAAGCACCCGAGGCGATTTTCGGTCGGACACGTGGCGTGCGATGATCGCCTCAGTGGGGAGACGTATCCCTGAGAAGGGATGTGGATCATGCCCACCAGCTTTCGCGGGTCTCGACCTAGCTCTGATACCAAAGGATTGGCCGTCACGCCAAAAGCTTCGGAGTGATCTGGGTCCTCTTCCAGACCCCTATATGGCTAACCACCGAAGCACCCGAGGAGATTTCCGGTCGGACACGTGGCGTGTGATGATCGCCTCAGTGGGGAGACGTATCCCTGAGAAGGGATGTGGATCATGCCCACCAGCTTCCGCAGGTCTTGACCTCGAGACCTAGCTCTGATACCAATGGACTGGCTGTCACACCAAAAGCTCCGGAGTGATCTGGGTCCTCTTCCAGACCCCTATATGGCTAGCCATCGAAGCACCCGAGGCGATTTTCGATCGGACACGTGGCGTGCGATGATCGCCTCAGCGGGGAGACGTATCCCTGAGAAGGGATGTGGATCATGCCCACCAGCTTTCGCTGGTCTCGACCTCGAGACCTAGCTCTGATACCAAAGAAGGACTGGCTGTCACGCCAAAAGCTCCGGAGTGATCTGGGTCCTCTTCCAGACCCCTATATGGCTAGCCACCGAAGCACTCGAGGCGATTTCTGGTCGGACACGTGGCGGGCGATGATCGCCTCAGCGGGGAGACATATCCCTGAGAAGGGATGTGGATCAGTTAGTGGTGTACAATCTTTAGCTTCAATGTTGGAAATCAGTCTCTTGATGATCCGAATCCCAAGAAATATCCAGGGGACAACACCCTAAATGAGAATCTAGATGTGGAGTATGCTCGTACGAAAGCAATATTAAACAATATTAACAGTAGAGAAAATAATAGAACTAAAACAAAAAGTTTTATTGACCTATGCATTCTGTGTATGGCATACTCTCGAGGGAGATGTATGGATATTTATCTTCTACTATTTGATGTTATATACTCATGTAAATATGTATACATAATAATACAAAGTTGTGAAGGATTAAAGAACTGTTATTGAAGTTGAAACAATTGAGATTCCATGTGTGACTCTTCGCCTTTTGACGGTTGAGTTGAATCATATTGAGGGCTTTGCTCTCATCAAATTAGACGCAACAATGTTGTCAGTGCGTGGTAGTATCACACAGTGGGAGATGATCTTAGCAGTGTGGCCTGTAGGTGTTTGGGACCTTGATAAATTTGTTGGTGAAGATCACATAAGGTTTGGTTTACACATGGATGGTGCAATGTCCGATCTTCCTAGACTGTAGTGGGCCACTATAGGAGTGTGTGCGGCATATGGCGGAGATTGATTGAAGGTCTTGGAGATACCGCGAACTCTAAATGTGGTTTTGGAGTACTATAGATTGTTGAATAGGGGCAACAATTACCGAAAGCTATGATATTAGCTTGGCGATATCACTGGAACTATCTTTGGAGAATCCTCCTAGATCGTTGGAGGCTTCTTCCAATGAAATGTACATCCTCTCTTAGAAAAAACATTATTTGATGTATTTTGGAAATGAACTTGCATAGTTTGCGAGTTGCTCCTAGAAAATTGGACACCTCACTCATATTCATTGATTTCTGCCACCTCTCAATGGCATAAATTTTGGCAAGACCTATATTCGCTTCTACCCCACCCCCTAAAAATCCCAAGTGCACAAGTGACTGTTGCGCAAACTCGCGCTTCAATTAAACTCTTAGTTGATTTTGATGCAAGGCTTGCAACACTTGCTCCAAATGATACATGTTCTCTTCCCACATCTCATTGAACAAAAATATATCATGCTGGTACACTAAGAAAAAGTGGTCAATGAATGGCCTCGTGACTTCATTCATCAATCTCATTAGTGTCACTAACACATTACACAAACCAAATGACATCAATAACGCCATATAAGCTTTGCTTGGGCTTGAACATTGTCTTTCAAGTATCCTATTGATTAACCTTGAGCTATGATAGCATGACTTGATGAAATATAGGGCCTTATGTAACTGATCCAACATATTAACTATCCTTGTGAAAGGAAAATAATTCCCAATAGTTATTTCGTTCAAGGTGCACAAACCCACAAATGTACACAAAGGTTCGTCCTTCAAAACTGGCACATTTGGTGAACCACATGGTGGCACCTTGATCAAGGAGTTCTTGTATTTGTTGCTTAATCTCTTCAGACTCCCATATTGAAGTTCTTTACAACCCAAGTTTGATAGAAGTTGTGAAGGAAAGAAAGAAATAAATTATATTAATGTTCACGAATGACCAAAAGTAGGTCAATGGGACTTGATAATACACCCAATTACAATAGAAAGTGCTAGGGTAAAGGTACACCAGGAACAACGACTAACCAAATAAAAGAACAAAAGCACTAAAATTAAACAAGGGGTAGACCCAATGTAGTGAATCCCCCAACCCATGTAGTTAGGGTAACAATACAAATAGCCACGTGGGGTGAGTAAGAATCCCCAAAGAGCATGGCTTAATTGAACCTCATGCTTTATTAGACAATTAGGCAGCAACTTAGGCTCAAAAACACTTCTCCATAGTGCAAAATCAGATTATGCACGTACTTTCCTTTGTTCTGCAGTGAGTGAGGAAATGATTTATCCTCATTCTTCATCTCCTCTGTAAACCTCACCATTAGAAGTACAAACTTCTTGCTGACGTTAATCTCTTCACGTGTTGTTGGACTTGGCGCTAGAATGATTTTCTCCCAGCCTTTTACAAATTTACCAAGTGAGGCTACGTATCTTTTGCCATGGTTACAACTACATACTTTAGATGGATCAGCTTCAGAGAATATTGGAATGCCATTGTTTCAAATTTCCAAGTGTCAAAATAGTCTTGGCACAATTGTTCCATCTTTTTTTTGTTTTCTGGTTTCTGTCCTTAAGTGGTCCTTGGCATTACCTTTACCATTGTGTTTCAACACAAACTATGCTTTAGTCAGACCTCCTTAATCTACCAATGATAGATTTAGCATTGACTGTTGATGGTGATTTGATGCCACTTGGTCCTTAATGATTATGCAAGATGTTATCATGAGACTGGTCAATTGTCAATGTGGGTTTTGACACTGCCAATGCGACCCAGAATTTGGTACAAGTCCAATGATTTGGATTTTGTCAATGTATGGGACTTAATTTATTTTCCCCTTATTGGTATTAACTTTATTGCTATTTTCACACATGGATTTTTGTCAAGCGTTGAGTGTGATTGACAAAGAGTTAATCTTTTATGGATCATCACAGCGTTAAGAAGCTTTAGGTGTTAGTGAAGTATATTTTTTAGCATATATTCCTTCATTATTAATTGATTCTAAACACATTAAAATTTAAATCTAAAACATATGAAAGGTGTGAACTGTGTATGCGAATATTTTATCAATTATATTTGACGTAATGTTAGATTCATTGAATAAGATTATTTACTGAATATAATTCTTTTCATTGTTTTGGAAATATTGTTTGTCTCTTTCTCTGACCATGCAAATGGCCGTTAGGATATTAAGATGTTATGGTGTGACTAGAACAAAGATCATATCAAAAAGTTGGTACATGGGTGGCAAAGAGACAAATTAGCAATAATGCATGAATAGGCTTGAACCAACGTCTGTGTTAGCCTTTTGTAGTTTTTTTTCCAAACACCAAAAGGGCTATATTCAAATTAAGCGAATTTGAGTTTAGGTATGTGTAAACCAAAAATAGGTTTCAAAACGAGCCACCCCAGTTTAGACCACTGAGGAAACATTCATTTGACAAAAGAAAAACCATAATCAACCCTTCTGACCCTTGTGGATCTCTTTCCATAAAAGCTATACATTGATTGACATGCACTAACATAAAATATTCAAATTAAGTAGCTGTGATAATTTAACAGAATTACTTTCAACATAACTTAACAGAATTACTTTCAACATTTCGTTGCTTTTTTTCAAGTTCTGAAAATATATGCAAACTGGACCTGCAGAAAACAAGGCTAAGGAGTTTGACTCTGTCAGCAAGGGCCTCCATGCCTGCACATAGGTTTGCGTCTTTGCATGGTTTTCATGATTAACTTGGAGGAAAATCAGACTCTCAACACTATTTATTTGATAATTTTAAACCTATAGGCTTCAACCAAAGCTTCGAACTCTGTAAAGTGTAAACTATTATGTACTCAATCTAGCTCCTCCATGGGAAAAGACTGTCTGTTAGGCCTAGCTGTATCATTTCTCTATAAAGCTTTGTTAAACATCAGCCTATGAAACCTGAAGGGATAATATCCATGATTGGATCTATCATTTGATGCATAGACACTAGAAAGATTGTTTCACAAAGCATAAGGAGATTAAGTAAGGATGCCATATGAATCTCATAGAACTCAGATTTTCTGTCTTCTTTGCCTTTTTCAAAATGACAAGTAACACATTCACTTAACCAACTAGGCGTTCTTACCCCTATGTGATTGAAACCGAGTTCTTCATTATCAATGATGGACATATTCCTTGTTAGCTAAACTGACCAAGAAGGAACTTGGGAATCCTTCAAAGCTCAAACGATTGAATTTCATCCTAGCTAAGCAGCCAACTTCCAATTTCAATTACACTCCAGACAATGTTAGGATTTCTAGACCAAAATTCTTTAGTTATAAAAAATTCAACGCGGAGGGTTATTGAAGCCTCTCCTAGATTTGCTAAAGTTAACAGTCTCTTTTATATAATGTCCCCAAATGGGACAATTAGGACAATTTGGGGTTTTCTAACAAACCCTTATGCAAAATTGAAAATAATATGAATGTTGCCCTAAAAACCAGCAAACCCTAGTAGCAATAGATGTTCAAATTCCAAGCAATAACACTCCACAATAACTCTAATAATTATTGAATATGCAACTACAATAAGGTACCTCTTTTTGTGGCAAGATAGAATGGCGATGTGGCTGGAATTTTCTCACAATAATTTTGATTTTTAAAAACCTTGGTACATCTCCGTTTTCCCTTCCAATCAACTTTGAAACCCTTGCAATTTATTAGGACTTCTAAAGAACAAATTAGGGCTGTCAATAGTCAATTTAACCCCTTCAAACAAGTCGCCACACTTAAAAAAAATAGGAGAATCAAATTTGAAAGTCAAACTCTTGTTTTATCCCTTCAACAAGGTCTCTAAGTGCCCCAAATCAATCCGCCCCACTTGAAAAATTATTAAAAATAATTTTCAGAATATAAAATAAATTGTTCCCTTCAATGTTAGAGCCCAAAAACACACTAACAACCTGCTCGAGTGACTCGCTCAACCCCGAAAAATTATACAAATAATTTTTTGAATTAATTACCTTGTTTTCAGCCCTCAATAATATATTATTTGCCTTAATCAGCTGAAATTTAAAAAACTCGTGTTTTCTGAAATATTTGGAATTACAATGCAAAAGTTAGCTCAAAATGATCACAAAAATAGTGGTTATCAAACAAAATTAGAATCAAAATTTTCTCTCCATGGGAAGTCCCTCAAAAGTTGACCCGAAGTTCCAAAAACCCTAGATATAGCTCAAGGTTCCTTCAAACCTGAAAATGAAGCTCAATTGCGCAACCAAACAATGAGAATTCAATGCAAACAACTCTCCAAGGTATTCACTTTGTCTTTGAACAAGGTGGTGTTATAAAACACCTTTGTAGGTCCAACTGCGTGCAACCATACAAATTTGAAGCACAATTACAGCGCTTGAATAGCGCTGTCCTGAATGTAGGAATGGAGGTTTTTGTCTCCAAACCCTTGTCACACTTGAAGGTTTTCGTCTTCAAGTTATGGTGAACAAGCTTGACATACTTGATCAACAATTTCAATATCAAAAATTGCCTAACCTTTCAATTGAACAACTCACTTTTCTTTTGTATCCATGCTCCAAGTGTGCCTCTCAAAATAATAAGGAAACTCTTTTTTTTAAAATATTAAAAGAACTTCATAATTTCACTTTAGGCCTTAAGTGCCAATGACTCTTAAAAAGACCCCAACTTAAGTGGAAATTAGATCATAAAGTGCCTTTCTATTAAATGCTTTTGAAGTCCACAAATGTTTCTTTTTTCTCTATTTCCCTTGGCCTTTTTAGAAACAATTCAAGGCTAAGGACTTATGCAAATTTATACAAAAAAGGGGGACATTATAGTTCCCTCAAGCAATTGCAAAATCGACGGGGCTGTCCCAACACTCTTTACCATGCAAGCTCTCTTTGTAAATGCCTCCCATGAAATGGAAGCTTCAAACCAAAGCCTTACCTTGTTGTACCTATGTTTTGGGGGCTGCCCCAAGAGCTAGAGGTGTTCTCCCACCCTCTCAAAGACTTCTTAGGACTCCAACCTACCAACGCTTGCAAAATCCGAGATGTAGATGATGTAGTCCCTTCCTCTTATGCCTCTATGAAGCACCATGTACAGCCAAGAGTGATAAGGGAAAATATATTCAAGAGTTGTTACCTTGCTGCTCCGGATGAAGATTTCCCCTTGCACTCCATTCCTTGCTTGCACATTATTCTCCAACAAACCTTGAGTGGCTTCTACATGCCATGGAAGACTTGCACATTATGGTGGCCACTCTCCAACAAACCTTGAGTGGCTCCTACATGCCATGGAAGACCCTTCCAAGCTAGAGAAAGAAAATTAGCAATGAATTTCCTTTGAAGCATACCTTGGAAAAGAGTGACATGTAGATGCAACCTCCCTTGGGCATGTCTCATCATGTGTGCCGTGTAGCTGCTTGTTGGCCTCCCTATATCAAGCCCTTTGTGCATATGAGGAACACTATATGAATCAAACGAAAGCTCCATTTCACACAAAAGGTAGTGTTGTACCTTCCTCATACATTTCCATTCTTTATCATGTAATAAGTGTGCCCCATCCTGAGTACTTCCAGAACATGCTATAGGTTGGAATTCTTTAAAAAAATAATATTTCTTACCTTTACAATGCTGCTATACCTGCCATCCCAACTCAGAATTTTTTGAGTGATCAAATTCAGAATTCATCCATGCACATATCCTGTCAATCACGAGCTGAAGAAGGCACCAATTTTCCATTTTTTGTCTTCAATAGGCTGCTGTACATGAGACCCTTAATCTCAGAAATTTCTGAGACAAAAAAATCAGACCTCATACCACTGATTTCAGAATTTTCCCTTGGCTGAAAAATGTCAACAAAATTGAATTTGAAGAGGGTTGAAGGTGGTATATGTAGTGAATCATACTCAGAATTTTCTGAGTGTCCTTGTGATCAAAAATCCTCCAACAACTCACCTCTTTCTCTGTTGTCCGCAACATGTGTCAAGTCTTCATCTTTGCCTCCAAAATCATGCATATACCTTGGCATAGGGAGCTGCCCAAAGTAAATCAGGAACTGCCCTTGCCAATCACGCATTCTGTCTTCCTCTCCTCTCCATGAAACACAAAATTAAAAATTATGCATACTCACCAAAGAGGTAGGCAACTGAATTTCCCTTGGAGCCATTGGCTGTCCATAATCAAAATTTGTAGCCTCTTGCCATGGCCTAAAAATCACACTTACATCCCTCAACTGCTTTGCCATCTCAATCAGTTGCCCTTGTTTGGAAATCACCACATTCTTTGTATTGCTCTTGGCTATAGCAATTGATCTCTTTAATGTTCCTACACATAGAACAAACAATTTAGTAAAAATAATGGTGTTTAGTAACACCTTTTATCATCTTATCAAGCTCTAGGATCATGAAGTGCATCCCTTCTTGATGCCTTGATTCTTTCTTGCAACTCCCTACCACCCAGATTTTAAAAGGTGTGTTCATGTCCTTCTTGATATGGTTGTAGCAAATCTTTTCCCTCTTCAACCTTCTCCTTATAGTGGTTGGAAATCCACTCATGTGCGAACCACGTCCATGATGTTGACGTGTGAAAGGGACACCTTCATAGGGTCAATACTCATCATGGCAACAAGAAACTTTGGGGAAAACAAACTGAAAATATGAAAAACAACAGTCAATGAATTTCCAACAGCCCTTGCAATGACCCATGGGTCATAACACTTGTCGCCTATCACCACCTTCATGATTAACCAAGTCGTTCCTTTGGTAAGTCCATATAAAACACAATATGGGTGGGTTGTATAAGAACTGTAGCAGCCATGAATTGTTTGTTCTTCCCTTCAAAACATTGATACATACCTTGCAAAATTTGCATCTTGTGACCCTTCAAAACAAGCCTTTATTGCCCCAACATATAACAATGTATTCCTTCTTATGCCATGGCTTTTGGAGTGTGTTTTTCTATATGACAATTGAATTACAAGTGTTGAAGTCGAATTATTGAAAATAACACATACCTCATCCCTTGCCATTTGTTGTTTATCAAAATTTTGGACACTTTCATTTGGCTGCCCTTAAATTTTTGGTTTTTTATGGTTCAGAAAATTCAATCATTGGTTGCCTTTTAAATGTCTGAAAATTAGTCTTGACTGCTCCAAAACTTCTGATTTTTGCTCTGAATTTCCTTCCGTTGGTGGCTGCTCTTCAACTTCAGTTTTACATGCCTTTAATTTTTTTAAATTTTTGGATTTTAATTCCAGCTGATTGCCCATCATAAGAGGCCCACAATTGACTGAATTTTGGTGTATAAACTTCAAATGTCCTTTCCTTGGTGGCTGCCTTTCAACTTTGATTTTACATGCTTTCAAATTTTCTGATTTGAATTCCAGCAGATCACCCATCAGAAGAGGCCTATAATTGACTGAATTTTGGTGCCCAACAAGCTTATGGAGTGGCTGCCCCTTGTATATTGGAAACTAGGCTCGGTTAATTGTTTTAAGGGCTGCCTTTTATGTAATGCCCCCTTTTTGGAGCCATTGTTGCAAATTCAAAATGACCTAGATGACCTAGATATTTGGAAAATTGAAAAATAACTATTTTTTTCGTTGGCAAAACGAAAATAGATTATGACTTGGGATATCTGATGTTACACTGAGCTCAAATGATTTGGGGGACTCAGATGGCACTTTCTAAAGTTATTTTCGGCTTCTAGTGTGTTCTCCAAGATTATTGGAGAGAGCGCCTATTTATAGTAAGTCACTAGGTCGGCTTTAATTCTCATTATTCATCATCAATATCACTCCAGTGCAGTTAGTTTTTGATTCCGACGTTTTTCAATAGTTTTCGCACTCAGATGTCTTAATTAGCCATAATTTAATTATTTTTACTAAGGTTGCTAACTTTATTAAAATAATTTAATGGGCACCTTAGTATAATAGCTCATCGGAAAGAGGATGAAAAGTTTTAAATGTTGGACATGGATATAGTGGCATTTTGCACCTAGAATATTTAATTAATAAAATAAATCACTTTTTGGAGTAATAAGGTTTATTTAATTTATAAAGTGATTTTATATTATACTCTTCAAAAAGCTTCCGAAAGGTTAAGAGGAGTTTTGTGAGCTCATTTGGGGGATCATTGTATATGTCCTTTTGATATTGGAGAATTTCTCTTTGAGCTGCAACTTGGTTTCAGCGCATTTTCTGAATACGAAAACCCTTAGAAAATTCGTGGATGGGACGGAAACCCAATTCCACTTGAGGTGAATCCACCCAGGGTTCACATTTGGAGATGAATTGTTATGAGTATGGCACTACAGTTGGGGTTGGTTTAATCATTCATAATAGCTGATCGTGTAGTATTGGAGCCTCCTTATGAGGCATTTCAGTTGGTTAGAGCTGCGCTAGGGTATGGGAGAATGATGTCTCCTTTAAGATAAAAAATGTAATCCTTAGTGGTTGGGTGTTGGATATTTGGTGTGTAGCTTTCTAGGGATCGTGTGTAGCATTTGGAAACAGGTTCAATTTCTATTGCAGTCAACAGATAATATAAGGGAGATGAGTGAAACTACAGTTGGGAATACATTGCCGCGGAAGGATCATATATTAATGTGACAACAACGACGTTGGAGAGTGGCCTTCTCATCCTAATACATGCCTAATCGAAGGAGACAACAATCGGGTATGTTATAGAAGTTTATAGTATTCAAATCTTTAAATTTGAATAGGGATTGTACTCGCTGATACAGTTGTATCAGCGCTGTTAGAAGTGTAATCAGACCTGATATATGATCAATAAAGGCATATTTGAATGAGGGTTTCTTGATATATGTATATGCCATTATTTGTCTATCATTTCTATGCAATTGTTTATGTATTGGCATTGAAATTCATTCAAAACAAGCATTGGAAAACTCAGAAAACAATATCAGACCTCAGTAATCAGAACTCAGTAACTTTACACAAATTGAAAGATTTGGATTAGAATTGGTTGGGGTTCTTACAGTGGTATCAGAGCTATGATCTTGCCAGCCTGGAGGGTTTAGAATCTTCATATGCAGCCATTTGAAGTTGGTCGACATAGGTATTACACTAGAAGAAGAGCAAGCCAACAATATAATCAAGAAGAAGAGACTCCAATTGTAGGTACAAATCAGTTTGAAATGGATAGGGGAAGAAGAGATTGGAGTCCACCAAGAGATGATAGGAATGTTGGTGATCTTCTAAGGGAGATAGCAAGAGGACAACAGGATATGGCAGTAGGACAACAACAAACAAATAATGCTTTCACTTAAATGATGGCTTCCCAACAATAGATGATGCAATATATGACTCAAGCCATGGGAAATATGAGAGTTAATGCAACACCTATAGGTGAAGGTAGTGTAGTAGGCACACCTCGAGTTGGTAGAACTCGCATTCACACAACGGATAGACCATTGCAGCCTACATTTCTTCAAATGGAAGAAGAAAATGAAGTTGTTGAGGACGAGGTTGAGCAACCATTGGTGGATGAATTGGTTACCATACATGATGAGTATAGAGCACTTCCCGATGCAATCAAAGAGGATCTAACTTTCAACCAATTCATGAGCCAAAGAAGAGATAGAAGAAGATCGAGAGTTGAACAAAGCCCTAGAAGGCAAGAGAAGCAAAACAAGGAATTCAAGCAAGCTTTGAGCAAAGTATCTCGCCCCAATTTTGATGGCAGCGGTAAGACTAGTGCAAGAGCTTGAATACATAAGCTATACACCTTCCTAACTCTCAAGCCAATGCAAGAAGACAAAGTCATACGATTTGCAACCATGCATCTAGAGGGAGTGGCATATGATTGGTGGCATCATGGACTTGTGACACAAAACCGCACAATGAGTCATTTTTATGAGGAGTTTACACACAAACTCATTGCTAGGTTTGACAGAAAGGATGTAGAAGTCTATTATAGAGACTTGGCACAAATGAGACAAATTGGGCATGTGGATTCCTACATCAATGAGTTCCAAAAGGTTGCTGTTATGGTCCCTGATATGACAGAAAAAAAAGTGACTATGTTGTTTGTAGAGGGTTTGACTGATAATTGAAGGGTTTGGTAAAGGCTCATAAGCCTAATACTCTAGATGATGCAATTCATCTAGCACTTGATCTTGAGGCATCACCTCCTTCATTTCAGCCCCAAAAGAAGAGCTTCAAGCATGAAAAATCAGATCAACAATTACTTGAGCAGCCCACACCTACAAAGTTTGAAGCACCGCCAAAGATGGATATTGAGACAAAGAATGATCTTCGCAGAAAAAAGTTATGTTTTTCTTGCAAAGAACCATGAGAACCTGGTCATATGTGTCTTGGAAAAGGTAAAGTGCATTACATAGAGGTTATTGATGATGAGGATGATGACATTAGTTCGGAAAGTGAACATGGACAGAAAACACCACATATTGAAAGTGATGGTAACAAAGGGACTAGGATCACTTATCTTTCAGGAGCTCTAAGGTATAACTCATTCCTATTTGAAGGAATCTTGTTTGGGTGTAAGGTCATGGCACTTCTTGATAGTGGAGCTACTCATAATTACATTGATGAGAGTTTGGTGGTTAAGAGGGCATTACATAGTGATGATTTTGAGGGCTTTGATGTGACTATAACAGGTGGTTTAACTATTCCATGCAAGAAGAAAATCAGCAAGCTTAGCATTCTATTTGGTGAGTATACACTTTGTGATGACTTCTATGTTCTTGATTTGAAAGATAATGATGGATGCAATGGCTACATTCACTTCATAGAGTCAGTCAAGACTTGCAAACCATGGAGTTGAGTTTCCAACATGAAGGGAAACAAGTCACAATGAAAGCACTCAAGTACACACTGCCACACCAAATTACCGCTAAGAGTATGAGAGTTATGGACAAAGAAACATTTAATGAGGACATCTATGAAGATTTTTCAGTGTATATCAGCATGGGACAACAAAAGCATGATGGAGAATTGCACATATTTAGGAAATTAGCTATATATTTGAGGAGGATTGTGGCACTTCTAGCAAGAAGGTTGTATAAACTC
The DNA here is from genome assembly GCA_037957365.1 of Torreya grandis. Taxonomy (NCBI): domain Eukaryota; kingdom Viridiplantae; phylum Streptophyta; class Pinopsida; order Cupressales; family Taxaceae; genus Torreya; species Torreya grandis. The sequence goes on from JARHVA010002573.1 coordinate 711,990, forward strand.
TCTTTTGCAAACCTTGAGCAACATGGTATAGCACATGAATAACCACACCAAGGGCCTAGATTGATTTGGGATCCAGGAATTGTTTGGTGTGTTTGAGTCTAATGCAGATTTGATACATGTGATTGCTTGAGGGCAAACAATCTTGGGGTGGGAGGACTTGCAATGTCCCCTTTTCGGATCCATTGTTGCAAAATGACCTAGATATTTGGAAAATTGGAAAATATCTATTTTTTTCGTTGACAAAATGGAGATAGATTATGACTTGGGATATTTGATGTTACCAGTGAGCTCAGATGATCTGGGGGACTCAGATTGCACTTACTGAAATTATTTTTGGCTTTTGTTATGTTCTCCAAGATTCTTGGAGAGAGCGCCTATATATAGTAAGTCACCAAGTCGGTTCCAATTCTCATTATCCATCATTGGTATCACTCTAGTGCAATTAGTTTTTGATTTCGATGCTTTTCGACAGTTTTCGCAACTTGGATTCTTAATGAACTATCATTTAATTATTTTTACTAAGGTTGCTAACTTTATTAAAATAATTAAATGGGCACCTTAATATAATAGCTCATTAGAAAGAGGATGAAAAGTTTTAAATGTTGAATGTGGAAATAGTGGCTTTTTGCGTCGGGAATGTTTAATTAATAAAATAAATCACTTTTTGGAGTAATAAGGTTTATTTAATTTATAAAGTGATTTTATATTATACTCTCCAAAAAGCTTCCGAAAGGTTATAAGAGGAGTTTTGTGAGCTCATTTGGGGGATCATTGTATTTGTCATTTTGATATTGGAGAATTTCTCTTTGAGCTGCAACTTGGTTTCAATGTATTTTCTAACGATGAAAACCCTTAGAAAATTCGTGGATTGGATGAAAACCCAATTCCACTTGAGGTGAATCTACCCAAGGTTCACATTTGGAGATGAATTGTTATGAGTATGGCACTACAGTTGGGGTTGGTTTAATCATTCATAATAGCTGATCGTGGAGTATTGGAGCCTCCTTATGAGGCGTTTCAGTTGGTTAGAGCTGCGCTAGGGTATGGGAGATTGACATCTCCTTTAAGATCAAAAACGTAACCCTTAGTGGCTGGGCGTTGGATAGTTGGTGTGCAGCTTTCTAGGGATTGTGTGTAGCATTTGGGGACATGTTCAATTTCTATTACAATCAACAGATAATATAAGGGAGATGAGTGAAGCTACAACTAGGAATACATTGTTGCGGAAAAATCATATATTAATGTGACAACTACGTTGGAGAGTGCCCTTCTCATCCTAATACATGCCTAATCGAAGGAGACAACAATCAGGTAAGTTATAGAAGTTTACAGTATTCAAATCTTTAAATTTGAATAGGGATTGTACTCGCTGATACAATGGTATCAGACTTGTTAGAAGTGTAATCAGACCTGATGTATGATCAATAAAGGCATATTTGAATGAGGGTTTTTTGATATATGTATACGCCATTATTTGTCTATCATTTCTATGCAATTGTTTATGTATTGGCATTGAAATTCATTCAAAACAAGAATTGAAAAAATCAGAAAACAATATCAGACGTCAGTAATCAGAACTCAATAACTTCACACAAACTGAAAGATTTGGATCAGAATTGGTTGGAGTTCTTACATTTTATCTAATTGGAAGTCCATGCTTAGTGCCCTTAGTGATCTTGGTTTTGGGCTCCACCTTTTTACCAAACTCATCAATGATTCTATCAAAAAACTCCTCGTGTCCCAATGATGTTATGCCCTTGTGCTTCCCCTTCATGATACCACCATTTATGGGCAGCCCCATCCAAATGTTGAATGACAAAAATTAGGGTTTATCTTCTACCCCTAGGCCTCAAATCAAGGTACTCACCTTCTCCACCTAAGCTCTCACCGGAATACCTGAATCACCATCAAAAGTTGGAAGAACCGTCTTTCCCAAGTTGTTATGTGTATCTATGTGCCCATGGTGCCATTTGCCATATCTCAAACCTAGACAATCCTTGAAGCTCCTTTCCCTTTTGTATTGTGGTGTAAGTGTCAAGTACTCATCATAATCTTCCATTAAATCCTAATGAACCGAATGCTGATCTTTCATCTTGAGGGGATGATTTCCACAATCTTGGGACTAAGACTTTCAATCCTTCCCTTATCCAAGTTACCGTTTGATATAAACCTTGAATCCCACATATAGCCAAGATATGGCTTTGATACCACTATAATGTTTCCAAATAGGACACTTAAGACAATTTGGGGTTTTCCAAAAAACTCTTCTAAAAAATTGAAAATAATATGAATGCTGCTATAAAAACTAGCAAACCCTAGCAGCAATAGATGTCCAAATTCCAAGCAATAGCACTCCACAATAACCCCAATAATGACTGAATACGCAACTACAATAAAGTACCTCTTTTTGTGGCAGGATAGAATGGTGATGTGGTTGGAATTTTTTTTAATAATTTTAATTTTTTAAAAACCTGGTCAACTGCGTTTTTCTTTTCAATCAACCTTGAAACCCTTGCATAAATTCACAATAAATATGTCAAAAATCCCTACAATTTATTATGGCTTCCAAAAAACAAATTAGGGCTGTCAATAGTCAATTTAGCCCCTCCAAACAAGTCATCACACAAAAAAAAAAATAGGAGAAACAAATCTGAAATTAAAACCCTTGTTTTATCCCTTCAACAAGGTCTCCAAGTGCTCCAAATCAATTTGCCCCACTTGGAAAATTATTAAAATAATTTTCAGAATATAAAATAAATCGTTTCCTTCAATATTAGAGCCCAAAAACACTCTAACAACCTGCCCAAGTGAATCGCTCTACTAGAAAAAATTATACAAATAATTTTCTGAATTAATTTCCTTGTTTTCAACCCCCAATAATTTATTATTTGCCTTAATTGGTTGAAATTTCAAAAATTCGTATCTTCTGAAATATTTGAAATTTCAATGCAAAAGTTAGCTCAAAATGATCACAAAAACAGTAGCTATCAAACAAAATTATAATCATAATTTTCTTTCCATGGGAAGTCCCTCAAAAGTTGATCCGAAGTTTCAAAAACTCTAGTTACAGCCCTAGGTTCCTTCAAACCTAAAAACGGAGTTGAATTGCGCAACCAAACAATGATAAATCAATGCAAATAGCTCTCAAAGGTATTCACTTTGCCTTTGGACAAGTTGGTGTTATAAAACACCTTTGTAAGTTCAATTGCATGCAACTATGCAAATCTGAAGCACAATTATAGCCTTTGAATAGAGCTGCCCTGAATGTAAGAATGAAGGTTTTCGTTTCCAAACCCTTGTCACACTTGAAGGTTTTTGTCTTTAAGTTGTGGTACTAGTGAACAAACTTGACATACTTGATCAACAATTTCAATATCCAAAAATGCTAACCTTTCAAATGAACAACTCACTTTCCTTTTGTATCCATGCCCCAAGTGTGGTGCCCAAATTAGGAGTGTAATTCTCATTTTTAAAATATTAAAAAAACCTTCTTATAATTTCACTTTAGGCCTTAAGTGCCTATGACCTTTAAAAAGACGCCAACTTAAGTGGAAATTAAATCATAAAGTGCTTTTCTAGTAAATGCTTTTGAAGTCCACAAATGTTCCCTTTTTCTCTTTTTCGCTTAGCCTTTTTAGGAACAATTCAAGGCTAAGGACTTATGCAAATTTATACCAAAAAGGGGGACATTATTGAAGCCTCTCTTAGACTTACAAAAGTTAATAGTCTCTTTTATGAGAGCAAATAAATAAAGCAAACTTGTAGATGGAGAATATTTGGGAAGCCACATCCTTTTCCATATTTGGTTATCAAAATCAGTGTCCATTGAAAAGTCTTTTAATACAGTGGTAGCCCATGCAAATTGATAATTCCACACTCCAACTTGACGTGCCAATCCTATCTTGCTATTTAGACAGTGGAATCTAAAACTAGTTGATGAACTATAGGAGCTTGCATTAGTCTATTTTTCTCATTTAGAAGTCCACATTTCTTTGTGAGTCTCCACTTCCCATCAGTGCCTAAATAGTAATTTGGGAATGTGAGCATTATCGAAGATGATTATCATTCCTCTGGTCGTGAAGCCATCTTTGAATTTTCCATCTCCTTAAATGATGAGAAAATTCTGCCTACGTTAACGGATACTACATATAAGCCCTGCGGATATGATACAAAACACCTGTGGATATGGATTCTACGGGGATTTGCCAAGGATTTGACCAAGATGCGTCTTTGGGCTTGCGAATATGTCCTATCCTCTGGCCTCGGGATGTACCCTGGCCATATCCACGAGGAATTGTCCAGAAAAAATGTATTTTCTTAATTTTTTTTTCAATTTCACTTCATGAAAAGTCAAACATGGACTTCAAAAAACAATTAAAAACAAAATAAAGTGTATTCTCAACCCTAAATTCAGCTTTCGCACTCATTTTATCAAAAAAAAAATAACACATTTACTGTTCATTGCATTTTTACCTCTCATTGCACATTTGTTCTCTCATCTTCATTTTTTCAAGTGCATAGGATTGAAACTCCTTCCTCTTGCTAATCCTAGACTGTTGACTTGGATGACTTTGTTGCCTACCTTTCATTGCTTGACACGGAGCTAGATGGTGCTTCACACAACCTGCATGGTGGAGCTAGTGGGAGTGGCACTACTGCTGCTTGTGGTTCTAATGAACCACATGATGATGAAGATTTTACAGCTGAAGATGAAAATGAATATAGTGAATAATGAATACGCTGATTTATCTTTGTTTTTGTCCATACATTGTAACATTTGCACTATGACCTTGTTATAAAACTAATCTAGGTTTGACCATTGAATATTATGATATTTGGCATTGAATTATGAGTATGTTTTATGGTTATTTAATTCATTTTGTTTCTTTTATGCATATTATGTGGATAATTTTGCTTATATGGCTATATTTTTTATATTTTTATTTATTTTTATATATTTTTGTACAGCCGCATCCAAAACATATCCAAGCCAAAAACAAAATCCCCGTATCCATAGATCCGATTCTCATACCCGTATCTGTACCCGTGTCTGTATTGACAACTTAAAATTCTGCCACTATTAAGGATGGTGCCGTCACCAATTTACCCATTTTTACCACCTATTAGTCTTGATTTTCGCATGTACCATTGTGTAATGCTTCCATTTCTTTTTGGGTTAATGAGGAAATATAATCTCTCATCTGGAAGTAATTTTCTGTTGTGTGTTCTTTGAAGTTTGAACTACTGCATTTGCAAAATAATGACAATATATTTGTGCATTCATCTTCCAAATATGCTTCCTCAACAAACTTATATATTTGATGAGCATCAAATGCTTACACCCTTGTTTCCTTTTACTATGATGATACGGTGCAGAAAAGTTCCTCAAGGGTAAGAAAAACGAGTTAGGCATTTGCTACACCAACTAGAACAATTTGTTTTGTGTTGATATGAGATAGTGCACAAAAATATATGCCCTTATGAGGGGGCTATACCGTCCCTAAAATAAGTAAGAACCTACATAAGAAAAATCTTTCCTTTAAAATTTTTCTTTCACATAGCTATCCTGTATCAACTACCATGACTAACATCTACTAGATAACATTCTATCACAAGTTCATGTCATGCTGGATGCAGCTAGCTCGAAAACAAGATTAAACCATTTTTTCTTCAAGCTTTCAAAATCAAAAGTATCTTGTAGACATCATCAAATTAAAGAGATTTTCCAGACATTGCCAACTTCATGTATAACTTAACAGTATCTTTACTTTGGGAAGTACCAGCATTGGCAACAGGAGGAGGAGCATTGACGACAATTGTCTTTGCAGCATCTTCTTGTGTCTAGCAGAACTTGCCCATTCATATGAATCTCTGAATTTAACCTCTACTAATTTTGGAGTGCCCCTCAACTTGGAGATCCTGTTTCAGGTCTTGGGAGATTCGAGTAATAAGGTAGGCTTTCTACGTTTAAAGTTGGTTTTCAAGGTTTGGAAAGAACTATCATTCAACATATGGCCATCTTTACAAACCCATTTTTCCTCTTTACTGCTGTTATTTTCCAGGTAACGCTGTCCTTAACATTCTTTGAATTTCACAGTTTTATTTAACAAAGAGAGTATCTGTCCAGGGACCCTAAACAATGGCAGACTAGACCGGACACAAAGAAATTTCTGAAGAAGCCGTAATTTTCTCAGAGATGAAGATTTTAACCTTATCAGGTACAGGAGTGGAACATGTTTAGTAGTTGAAGTTGAGTTGGCTGAGTCCCCATTACCTTGACTATGATCAGGGCCTGCTATGTGTATCCCCTTACCATCAAATTCCATAGTGTTGGATAATGCAATGGATTCACCTGGCATTAATTGGAGTGCTTTATGGTCAGACTTTCTTGTTGATCTTGTTCAACTTCCCTAGCTTGCTACCTCTGTTGATCAGATGTCCTCCCAGCAAACATTCTGTTCAAGGCATCCTCAGTTAAGATAGCATCATCATCTCTATAAATCCATATTCCATTTGCAGGGGTGGATTGACAAAGTCTTCATCAAATTCAGTGGATTCTAAAATCCGAACAGACACTTTTTTCAATTGTTCCCCATCACACCCCTGTTCTCCAGAATTTATTAAGCTATCCTCACTGCCAAGAGTCCCTTCAGAGATCTTACCCATTACTTCTTTCCCATTAGTGAAACGTGCATTTTTTTTTAATCAACCTTAACCATTGAATGTTCACCATCAGCTGCCAATTCACCTCGGAGAGCTTCCTCTCCTTCATCAAATGCCCTGCTTGCCTTTACCTTGACCTTAGACAAAACATCATTTAATGGGAGGGGTGGCCCCTGTAACCTTCCTTCTAAGCTCTTGTAATCGGATTTGTTTGCAAAACGATCTGTCCTCAGAAAATCTCTTAAGTCCTGCTGCTGCATGTTCAATTCTATAGACACCTGCAACACAATAGAGGATAGAGTGAATTTATGTTAGGCACCCGTGTTCTACTCTTCTATTTACATTATTAGCATAGTAGTTGCTTTGGACGCATATGCTTTGTAAGTCGTCCTTGGAGCATATTTGTTTTATCCCACATGCATGAGATGAAATAGTTATTAAGAATATAATTAGTATTTAAGTCAGTGTTAAGGCCCAATGAAGGCATCCACGAATTGTATTGAATTGAGCTTGCTCAAAAGAGGTTGCCCCATCGAAGAGGCCAGCGATTCTGCAATTCTGCCATTGTAATTCAGTTTTGTTTGTTTCATTTAATATATTGCCGATTTTTGTAGTTTATTTCATGTATTTGCAATTATATGCTAATTTGTTTAGGAAGGGTCCTTTTATCTGGTATTAGAGTGCTTTTCAGGGAGAATTTTTTTCTGCTACCCACCATATGCTCTCACCTTGCCGTAATTGGACCCTGGTGATCAAAAAGTGCTAACAGAGCCATTCCCAGCCTCTCCACACGACAATTCAGATTTGCGGTTTCATTTTGGCAACAAGATGTCACCAAAGATCGTGATTTTCTGTTCAACTACATTGCGTTTGTGTTCTGCTCTGGATTTTATCTTCTATTTCGGATTAGGGTAAAACTTATCCGCTTAACTGTGGGAAGTGCTTGGGTGAAAGCCCTAAAACTCCTTGTGAGTACCACAGGAACCCCAAAATAGCTGGCTCATTGAGAGACCCTGTAAGCAAAATGGGCAACGACCCCTTCCTGATTGACTAGCTCCCACCCGTGAGGAAAACTAAGAGCTGTCGCTAAGAGGTAAATCCATGGCCAAAAAATTTCTGGAGGGTGCTACTTGCTCAGACGACATTGGTGGTCAGAATGATTTCTAAAAACCCTTTAGGCAACTGTTCAAACCTGGGGTCCATTTCCGTCAGGCAGATCAGAGGTAGAACGAATTATAAAACCATATAAGTTTTAGAAGACTATCAACAGAGTAGCAAAAAACCAGAAATCAGAAAAACCAGAAATCTAAGTGTTGGAAATTTTCGTTTTTTTTGCAATATCTTCCCGTTTATAGCCTTGTTACTTCTCAAAATTTACGAGGATAGCTGAAATTAAATTCTCCATATTTTATTCCTTGGGGTCCCATATCCCAATTCCACTCCGAATTTTCGTAAATCTCATTTTTCTATTTTTTTGAGTTTTATCATAACTTTTTCAGTTCCTATCCGTTCGCCTCAAAATTTTTACACAGTGTTCGTCTCCCTTTTCTGCTTCATCCCTCTTTGATAAATTTTTCAGTGTTTCCATTTTCCCCTCTAAAACTGCCCTCGTCTTTCAATCATATTCCTTTTGTGCAAAAAAATTAGTAAAAGTACCTTTACCCCTCCCGATTTCGTCCACATTAAAAAATCCTTTTATTAAACGTGTCCTAACTTTAGATTTCCCACCCATTGCAAAAAAAAAAAAAAAAAAAAAAAAAAAAAAGGGTTATGGTAATCACACGTGCAAGCACCAAGATCATGGAGGAAGAAATTGCAGCTTTGACGACCCGGGTCACTGACTTAGCTGATATGGTGCATGGATTGATTGAACAAAATGGCCTTTTCCTCAGCGGATTACAAAAGACAGAGTCTTCTTCCGAGCATACTTTTTCGTCTACCCACCCACCACCTGGAACCAAATTGGACTTTCCACAGTTCAATGGTATAGACCCGACAGGTTGGATTTATTGTGCCAAGCAATACTTCAACCTTCATAATACTTATCATCTCAGCAAAGTTCCAATTGCTTCCTTCCACTTGGAACTAGAGGCACTCCAATGGTACCGTTGGTATCTCAAATCTAATGATGATCCTGATTGGAGAACTTTTGCATCCCTACTTTTGGGTAGGTTCGGTCCCTTAGCATTCAAATATTTTACGGGAGCCCTCACCAAGCTTCGTCAGACAGGCATCATTCGTGATTATCAAATTGAATTTGAAAAGTTGGCAAATCACACTGAAGGGTTATCAGATGACTTTTTCAAGAGTTGTTTTATTAGTGGCCTCAAAGAGCCCATTCGCTTTGAGGTCAAGATGTTTCAACCTCAGACTATGATGGTAGCCTTGGGTCTCGCAAAACTTGCTGAAGACAAAATCACAGCCCAACGTCGCACTTCTAATTGGGTACCCTCCAAGCCCTCTTTTCAACAATCCAATACTAGGACAACCCCCATCAAACGTCTCATAGGCATTGAAATGCGTGCACGTCGCGAGAAAGGGCTTTGTTATAATTGTGATGATAAATGGGTTCTAGGGCACAAATTCATCGAGCAAAAATTGTACCTACTAGATGTTGATTCTCCACTAGATACTGAAGATTATGAGGATACTATCGGAGAGATCGCTTAGGAAGTTGATGATTCTACGCATGCAAATTTCCCTCCAGAAATCTCCATGCATGCTTTGGTGGGAGTCACTACCCGTCAAACGATGCATATCCAGGGTTATTTTAAGAAGCAACTCTTCACCATCCTTATTGACTCTGGCAACACTAACAACTTCATCGACCCTCTGGTCGCCAAGCAAGCAAATTGTTTTATCCACCCATGTTCTAGTTTTGAGGTCATGATTGCCAATGGAGGCACATTACCCTGCAAGGGCAAGTGTTGTAATGTTCGTATTTCAATGGGTGACTATAACCTTCGAGCTGACATGTTTGCTTTATCCTTAGGGGGATGTGATGTTCTCGGTGCCCAGTGGTTACGAACACTTGGACCCATCCTTTGGGACTTTTCAGAGCTTTGGATGCAGTTCTCAGAGAATGGACAGAAATACACCCTACAAGGCCTTCGATCGAGCTCCACCAGCATTGTCGGCTTTCACCGCATGGAGAAACTTCTCAAATGGGGATCCCACGGCATCATTGCCGAACTCTTTTCTCTTCATAGTGCTTCACCATCAGACTCTCACCCATCTTTCGACTTGCACAACCTTTTAGTCAAGCATGCCTCAGTTTTTGAGGAACCTACTGGATCGCCACCTCACCGGCCGTAAGACCATCGCATCCCACTACGTTTTGGCAGTGCACCTCCCAATATTTGGCCCTATCGGTACCCATTTCATCAAAAGACTGAGATCGAAAAGATCGTCCATGATCTCTTGTAGGCTGGAGTTATTTGACAGAACACTAGTCTGTATTCTTCACCAGTATTGCTTGTTCGTAAGAAGGATGGTTCTTGGCGTCTTTGCATTGATTATTGGGGTCTGAACAGACTAACCATCAAGGATAAGTTTCCAATCTCTGTCATTGATGAACTCCATGGTGCACAATTTTTCTCCAAATTGGACCTGCGCTCGGGGTATCACCAAATTCGTCTTCATGATGCCGACATTCCTAACATAGTGTTTTGTACACATGATGGTCACTATGAGTTCCTTGTCATGCCATTTGGGCTTACTAATGCCCCCTCCACCTTCCAAAGTTTGATGAACCAGGTATTCTACCACTTCTTGTGGAAGTTTCTCTTGGTCTTCTTTGACGACATTCTTATCTACAATGCCACATGGGAGAATCACCTCCACCACCTCGACACCGCCTTGGGCGTTTTTGCTGCTAACCACCTGTGTCAAACATTCAAAATGTTCTTTTGGTCAAACAGAGGTGGAGTATTTGGGACATATTGTCGCATTTGATGGTGTTCGTGTTGACCCCGCCAAAATTGCAGCTATGACAAATTGGCCCCAGCCAAAGACCCTCAAAAGCTTACATGGATTTCTTGGTATGACAAGATACTACAGAAAATTTGTCAAGGATTATGGCATAATTGCAGCTCTGTTGACAGCTATACTCAAGAAAGATGCATTTGCATGGTCGCCTACATCTTCTCAAGCATTTGATGACCTTAAACATGCCATGTGCACCATGCCAGTCTTGGCCATGCCCGATTTCTCCAAGCCATTTGTGCTTGAGTGTGATGTGTGTGGAACAGGTCTTGGTGTTGTACTTATGCAGGAGGGTCGTCCCATCGCCTTCACCAGTAAGGCCCTAATTGGACGTAATTTGGTATGTTCCACATATGAAAAAGAGATGATGGCTATTCTCCATGTAGTTCACAAATGGTGACCCTATTTGATTGACCGACACTTTTGCATTAAAACCGACCATCAAAGCCTCAAATATTTTCTAGAACAATGGGTATCTTCTCCAGAGCAACAAAAATGGGTTTCTAAACTCATGGGATACAATTATGAAATTACCTACAAAAAAGGTAAGGAAAACTTGGTGGTTGATGCTCTCTCTCCCCAGTTTGAAGATCCAGTGCAACTCTGTGCAGTCTCTCTTCCCATTTCCACCTGGCTCCATGATCTTCACAATGAGTGGCATAATGATCTCCCAACCCAACAAATCATTCTTCAACTATCTGCTGATCCATCTACTAAATCTCATTATACTTGGGATGGGCACACATTACCATATAAAGATCGCCTAATGTTACCAACAGGGTCCAAGTTCAAACAATCAGTTCTATAGGAGATGCATGCTTCCCCTTTTGTTGGTCATTCAGGGTTTCTAAAAATGTACGAGAGAGTTCGTCCTAATTTCTTTTGGGATGGACTCAAGAGGGATATCAAAACATTTGTTGCTGAATGTGATATCTGCCAATGTACTAAAGGCGAAATAGTTGCCCAACCTGGTCTACTCCAACCACTTCCCATTCCAACATGTATTTGGACCGAGATTTCCATGGATTTCATTGAAGGCCTCCCAAAATTTGGTGGTAAATCAGTGATTCTTGTTGTAGTGGATTGCCTCTCTAAATATGCTCATTTTTGCACTTTGGCCCATCCCTACACTGCTTCCACCGTTGCTCAGACATTTCTTGATCACATATTCCGACTTCATGGTGTCCCTGCTTCTATTGTTTCAGATCATGATTCCACCTTCACCAGCTATTTTTGGCAAGAACTCTTCAAGCGTCTGGGTACACAATTAAAAATGAGTTCGGGATATCATCCACAGACCAATGGTCAGACCGAAATTGTCAATAAATGGTTGGAAACCTATCTTCGTTGTTTTGTCACAGAGCAACCACATCAGTGGGTCAAATGGTTACCTCTTGCAGAATGGTGGTATAATACATCCTACCACACCTCTACTAAAATGACCCCATATGAAGCAGTTTATGGGCAAGCACCCCCACCACTTCTCTTGTATACACCTGGCAGTTCACCGGTTCAGGTAGTTGACACTACTCTCCACAATGAAGATCAAATTCTCCACATCTTGCAGGACAATCTTCATTTAGCACAAAATTGCATGAAGCAACAGGGTGATCAACACCACTCTAAGCTCACCTTTCAAGCAGGTGATATGGTTTTTCTTCGCCTGCAACCATACAAACAATCATCTCTAAAACAAAAGGGGTGTCAAAAGCTTGCCCCTAAGTTTTATGGTCCATATAAGGTTCTCTAGCAGATTGGGTCTGTTGCTTACAAGTTGGACCTTCCACCTTCCTCTCGCATTCACCCAGTATTTCATGTTTCATGTCTGAAGAGAGTTCTTGGCACCAACATTCAAGCACAGTCTTACCGGAATTTGATAATGAAGGCTCCCTCCTTGAACCAGAAGCAGTCTTGGCTCGACGCACTCGCCAACTTCGCTCTTGCACCATCACAAAAGTTTTAATTTAGTGGCAAGGACTACAACCCGAAGATGCCACATGGGAACCATTATTCCAGATTCAACAATGCTTTTCACAATTGAAGCTTTGAGGACAAAGCTTTTTTCCAAGAGGGAGGGGATGTTAGGAACCTGTGTTCTACTCTTCTATTTACATTATTAGCATAGTAGTTGCTTTGGACACATATGCTTTGTAAAGTCGTCCTTGGAGCATATTTGTTTTATCCCACATGCATGAGATGAAATAGTTATTAAGAATAGAATTAGAATTTAAGTCAGTGTTAAGGCCCAATGAAGGCATCCACGAATTGTATTGAATCGAGCTTTCTCAAAGGAGGTTGCCCCCTCGAAGAGGCCAAGATTCTGCAATTCTGCTATCGTAATTCAGTTCTGTTTGTGTCATTTAATATATTGCTGATTTTCGTAGTTTATTTCGTGTATTTGCAATTATATTCTAATTTATTCAAGAAGGATACTTTCAATTTACTTGTGACGTCCGTAGGGTCTCTGCCCTCAAATTGAAAAACATGTTTATTCCTTTTGTTCCAAATCCACCGTAGAACATTTGTAGCAACTAAAAGCCAAAGGATATTAAAAAAATGAATGCTTAATATCACATATGGATCCAATTAAAATATCATTCCAGTTTCACTTTTAGAAAAAATTGACCACACCTGTAACATGTATTTCCATGGTAGTTGAGCAAGGTGACAATCATAAAATACATGTTTGATTGCTGCTGGACTGCTACAGGAAAGATAGTTATCCACCTTCATTCCAGATTTTTTCAAGTTTTCAGATATAGCAAGTTTGTTCCATAACAAAAGTTATCCAAAGCAAGATTTTTCAAGTTCAAGGCAAGAAGCCCACAGAATATTCCATTTCCAAGCTTGTGATGTGTCTTGACACTTTCCAGGTTTCATTCAGTTTTGAGTGCAGTTTCCTAATCAGCAGGTCATAGAGTACCTTTGCATCAATCTCAAGAAAAGGGGTCCAATTACATCATTTCAAATCGTGCAACAAATCCTCCTCCTAGTCTAAGAAATTCCCATACTATCCAACACCAAGAGATTTCTGAATATAGGTATAAGTTCTCTTCTCCTATCTAGGAAGATTATATCTTATTTTCAATTGGTCCCATTTAGAAGATTGACCTAACTAAAAGATATCCCCAAATTTTTTAATTCCTATCTTTGCCCAAGCTTCTAGAACACCCTCCTATGCAGGCAAGAGACTTGTTTTTATAATGGAGTTTCCACCATATTGATCTAAAGCTTTGGTACCTGTAACTACTAGAACAAAATTTCTACGGACAAGCATCTCAAAATCATACCTGTAATGACATGGATGTGCAAAAGTACTTGTGTTGGAATGCAGCTGAACACTGGCAATAAGGTCATGTTTGGTCATGGGCTAGTTGTTTGAAGCCTTCGTTTCAAATCAATTTACCCCCAATAAACAGTGTGGTGTTTTGCATGCATAAGAGTCCTATTCCTTTTTGTGCTCTTTTTTCAGCTGATTAATATGAGTGAACATACTGTTGCATCCATGAATCACTTATAGTTTCATCATAATTTCAATCAAGTAAATTGAATTTTGAAATTTCAAAAATGTATAGAAATGAAGAATACTCCAGATTTTGTTGATTTAATGGAATATTTTCTATCGATGTATTACCTGTTTAATTGAAGTTAATTTTTTGCTACTCCTTTGTCGTTGTCTACATTTCAGTCAGAGGAAACCAAAGGTGCAGATAAGAACGGTCCATATGGAATTATAAGTGCTATTGTCATATCCATTATCGTGGGATGGGGCTACATACTTGGTATAACATTTGCAGTTACAGATATCTCTGCCATTTTGAGTACTGACAACGATGCTGGTGGTTATGCAATTGCTGAAATTTTCTATCAGTCATTTAAGAACAGATATGGCAATGGAACCGGGGGCATAATCTGTCTTGGAGTTGTTGCTGTGGCCATTTACTTCTGTGGCATGAGCTCGGTCACAAGTAACTCCAGGTACAGCCCAATGATTCTTTTTTGGTTACATTCAGTAATTACTGGTTGAAACCTGTGATTGGTTCATGCATTATGTCTTTGTTTAATCCTAATGCCTTGTCCTTCCATTTTGCTTTTTCTAATGACGACTAAATCTTTAATCTCTTCCAGAAGAGAGATGCAGTAGAAAAAAACAATTAGCTAACAACTGTTTACCTAATATGTCCCAGAATGACATATGCATTTTCAAGAGATGGAGCAATGCCATTTTCAAAATTCTGGCATAAAGTAAATAAGCACGAGGTGCCTTTGAATGCTGTTTGGGTTTCAGCCACTATTGCATTTTGCATGGCACTTACTGTAAGTATATAAGGTTTTATGATATCTTTTGCTTTTAGTGAGTTGTGCTGTTAACTTTTGCATTTTCATGTATAAGCCACCCAGAGTTGATTCCATAGCTATTGTTCTGTCATCCTTAAAATAGTGCTTGCATTTAGGCATTCAGAATCTTGCAAAGCGAATTCCATAATGTCTATCAATTATGCATAATGAGTATTTCTGACTTAGAAAATACCACTTCAGATAACTCTGGTTTACTAGTTCACTATTTCTTTGCATCGACACAACTAATCAAACCAAATCTCATTGGAATCATTGCAGTAACTCTGGTTTACTAGTTCACTGTTTAGGCCTGTTGGTAGTTATTTCCTTTCCCGTGCAGGCCTAAACAAATCACATCAGTGCAACACAAAATTGACATCAAATCTCTTAAACTGAAACTTTACAAAGATGAATTTCGGAGAAAAAAAGATGGAAGTTATGTCGTGTCAAGTATGTGCCAAGAGCTTTCCAATGATTATGACATATATATACTTCGTAAAATCTCAAGAATATTGCAGTTTTTATTCTAAGTCCTCAGTGCACATGTATTTAATAGGATGAATAAAATACGTATAAAGACATGTCAAGTTACCCATTTCTCAAGGCATAACAGCAATTTTCTCTTTCCTACTGTTTGGAGGAGGACTTGAATAAAAGGATAGTGAACAGAGATTTGTGCTAGAGTACAGCTAACATCAGTAAGTGATGTCACACGATGCCAACAATTTGGTAACTGTCCTTTATGCTAAAACTTTGTTATTTATTTATTTATTGAATGCCTAAGCATTACAGGGAATCATTGAATTACATAGAATGTTGGCATCTCTGCTCATATTTCTGGAGTAAACATATGGCGGATTACAATGTTAAGTAAGCATACATCTAAATCAATGAGCTCCTTCGCTAAGCAACCACGACTAAGGGGCATACACGTCGTCAAAATCACCCAGGGCATGATCCTAGCCTTAATTGTTTGACTCTCCATGTCGGGTATCTATAGGGATTTGTACCTTGGTGGATGGATATAAGCAGCCATCATCCTCACCAATTGGACGACAACCCTTTCAATAAAAACCTTGTTGTTTCACTGCTATGCGAGCAAATATGTTGGTGTTGTTAACCAATCTGGACATCAGTAAATTTGTTTGTGACATTAGCAAGGTGTGTTTTCCTGAACTTTGATTGCAATAAATGCTTTTGTCTTTCATAATGTTCATTGACTGCAGCAGAAATCATGATTTAATCACGGAAAATTGCGAATCACCCCTGAAAACAATTTTTTAAATCCCAAAAATCACGGTTTAATCAGTCAAACAGACAATGTACCCAAAAATTGCCCAAAAAAGTCAAAAAGGTAAAAAATCGCTTTTTTGTTGAAATAATGCAATTTATACGCTATTTTTTGGCTATATATATATATATAGCAAAAAATGGATTTTTTTGGGGTCATTTTGAAAGGATTTCATAGATTTTCAAGAGATTTTGGAAAGATAATCCAAGTAAAGCGAGAAGACCAAGCTATAACCCTAACCCTAATTGTAACCCTAACCCTTTTGAGGAAGAAAATCAACTTGTAGCAATTGGAACGCCATCTACTTTGACACCAATGGTTGTGACGTGTTTAAGAAAATCAATATGTACTAGGATAATCACGTGCAACAATACCTATTGCGCATGTCTATGAGAAAAGGCGACCCAAAGAAATCATATCGTAAACATGTCACAAATGTTGCGGGCACTGAATTAACAAAACTACAGGATGTTGAGGATGGCTTAGAAATGAAAAAAATGGTGAAAATTGCTTTGGCAATGAAAAATTTGAAGGTTATAGAAGAGGAAAAATGTGCTTGGTTTCGAGGGCTCCGCCCCTCAACCCTGCCCTAGACCACAATAGGGAGCATGCCAAGGGCATTGCCCCTTGACCGTGTTGGGGGAGGCCACCCCCAGAGCCCTACTTTCGGATTCCAGAACCAAAGAAGAAATCGGTAGGGGAGCTGCACTGATAAAAAGTGCTTATTTTTTGAGTCTGCCAAATGGATGCAGTTCAAATGCATGTATTCCTCTTGGAACAATGCTGCAACCACCACGTATGGTGAAAGTGTTAATTTTTGACTGAATTGTTCAAGCTGTAATGCTAACAAAATTTGTTTGTGTAGCACAATGGTGGGATTTCTTTGGCAAAGAAACCAAACACCTTTGACGGATGGCAATGCACATTTTGAGCCAGCCGTGTAGTTCATCCGCTTGTGAGTGTAGTTGGAGTGTGTTTGAGCATATACATTCCAAAAAATGCAATTGGCTTATTAAGAACGGACGAATGATTTGGTGTTTGTCCACCACAATCTTTATGTGAAGATGAAGAAAGCTCAAGGTTAAGAAATGATGTATTTTTAATTCTCAATTCATATTAAAAGTTGATTTATATTCTTGTAAAATATTATTCACCAAAGTTGATTGATATGCATAATATTCGACAGTGTTAGGTATCGCTGAGGAAGATCAGCGGATTGACTATGACGAAATCGATCCAGAATTTGAATGGCTCGAAAATAATGATGAGCCTATTTATGATGAAACTAACTTCGACTTGTTGGAGAAGGTTGGGCACGACACCGACATCGTCTCTCAAATCAGGGGAGGCTCTAACCTAGAGCTTCAACATCTAGACCCGTCGATTCCTAGTCTACCTTGTTGCCATTGGCTCCCTCACTTGTTTTGTTCCGTTGTAAACGACAATAGTATGCATTTTGAAATGCAAATTTAATGAAATTGAATAGTATGGAAATTAATGAAAGAAAATAGTTTGCGGATTTTGATGGCATAAAATCTTATTTATCCTCTATTTGTATCTATTCTCTATGCAATTGAAATGCCTAATATGTATCTCTATGCAATGGAAATGCCTTTAAATTTAAAAATAAAACAATTTTTTTTCCTTGTTCCACATTTTTTTCACTGTTTCCAAGTTTTTCCCGTTTATCACGATTTTTCTCGATTAATCATTATTTTTTGAAAAACACTTATATTTTTGAAAAAATGATTTATTCCAGCAAACGATTTTTGCTACCATGGAGTGCAACATATGCTGTTACTATACTGTTTTTAGTTCCCATGCTGAATGCTAAATCTGCAAAGAAGGTCTTCGTGTTCAAAAAATGTGTTCAAAATTGAAAATAATTGCATTTATTTAATATGCATGCTTTCACTTGTTTGTGACATTTTATTTCCAATGCTACTTCTTTTTATGAAGAAGTGCACAAATAAAGATGTAGATATGCAAGATAAAAAAACCACCCATATAAACAGTAATAAACTCCTAATTATTCTTTATGTTGAATTTTGTTGATAACTAATCTCTACTTCCCTCTTTGCAGTCTCTTGTCAGCCTAGTTGCGTTCCAGGCCATGGTCTCAATTGCAACAATTGGTTTGTACATTGCATACGCTTTACCTACTCTATTCCGTATCACACTTGCACGCAGAACTTTTAAGCAAGGTCCTTTCAACCTTGGCAAGTTCAGCCTCTTTGTAGGTTGGGTAGCTGTTTTGTGGGTTGCTACCATCACTGTCCTATTTTCTCTTCCTGTAGCCTATCCTATTACAAAAGATACCCTCAACTATACACCTGTAGCAGTTGGAGGATTATTTGTACTAGTTTGTGGGAGTTGGCTTATCTATGCAAGGCACTGGTTCAGGGGACCTGTGGCAAATATTAAAGTGTAAGAAGGAAAATCATAAATTGTATTGTTATTTATTTTGTATAATGGTATCGTATGTAGCATTTATTTGATTGATCTTGAGGTAGAAACTAGTAACATTGTAATAATAAAATGTTATTTATATCATAAACTAATTTGTATATACAAATTGACGAACTCAAGTCTAAATTTTCATTGATAGCAATGCTGTGCTTGAATTTGAATGGGTTAGCAAAGATGAAAAGCCCATTTTGTAAGTTTTTATGAAGGAGAGACAGGCAAATTTTCCACCATTATTAGTGCCAGTAGGGATGTATTCACTATGCCATTCCATATAGAAAAGAGGATGGTTAAATGTATTTTTGACTCACCTAACTTGAGCACAATTTTAGATAATTCCTAAGGAATCATAAATTTTGTTGCTGATACGCTACAGCTAATTAGGTCATTATCTTATGCATTTAGTCCTATAAATTTGATATTTAAAACATTTTACATACAAAAAATTACATGCTGATAGCATCTTGTGTAGATTTTAAAGTGTAATGGCACTTTTGTCAATATTGTTCTATTCATTATCTTCTGAAGTGTAATGGTGTTTTTTTTCAATGTTATTCTCCCATGAACGATTGCAATGCATTGCTTCACAAGGTATTGGAAAGATGATTATTATCCGTCCCATAGTGCGAAATAAGGCATTGCCACACAAATGATCCAGGTTCAAACCCCAACAGACTATTCAACTAAGTTCGTAAAGTTTGGGGTCTAATCAAATGATATTTAACAAAAACAAATTAAAAATATTATGCTATATAGATAACAAAATTAAAGCATTTAGGAGTTAAGAAAGTGGTCTAGTTGTTGAAACAGGGCACTGCATGCAAATGATCCAGGGTGAAGCCCCAACGGACTTTATAACAAATTTTTGTAAAGTCGGGGGTATAATCAAAGATGTTTGACAAAGAGATTTAAGGATGAAATTGGCTCTGGTTGCAATATAATGCGCAAAGAGATTAAAGGATGAAATTGGTCTCCATAATAAAGGAACAAAAGCTGACTGGATTATTAATTTAATTAAAGCCACCCAGCCCAACAAATTTGAAGCTGTGGCTACACACATTCCAATTTAGGAGTGAAATGTAATGATTCTCATTTGTAAAACGTGTTTTATTTTCATTCGATCCACTCTTCTTTATCTACATTTGAGGTCTAACTTCTACACCTCTCTATTAACAACTGTGTTCTATTTTCATTTGATCTACAGACATGAAATTTCTTTCGGAGTCCAGCTCACCATATGATTATGTTACATGCCATATATGATTCCTCTTTTGCTCATTTTGCATGCACAATTATGAAAGGGCACTGAGAGACAACGTTGTAAGTATATAAAAGCACACAAATAAGTTGGCTCCATAAAGTGTAACTAATATATGGACATTGGAGAAATTTAAAAGACAGAATTTACATTGATGAAATGAAGCTACACGGAAGAACAAATTGAAATTAAAATTTCATAGAAAAAAAGGTTAATGAGATTGTAGGGTTAAATCTCGTACAAAAAAGATGTTAGATTTTAACATTCAACTTTTATTTTCCAGAAACTTAAATCTTTATTGTGCTCTATATGGACTTTGTGGGTACTTTAACGTTCACGTCTCTTTAATTGTTCATTAGGGAATTTACCAATTAGAGAATATTTCCTGTATATGGCACAATCCCATCAAGATACTACCAATGTTATCGCTGTTTGAGATTAGAATGACACTGAAGAAGGCTTAGTAGCTCATTCCAAAAAATTGTCACAATGTAGGGATGAAAACCCTCCCACTCTGCCAATTTTATTTCTGCTTCATGATGCTGTAAATTATGTTTATAAGTGGTAGGAATAATTTACTCACATAGGATATTTTGTAAGTTGTATCTCCTTTAAAGGTATGTTAATGTAGTGGGTTGATGTAGCACATCCCTAGGTGATAATAAGAAGTCTCAACTAAACTAGGTCCCACTAAAACCAAACTACAAAATTCTCGACTAATTGCTTGACAAAGCGTGTGTAATGGAAATTTATATTTCGTCATACCACTTTGAATGACGTAGCAATAGTTTGCTTGTAGGTCGTCAAGGTACAAGCAACACAAAGTCCATTGTGTTTCAACCATGCCACTACTAGCTCATTTTGAATTGACACATGGAGGTCCTTATAGATTTTGATTATTTGGGAAACAATGATGTGTCAAACTAGAAGGGAATGATCGTAAGAGTTATAAGTTAGAGTATGTGAAAATAGATTAAGAAATTTCCCTCATAATATTTTTTACATTTGGGAAGCAAGTTTTGGACATTTTTGCCCCTTGATGTAGTAAGGGAACCTTAAGCATGTTGGAAGAAAACAAGCCACCCCAAACCACAAAGGGGCGAGTAGTTCAAGTGGTTGAACACTCCAATGTGTCGGGCATGGTCATGGGAAGGTTCTAGGTTTGAGTTCTCGTTGGTCCATGGAAAATAACATGGTATCAAAGCCATATTAGGACCTCACACCCATATGTGTCACTTGGGTGGGGCTTTTGGAATAAACAAACCACATCCCTAACCACAAGGAACCAATCGCTTAAGTTGTATAACACCATAGGAAGGTTCTAGGTTTGAGTCCAAGTTATCTCATAGAATTTAACAAAAATATCTACTAACTTACCTTTAGTTAAATAAGAACAAAATAATATAAGAGAGCAAAATGAAAAATACTTAGATATTGGACAAATAACAAGAATAGATCCTATGAAATTAATCAAAATGCATAAACATTACTTGACAATCTAGCAATGCTAGAGAAGAGTGCAAAATCAAACTAATAAGGGCAACCATGGCATCAATAATTAACGAAACTCATAATTTCTATTCGTTAAACATCCATTAGACTCAACTCTTCTACAACATCTATAAGAAGAGAGATTTGAAACAGAAGGGTACTTCCATTCTATAAATCATGGTGAAACATATGGATGTACGCAAATCTGACTCTTAATACCAACATGCACTTTTATCTTAATTACTTAATTTCATTAGTAATACTCCTAACAAAATTTAATAATGTAGTTCTATTTTAATTACTTAATTTTATTGGTAATCACCCTAACATAATTTAATAACTTACACTCACTATAAAAGCTCTAATTAATTTTAAACCTCTTCATCAGATCTAATTTAATACTAAGAAAATAATCTTGTTACAAATCTACTCCATACTAAATTTTCATTGATCTTGATTATAATTTAAAATCTCACATTAAAAAGTTGTTTTTTGGGTTGATAAAATGAGGGTTGTAATGGGTCGTTGACCTCTATATATATATATATAATAACCATCTAAGTTTAGCATCCCAATAGATTTAGTTGTATGGGAATGAAATTTAGCATCCCAATAGGGTGGTATAGTCTTATTTTTATGGACCCATGTAAAGACACTTAACATTATTATCATATGTAACTTCCTTTTTTGGGTCAAGGGTTATAGTGTTTTTTTTGTCAAAGGGGGCTTCTAGGGGATCTATCTACCGTTATCTTTTCTTTTTTCCCTATTGGACATTGATGCAATCAACAATTGATTGTTTTTATAAAATGTGACTTATGATAGATGACCAATTGGGAGTTGAACCTATAAACTTAGATGGTTATTATATATATATATATTCCTTTTTTGGGTCAAGGGTTATAGTGTTTTTTTTGTCAAAGGGGGCTTCTAGGGGATCTATCTACCGTTATCTTTTCTTTTTTCCCTATTGGACATTGATGCAATCAACAATTGATTGTTTTTATAAAATGTGACTTATGATAGATGACCAATTGGGAGTTGAACCTATAAACTTAGATGGTTATTATATATATATATATATATATATATATAATAACCATCTAAGTTTATAGGTTCAACTCCCAATTGGTCATCTATCATAAGTCACATTTTATAAAAACAATCAATTGTTGATTGCATCAATGTCCAATAGGGAAAAAAGAAAAGATAACGGTAGATAGATCCCCTAGAAGCCCCCTTTGACAAAAAAAACACTATAACCCTTGACCCAAAAAAGGAAGTTACATATGATAATAATGTTAAGTGTCTTTACATGGGTCCATAAAAATAAGACTATACCACCCTATTGGGATGCTAAATTTCATTCCCATACAACTAAATCTTGCCAACTACCTCAATAGTGACATGACATTGAAAAAACAAAACAAACATCCTACTACAGACCACCAATAAATGAGAATGCACAAGAGAGTACACCACCACAACTAACCTAGACACCAATGTTTTTAGATGCTCTAGGTCGGGAGACCAAAAGAAACTAACTCCCCACAGGAGGGACAAGAGCCCCCTCCATAACTTTAGTATATTGAACACTTTTGGCTGCCTTAGAATCTAGTTCAATAGAATTTGGAGGAAGAGCACTTGCACTTGATTTGGAGGCTTTTAGAGACAATGCCCAATCTAACTGTAGGCTCTTTAAACATGTTGTTTTGGTGATTGATACATGGTCTTCAATTGCTTCAGAACCAAGCAGGGCATGATGCTTGTAACAATTAAGAGTCCCTCCATGTGGACCTGAAGCAGGAGCATCTAAGGTATGATGTGCAATCTTGCATCAATGAAAAATACATGTGTGCCTTAGTGAATTGTCATGTGTTTCCTAGGTCACAATGTGGAAGTGTCATGGAAAAGTTCCTATAAGGCTTTTGAGCTACTAAAAACTCCAAGAATAATAGAAAAGATGGTTTCAATTTGAAAATAGGGTTCAAATTGAGTGCCCCTTAAATTAGAGTAGGGTTTGAGTCTAGTTTGTGAGTGTGTATCTAGCCTATGTAGGATTGTGATTAGATATTGCTGCAGTAGGTTGTGTTTAGCTTAAAGTGTCGATATGCCTCCCAAGAGAGTAGATGCAAGAGCTCGAGTAGGAGCTAAAAATGTGGTTGGGAGATTGAATGAGGTTGTGGACTTGCTGAGAGTTGTGCAAGAAATATTAGATGTTGTTGAAGAAGATGTGAGAAGAGTTTTTTCACCTAGAGATCATGTGAGTGAAGCTAAAGAAGAGCAAGGAGAAAAAGAAGAACATGAGCACGCCAATTAATGTTTCAATGTGGGTGGAACTTAAAATATAGAGGAGTTGATAGATTAACTCACAACAATGGAAGAATACTTCAAATTTGATGAGGTGGTTGAAGAGTGAAAGTGGTTTAGACCAAGTTAAAAGGACATGCGACCCTATATAGGGTGAAAATAAGTACATGTTGAGAGGATTAGGGGAGGCAATGAAAAGATCAACCATCAGGTTAGATTGGTTGCAAAGTTGAAGGGAAAATTTATGCCTATAGATTATCAATTGGATTTGTTGAATAAGTTGTAGAACTTGAGGAAAAGAGTGCTCAATGTGAAGGATTACATTGAGGAGTTCTGCAAGATAATAATAAGGACTGGTCAGTATGAGGTAGACTCGCCAAGAAAAGGTTGCAAGGTACATAAATGGATTGAGAGTAAACATCCAATATGAGTTGAATATGTTCATGTTGAACATCACGGAAGAGGCCTATCAATTTGCATTGAAAGCTTCAGAGAAGTTGTCAAATAAACAACAATATAAACAAGAGGTAGAGGCATATTTTCAAGGGGAAGAGGTCAATTAAATTCTAGAAGAGCACTACATTCACATGAGGGAGAAGCTAACACTTCTCACAATCTTAATCATGTATCAAGAAGAACATATCCTTCAAGAGAAAGAAGATGGTATGGTAGAGGAAGAGGAAGAGGTTTCTCAGGTACATGCTTTAGATGTGTTGATGTTGTTCATTGAGCTTATGGGTGCTCACAAACACAAAATGAAAACAATAGGAGGAATGAGGTCCACACTAATTGTAAAAGAGGATGAAAAGTTTGTTGCTTCACCCAATCATACAAAAGAACTAAATATAAACAAACTCTCATGATGAAGAGAGTTGCTAAAACTCGAGAAAAATGAACCAGTATAAAGGGATAATTTTTTTCAAAACGTTTGTAAATGTGGAGGTAAGTTTTGCAAATTCATTATTGATGGTGATAACTCAAATAAATTAGGTGTCAAATGAAATGGTAGATAAGCTTGGGTTGAAAATAGTAACACATCCAAATCTGTACAAGGTGTTATGGTTGTAAAAAAGTATCAAATTTTTTGTAAATAAATAATGTTTGGTCAATCTTCATATTGGGTCATATAGAGATGAAATTTTGTGTGATATTATGTCCATGGATGTGTGTCATATTTTTGGGTGGACCATGATAATGTGATTGGAAATCCATACATGACAAAAGAGTCAATACTTGAACACTTGTGAAGGATGCAAATATGTATATCTTGAGCCCATTGAAAGAGGAGGGAGTGGAAAATAGTCACAATGTTATGATTTTTCTATAAAAATATTTTTGAAAATGGCAAAGAAAGAGAAACATGTTTTGATTTTAATCCCAAACCCATGCAAGTTGGGACAATAAACAAGGCAAGTGAAATGCCATGTGTAGGGAAAGATTACAAGGCAAGTGAAATGCCAAATGCAGAGAAAGATTTGTTGGATGAGTATGCTATGATTGTTTCCAATGATTCACTGGATGGTTTGCCACCCATGAGGAACATTAGTCATCACATGGATTTGGTTCTCAGATTTAGTAGTTCAAAAAAGGCATCCTAAAGATTGACACTCGCGGAGAATGGAGAGGTGAATAGAAAAAATATAGGAGTTGTTGAAAAAGTGTTTGATAAGAGAAAGTTTGAGCCCATGTGTGGTTCCAATAGTGTTAACACCCAAGAAAGGTGGATAATGACACATGCACAAATTATAGAGCCATAAACAAGATAACAATTAATTACATATTTCCATTATTGAAGCCATATCTTGGTAAGTTTATTATTGTTTATTTAGACAACAATGCCATTTTTAGTAAGACAAGAGAGGAGCATTTAATACATTTGAGTCAAGCATTCCAAAGACTAAATGAAGAGAAATTGTTAGTCAACTTGAAAAAGTGCAGTTTTATGAAGATTGAGTTGGTTTATTTGGGAATTTTAGTCTCATAGGACAAATTGAAAATGTATCCGAGAAAGGTGAGAGCCATTTTGGAGTGGCTATCGCCAAAAACCATGTTTGAAGCTATGATTTTTTTATGGGTTAGCCACTGTTTCTTGTAAGTTCATTGAAAATTGTAGTGGGATTTGTGCACCCATCATGGAAAATGTGAGGGGATAGAAAATAATTCAAATGGATAGTTACAATTGAGAAGAGCTTTCAGATTTTGAAGAAAAATATAACTGGACTGTTAGAAATTATGTCAAGATCGATAAAATAACATTGAAAATATGAAATAATGAATGCGTAAATAAACAATATTACTTCAATAGTAAGCCACACGAGAACACAAGGACAACATTTATCAAGTGGGGTAATCGTTAAATAGAAGAAAACCCCACATCCATTAAAGAAGGCTTGCATATTAAAATTCTCCAAGTACAATATCAATGGAAGAAAAAATAATATAAGAGAGAGATAGGACTCAAGCCATAAAAGATAAATTTCAAGATAAAACTAGTGTTCTAGTGTGTAGAATGTGATAGAAGAGAGCTCATTAAATAGAGCTAGAAAGAAAGAGGAGATACTTGCACAACCTTTTTATGTGTGCCAAATGTCTTTAATTCCCATAAGGTGAGGGGGATGTGTGTGACAAGTGTAGAGGGAGTTACATGTGAATAAAATTCTAAAATTGCATAAAAAAGGCAAAAGAGATGTAACATCTCATAAATATGGGATAAGTGAATTTGATATAATAAGAAATGCACAACTAAATAGACTTAGGATTAACCTAAATTAGCTTAAAGTGAATCCAAATAATATTAATCTCTAACACTCACCCTTAAGCTTAATTTGGGATTACAAAAGTGGAGAAAACCTTACAAAAAAGAAATTGAGTTGACATAACATAATACGCCCCCTACCCCCTCAATCGAAACTTTGTTCAAGAGAAATTACAATGATATGAGAGAATAAAAATGAAGAGAAGGTGTCACCAAAAAGTTTTTAAAGCTATATGTGTGATCATCGACAATCTCCAAGAATTCTCTTTGTACAAAATGGTCAATCTGTTAAGTTGTGGAGCCTAAAAGCTTCACCTTAGGAGCATTTTGCAGTTTGCAGCAGTTACACAGTCACCGGCGTCGGTCAGGAGCGACCGACATCGGTCAGGTGCAGTTCAGGAGACGCCGGCATCGGCAGGGATCGGTCGACGTCGGTCATAGGCAAGCAGGCAGGAACCGACGTCGGTTACCTGTGCATCCAGAAACCTATTTTCGTGGACAGAACCGAGTGTTTGCATGATGGGATTAAGTCATAGTCTTAAGTCCGCGTCTCTATCTTTAGTAAGACTGTTTTAGAGCCCTTATCTAAGAGGCATAACTGTTGGTTGTAAATGCATGCTCATATTTCCTAATTCTATATGTAGGATTAGATCTTCTTAGCTTATTGTATTGTATTGGTATGTTGAAGAATAATACAGAATTGAATCATTCCAGGTTGTTGGAGTTGATTGTACTTGAGAGAGAGAGCTCTTGAGGGAAAGAGATCTACAGAGAGATCTATACATCTGAGAGAGGTGTGGAAGAAAAAAGTTTCTTCAATTGTATTCCTTCTGTAAAGAGTTTAATACAAGTTTTCAGGGTGGTTTCTTGTATCTCTTGTTCTTTGCTATTATCTGATTCTAGTTACTTATCATTTTGATTTAATTCCGCGTTTATTGCTTTCATAAGTGTAATCAAATTGTTGGTTGATCCCCAACAAGTGGTATCAGAGCTCAGGTTCACTAACAAGTGGTTCAAATCTGTGTAGTGTGTATTGATTACAGGTTACTCACAGGGATTTCTGTTTGAGTGGGAGAAGCAATGGCAGAAGAAAGTAAACTGAGAATGGAGAAGTTCAATGGCAAAAATTATCAACATTGGAGAATGCAGATAGAGGATTATCTATATCAGAAAGATCTATACTTACCGTTAGGTGGGATTGCAAAGAAGCCCACAGACATGGATGATGAAGAATGAGAAGTTTTTGATAGAAAGGCTTTGGGGTCTATAAGACTGAGTCTAGCATCTACTGTGATATCTAATTTATCACAAGCAAAGTCTACGGTAGAGTTAATGACTACTTTAGCAAATTTGTATGAAAAACCCTCAGCTTCTAATAAGGTATATCTTATGAAGCAATTATTTAATTTGCATATGCAAGAAGGTGGATCTGTGTCTAATCATCTAAATGATTTCCATGGAATTGTAAATCAATTAAGTTCAGTCAAAATAGTGTTTGATGATGAAATTAAAGCTCTTTTAATATTATGTTCTTTGCCTGAAAGCTGGCATAGCTTAGTAATGGCAGTTAGTAATACTGCATCTGCTTCAAACATTTTAAAAGTAGAGGATGTTGTTAGTGTTATTTTGAATGAGAAAATCCGTAAGAAAAACATAGAAGAAACATCAGGGAATGCTTTAAGTTTTGAGAGCAGGGGAAGGCAAAAAGAGAAGAGCAAGAGGAGATCAAGGTCTCAATCAAAGGTGAGAGGTAGATCCAAATCCAGAAATAGCAGGAAGCCACAATGCTGAAATTGTGGAAAGATAGGGCACATAAGCAGGGATTGCTGGTCAAAGTCTAAGAAGGACAATCAGCACGAAGGAAAAGAAGAAGCAAAGGTTGCAGGTATTGCACAAGATGCTTTAATATTCTCTTTGCATAATAATATAGAATCTTGGGTGTTAGATTTTGGTGCATCTTTTCATGCTACCCCTAATAGAGAATATTTTAGTGACTATGTCCATGGAGATTTTGAAATAGTGTATTTAGGGGATGATGAGCCTTGTAAAATTATTGGCAAAGGTAAAGTGCAGCTGAAAATGCAGAATGGCAACACATGGGTGTTGAGAGATGTTATGCATGTTCCTAGCTTGAAGAGGAATTTGATTTCTGCAAGAAAGTTAGGGGATGAGGGTTGTACAGTAACTCTCACAGCTGAATCTTGGAAGGTGACCAAGGGTGCACTTGTAATGGCCAGAGATAAGAGAGTAGGTACTCTTTATTTATGTAATTGTGTTACTAACAATTCTCCTTCTGTATTATCTACTTTAGATGTGGATGCAAAATTGTGGCACTCAAGGCTTAGCCACATGAGTGAGAAGGGAATGTCAATTCTTAAGTCAAAAGGTATGCTTTCAGATTTAAAAAGCATAGATCTAGATTTTTATGAGCACTGTGTTTTTGAGAAACAGAAGAGAGTGAGTTTTCTCAAGACTGGGTCAACAAAGAAGAAGCATAAGTTGCAGCTTGTTCACACAGACGTGTGGGGACCGGCTCAGGTTGCTTCTATTGGAGGATCACAGTACTATGTTTCGTTCATAAATGATGCTACAAGAAAGGTATGGGTCTATTGTATTAAGAAAAAATTTGATGTATTTGAGACTTTTAAGATTTAGAAAGCTATGGTTGAGAATGAAACAGGCAGAAGATTGAAGTGCCTGAGATCTGACAATGGTGGTGAGTTCTACAGCTATAAGTTCAACTGGTATTGTTATATGCATGGAATCTGCAGGCAAAGAATGGTTCCAAGGACACCTCAGCAAAATGGAGTTGCTGAAAGGATGAACAGAACAATTATGGAGTGTGCAAGGTGTATGAGATTGCATGCTGGTTTGCCCTTAGAGTTTTGGGTAGAAGTTGTTGATACTGCAGTGTACTTGATTAACAGAGGACCCTCTACAGCTCTGGATGGTGGAATTTTAGAAGAGGCATGGATAGGTAAAAAGGTAGATCTCTCATTCCTCAAAGTTTTTGGTTGTGAAGCCTTTGTGCACGTTGATAAAGAAAATAGAAAGAAGCTGGATGCTAAGTCTATGAGGTGCACATTTATTGGCTATGGCTCAGATGATTTTGGTTTCAAATTTTGAAATCTAGGAACTAACAAGATAATTAGGAGCCATGATGTTGTTTTTAATGAAAAAGTGATGTATAGTGATCAGCTAAGGAAGCTGAATCAATCTGGGCAGAGCAATGGAGAATTGGACGAGGTGATGGTCCAAAATGAGCTCGCGAGAAGAAGAAATAATCACTTGTAGGAAAACACAGAGATCGACGTCGGCCAGGCAGGAACCGATGTCGGCAAAATAAAAATCGATGTCAGTCATACAGAGACTGACGTCGGCCAGGTAGGAACCGACGTCGGCCAGGGAGAATCGACGTCGGCTAGTTATAGGCCTGGAAGTGATCGAGGTCGGTCACTGTCAGAGAATTTGGGTGGACAGCGTGTTGTGGATGAGTCTCAGACGCCCATCAGGAGGTCAGAAAGGGTAAGTAAGCCTCCAATTCGATATTCTCCTTCATTATTCTATTTATTGCTTACTGATGGTGGAGAACCAGAGAGTTTTCAAGAAGCAATACATGTAGAGTCCAAGGATCAGTGGGAGTGTGGCATGGTTGAGGAAATAGAGTCCTTGAAAGAGAACCAAACATGGGATTTGATTGAGTTGCCAGCTGGTAAGAAGACACTGAAGAACAGATGGACCTACAGATTGAAGGAAAGTGAGAATGGAAAGATGAGATATAAGGCCAGATTGGTAGTGAAAGGATTTGCACAAAAGCCAGGTATTGATTTTGGTGAGATTTTTTCTCCTGTTGTTAAAATGACTTCTATACGGACTGTATTGTCTTTAGTTGCTAGTGAGGATTTGCATCTTGAGCAGCTTGATGTTAAGACATCGTTTCTTCATGGAGATTTGGATGAAGAAATATATATGGAATAGCCGAAAATATTTGAGGTCAAAGGTAAGGAGAAGTTAGTGTGCAGATTGAAAAAAAGCTTGTATGGCCTCAAGCAAGCTCTTAGACAGTGGTATTTGAGATTTGACAGGTTTATGACTGAGCATGGCTACAGTAGGTGTCAATTTGACCATTGTGTGTATTTTAAGAGATTGGATAATGGTAGATATATTATTCTGTTATTGTATGTAAATGATATGCTGGTTGCAGGATCACACATGTAGGATATCTCTGAGCTTAAGGTGAAATTAGCTCAAACATTTGCCATGAAGGATTTGGGAGCAGCAAAGAAAATCCTTGGCATGAGCATTAAGAGAGACAAAAAAAATCACAGGTTGATTTTGTCTCAAGAGGATTATGTGAACAAGGTGTTGAAACGGTTCAATATGCAGGATGCTAAACCGATAAGCACACCTTTGGCTGGACATTTTAAATTGAGTAAAGAACAATGTCCTAATTCACATGATGAGGTAGAGTACATGAGTAGAGTTCCATATTCTTCTACAGCAGGGAGTTTAATGTATGCAATGGTTTGTACTAGACCAGATATTGCCCAAGCAGTGAGAGTTGTAAGTAAGTATATGGCCAATCTAGGAAAGGAACATGGAAAGCAATTTAGTGGATCCTTAGATATCTGAGAGGAACTAGCAGTAGGCATTTGTGCTATGGAGGTTCAGATACTTCTCTACATGGTTATGTAGATTCAGATATGGCAGGTGATTTGGATGGCAGGAGGAGCACCACAGGATATGTTTTCACTGTTGGTGGCATGGCGGTTAGCTGGATATCAAAGTTACAGAAGGTTGTTGCCTTGTCAACTACAGAAGCAGAGTATATTGCAGTCACAGAGGCTAGCAAAGAGATGATATGGATGACACAGTTCATGGAAGAGCTTGGAAGGGAGCAAGAGAGTTGCAGATTGTATAGTGACAGTCAGAGTGCAATTCATTTGGCTAAGAATTTAGCCTTTCACTCAAGAACAAAGCACATACAGCTAAGGTACCACTTCATACGACAGGTATTGGAAGATGGTGAGTTGAAGCTGGAGAAGATCCATACAGATAAGAATCCTGCTGATATGTTAACCAAGCCGGTTACAAAGGAGAAGTTGAATCTTCATTCAACTTCTATTGGTCTTTATGATTGAGTTGAAGATGGAGGAGCTAGAAGATGTTGCTGTACAGGTACTGATGCAGCTGTTTATCTCCAAGTGAGAGATTGTTAAGGTGTGGAGCCTAAAAGCTTCACCTAAGGAGCGTTTTGCAGTTTGCAGCAGTTACACAGTCACCGGTGTCGGTTAGGAGCGACCGACGTCAGTCAAGTGCAGTTCCAGAGACGCCGGCATCGGCAGGGATCGGCCGACGTCGGTCACAAGCAAGTAGGCAGGAACCGGCGTCGGTTACCTGTGCGTCCAGAAACCTATTTTTGTGGACAGAACCAAGTGTTTGCATGATGGGATTAAGTCATAGTCTTAAGTCCGCGTCTCTATCTTTAGTAAGACTGTTTTAGAGCCCTTGTCTAAGAGGCATAACTGTTGGTTGTAAATGCATGCTCATGTTTCCTAATTCTATATGTATGATTAGATCTTCTTAGCTTATTGTATTGTATTGGTATGTTGAAGAACAATACAGAATTGAATCATTCCAGGTTGTTAGAGTTGATTGTACTTGAGAGAGAGAGCTCTTGAGGGAAAGAGATTTAGAGAGAGATCTGTACATCTGAGAGAGGTGTGGAAGAAAGAAGTTTCTTCAATTATATTCCTTCTGTAAAGAGTTTAATACAAATTTTTAGGGTGGTTTCTTGTATCTCTTGTTCTTTGCTATTATCTGATTCTAGTTACTTATCATTCTAATTTAATTCCGCGTTTATTGCTTTCATAAGTGTAATCAAATTGTTGGTTGATCCCCAACACAATCTACATTGGAACAAAGACCAACAAAGAAAGAAATAGAAAAAAGGATCAATGATACCTGCAAAAAAAAACTTACACCAATATTTCATGTTAAATAAACAAAATGCCAAAAATTATGATCTACATCCAATTAAAGTAATAAAACTAGATTTAAATCAAGACAAAAGGAGCAAAAAACTTCCATAACAAAGTGTGGAATCCTACATGAAAAAATAAGTTAGTAAAAAAAATCTATAAATAAATGATATTTCTTTGACAACTTACAAGAATAAGTGAGTACAAAAGTAAAGAATGTATAATCTTTTTGAGTTTTAAACTTATCAAAAGAGAGATAAAGGTGTGTCACTTGAAAAAGATATTCTACATGAAGCAATAGAGGATTTATCAAAAGAATGCACATCAAAGTCTCAAGAAGATATCGCCACTTTAGATAGTTAAATTAGTTTAACATTTGAATGAGGTGTTTTAGTGGTGTTTGAACAAAACAAAATTTATTAAGTTGATTTACCACAACATTTACATGAATGAAAATTTTAACATTTAGAAATATGATGCCTGTGTTTACCAGAATGCTCACAAAGTTTACCATTTTTAATCAAAGTAAGAGCATACACAACATTATAATCAAATGAAGCCTTATGATATGGAGAAACACTATTTTGCAATGCCCGTCAGTGAGGAGAACCATATGACATATCATTATTATTAGAGGAACTAAAACCAATCCATGCAAAATTTGTGTTAGATTTAAGTAGAATAATACAAAAAATATCATTTTCATATTTTCCAAGATCGCTTCCACTATAACCCATTGAATGCATGATTTTTAAAAACTAAAATCATGTGCAATATAGACAATATATCAACCAATTGGTTAACACACATTGTTTGTTTTTAATAACAATATAAAATTATTGTAATAAATCCACTCATTTATAATTCCTTGACTACTGCAATTTATATCGTGCTTGTAAATATTTTATTGTTTTTTAATGTATGTGGATAATAGTTTCCTTTCACATTAGATAATGTTTTCATTTCTTAATATTTTGAATAAGATAATACAATGCCTTACCATATGTGAAATAATTTAAAACAAACATGAAAAAATATTCTAAATATAATAAACGGGTTTAACTCCTTACAATAGGATAAACCCAATAACATAATCATTCACATACCTTTCCATCTTAAACTGTAGCTATAAATTCGGTAGTGCCAAATCTAGTGCATTGCTATTATTTTTATTCAGCTTAATTAATGTTTTTTTAAAAATTTATACCACAAGTAAGATACCATTTGTTTTCATGGAGTTAAAATTTCATGCAACTTAATTAATGATTTTTTTGATTTATACCCCAAGTAAATTACCTACCATTTATTTTCATGGAGTTAAAATTTGTTATTACAGTATACAAATATTTTATGAGCTTCTTTGAGTATTAGAGAACCCATGCAAAGCTCCTTATCTCAATAACATTGGAGGCTTGGGCCGATTAGAAATTACTTCCACTTTTGTGCAATCAATTCTCAATTCTGTGTCTCCATACCACATATCCTGGTTAGAAAAGTGATTGTTTTGAAAACCTACATTTATTCTTATTCTAAATAAACTTATTCTCCTTCAAAAAATGAAAACAATGTTTCAAATGCATTAGACGCTCATTGCAAATCTTTCTTAAAACCAATATGTCATTCAAGTGAAAAATGAAAGAAGAATCTATAAAATTTCTCAATACACCATTCATCAACCTCATGAAAATTTAAAAATAATTACACAACCCAAATGGAGGTAAAAATGTTCATACAAAACTTACCTCGTCTAGAATTTCATTTTTCGTACATTGGCTTTCTTCATTTTGACTTCCAGTAATACCCAAAATTAAAATCCAGCTTTGTGAATCATTTTACATACTAAGATTGATGCAAAAATTCATGTGTAAGAGGGCATTTTTTCTTAGAGGTTATCTTATTCAAAGCCCTTAAATCAATAAACTGCCTCCAATAACCATTCTTTTAAGTTCAATAATAAAAAAGAAACACATCGATTTAACTTTAGTATAACAAAATTTGTAATTATTTATTTACCTCATTAAATTAAATCATTAAATTTTTATAGAGACCAATGTTTGGGAGAGGGGAAAATGGTAACTGATGAATCTCATGTTCCATCCCTCTTTAGTGGCACACTAGTAAGTTCTTTGAAAAATTCCTTAATTTTTTTGTAGCAAATATTCTATTTTCTTGTTTTATTTGTTAGTAGACATACAAGAGGAAATTTGTATTCAACTATTATTTTTCTAATTTCTCAAAGAGGAAAATAGAATTTC
The DNA here is from genome assembly GCA_037957365.1 of Torreya grandis. NCBI lineage: Eukaryota > Viridiplantae > Streptophyta > Pinopsida > Cupressales > Taxaceae > Torreya > Torreya grandis. Next base: position 746,782 of record JARHVA010002573.1, read on the forward strand.
CCATTATAATTAATCAATATTCTGGATTGAGTAGACTTACTAAGGAGATTTTGATTTTTCATTAATATGATATGATTATGTAACATTCCCCATTATTAACCAAATTATAATTTTTTTCTATCTTATCATGAAGATATCATTTCTAATATACTTATACGAACTGAAAAAAACTACAGAATAAATATATAGAGGTACAACATCCACACCAACTTCGTCAATGAAATACTCATTTTTTACATTGTTTGGTAACTTCTATCTCTACTTCTTTCTTCACTCAACCCAATGAATATGGATAAGATGATCACACACTCACACACTCACACACACACACACACACAAACCATTCTTGTATATTAATTATTTGGAAAAAACTTGTAATACATAATAAAAAATACCAACAAACATTTTCTTCTTAATTTTGTTGATGTATCGTTTGACATGACTCACCAATGCTAGGATTTCAAGTCATTGAATCCTGTCCAACATCTCTTGAAAGGAATCCCATGAGGTGAATCTCCTCAAGGTCTTTATCTACCGGTACATGGTTTATTGATTTTATTTAGTTATTTGTTGTAAACTATTTCAATCAAGGGGTCTTTACCAGTATGGGAATATTTCAAACTTGATTTTAATATTGTTCTGGTCTTTTGACGATTTAGAGGGGAATGTTAGTTTAGTTGTTCTGTGTGAGTTTTTAGTGAATTTTAGGATACAAAGGTAAATTAACATTTTAGATGTTGCCCATGTGGTTAAAATCAATATTTATGAGTTTTTCAAATGAGTGTACAACTGATTTTGGTGGGTTCATTCCATTAATAACCATTTAACAATGATTTTCAATAATGGAGAAAATAAACATATATTGTAATCAAGATAAGCATGCAAATTTAGATTGTCTTCATCTATTCTAACCCTAGCAAACAAACTAATAAAAAAGAGCAAAAGAGAGATAAAAAAGAGAAAACACATACGCTATTATAAAGCAAAACCATTCATCATGATTGAAAACATCCACAAAATTGAACCCTTACCTAAACATCATGTGCACAACCATCAATGGGGTTGGTGCAAGAGTCTGAGGAATGAGAAGCGAAATGAAAAATAACATTACCATCATTTACATGCACAAGAAATGAAAACAAATTTCTACCAGTTCTATTAACTGATAAATATCTTGAATAACACAACTGTCTAAATGTTTACAATTGATCTGAAAAACATTTTTTAGCATAATAGTAGGAGAGTGAAAAAAGGGAGACAAAAACAAAATAAACAAGTGGTTGGTCTAGTTTGTCCAAGGAAGAACAAAGATCCAACCCTTTGGAGGAAAAAATCCACCCATATATAGAGGATATAGCTTCCAAGGAAAGGAGTTTCCCTCCAAAATACTCAATAACTACCATTAATTCACTGAACTAACTCCTTTCTCTTCATTCTCCTCCAAATCCCACCACTTTCACTGTTCATGGGCTGCAAAGAGACAAAAACAAGTTAATAACTTGGAATTAAAATCCAAAAAAGTAAAATGCATTAAAAAACATGAACATGTTATCAACCAAGTAGAGTCAAGAAAAATTAAAGGCACCATTGCATCCAAGATGGAGTCACCTTTCTAGTAAATCAAGCAGTTTTTAAAATTGATTATGGATGCAAAAGCTATGTTGAAAAAACCAAGAGTTGATAAAAAATGGCCTCGGTAGACCTATTTGGGATTTTGGGGATGCAAAGTCAGTTTTTAAAAATATATTTTTGAAAATTATAACACCTATTGCTAATAGAGATTTAAACTCTTGATTAGCACTGAGAATGCTCTTGATGAACATAATAGACCCATTCAGGCTTTTATTTCCCAGATTGCATTATGATTTTGGTGGTAAATTCAAGTTTGGGGTGCTAGACATAATCAAGGTCTAGACCCCAAATTAGAACTGTGGACTTTTCATTTGTAGGCTCATGTTCTAACCAGGTAAAAATCCACACCTAGCATTGCCTTTGGTAGCTTGATGATCCTATAAACTTATTTAGAGATATTTCTGTAGTTATAACTCTAAATACCCTGATCACTTGGAGACCTAATCACGATCACAAACCCCAATTACCATTGTGACCATCACCCAAATACCTATGACCTAATTGGAGATGAAATACCTAATTACAAATAACAATTGATCGACGTGCCTAAAGACCTAACCAAGACTTTAAAGTCTAGATAGCACCATGATGTCTTCACTCGACTCTCTAGACCTATTCGAGAGATTTTCATCAACTATTACTATGCTAGCCTAGACTCGACCCCCTAGACCTAATTGGAAATCAAAGCCCAAATAAAAAAGGGACTCACTAAGACATGGTGCGATGACTTAATCAAAACTTTTATTTTGGTTAGAACTACAAAAATCAAAAGGGTCTTCCCTAAACCCAGTCATGAAAATAACTTTGGTTAGAACTAAGCTTGGCTAACTTACAAGTCCAATACTTGCTTATGATAAAATGTTTGATTAAAAAAGGAATGGAATGATGAATCCCCATAAGACATAGACAAATTGATCACCAAAAGACCTGATTAGAACTAACTTAGGCAAAAAAATATCAGATAGACCTAATCAGGGTTTGGAGGCCCAACTAGGTTTTCTATATTAGATAATTTTGCTCACCTACAACCAAGACCTAACTCGGCATTAGGACAAGTTTTTTTGTAGATTCTTCAACGAAGAAAAAGTAGGTCAGGAAGTCATTTAGAGATCGTATGAAAAATATGAAAATGAAACCTATGAGCTTGATAAAAAAGATGGGATACGTTTTTAAGGTTGAAAGGGCATGGAAACAGAAATGACCTCCTAGAGCATGATAAAAGAGTTAAAAAATCCAAGATTCAAATGCAAATTGGGAGGTCAAACTCCACTTTCATGCTAAGTTCTTTATACAAAATTTTCTTACATGAATGTGGTCTTTCTAACAATGATGGTTATGGGTCCCGTTCAACATGCAAATTGAGATAGACTATCAAATCAACTTGAAAGTGCTAAGAACAATGAGATGTGAGCATAAGTGTGAGTAAAGTAAAAATAATAAAAGAGGTTCCTTGCTTCTAGAAGAATGAGGATGTGTTGAGAAAGTAACAACAAATGATGATTTTGTTGAAAAATACTCCCAAGTATTTTAGAATGATAAAAACTTATCTATAAACCCAGAATATCTAGTCGAGACTATGCATTGTATGTGAAAAATTTATGGAGGAGAAGACAAGAGTGGCTAAGGAACCAAATTTGACATTCTCATTGACCTGGTATGTCAAATTGAGGTGAATTACTGATTATTAGAATCTATAAGGACTAACTACTATAGATCCAATCATCAAGTTAGTGAATCCTACCTTGAGAATGCTTGCCTGGACATTGCTCTGCTACTAGCTAGACATCCACAGTGTTGATGGAGCTATCTCTAATCCCACCTAAGGTATTGATCCACTACCATCTGGGCATCCATAGCCATGGTAGAGCTTCCATGAATCACCTATAATTGAATTTTTATGAAATTGATTTTTATTTTATTTTCTTATTTTCTCTTTTCTCTTTCTTTTCTTAGCATCTCAATTACGGGTTGAGGACCACTGTGGCAAGTAAACAGTAGAATTATACATTTTTCACCCTATATCTTCATCACAATAGGTATGTCCAAGCAAACTTAGAAACCATTAAGACGTGATTTTTGTGCTTAGTTTTGAGAGAATGCCTTCATTGACCAAATAGTTTACTAAAAGTAAACCTAAGTTAAATAAATTAAGAACATGCATAATAGCTTAAACATCTGAAACTAATTTAGATATAGAATATAATGCTACAAACTAATCAAAGTACTTACACACTAGAGCATCACTCTAGTTACCTACATACAAACCATTCATTCTTCATTCATTAACCAACAAGGGAACCTACAGGGTAAAATAGAAGGTTCAGACCAAAAAGAGACAAGCAACGAGGTTGAATTGAGAATGAAAAGTGGAAAAAGCAAGAAAAAAATAAGAAACAAAAGTAAGAAAGGGAAATATAAGGTATGTATAAGAACTTGCCAAGCCAATGCATGTTTGGAAGCAAGAATTTTGAGGGAATGTCTATGAATGGGCCAAAGGAGATCCTCACTAATTAGACACATAATACATAATGCATTCATGTTCAAGATTTTGAGAAGATTGGTAGAGATCCTACCAAGGAAAAACATATATTTACATTTATGTTGACCTCTATGCTCATGAACACTATCCCGCATAATTTTATCTACGTTGTTTTCAAGCGAATTAAGTAAATTTTTAGAATTAAATTTAGTAATGTACTTATAATTAACTTGAAAAAATCACTTGGGATAGGTTTGGAAGAATATCTCTACCCATAAATGGAATTACAGTGAGGGATAGGGGTGATTATCAACACATACCAAGATGACTTGTCCACCCAACCTGACAAAGATATTTATATAACAATGACTCAGTGAATCTATTTTTGGCTACTCCTTGACTAATATAGATGCTTCAATGACATCCTCTTTGTTATCTTCATCATCCAAAACGAGTAAAATTGATTCTTCTTCTGATCAAAGAATTTGATGTAGAGGGGAGATTAGTATGGTGTTAATCAAAAAATCAAATCAAAATAAACACATTAAAAACTAACACCTCTAACCTTGGCACTCAAGGAGCTAGATAGCTACACAATTAACTAACAAAATGAAAGTAAAATAAGAGATATTACCTTTCATGAGAGCAAGTGTTGTGAGTTGACCATGGATTGATGTGCTCGGCTATGTGCTCAAGAAATCTTTGTTAGTGAAGTTCCATTGCTCAACCTCTCCTTGGCACCTTGGTAATGTTGGTTGGTTTTGGCTTGGCTTGGTTTATGAAATGGGCATGATAACACTACTATGAAGCTTTTTGGAGGTATTTTGGCATAATGAAATTGCACATAAAAATATTTGTATGTATTTGAGCATAATAAATTTACACCAAGAGAGCTTAAAGATCAATGGGCGAGGCCTTGTATTTATAACCTCTAAAGTTAACTCTCACCCAAGTATAATTATGTTAGAATTAACCATGATTGAGTTCAAACTAATCCTAGGTGAGTTAAATCTAACCCTAGTTGACTTAAGGAGGGGACATGTAATTAATATTTGGGATAGAGATCCCATTTATTAATCATGACTCTTCATTTATGAATTTATTGCATTTACGAAGATATTTTGAATTCCTTGACTTTGAGGATGATGATGTCATCACGACCTCATATTTATTAAATTTACCTTTTAAAAAAAAATTCTTCTCACTAATTGCACATGGAAAATTCACTTGAGTATTTAATCTAGTTTAATTAGTTGATTCATTTTGATTAGCATTTTAACACTTTAAGAATTGTTCAATTGCCCTGCTTAATGGGTCTAAAGGCCAAACTACCAGTTGTTAGGTCACAAGGTGACTGGAGATGAATCTATGAGAGGTTAAGGTTGTGTACAGGATAATACCCAAAATAGGGATGCCTCAACATGATTTTGAGCACTAATGTTCGATGTGTGGATGAAGTCTGGTTGGAAGCTAGTTGTGGCTAGAATCAGGTGTCAACACTTCCCACATCAAGGACCTTTTGGATTTGTCATCCATGGTGGAAGTATGTGGGATCAAGCTAGTTTTAACTGTGACTTCCATCGGCTTCATTTCTCATTACTAGGGTAGCCATGCTCATGATCATGCATTTTTATCTTGGTCATCTGTAATGCTACGAGGAACATAAGACTGTTGTAATCATATTCCTTAAGTTGTTCCAAATGGTCTAAATCTTTAGATGTAATAACACCATCTTGATTTTCTTCTTCTTTCCACCTATCATCAATAATGTACAAGTGCTGCTCTTTAGGGGTAGGACTCTCATGATTCCACCATTCAAGTTTAGGCCACTCAGATCAAAGGTAAGGCTGTCATTATTCCATTTTAAGCTCATTTAATTTACCTTATTAAAGTAGACAACCTATTTCATCATTATTTTTTTCTATCTCATCCATCTCCAATGATGGGATGAGAGCTACATTGTCGTGATTGAGCTTCCTATCATCCCAATCACCTTTCCAAGTGTAGGAACACCACCATATGCCAAATGTGTTTCAAATTCATAGCATGCATCGTATTTATCCAACTACTCCAACTCATCTACTTCATCGTCTAGCTGATTACAAGGAATTTTTGATTCTTTTTCTTGCATGGGTAGTTCACTACTATTCTAATTTATAGCCATTAGGTCACCCAAAATAATTGCTACCATTTTTTCATTAGAATCATCTTCATCGCTACTCTCAGAGATTGAGTATTACTTTTAGAATGGTGCATTGTTTGCCAATACAACCAATTTGACATTCATATCATTTATGCATCTATAGACCCCAAATTGTGCATTTAGGAACACAATCTTATAGGACGGTTCAGGCATTGTTTTTTGGGAGTCTCCTACAACAAATTAAATTTTATTAAAAAAATCACCAAAATCTACTTGATCACTAAAGTAAGGAAAAAGAACATGTTGACTCCATGCTGAATTATCATAATTACATGCATTAAATGAATAAACAAGGTTCGTAATTATCATGGGGAGGTTTGATTGGTCATAATATTGAGTAAATGCTTAATTATAATGTGCAAATTGGTCCATGGGTTGACTTATAGGTAAGTAATTTGAAAGATTTTGCGTATAAACCCCTGAGTGTCTAAGTGAATAAAATAGGTTTGCACTATAGCCATGTGGCATTGATTATTATTCAATCATGAAAGCTTCTTGGTAAGTCATTGTCAGAGATGTGAGAGTAGACATAGTCCTATAAATAAACATAGTGGTTAGGGGATCCAAATTTTTTAGATAAACTTTAATGGTAATTATTTCCATTTGTAGGAATGGGTCTTTCAACATCCTATATAACTCATGAAAGTGAATCCTGAATGTGCTAATAGATTCATTGGGATTCCTATGAGCTATATAAAATTGGTATTACAAGGTAATAGGGTCAATACACACACTAAAATGGTTAACAAACAAGTTTTCAAAGGTAACCCACAAGGTAATACATCCATTTTGTTAAGTTGTGGAGCTAAAAGCTTCACCAGGATGTGAACAGGAGAGAGTTGCGGAGGTTGTTGAGTTGTAAAACAAGTTTTAGGGTAATTGACGTCAGTCTAATCAACTGACATTGGTCATATTACAGTGCAGAGCAACCGACGTCATTTATGGGTCGGCCGACATCGGTCAGATAGGAACCGACGTCGGCAACCTGTGTGTGCATGCGTTTGCATGTGGGTCGAGAATTGGTATATTTTTGGACAGTCAATTTGCATGTAAAGACTTATTTTAGTCTTGGAGCTGCATTTCTAATTATTGTAATTAAGAATGTCTAATTATTGTATGCATGAGATCTATTTAATAGACTCATGGGCTGTATTGTAAAGTGTGCTAGATAGCCATTGTGCTTGTAGAGAGAGCAAGAGTAGCTCCTCCTAGTTCCAAGGGGGTGCTAAGTGTGTATGATCAGGGAGAGTTGTAGGTTGTGCAAGTTCTGGTAGAAGATCCACCAGGGTACTGGTTGAAGAATCATAAAGACTTGGTGAGGCAAGGACAAGGGTTCAGGGTGTAGAGATATCTATGTGGTAAGTAAGGTCTGGTGATTTGCAGGTTGATGCAAGAGCAGGGAGATCTACTTGGAGTATGGCTATGTACTTTGTGTACTGGCAGCATTGTTACTGACTGGTGGAGGTGAACAACTCTGTGTTTGAGTTGATTGTTGTGACCGTAATTGAGAGAGTGAACTGTTGAAGGAGAATTACTAGTGAGCCCTAGAAGTGTGGGAGCTCTAGAGGTGTAAGAAGAAGTGTGGCATCTTCTTTATTGTATTTTCTTCTGGATGAGTATTAATACAATTGGGTATTGTCTCTCATATTCTATGTTGTTTCATATTTCTAGTTACTTATCATTCTGGTTAAATTTCTTGTTTAGTTGCTAATACAAAGGTAATCAAGTGTGCCCTTAGTGGGCAGTAGATCCTGACAATTGGTATCAGAGCTTTGTGAGCCTAGGTCCTATCAAATAGGTTTGCAATATAGCCATGTGGCATTGATTATTATTCAATTATGAAAGCTTCTTGGTAAGTCATTTTCAGAGATGTGAGAGTAGAAATAGTCCTATAAATAAACATAGTGGTTAGGGGATCCAAAATTTTGAGATAAACTTTAATGGTAATTATTTCCATTTGCAGGAATGGGTCTTTCAACATCCTATATAACTCATGAAAGTGAATCCTGAATGTGCTAATAGATTCATTGGGATTCCTATGAGCTATATAAAATTGGTATTACAGGGTAATAGGGTCAATACACACACTAAAATGGTTAACAAACAAGTTTTCAAAGGTAACCCGCAAGGTAATACATCCATTTGATAAGCCAATGTACCGATTATATATTTCCCTATCTAGAGATCAAGGATAAAAATGGCATGCAACATATTTATGTTTAATTTTGAGTCCTAATTATGGCATACTTGAATACCTAAATGTTTTATTCTAACATCCAAATCCCACCATGTGTGTATTTTTAACAACATTCATTAGGATTTTTGTGTAAGTCATGAGTGTGCCCTGGAATGTTCATAGGGCAGACACCTCCACCTAGCTAGGCAAAAGCCATAGGTGGGTCTAAAATTTAATTTTATAGCCTTAAAATATAGAAGATTACTATGGGAAGATTACTATTAGAAGATTATTCTAAAGTCAAAGTTTAAAATTTATAATTTAAGTATCAATTCAAGCCCATCTAGTGCCACTTGTTGGCATGAGTTTTGAGCATGCAATGGTTTAGAAGAAGCATAAATATGCCTCAAATACCAAAATGAAAGATAAACTCTAAAATAATCCTAGTACACCCTCCTTCTAGTGCCAAAATTATTGATGTGTGTTTAAAGCATGCATTAGGGTGGGGAAAGTGTAAAAGAGGGCCCAAAAGACCAAAATGAATGATAAACTATAATATTATGAACATGCCCTCTTTCTAGCATCAAAACTATCGATGTATATTTAACATGACTTGTTAATGCTAGGATTTCAGGGTGGTGAAGCCCATCTATCCTCTCTTTAAAGGATATCAATGAGGTGGGTCTCCCCAAGGTCTTTATCTATCAGGTCATGGTGTACTAATTTCACTCAATCATTCATTGTAAACTATTCCAGTCAAAGGACCTTTGCTAGTGTGGGAATATTTCAAACTTAATTTCATTATTGTTATGGTATTCTAACTATTTAGAGGAGAATGCCAATTTGGTTGTTCCATGTGGGGTTTTAGTGAATTTCAGGATACAAATGCAAACTAACATTTCAAATGTTTCCCATATGGTTAAAATCAACATTTAGGGGTTTTTCAAACTAGTGTGAGGTTGATTTTGGTAGGTTCATTCTATTAATAACCAATCAATAATGAATTTTCAATAAAAAATAAAATAAACATATATTTCAATCAAGATAAGCTTGCATATTTAGATTGCATTTATCTGCTCTAACCCTAGCTAACAAAATGATAAAAAAGCGTGAAAAAGAGGGAAAAGAGAGAAAAAAACCTATTACTATGAAGCAAAATCCATTGATCATGATTGTAAGCATTCGTAAAAATGAATCCTCACCTGGTCATCATGTGGATAACCATGAATGAGATTGGTGCAAGAGTCCGAGGAATGAAAAGTGAGAAAAAAATAACATTGCCACCATTTACATGTGTAGGAAATGAAAACAAATCTCCATCACTTCTATTTACTGATAAATGTCTTGAATAACACAAGTGTCTGAATGTTGACAATTGATTTATAAAAATTTCACAAGCATAATAACATGAGAGCAAAAAAGAGAGAGAAAAATAAAATAAATAAATGGCTCGTCCAATGTGTCCAAAGAGGAACAAAGAACCAACCCTTTGGTAATGAAAATCCACCCATATATAGAGGATGCAACTTCCAAGGAGAGGAGTTTCCCTCCAAAATGCCTAATAACCACCTTTAATACAACCATCTACCTCCTTTCTCTTCATTATCTTCCAAATCCTACCACTTTTACTATTCATGGGCTATAAAGAGACCAAAAAAAGTTAAAACTTGTAATTAAAAGCCAAAATAGTAAGATGTGTTACAAACACATGAATATGTTTTCAACTAGACAAAATCAGGTAAAATTAAGGTACTATTGCATTCAAGATGGAGTCACCTTTTTGACAAAGCAAATGGTTTTGAAAACTGACTCTAAATGTGAAAGTTACTGCAAAAAAAACAAGAGTTGCTAAAAAATGGCCCTTGTAGACCTATCCAAGCTTTTGGTGATGCACAATTAGTTTTAAAAAATATCTTTTTAAATTATAACACCTAGTGCTAGCAAGGATTTAAACTCTTGATTAGACTTGTGAGTGCTCTTGACCATATAATAGACCCATTCATGCTTTTATTTAGTGAACTGTATTGTTTTTTTAGTGATAAATTCAAGTTTGGGGGGATAAACCTAATAGGGGTCTAGACCCCTAATTAGAACTATAGACTTTTCATTTGTAGGCTCCCATTTTAACTGGGCAAAAGTCCCTACCTAACATTCCATTTAGTAGATCGATGAGCCTGTCTACCTATCTAGATATATTTCTCTAGTTATAATTGTGAAGACCCCCGATCACCTAGATACCTAATTGCAATCATAAACATTGATTACTACTATGACCATCCCTTGACTACCTATGACCTAATAGATGATGAAATCCCTGATTACAACTAATACTTGACCCACTCGCCTAAAAACCTAATCAAGACTTTAAATTATGGATAACACTATAATGTCCTTGCCTAACTCTCTAGACCCATTCAAAAGATTTTCCCTGACTATCACTACACTAGCCTAGACTCGACTCCCTTAGACCTAATCATAAGTTAAAGTTTGAATAGCAATGAGACTCTCTGAGACATGATGCCAATACTTAATTGGAACTTTTGTTCCAGTTAGAACTTTAGAAATCAAAAGGGCCTTCCTTAGAGCCACTCACAAAAATAATTTTGGTTAGAACTAAGCTCAACTAACATGAAAATCTAAGACCTATTGGGGATACAATGTTTGATTAACAAAGGAATGGAATGATGAATCCCCCCAAGATCTAATCAGGGTCTAGAATCCCTATTAGGTTTGGACTTAGCAAATTTGAAATAGAAATAAATTGATCACCAAAAGCTCTAATTAGAACTAACTTAGGCAAAAAAACATTATATAGACCTAATCAAGGTTTAGAGCCCCTACTAGGTTTACTAAGTTAGACAATTTTTCTCACCTACAACCAAGACCTAACCAGGAATCAAGACAAGTTTTTTACAGATTCTTTAATGAGGTAGAAATAGGTCAAGATGTCATCTAGATACCAAGTACAAAATATGAAAATGACTCATACGAGCTTGGTTAACAAGATAGGACAAATCCTAAAGGCTGAAAGAATATGAAAATTGAAATGACCTCTTAGAGTAGGCTAAGAGAGCTAAGTAATCCAAGCTTCAAATATAATTTAGGAGGTGAAAACCCCACTTTCAAGCTAAGTGCCTTGAACAAATTTTTATTGTATGGATGTGACCTTTCTAATGGTGATGGTTGTAGGTCCCATTTGACATGCAAATTGAGACAAACTACTAAAGCAATTGGAGAGTGATAAGACTAACGAGATGTGAGAACAAGAAGGGGTGAATAATAATAATAAAAAAAGGTTCCCTAATTTTAGAAGGATGAGGGCATGTTCAACAAACAACAACATGAAGCTTAATATGAGAGATTTTGGTAAAATCACCTTTATCATGATTCCCATTACTACTCAAGAATACATCTCTATGGATTTATGTGAAACCAATCATATCATTCACATTATATTTTATCCCTATTTCATTCCGTTTAAAGGAACTCATGGCCTTATCATTTTTATAGTTCTAAGTGTTTTAGCTATTTAGCACACAAGGGTAATTGTATTATGCATAAACATTAAAATAATTGCATAATACAAATGTAACTAAATATAGTAAATACAAACATACATGCATTTCTTGTCGGGGAATCCAAGAACAAACACACTTGTTCTGATCCCACTTGTTAGGATCTTGCTCCTCAAAAAGAGCACAATATGATTACCAAATATAAACAATTAAACATGCAGAAATAACTAGAAGTACAAGTAACTAGAATTCACAAATAACACAGAATATGAGAGACAATACACTATCTTGTATTAACACTTGTACAGAAAAGAATACAATAAAGAGACGCCACTCTCTTCCACCTTACAGAGGCTTCCCACACCTCAAGTGTACAGTAATTCTTCTTCAAAACACTCTCCTACCAAAAATGGTCCCAACACACAACTCACACACAAAATTGGTGTTCACCTCTCCAACCAGTCAGTAATAACCCTGCCAGTACACCAAGCACTCTATAGTACTTCAAGTTGATCTCCCATGAACCTGCAACCTGCAATTCAACAGACCATACTTACACATGTAGATCTCCTATGAGCTTGCAACAACCTGCAACTCAAAGATCTTACAATGGAAGGATCTTCCTTGCCTTCCTTATCAGCTCATCATTACTTTACATGCCAATGGGTCTATAAATAGATCCCAGACTTAAACAATAACTTAGACTCTTAGTTTACAATAATTATCCATGCAGCTCAAGACTCGAAATAGCCTTTACATGCAAACACTCCGTTCATCTAACTAATTGTTTGTGTAATGAACAGTTATGGAACACACAGGCGACCGACGTCGATCCCTGCTTGCCTGGTGCTGCTGACGTCAGCCGACTTCCTATCGATGCTGGTTGCCTTCTGCTTCATCTTGACCGACATCGGTCATGCTGTCGACGCCGGTACTACTGGAACTTTAGTAACCTTATGTTTCTTCATCTACAAACTTGAAGCTTTTAGTTCCACAACCTAACAATCTCCCCCTTGGAGATAAACAGCTGCAACTGTAGTTATACTTGTACACCGTCTAGTTTGTTCCCTTGGCTCTGTATCCCTCCTCGAGATCACTCTTGAAGACCAACCACCACAAAACCTATAGTGCAAAACCTGTCATCCAAATCACCTGCCACATCCACGTCTACAAACCATGTAGAAAATAACTTGAACCTGCATAGCATGTGCACTTGCTGCTGGTCCCTCTAAGAATCCACTGAACTGCCCTCCAATGCTTCTTTCTTGGATTGGCTCCAAACTTGTGACAACTCCCACTACTTGGAAAAACTCATGTTTAGTACATACCATGCACTTAACCTCATTATGTGAATCAAGACACAGTTTTGTGAACTATCCAACCATCAACGTGCTAACCGGTCTCACACAATCATCCTGAAACAAAGTCAACATATGACCTTCCATGTCTCTAAAAACACACTCATGCCAAAGAATCTTGCTGCTTCTAAATTTCTCATGACATCCCTCTGAACTAGCTTTACCTTTAGTTCAGCAACTCCCTGTATATGTAACCCTGAAACAAGCACATCATACAGTAATAGGATAATGTAGCTAATATTATCCAACCTGGTAAAGAGAAACACAATGATCAAACCTCCATTGCACTGCAGCTTACTCAAGACCATATACCCTGGCCTACTATCTCACGTATCCATTTCTGCTCTTCTTCATATTGAACATCCATTCGTCTCTTAGTGCTTTCTTCTAGTTGACAACTCCACCAAAAACTAATGTTTGGTTCTCCTCCACGAAATCACATCCTCCATCCATGCCAAGCTCCCACTGTTTCCTAGATCTACCTGTTCTGCTTCTTCAACAACTTCCTGGTTCTTTACCATAAGTGAGCAACAAGTAGTGTAAAGAAGGGAAATGATTAATTTGAGGCTTACATACCCTTTAAGTCCTCCATATGGGCACTTGAGACTCCTTGACAGCTTGCTGTCCACCCAAAATTTATCTTAATGACCGATGCCAGTCACATCTCAGTTTGCACCCGACCGATGTCGATTCCCTGCGATTGCCTCATTGCAGACATCGGTTTCCCCTTGCCGATGTCGGTGTTTATCTACCCCGAGTCACTGATGTCGGGCTGCACATAGCCGACATCGGTCCCTGTCTGGATGCCGACGCCAGTTTTCCTGTCGTTGTCAGTCTCTGTGTTTTTCTTGTGAGAATTGACCTTTTCCCATGAGCTTCTTTTGGATCAAACCCTTGTCCAAATCACCCTTGCTCTGCTCAGAATTCTTTTGCGCCTTGTGCTGAAATCTGTCCGTCACCTTCTCCTTGAAAACCAAGGCTTTCTTGTTCTTGTCACTAACATCAGATTCCTCAAAAAATGTCACTTTCTTCTTCTGCATACAGAAATCTTGATTCATGCTCTTCAAATTTGAAAGCATACCCTTTGACTCAAGAACATGCATCTCTTTTTTATTCATGTGACCAAGCCTATTAAGCCACATCTTCGAATCTACAGCTGAAGTAGATAACCCAAAAGGAGAATCAGTAATACAAGTAGATAGATAAAGCGTACCTACTTTCTTACCTCTAGCTACAACAAGTGCACCCTTGGTAACCTTCCAAGAGTCTGCTGTGAGAGTTACTGTGTAACCCTCATCACCCAAACTTCTTACAAAAATTGGATTTCGCTCCAGAACTGGGACATGCATGACCTCCTTTAACACCCATGTGTTACCTGTCTGCAATTTTAGCTTCACTTTCCCTTTGCCAACCATTTGACAAGGCTTACCATCCCCTACACAAATTTCTCCAAAGTCTCCTTGGACATACTCATGAAAAAATTCCCTATTTGGGGATGCATGAAAAGAGGCACTAGAATCTAAAACCCAAGATTCTACTTTATCCAAAGAACATACCAGAGCATCCTGTGTAACGAAATCTGCAACATCTGCTTCTTCTTCATGTCCTTCATGCTAATCTTCACCTGATCTGCAATCTCTCTTTAAATGCCCTTGCTTTCCACATTTCCAGCAGGTTATTTTGCCATACTTGGACTTGGATCTCTTGCCTATATTTGACCTTGATCTCCCACGCTCTATCTTCTCTTTTTACCTTCCTATGCCTTCAACACTCAAAGCATTTCCTGATGATTCACCTGTGCTTTTTCTGCGTATCTCTTCATTCAAGATCACACTCACAACATCATCCACTTTTAAGATTTTTGAAGCAGACACAGTGTTAGAAACTGCCATTACCAAACTCTCCCAACTTTCAGGTAATGAACACAAGATTAAGAGAGCCTTAATTTCATCATCAAAAACAATATTGACTAAATTTAACTGGTTTACCAAACCATGGAAATCACTAAGATGACTATGTACAGATCCACCTTCCAACATTTGCAAATTAAACAATTGTTTCATAAGAAATACATTATTCAAAGCCGAGGGTTTTTCATATAAATTTGCCAAAGATTCCATCAACTCTACCATTGTCTTACACTGTGATAAGCTAGAAATCACAGATGATGCAAGACTCAATCTTATAGATCCCAAAGCCTTCTGATCAAGAACCTCCCATTCTTCATCCTTCATATCCTAGTGTTTGCTATCAACCCCACCCAATGGTAAGTACAAATCTTTCTGATACAGATAATTCTCAATCTGCATCCTCCATAATTGATAGTTCTTGCTGTTAAACTTCTCCATTCATAGCTTACTGTTCTCTGCCATTGCTCTACTCCCACTCAAACAAAAACCCTGTGAGTAACCTGTAATCAAAACACACTAACCAGATCTAATCCAATCTGTTAGTATCCCAATCTAAAAGCTTTGATACCAGTTGTCAGGGAATCCAAGAACAAACACACTTGTTCTGATCCCACTTGTTAGGATCTTGCTCCTCAAAAAGAGCACAATATGATTACCAAATATAAGCAATTAAACATGCGAAAATAACCAAAAGTACAAGTAATTAGAATTCAAAAATAGCACAGAATATGAGAGACAATACACTATCTTGTATTAACACTTGTACAAAAAAGAATACAATAAAGAGACGCCACTCTCTTCCACCTTACAGAGGCTTCCCACACCTCAAGTGTACAATAATTCTTCTTCAAAACACTCTCCTACCAAAAATGGTCCCAACACACAACTCACACACAGAATTGGTGTTCACCTCTCCAACCAGTCAGTAATAACCCTGCCAGTACACCAAGCACTCTATAATACTTCAAGTTGATCTCCCATGAACCTGCAACCTGCAATTCAATAGACCATACTTACACATGTAGATCTCCTATGAGCTTCCAACAACCTGCAACTCAATGATCTTACAATGGAAGGATCTTCCTTACCTTCCTTATCAACTCATCATTACAATACATGCCAATGGGTCTATAAATAGATCCCAGACTTAAACAATAACTTAGACTCTTAGTTTACTATAATTATCCACGCAGCTCAAGACTTGAAATAGCCTTTACATGCAAACACTCTGTTCAACTAACTAACTGTTCATGTAATGAACAATTTTGAAACACACAGGTGACCAACGTCGGTCCCTACTTGCCTGGTGATGCCAACGTTGGCCGACTTCCTGCCGACACCAGTTGCCTTCTGCTTCATCTTGACCGACGTTGGTCATGCTGTCGACGCCGGTACTACTAGAACTTCAGCAACCTTCTATTTCTTCGTCTGCAAACTTGAAGCTTTTAGCTCCACAACCGAACATTTCTAAAATGTGCTTAAATAGATAATGGAACTCAGGAAACTTTGCCAAGAAATTTGATAGATAAATACTTACTTTCTGGCTTACATATATAGTTTGAGAGGATGTCATAGTTATGAAAGTTGATCTAGGCATCAAGATGAATAAAAATAAAAAAAATGTTTCACAATTTGAGAATTTTTGAAAAAGAGACACAATTGGTAGATCAATGATTTTGAATCAAAAAGGAATTTGAAAGTAAATTGAGAGAGTTAAAACATAAGTTTGCATGTAGGTGTGTGAGTATTGTAGGTTAGGATAATATTTGTGTGCATGATTCATGCATGGTAAATTTATGTCAAGATTTCCATTATCATGTACTTAATATTAGATTTTAGTTTCTACATTATCCAAAAATTAGGGTATATCTATTTTGAGAAGATTCCATAAAATATAGTGATGTCTTCCAACTCTAATACTTTTTACTTATCTTTATAAGAAGTTGGAGGGTATGGGTGAAGGATTCTCAATTAATTTTCATATTGTAATGTCATTGTATATTCTTGTGAGGAGGATCATTGTTCCTCTATAAATTTTGAGCTTTAATATATATTTGTAGTGATTCTACCTCAAGATATATGTGTTTATTTGTCATTAATGTTTAACAACTTTTGAGACTGATTATATATTTGTAGTGATTTTACCTTGATATATGTGTGTGTGTGTGTGTGTGTGTGTGTGTGTTTATTTGGCATTAATGTTTAATTGGTATGTATATACAATTATTGGTTAATATCTTGATGCTCCTTCACATATCTAGATGATTTCTAGTTTTTAACACAATATCAAAAAAATTTGAAGTTTTACTTTGTTGCATGGATAATTTACATTTATAGAATCATCTTCTCTTCAAGGTCTTCAATATTTTCCATAAAATTTTTATGGGAGTGACCTTACTAATATTGTTTCTTTGGAGCTTCTTGGAGATGTTTTATAAACTCCATTATATTTGGAGCATCCGAGAAATTCAATTTTGACTTTTGTTTCATCTATAGTGAAGCTTTAGTCTTCCATTAATGAAGGTTTGAATTTTTTTTGGCATGCTAATTATTTTTGACATGCATGCATTTTTTATATTTTTTCAAATATATAAATAATATATGTATATCATGTTATTATATGTATTTTTTAATATTTAAAGATTTTAAAAAAATGTAAATAATTATACAATTTTTGATCTTATGAAAGATAAAAACAAAATTTTATTCCACTACATTTTGTGTATTGTTCATTTTTTCAACCTTTTACAACAAGTCATAACATGGCATTCTGGTCCTCACAAACCCCACTCGAAGCTCACATCCTCATGGTTGTTATTTTAGATTACCAACACTCAACACTTCATCATGATTAAAATTGAGTTGTGTAGTTTTATATTTGTCCTTACATACCCAACTGTACTCATGTTTTATTCTCCACTCATGCACTTCATACGCACCTTGCTCAAATACAAGCCCTTAACAACCATTTTTATTTCCCACCCTAGATTTATTTGAAGTCATACCTAGAACCTATTACATAATTTCATGTTGTTCACAACCCATCATTTTTATCCCAATACATCTCCTCCTCTCAACGACTGTATTCACCAAACACTCATGCCTTTCTGACTCTCATAAGCTCATCATCATACTTATTCTATTGTACACCCTTTTATATATGAACATGACCTTGAACTATCAATCCATTTGTCCACTCACACTTGGACCACTATCCAATTATATAAGAGATGTAATTTTCCAAGGATTTATCCCTTGAGCTAGACCTATTATGCAAAAACTCACCATGAGCTCTATCTTGGATCCCTTATGAGATCCTCTTGACATATGTAAGTTTATGAAACTTATTTGATCCATCAACTTCCTATGGACATTTATTCATGTCCACTAGCATGTGTCCTACTCCAGATAGTTAATATGAGAACCTAGGGTGGTCAAGCAGGCGTTTGAACATTTTTGGGTCTTTTTATACAAACAAAGGAAGTGGGGGTGATCAAGTATCTACTTAACAACCTACCAAAAAAATTATATATATTTATAAAAATAATATTTTTGGGTACTTACCTAGGTACCCTGGTCTCCAACTTGGTACCCTTAGAATTTTTGTGCACATTAAATAATGTCATTTTGAAATTGGAAACTAAATTCACCCTATTTATGATAGTATGTAGTATTCTAAATCTATTTTCATTAGATTTTGGGAAAAAAATCCTAGTCACTAGATGCATCTTGTGCTCTCAAGTGACCCCCTACAATGTGGAGCCTTTGATACCTATGTACACCCTTTGGTGTCTATGTGAATGATTTAGTATTTTGCACTCTTTAATTCGTACATGCATGCTCTAGTATGATGTGGGAGTTTTCTAAGTGAAAAACCATCTTGTATCACCTTAGGTGGCTAAGTTTAATTTTGATTAGGAATCATGGTGCACAGGTGTGTAAGGGAATAATACAATCATTCATATGCAATAAATAGGTGCATTAAGCCTATACATAACTTGGTGTGGCATGCGTGCATCACCTTGGTACACATAGAACCCCATTGAACAACATGGCACAAGTAACATTCAACAAAGTTCATGTAGAGTGGTGTGCAGAATGACCTAGAGGTGAACTAATTATCCAGGTGCCACATACACTTCTGAGAGGTCTACATAAATTTTTGATCTAATATGTATAGGATGCATCAACACAATGGGCAAGAATTTATAAATCAATGCATGTGTATTTGTCTTGATTAACTAGTTTGGATTTAGGTGTCATCATTACATAGGGATCAACACCTATCAAATAGACTCACATGCATGTCCAACCAAGATCCAATTGGGCAGACAATGCATTAACTAATAGCTATTAATATTTGCATGATTTTTTAGGAATTATTGCACCAACCAACTCAAAGGCCTATAAATGGAGGTGTCAAGGTTTGAATTAAAATGGGGGAGGGGACCTTAGATAAATTCTACCAAATTTCTTATAGACTAAGGTAAATCAAGATAAGGATTAGAACTTGTAGTCTTGATAGTCTTATAGGAAAGTCTGAGGATCCATTATTGTAATGTTTAATCTTACATTAAAAACTCAACCTAACATAGCCTGCAGATAAGTGGAAGATTAAAATGTAACCATGTTTTGGGTAGTAATATAATTTTTAATATTTATAATTCATCATGTTAGTGTGTATTTTGAGATATAAAGTGAGTGACAGTATCACTCAGATGCATGGTTAGGCATCCTTTCACTGGGAAATCTAACCATAGTTGCACCAATTTGGTATTAGAGACAAGTTATAAACATTTTCAAATGTGGAGAATTGTTTTCTACATAGGATTTTGAACATGGGACTTACATTAGTAGATCACATGATAAAAAGAAAAGACACCTCCTAAGAGAGCTTTTGGTAGAGGTGTTATATCAATAAGAATGGCAGGGAGGCTAGACAAAGTATTTGATGTATTATGTGTTATGCAAAAATGCTTATATGTTATTGAGGAGGATAGATGGAAATGATTCATTCTAAGCTTTGATGAGAGTGATGTTGAGGAGGAAGGACAATGCGCTGAGGGTTCAAAAGGTGTTGAGGGTGATGGATATGATGGGGAGAAAATGGATGTCGGTAAAGAGAGATTCATAAGAGCCATATCGCTTACTAACAAGGGTGAAAGGATGGAGTTACCCTATTTAAAAAAAAAATATAAACCCATAAGAGCTTGTTGATATGCTCAATGACATGGAAGAATACTTGAAATACGAAGACATTAATGACCCATAATACATCAATTTGGAAAATACAAATTTAAAAGGGCATGTGGCACTATGGTGGAAAGAGGTTTAGAATGTACAGTGCAAAATATGGAAGTATAAGATAGTAAGATGGGATTAGATGGTAAAAAACTAAAAGGGAAGTTCTTACCTAGATACTATCAAATGGAGTTGTTCAAAAGGATTCCAAATATCAGGAAGAAGGAATTATAAATCAAAGAATACACCAAATAAATCTATAAGATCACCATCAGATTCGATCATAGTGAAGTAGTCAAGGAGAATGTTGTGTGATACTTAAATGGATTCTATTTTGGGATCCAAGAATAAATGAGTATGACTCAGATCCAAACTATAGAAGAATCCTATCATTTTTTAGTAAAGGTGGAGGAAAAGTTGTTGTGCATGCAGTTGAAAAACACTTGAGATAAAAAAAATTCATGTGAGGATAAAGAGCAAATGTAGGAATGAACTTAGAGAAAAAATGTGAAAAAAACACACTATGAGGTAGTGTGAAAATGTGAGGTCCAAGTGGAACACATGAGTCTCAACAAAAAAATATGTGAAGAGGATATTGTAGACACTTAATTTTGGCTACTTTCATACCTACACTAGGATTCAGTTCAATTTTTAGCAAATGACACATTTTAAGCCTAAAAATCACTTGAATTACTTAAATTCATTCACTTCAGGGATTTAATTACCCAAAAATGTGGCAAGGCTAGCTTATTTGGCATATTATCCTATATGCACCAAAAACCTAGTTCAATTTAAACCCTAGTCAAATTACAACCTAATAATTTGACACTTTTGGCTTGTCAAACTATTAATTCATAACATTTAAAACAATCTCCAAAATCCAATACACACTAAGTAATATTAAGTACATTGCAAATATTAATTAACTTACCTAAATAAAAATTTCAAAACAAATTAGTGAATTTTATTTACCAAAAAAAAAGATTTTTAGCCAAACATGAAGTCAAAGGTCAAAGGAGCTAATAAAGTGATTTGGTATTTCCTAAACATTCCAAAAATATGAATCACACCTCACAAATATATAAAGTGAGTTGTCATACCCCAAAAATATTTAAAGCTGAGGTGTCAAGATTTCATGAGTGCTTTGATCCAACTTAGGGTTAGATTGACTCAAACTAGGTTAATTTAGACTTAACTCAAGTTAGAATTTAACCTAACTTCCCTAGGGTTAGAGTTAGTTATTTGAACTATAAATATAAGTGCCCACACCATATGCCAATAACATTTTGTGTAAGACTATTCTGCTAGAATACCTTCTTTAAGCCTTTGAGAGTAGTGTTATAATGCCCAATTTATGCCAAGCTTCACACCAAGTCACAAGTGACTATTGGAGAGATGCTACCATCATATAAGAGCATTGCTAGAAGACTCAAATCATTATAGGCCAAGCATAAACATCCTTATGCCAATAAGGAAGTACCAAATTTGATAAAGGAGGTAAGAAATTTGTATTGACTTTATCTCTATTTTGGGATATTACTTATTATGTTATGTTCTCCCTACTTCTTAGGCAAGAGTGTTTAGTCATAGTGTATTGTTATGCTTGATTTTTTGTCATTTGGACTAACAAGGGACTAATCTATATATTATTTACTCTTCAAATAGTGAAGGTACATAATGGCATGCCCAATGGGACCATGCATCCTGTATGGCTAAGGAAAATGATATGTTATCCTTAGTTTTACTAATAAATGAATTTAATTCTTCAAGTTTAAAGTTTTAACCTTTAAATATATGTTATTTTATTTTTTGAGTTATTAGTAGCTTTGCTTTATGTAATGATGGCTTCACCATTTCCATGCTTCTTTGCAATATTTATTTATATAGAAATGATGGATTTGTAATGACAACTTTGACCTGCTAAATGGGGCTTCACTCTACAGAATTGGTAGCTTTGCCCCTATTTAATGGTAGCTTCAATAGATGAATATAATCTTTGCTTGAATATTTTATAGCTTATTTTAATAGCTTCACCTAACTTGATCAGTGGTTTTGCCCTGCTAAATGGAAGCTTCACCAAAGTTTCTCTCTATGTCTGTGTTTGTAGGATATCAGTGGCTTCACCTTGCTAAATAGCAACTTTGATATGTGTTTTTCTAAAACTTGAGAGCTCAAAATGGATTATTGTTTACTCACTTGTTTTTTGGTTTCTAGGCAAGTAAACCCCCTAACATTTTGCAGGACCTAAGGTTGAGAAAGATAAGTTTAAGCATTATTAAAATCTTACACACTTTTATTTGATGCTTAAAGTCCACTTAATCACACTTGTCTTTTAATTATTTTCAAAGTTTTTACAAGTGCAAACAAAGCCAAGGGGCCAAATTTTCATCACATCTCAATTTGACGATACTAAAAGGAACATACATTTTAGTTAGAGCTCTTAAGATTTTTTTCACTTTATGTTTTTTTTGTTACTAGCTACATTTCAAAGTTCATAATTAGAATTATTTGTTTGTGACAAATTAGAAGGTATTGTGTGTATTCTCTTCCCCCATCCCTCTTATGGAACTTAGGTGACCAAAAGTGCTTATTTTATTTCCTTGTTTATTTGGTCTTATTAGCAATAATGTCATGTATACTCTTCCCAAGTTTTGTGTGGCTTGGGTGACCCAAAAATGACTTCTAAAGTCTTTCAAATTTTATTTATTGCATTTGGCTTATGAGTAGGATCCCATTTCTCCCTCACAAGTTCTTTAGGGGTGTGTTGATGTGTATTTTCATCTCTTAGCATCGTACCAACCCTAATCCATGGTTGGGTATATAAATTGGATATGTTTTTATACTAGGATTTTTAGGGGGCTCAGCAACTAGCCTCTCTGATCATAACAAAAACTTGAGTCAGGTCTTGCTAAACATCAGACTCTACTAAGAAACACATGACTAGAGTCACTATGTAAAGGAATAAACCCCTACATAATAAGTTATAAGGTATGAACCCAATTGATGTGATTGTGCCCTTGTGTTATCCACGCTTAGGACCATTTAGTGTGTTTAATATTTATAGATTTTTAGTCAACCTCACTTTCCATTAAATTTCTTACTGAATATCAAGTGGTCCTCACTCTAAGTTCATGCCACGTATCAATGCTTGAGAAACAGAGGGAGATGTAAAAAACTCTACCCACACTTATAATTTAATTTTTGGATTAAAACTTAATTCCTCATAAGAATTGGTATATCAATAGAATATTTGGCATAATCTATGCACACCCATGTCAATTTTAGATATAGGATGAGCCATTAGTGCTACTTCTATTTTTTTTGATTTACATGAATTTTTTTAGACTGAAACTATTTGTTTGTATTGTTACATCAAAATAAATCCAAAACGTCACATTGTTTTCACACCCATTCAACCTAAGAAGTGTTAATTTTTATGTTGTGTGTCACACATATGCCTTAGATATTTTATTCTAAAATCATTTGTGTCACTTGTTTAAATGGGGTGTCATTATGCTTCCCATTTCAACAAAAAAATTTACCTTGGATTTTTGAGTCTAAAACCATTATCATGACATTTGATTGAAGGAGCATTATTATGATGCCTAAATTATTCCAATCTCTTGTCATTTTTACAAACAATTTTCAAACCATTGTTACACCTCTCTTGTTTTAAATGCATGGCTAGGCTATCCATTTTGGTCTAGCCCTTTTGCCTTAGAATATTTGAGTATTTTTGCATTAAATATAAAATCTAACCTTTCGAAGTGTAAACCCTAAACTAATCAGATTTATGTCAAAGCATTGTCTAATTTAAGCTTTAGGTTATCTACCTTTTATGTTTAGATTGTGTTATTTGGGTTGATTTCCTATTTGATCTAAATACCCCCTAGCCTAGGCCTAGTAATTATTATTTGTCTTGTGCCTTGTTTGAGAGACCTTTGATCCAAGTTATTTCCACATGCATTGTTTGAAGTTTGTTGTACCAAATTTTGAGTGTCCTAGTGCCATTATTGCCAAAGTCTCTTGTGAACAAAACATTGAAGAAGAAGAGGAAATTAAATTTTCTATCATTCATTGATGAACCAACAATAGTAAAGTAGAAGATTGTTTCAATGGAGGTCAGTGCCGTAGATCAAAGAGATGGATGTCTCTTACTAAGTTGGTGCTTAGCAGTGGGGATTAGTGTCTCCAATATGTTAGTGCCTACAAAGTGTTAAGTAGTGGGGATTAGTGTCTCTAGTAGGTTAATGTCTACAATTGTTTAGCAGTGGGGATTGGTGTCTTTAACAGGTTGATGCTTACATATTTTGTAAGAATACATCTATTTATGGATGGATTTGGATGGTAGTTTTAAGCAGCTATTCATTTATGATTTTTTTCTAAAAGGGTTTCCACATAAATTTAGTGTCAATCTATGCCATTTTTATGTGAATACTATGATTATAGATATTAAGTTTCATTAAGTAAAAGATAAGATTATATTTATTAACCCCCCCTCTCAATATAAGCATGTGCTTAATAATTGGTATTAGAATAGGCTCTTTTGCAAATAGTCTAATTGTTAAAAGGTAGATCTCAAGAGCACACATGGCCGAATAAGAAGGTTTATCCACAAACAAGGCTCCATTGTTTGATGGAACAAATTATGCTTTTTGGAGTATACGCATGAGAACCTATTTAATGGATTTAGGGTTTGATATTTGGCAAGCATTAGTAAATGGTTATACTGCTCCATCATCTCCACCAATAGAACAAGCTAGAAAGAAGTCTAGTGAGAATAATGCAAAATCTATGAATGCAATCTTGTGTGGTCTATTAGAATCAAAGTTTATCCAGGTGATGTATTTTAAATTGGTGAAGAATATATGAGATAAACTAAAAAACATATACAAAGGTGATGATAAGGTGAATAAGGCCAAGCTTCAAACACATAGAAGACAGTTCAAAAGTTTGGAAATGAAAGATGAAGAAAATATTGTGTGCTCTTGAGATCTACATTGTAGCCTATCTGCTTTGCTTAGATGAAATCATCAACACTATCAGAGGTCTTGGAGAAAATATTGAAGATATAATGATTGTGTATAAAGTAATAAGGTCTCTCCCCTTAAGATTTGATGTCAAAGTTTCTATTGTCAAAGAAATGAGAGATCTAGATATGCTAACAATAGATGAATAGTATGGGATCCTCACGGTATATGAAATGAGGACCGAAAAGGAGAAATCATCTAAAAAAGAAGTAAATTTTAAAGCTTCTAAGAAAGGGAAATATAAAGATCCTGAATCAAACGATAGCACCAGTGATGAAGAAGATGAGGAGGCCCTATTTTTTAGAAAGCTTAAAAAGGGATCCGATAAATATAAAGTTAATCTACCTTTTAATTGTTTTAATTATGGTAAAATAGGACATTTTGCTACTAAATGTCCACCTAAGGATAATAACGATGATGAGGAAAATCATAATGAGGAAAGGAATAAGAAGGAAATCAAACCTCAATACAAGAAAAGCTTCAAATAAAAAGAATATAAGAAAAAGTTTGGTAAGCACAATAAAAGCCTATATTTCAAAAAGTATAGTAGCTCAGCTAAGGAGAGTGATGAGAGCATATCAGACAGTGACAAAGAAGAAACTTTGTTCAAGGCTATAGAAATAAAAAATGATGCCTTTACAAATGAAAACACCTTGGAAGAGGAAGATGATGTCAAATATGAAGGAGAGGTAGATATTGAAGAAAAACTGATATGTGCTTTAGGTGAGATAAAAATTCGTAAGAAAAAGAATTTGAAATAAAAGTTACAACTTGATAAATATGAAAAGGAGGATCGTGACTTAAGATCTAAATTATCATAAAGCCTTCAAGAATAAAAAAAGATTTATCATTAGCCTAAAGATTCAACTAGAGGAGGCAAAAAGGATAGATGAAGAGGTGAGAATCGAATTGAAGACAAAATAATAAAATTATGAGAGGCAAGAGTCCAAAATTATTTCCTTGAGGAAGGAACTAAAGAAAACAACCACTAACCTAAATAAAACCCTAAAATTTGAGAAGAGTATTGATATCTTAGATGATATCATAACTAGGTAGAGGTCACCATTTATAAATACTAGTCTTGGATATAAATAAAATCATATGTCCAACAAATAAGATCACAAAGAGCTATCAAAGAAGGCAAATGAGGAAAAGACAAAAATTTATGCAGATGTTCTCAAAAGTCCAATCAACAAGAAGAAAGAGAATCAAGTCCCACATAAAAAAAAAATCCTCCAAAATATAAAAAAAGATAAATTTAAAAAATCCTCTCCTCTAAGGTAGACACATATTATTAGGTTCTAGAATTCCTTTTATGGTTATTGTTATTTTTATGATCATTTTGGTCATAAAGTTAGAGATTGTAGGACACGAGCAAGAAATGATTTTGTATGGAATAATAACAGAAGTTTTTATGGGTCTTCAAATAGAAACTACAATCCATTTGCTCCTTTAGTAGATTACAATTTCAAATGCTATAATTGAACTTTGGACATACATCACGCTTTTGTAGAAGTGGTTTTATGAAACCTCCTAGGCAAAATAATAAAGTGGAAGCCATAAGTAAACAAAAGGAAGAAACTTCAAAATTATGGAAAAAAGTAGGATCAAGAAAAGGAGAGACCTATGTTTGTATAAATTACATTTCATGCATAAATAGTATCACTAAACTCATAAAAAGCATGAATTCAGAGGGAGTTAATCATTATATTATCTTTCAGCTCTATAGATTCTTTGATGATATGCATTCAAAAGACAAAGAGAAAGACCAACTAATGAATATTATTTGTAAGAGTGATGATACAAGTGATGGTAATATTATTAAAAATAAGTCAAAGAAGCAAGAATCTAGCAGAATGAAATTAGTCAGGGTGTAGAACATATTGCAATAGACATGAGCCAGTGCCAAGTGCAAATTGCAGAAATTAGCTCAGAACTAGTAAGTGATCAAGCTAAAAATGTTAATGAGAATATGGATCATGATATGTAGATATAAAGGGAAGTGGAAAAAATGAGTTACCACTTGAGAAGCTAGAGATAATCCAAATAGATGTAGATGATGTCAAAAATCCTAGATTTGATCAAATTCAAGTAGAACAAATGAGAAAAAAAGTCCTTATGCAAAAAAAAAGGGAAGAGAAGAAAGATAATCATTCAGTTGTGGTGATATTGAAGAATATGAAATGGATGTTTTAGATGATTTATTTGTGGATGGATGTATAATGAACATGCATTTGCCATTGATGTTAAAGGGGGAGAATTAACAAAAGGGGGATCAAAAGAGGAGAACTACATCAAGGGGGTGTTTATCTACACATTTACCATCAATGAAAAAGGAGGAGATTATTGGAATATTATCATTGATGTCAAATAAATTTTAATTTATGTCAAAAAAATTGCCAATAAAATTGTCAATGGAAATATCAACTGAATTGTCAATGAAAATGTTGATAGATGATAGAAATGTTGATGAAAATGTCAATGGAAATGTCAACGGTCACATCTTTTGGTGAAGAGGTGACTCTTGGATGGGATGATTCCTTTATGAAGATAATTTGAAGGTTGTATAAGGTAGATGAATGTTGAGAAATATGTGAAAAAAAATGGAAGTGTGAGATATGTGAAGAGAAGGAAGCAAGTGTATAAAGAATAAAAAGATATATCATACAAATACATGTAGATTTGAAGAATGGAATTAATTATTTCTATCATTCAAGCATAATCAAAAGTTTGTGAATAATAATAAGATGAAATTGAACTTACCATCATTCATTGATGAAACAACAATAGTAAGGTGGAAGATCATTTCAATGTGTAACAACCCCACTAGGTTTGACTTAAAATAATGTGAGATATATATTTTTTTAATTTAATCAATGTATTATTTCATTAGATTTCACCATGGGTATCTAAATAGTACTCTAGATAAAACACTTTAAGTATGCTAACTATAAAATAAACATATATCATCTATCTATTTCCTGATAACTATCATCAGATGAAATAAAACATAATTAAATACAAAAAGTAATTATAGATTTTTAGTCATGACTGGTACAAACATGTAGCCATTGTTGTCATGGTAAAATAAGTAAATAATTAAATCTCATTATGTATAATTTTTTAATAGTAATAAATATAATACAAGATATAAGATACAAGGCTCCACAGAGCATGTGTTCCCTAAACTCTAGTATCTATGGCAATCTTAAGTGTAGTCTCAAATAAGTATTGTTGTGGAGAAGGAGAGAATTATTTGAGAGCTTTTCTATACTAACCATATAAAATCAATCCTCTAAAAAATCTCTCATTAATAAATGGCCCTCCCTTCATAGATGAATATATAGTGATGGTGCAATAATCTAGAGAGACAAGCAAGTACCTACGTCCTATATGATTTCTAAGAACATGAAGTGTACCATAAAAAAATCTATTCTAACATGATATTAAACAAACATATAAATCATATATATAAAATGACAATGTCTAACTAAGATTACTTTGGCATATCCAGGCTTTATTAAAAAAAAAAAAAAAAAGATTACTTTGGCAAAAAAATTTAATAGTTATTGATCTTTAAGATCAATCAAATTCATACACACCACTTGATTGAATTACCTTCATCTGACATTGGTGATGCTAGTAAGCTAGTGAAGTCCATCTCACTACTTACTTGGTACCAACAATATGATATTTGGTTAACATATATATAAACAATATATTCATATAGATTACTTCCTACTAATAGGCATAAAACATTCTAAATATAGGATTAATCAAAATGCATATATTTAGTTTGTCAAACGTATGAATGATTTACACTATGTTATTTATCACATAAATAATAAGCATAACAAGTATAATTAATACCATCCGAATACAATATATATTAGACTGCATATTTACAATTTTCGTAAGTAGATACAATTATAGTACATTTAATGAAAAACACTAATATCACAATCCATCATTTTTATGTACACACTATTCAATTTCAATAGTCAATCATACGAAAAAAATGAATAATTCTCACAACAACATAATCTTTTGTTTAAACAACTTGTTATATTTTTAGTAGACTACATTCATATAGATATGGTTTCTTATCCCTTGAAATCCTATGACTTATTATTATTTATACAGATATAGGCACACCTCTATATGTTGTATATGCATATGAGTATCTAAGTCCTCATATCAATATTTTTTTCCATTTATACAAGCACTTATTCACACTAAATATATTCATGATATCTACCATATATAAGTGCTCAACAATATATCGATATTGGTTATAGATGTCAATAGTCATAAATCTAATCAAACACTTGATCATTATAACTTTCATATTCACAAAATATGTTGACAATTTATTATAAGATATTAATATTTCTAGAATATTAATGAATAGATTATTATAGTTAATAGACTATTTATATCAATATCAAATTGACATATAGTTATAACATACGTCACTCACATAGTTTCTTATAGCAATCTATACATAAAGATCACCATTTTTGACAATTAATCAAAAATAAAAATTAGGTATAATTTAATCAAAATCATTTTGATTTTTGAAAATTAATCATAATAACAGTTATAAAATATATATTATATTTTTTATTATGACAATTATAAACCACTATTCCTTATTTATCACATCTTGATATTTTAATTGTGTGTATACAACACAATATATAAACCACTCTTAAGGATATTTATAGATAAGACACTATCTATACAATATAATATATAAATCACTTTGATAAACTATCAGAGCTCTTTTAATACAATATATATAAATGTTATGCTTAATACATACAACTCTACCTTAAATATTTTATTCTATTTTCCTAGTTTGATACTATGTTTTGTATAATCAACTAAAATTGTTGCCTTTATTTTCACACAAATCTTATACAATAGAGAACATAAATAACCACATTAGTTGTAGCTTGGAGAAAACATAGTATCAGAATAAGCTCTCTAGTTTTTTATTTTTCTCCAACTTATTCACTATATATTCAAAGCTCGCTTTATATGGAAAACTTTGTATAAATATGTATCTGTAACAAGGGTCATCAAATATCATGAATACATCGCTATTTGACATGTTCACTATGTTCAATTTATACCTCCCCGTATCAATGTTATAATAACAAAGGTATCCATGAATGTCTTTTGTTATAATAAAGATATATATTTAGTATCATATATTATTATTCAAATGGATTGATTTATGTATCATATGTACAAAGGTATCAAACATCAATCGATTTCATGGATATCATAACACAGGTCATCAAGAGGGTGAAATCTATATGCAAAGATTGTTTGAATTATATGCAATTCACTATATGATGTTTAAACATTATATACGTAGTCCAAACTCACATGGTTTGAATTTGAATGAATGAAAACCAAAACTATAGATAAGATATGGTGAAGTTGACTATTTTTTATTTATTGAATAGATAACAAAAAGATCATTTGACAATGAAAGAGAAGATCGTACAATTCACTACACTTTACACATGGTTCGCTACACTTTACACATGGTTCACTATACTTCATACATACATTCATATATTTTCATGGTTTGAATAATCATTATTCTCAATTCATACACATATATCAATCCATACCAATATATGGTTTTATAGAGTAAAGGTGCCACATACCTCGTAATAGTGTCCAAGTTGAAGTAGCATGATCCAAAAATTTTGTGCTCAATTTGATCTCTCTCCTCTACAATGACTGCTTCTCCCTTTTTCTCTACCTTTTTTTGTACAATTCATGCCCCTTCTAATCTTCTCCTCTTCTTATCTTATTCTCTCCTATGTCATGCCTCACTTTATTCTTTTTTTTGCATTAATAATGCATTTTTCTTTAAAGATATTTTTTTTCTTTGTCTTATTAAATGACTTTTCTCTTTAAATTTTGTCACCCTCCTTTAAATCTCACACTTCCTTTAATATTTTTATTTTTTTTCTAATTATAATATAATGCAATACATATGCTAATAATACCACAATTATTTTATTTCCTGTATGAGGATTTTACACTATTGATCATTAAATTAACTTTATAATAACAATTAACACTATAATAACTTTATAATAACTCATTAATCATTAACTTTATAATAACTCATTAATCATTAAATTCAAATTTACACTATTGATAATATCTAGGTTTAGTTCATAGGTTAGTCTTGGGATAACAAAATAATTTTGTTACTTAGTGTAGATGACTGACATCATTACTTGATAATAATAAGACTAATGTAAGGTTGATGATAGTTTTTAGCTGTAATCGATATTTCACACACTATTTACACAAATTTATATTATTGAAAACATCAATAATCATGAATACATTACCATGACATAAATAGATAGTAAAATTTTGCATCCAAATATACTTATAACAACCATAATGAAATCAAACGAGATTAAGTTCACATAATCAATAAACTGAGTTGACACACAACTAACATGCATAAATTATCTAAATAAAATAACATAAAAAACATACTAACACTAACAATTTAAACTATACATATAATGTGTATTAACTAACATGGTGTATGCATGGGTTCTAGGCATTCCCCTATCATCCTCCAACACCTCTATATACATCACCCTCTCTAATGATGTTCTCCCTCCATCATGTTATGAGGGATGGATCTCTCCTGCATCAAACTCACGATAAGAAAGTAGTTAGTCCATAGCATCATGATATATATCATATAATATTGTTGTAATAAAAAATCATCATGATGACTAGGTAAATAATATGCAATATAGCTAGCTCATAGCAATGCAATCATGAAATCAAAACAACATACATCTATCCCATAATAACATATGACTTATAGATTTAATGAAATAATAATCAAATCAAATTTTCAACCATATAAATCTATGGATAATCAAGTAAATTTGTTTAGTGAGAAATTGAGATGTGACATCCTTTCTCTTAAAGCTGATCATCATACCAATGACACTTATTCAAATATTAGTTATGAATTAAAAATATTATTCAACAAAAAAATAACATAGTATGAAGTATCAAATCAAGTAAATAAATATGAAAATTGCTTATAAATCTCATCATAGTCCTCCCAAGTAGCACTATCCTCAGTGTATTGGTCTCACAAGACCTTGTATTGTGACATCTCTCTATTATGCAAATAAAATTTGTGAGTGTCAAATACTCTGATTGGTTCTACCATGACCACCTCGAGATCTAGAACTTGTAAATCATTCCAATCTAACATATGTGAAAGATCAAGTACATACTTTAAGATAAGAAACATAGAAGACATTATGCAATAGAGTTAGGTTTGGTGGTAATATAAGTCTATATATTATAATATTAATCACTTATAAAACTTTGAAGGGTCCCACATATCTCGATGAAAGTTTCACTGACTTCCCAAATTTAATGGAGCTCTTTATAACTTAACCTACAAGAATGCTTTATCATCTACTGAAAAGTGTCTATATATTATCTTTAGACCAGCATAATTATTTTATCTATCATTGGCCTTGACTAATCTCTTCTTGATTAATCTGATTTGATCTTCTATTTTTGAAAGCATCTCAGGTATAAAGACTACCCTGTCTTCCAACCTATCCTAACTGATTGTGTCCTGTGCCTTCTTCCATACAGTTTTTCAAATGGTGCCATCTTCAAATTTGATTGGTATGAATTAAAGTAAACTCAACCAATAGATGATAATATTTTCACTTATATTGTTGATCCATGTAATATATATGAAGAATATACTCTAACACCTGATTAAATCACTCAATCTGACCATCAATCTCTGGGTGGTATGCAATGCTAAAATTTAGTTGCATATCCAAAGCTAAATTTAGAGTACCCAAAACTTAGAAGTCATCTTTAGATCATGATCTAAAGTGATCTCTATAAATCTGTGCAATCAATATACTTTCTTTACAAACCTCTTTATAAGAGTGGGTGCTTCATCAATCAAATTGCCTAGTGTAAAATGAGTTACCTTGGTTAGTTTATCAATTATAAATAAGATCATATCATACCTATTCCCTAACAATGGTAAACCTTGGATAAAGTCCATACTAATTTTGGTATATCATGTAGGTATAATAATCCATCCATATGCACATGTTCAACTTTCACTCATTGATATTCCAGACAATGTGATATAAAAACCACTACATTTTTTTATTCCCTTCCAAAAATAAAGTGGTATAAGCTCTGACATAAAATTGATTACTCATAGATGACATAAATATAGGGCATTATATAGTTATTTTAACACTATGCTCCTTAGATTCTCCTAATTTGACACATACATCCTTCTATTATATTGTAAAATACCATTATTATCAAATATGAATCCTTTATACTTAGGATTTTGAGCATTCTCAAAAAATACTTTTTTTACCTAATCATAGAATTCATCTTTTGGTGAGAATTCTATCACTCGATCCCTGAAAGTACTCCTGACACTAGCCATGGATGCTATGTACCTCCTACAACTTAGGGCATTAGTTGCTCTATTTTTCTTGACTCTGATATAGTTGATATTAAAGTCATAATCGAACAAGAACTCTAGCCAACATCATTGATGAGTATTTAGATTCAATTGGGTGAAGATTTCTTGAGTCCTAAGTTGTCAGTGTTGAGCTCAAATAGTTTTCCCAATAAATAATGCCTCCAAACTTGTAAAGTGTGTACTATATTTTAAATCCAAACTATATTACTAATTTTAGTAATAAAAACTTAAAACTTAATCACACCAATAGGAATGTACAAAAGATGCAATCAGAATAATAAGAACATTCTCACCATCATTTTACCTCCTTATGGCTTCACTCTAGGATTTACCAATGGATTGTTTGATATCCAAAACTTGAAATATTGGATTGATTGATAAGTGTTGATAATGGCTTCCAAGTGATTGAATAGGCTTGATACTGGTTATGGATGGATGCAAGAGAGTTTTATGGATGTAAGACAATAGTAAGATGATGTCTCTATGAATTTCCAAGTTAGTTTGAGGGTAGAGAGAGCTTAGTTTTATAGGCATGGAGAGAAAGATCAATGGCTCAAATTCAAATTTGGGCCATTGATATGAAGGGCTAGGGATTCTTCATGGAATTTTAAATTCCGTAGATATCTCTAAAATTAGAGAGTTCTAGAGAAAGGGGCTAGAATGGGGAAGATTTATAAAATCTTCCAATTCTAAAAATTTTCCCATAGGGTTTAGGGTTTTAGGAGAGGCTAGGATAGGTGGTGGTTGGGTAGGTAGATTATTTTGGAATTTCAAATTTTCTAGTTGGCTTAGGGAGTAGGTTGGTGGGTAATAGGTTCTATTAGGGGATTAATTGGTTTTTGGGATTAAATAAGGTTTATAGGATATGGGAATGAGATGGGGGTTATTAGGATTTTAGTTAGTTTAGCTAAGAAATATATAAATTAGACTAAATTATCAAGAATTAGTAAAATTAATAGGGTAAGCATAATTTAGTGCATACATTTTGCCCCTTTTCAAAAGGGTATTACGAGTGGAATCAAGTGAAATGAGTAATAATCTTTGAAAGAAAAATCATGATGTTAGATGATGTTAGATGTTACTAAGATATGATACCCCCTTGAGGGAGCATGCATGGAAAAATTGACCCAGATGGTCTCTCAAAATGAAATCTGGGGGGGGGTTAAAATCATAATAAGATGGGGTTGGGATACCCTAATAGACAATTAAGATGCCCCAAGAGGGAAGGAGATAAATTGTCTCAAGTGATGTGTTCTAAATAAAAAACCAATGTCTAAAAATTATTATTATTGATAAGATGAAATTGATTTAAATAGGATGGGTTTAAGCCTATGATTAAGTCCTATAACAAGGACACATGTTGAGGAAAGCTTTAAAATGGATACTAGTGATAAGGATTATTGATTGGTGATAGAGAGATACTTTTTGTAAGATGTGGGGCTTGAATATGATGTGCTATTATCTAGAAACAAGTCTAAGGATGGGATGGTGATATTAGATAGATGGTGGCCGATCTATTCTTGAGCACTAAAGTGGGACTAGGTGCTGCATACATAGTCCAAAAAGACGTCAGTCCAATGTAGTTCTTGACATAGGATAAGGTGGATGATAAGGGGTCAAAAATTTCATACCCTAGATGATGTGAAAAGGTGATTAAAAGTTATTAGATTAAGACAATTGGGTAATTAAACAATACTAGAGATAGTCAGTATTAGTAATGGGCCGTTAGGGGTATATAGGGGGGTTATATAGGACAAAAGGGTCAAAATTGGATCATTTGCACCTTTTAACTTTTTATGATTTGAGCTTTGAGGTAAGACCATAGCTAGGCTACCTCGAGCTTCCCATCATAGTGAGAGGGTTCATGAGTACCAAAGAGAGGTCTATGTTAGACTTGTGATGAGTATCAAAACCCTAGCTTAGTAATTTTGTGAATATTTATCAATTTTAATAGGATTTTAGATGGATTTTTATGGAAAAGGATGTCATCAAAATTGCTCTGACAAAATTATGACTGTTAGTTTTTCCCTCAATCATGATTTTATCATCATGATTTGAAATTTTGAGGGGGCAACCCATGGTATTACAACACTGCAAGTCTATAGTTGTAGTATTGTAATACCACAAAGAATGAGTCATGATATTGCAATATCATAACTAGAGTGTTATGATTTTATAATATTACAAGTTAGAGATTAGCAATTTTATCTGATCAGGAGGTCAAACAAAACCACAAGTGTTAAGTAGCAGTTTTGTCAAAACTACCACTAAGGGTACTTTGTAATTAGTGATTTTAGTAGTGGTAGAAAAATGGGTAAGTGATAGTTAGATAAGTTAGTTTGAATGATGTTAGTGAGATAGGGGTTAGGCTAGTTAGTTAGATATGGAATATTGGGTGGGTTAGATGGATAGGATGAGGTATATAGGATGGGGTGTGGGGTAGTTTGGTTAGTGCTAGTGAGATAGGGATTAGGCAAAGGTGTGGGGTTAACAATGTAAGGATGGGGGTGGCTTATATGGTTTAGATTGGTAGAGGTGATTTGAAAATTAGGAATTAGTTGAGATGTTTAGGGGACTTGAGATGGGTAGGATAAGTGGGTGATGATAGGTATTTGATGATAGAAGTAGTGATATATGGATGATAATTAGTACATGAGGATTTAGGCATGATGTCATTATAATTATGGTGGCCAGAGGTGCTTCATGAGATGCATCAGCTAATGGAGCTAGAGTTTGGGGCACTAGAGCTAATTGGATTGCATGATGTAGTGATTATGCCTATGATACACATTGATTAGGCTTTGATCATAACATTGGTGAAACACTGGCAATTATAGACCAACAATTTTCATTTTATCATAGGTGAGATGATAGTCACCCTAGAGGACATGTACAAGATTTTCCATTTGTCGATGTAAGGAGACCATATATATTAGAGGTCTCATACACTGATCTAAACGTTATAATGCCTAGTATGGGGATTATAGGTGGGGGTATGGGATAAATGTGTTGACATTAATAGGTGCTTGCATGAGGTTACCATTGATAGATTGACGTTGGTGCTGATGTCTCTTATTTTTGGCATTTTCCTTCCAGACAAGAGCAAGCAGTGGTTTCTCCTAGGCCTAGGAGATGTTGTCACTAATATGGTGTAGGATCAACAAGTATTTTCTTGGGTTCCTATGGTTTTAGTTCATCGATATAGAGAGCTTCACCTAGGAGCTTATAGAGGAGCTACTAGTTTTGGGCCTTCATTACTTTTATAGATATGGAACTAGGAGCATATTGTTATCTAGTGGCCATTGGGGACACTAGTAGTTCACTAGCTGAAGAAGTCAATGGTTTTTGGGTGGTACGTGTTATTAAGTTTGTAGTTGGGGCATGTTGATGAGATGAGATTTTATAGAGATTTTTTTTACATCATGTGGCTAGATCTCATTACATAAATGCCATATAGAGGTCTTTGATTTGGCTGGGATGATGAGGTAGTGACCCAATACATGCTCATAGAGTGATATTTGATGGGTAATGAGATTTGATCATTGAGAGATATAAACCAAATTGTGTGTAGTGATATTTTGGATTCATCTAGGATGTCCCAAGATTGGAGCATTTTTCCACTCAAAATGAGTGGGAGAGGCCTACTAGGGGAGGCCAATAGATAGAGTGGATGCTCAAATAGATTATGATAGCATTGCCCTAGTTTAGTGGGATTTTTATACACCTATTCTTGACCCTGATGTGACAATGACTTATATAGCATGGTGGCAACCCAAGATACCAATTAGATTGATGCACCTTAAAGTTGTGGTTAGGTGAGGTGTAGTGAGAAGAGTCCTTTAGGTGCATGCTAATCTACAGAGGAGGATGAGATAGGTGTCAATGTAGGGTAAGGATGATGGAGATGATGCTCATGATGTTATGGATGTGGATGGGGGGATGGTGACCAGGTGGTGGTGAGAGGATAGATGGGATCATAAGCCTAGGCATAGGTACAAATACTATTATAGCTACGGGTGCAGATTGGTACATAGGCTAGTGGGAGTGGAAGTGGGGTTGGTGTAGGACTTTCACATCAACCATTGATAGAGGATGAAAGATATCATATATCTTGAATCTAAGGTGAGATACATGCATGAATATCAAAGATTATAGGGCTCACATGGGAGAAAGACTAGTTATCAGTCCAAATTTAGAGTTTGATAGCTTAGAGAGATGGAT
The DNA here is from genome assembly GCA_037957365.1 of Torreya grandis. Taxonomy (NCBI): domain Eukaryota; kingdom Viridiplantae; phylum Streptophyta; class Pinopsida; order Cupressales; family Taxaceae; genus Torreya; species Torreya grandis. The sequence continues at coordinate 785,098 of JARHVA010002573.1, forward strand.
AGTTAGCACAGGTATAAGGGTAGGTTATCACATTACAGGACCAGGTGGAATAATGAGATGGGTAGTTGACACATGTATAAGGATGGGTAGTTAGCCTCTAAGGACATGTTATAGCTTTGTAGGCATAGTTGGTGTAGTGAAATGGATAGCTTACCAAGGCCCAGGTATATATTGCTACTTTACAGAGCTGGATCTAGAGTAGGGACACTCAGATTATAGGATTTCAAGGGTAGATTATATAGATGTAGGCATGCATTCACACACTGATGGGGGAGGTAGAGGTGGTGAAGAGGGCTAGGGATGAGGCTAACTAGGAGATGAGGGGGAAGGGTATGATGGATGTGATGAGGAACATTTTTAGGTTGACTAAGGAGGCACAATATTATCAAATACTTTATGAGGTTATAGTATCGATCGAGCGATATGCTTCATCATTCTATGCTAGTTCATCACAATCCATGCACTAGACTTCTCAAGGGGGGGTAGGACCTCCAAGGCCACCAAGGACACAACTTTAAGTTTTAAGATCTATGTGTATAGGAGATTTTGTATTGTATCTCATTTTTTTCTCATGGGCACATGTGATTGTATTATATTTTTTGACATGGATTCCATGTGGATGATGTATATTTTATGCTGATATATATATGATGATGGCCATATGTGCATTGTCTATGATTTTTATTAATGTTGATATGAGATATATTGATTGTGATGATGGTGTGAATGTAGAGATATGAGTGAGACACATGGGATTCTTTGAATTTACATGATGTGAGTAGATTAGATGTTATGGTTTATATTTATAGGTATGTTATGATGGATACATGATTTAGATGATGGTTATTCCTTTTGTGGTATGATTAGATGCATAATATGTATTGTGATGGATGATTTTGACATTTTATTGATGATGTGATGATGGGTAGATATGGTTTAAATGTTTGGTATTTATGTTATGATTTTAGATGTAGTGTATATGGGATATGATTTTATATGTTAGATGTTATTGCATGAGGTGAATTTATATGTTTATGGATGTATGATTTGATTTTCATGATGTATATGTTTAGGATATGATTATGGGTTTGTCATGATGTATTTCATATGTTGTGATAGTTACACGATTATGACCTATGGGGTGAATATGCTAAGGAAACATTAATCCCTATTATTTCAATGTGTCCTCACTTGCTATGGTAAGGATCCTCCTACACCATGGAGGTAGGATGGTGATGGGATGGGATAGGATTAGGCATTCAGCAAGGTTAGATATGGTAGGAATGGTTGGGATAAGAATAGGGATAAGTCTTAGAGTAAATAAGATAGGTGATGGTTTTGTAAGCCATAAAAATGTTTGAAATCCTTTTTAATACTACATTATTTAATCATGTGTTAGGGTCATGAGAAATACAAGACACAATGGTATAGATGCATGGGGAACTCTATTTGAGAGATGAAATTTTCCAAACAAACATTCAGGGGTCACTCGTACCATCCTTATTCCCATAAAAATTGATAAGATATATGAACTGCTTATGAAAAATAATTATCAAGCAAAACATATTAATATGTACATGAAATACCATCACACATATACATAAGGTAAAACACATGATCAAACAAGACAACCAAAGATAACATAGACTAATAATAATATTAAGAGGGATATTTATTGAGGGAACAAAGTTATTAAGAATGAGTAGATACAATAGGCCTAATGAGGATGTTGGAGTATATACAAGATATGTGGTACCCAAAATCTTATCTGTGTCAAGACGGGACTCCAACTAATTTTTTAAATAATCATGAAATGGGGTTCATGATGACCCTTCAAGAATCAATATCATAGTGTATGCCTAAAAACTAGGAAAAGATAATTTCTACTTTGTGACCCTCTGTAGTGATGATATTAGCAAGAAAGTGTGGACCTAAGGTTTAGTAATAGAAATAAATGAATAGGGATGGGATGTCATCTTGAGGCTAAAAGGAGGCATGTGTGTCAGAAGATATTTTTGAGGTGGTTAAGGGATAGAGAATAATGATAAGGATGTGATGGGGCTTGGGGATACATAAATATATATGCCAAATATGGATAAGTGATTCTAGAGAACCCCCCAACAAAAATTCTCAGTGCTTAACAAGCCATGTTTGCTTCCTCGTATTGAAGTAGTTGTTTCCTATTGATGTACAAGAACCATGTGAATGATGCCCACTATTGAGACTAGGTTAAATATGATTATACCATGATGTCAAGGACTATATTTCATCATGGTACTTTCCCAAGGTACCAATGAGCTAGTTTTCACCATCAGATATATTTTTTTTACTATCGAGGAGATGGGATGAGTGAAGGAAATTGATTTGGGATGCCCCCAAGAGTGGGAACTCACAAATAGAAGATGATGGAGCCTATTAGGTATAGAGGTGCTTTAAATTCATGATGTTTATGATATCATCAATTTCTTCTCCTTCTAGTATGGCCAATTTATATGCTCTTGATCTGAATTTGGCAATGATAATATAGGGCCCTAACCAATTAGCTTCAATTTTTCCCTTCTCTCTATTTGCATTGCTGTTTTTCTAATTCTCCTTTAGGACTAGGTCAACAACTTTGAATTCCCTGGACTAGATCTTTTTTTATATTTGTCTTTTACTCTATTTTTATATGCTCATAGGTAAATAAGAGCCTTCTATCATTTTTCATCAAGAAGTTCTAGTTCTTATAGGCATTCTTGTCTAAAATTATGATCAGTGATGATGCCCTTTAAGGAGATTCGAAGGGTGGGAAGCTCAAATTCCAATGGCAAGATTGATTCTATCTTATAGACCAAGACATATGGAGTTGCCCCAGTAGGTGTGTGGACACTTGTGTGATAAACCACAAAACTAGATATAGTTGTAGGTGCCAATTTTTGCCTGCTTGATTGACTATTTTCTTTACTATTTTAATGAGGGTCTTATTGGTAGCCTTTATTTTTTTGTTACCCTAAGGATAATAGGAAGAGAATAAATGTTGTGTGATGTGATATTTTTGACATAAGGCCTTAACTTCTTGGTTTTTGAATGATTTATCATTGTCTAAAATGATGTTGGTAGGTATGTTGAATCAGCAAATGATTTGATTGAGAATAAATTTAGAGATTTTGAGGCCTTTGGTATAGTGAGTGGCATCATCTCTACCCTTTTAGTAAAGTACTTCATTGCTATGATTTTTAGAGGTACAAGCCATTGAGATGGGGGTGAATCAATGGTAGAAAACAATCTAATTAAATTTCCAAATCATTGTATATACTTAAGCATTAAACACAAATATTTATGAAGCATACAAATCATTCATAACAAAGAATAATAAACATAATGCAAGATCACATAAACAAAAAAAGATCTACGTGGGAAACCCTCTTGGGGAATAAAACTTACTCTCAAGCCTAAAAACACAAGGACTACTATCCTATAAGATGATCACAAATAAGAGACTGATCAAGTCCTTCTGACCTAAAACCTTGATCAAGTCCTTTCAATCAAAGGTCTTTTAGTGAAACCTTGTTTCACAAGGAACAACTTCACCTAAGGAAGATCAAGTCCTTTAGACCTTCCTTGAGATGAACACTTCCACCTTAGAACTGATGTCTATAACACCTAATGATGGACCTATTGATTCTCTATCAACTACACAAACTCTCTCTCCTTCACTCAAACTATCCTCATCTGCACACTCAAACCTCTTCACATATCCACAAACTACAAGAGCACTATCCTAACATTAGGAACATGACCTATAGGTCATACACATAGTCAAACAATTTTTTTTCTCATTAACTCCACTGATAGGCACACCACCTATCCTTCCCTCCATAAACCACACACATAAGCCTCTCATAAATCTCTCCCTAGTCTCTCACTTACCAAGTCTAGAACCCAACACATTTGGTTCCACTATATATAGAGCAATCATGAACTAATCAAGATCATAATATTCCTTTATCAACCAAAAAACATGCCTTCACCCTTAAATCATCTCATATGGGTCATACTTAAGTGCAATCCCTTTTTAAAATAGGCCTAAGACACTTTTAGGTCCTATGGAGACCCATTCACCTTTTTGATACATCTCAGAGTAAATTAAGAACACATGACCATTTACAAATACATAGGTCTAATCCCTATGTCCCCTAAGACATTCTCAAATGATCACAGTAACCTTAATTCACCTCTATGTATGCTTAAACAACTCAAATTGAGACCTTATACATAGAAACACCATTACCGAATATAAAATCAGCTTCTTAAGCATTGTTCATACTCAAGATAGATTGATCACACCTCCAAAATACTCACAGATCATTCCCATAGAATCTACAACACTCCCCAATAGATAATTCACCATGAAACATCAAAACATCTACATGAGCTCAAATACTCTTCTTAGGTCACTTACAATCTATACACAAATACACAATCAACTTTGAACCTTCATAACTATGTATGTACATACTTTCAAATCTTCTAGTCCATATTTCTAGATGTGATTCAGATTCCTATGACACTTTGCTTTTTATTATAATAATAAATTTGACTTATATCAAAAGTTATGGTCCAAAAACTAGACATTGGTCTTTCTTTTGTAAATTCAAATATTCAAATAACAAAGGTCATAGTTAAACCTTAGAAACTTTGCTCACATCACGTGTCATCTCAACTTTGGATCAATCTTGCACCATCAATCTTAATTGATCTTTAACACATAAGTGCTAATGCTCAAATGTTAAACCTCAATCACTTTGACCTCATCTAATGTAATCTCATAACGTTTATTAAACATGCTCCATCAATCTATATGGATCAACCAGGTCTTTAACAATAAATGCTCACTATTTGATCAAACTATACAAATGCTCGCTCACCATTAGATCCTAATCTTGTACCTTTGCTTAGTCTTAAACATCATGCACCTATCCTCATATCATTTTTTCTTGACTTCTTAGAGAAATACACACCAGTGATCTCGCTAAAGCTTTAACACTTTCAAAAATGACCAAGTATGGGGACCCTTTCAATATTCTTGAGTAGTCATTTTTTTATCCTTAATAACTTCTTATGCGCTTCGATGCAAGATCTCAAATTTGGACTAGATGATCTCCTCACATAGGATAATACAGCCATATAACAAACATATCTTGGAACCCTCACATGTGTGAGATATATCACCAATAAAATACCTTCTCAAAATTTTCTATCACAGAGCCAACCATGTCAAAACTTGCCTAAGAGGCCAACTTTGCTCAAGCATAACTTTTATCATGCTTCAACGCATGATCTAGAATTTAGTGCAAATCAATTATGATCAAAATTGAATAAACCCATATGATCATATTTTATTGACACCTTCACACTTATAATAAATAACACCATCAAAATGCTCACTTAGCTCTTTCTGCCACATTGCAAAATTGGCTATGGAAAAACATAGTCAAACTACTTGGGAGCCCAACTTTGCATAAGCATATCTTTTGGCGTGCTTCATCACATGGTCTAAAAATAAATGAAAATAAACTAGGTAAAAAACTAAACAAACCCATATGATCACCTTCTCCTTAAATGTCTACATGTGTGATATATTCTATCATCAAACTACTTACTCAGCTCTTTTTGGCCATTTTGCAAATTTGGCTAAGTATGGAAAAATAGTGAAATTTGTCTTAAAAGCCAACATTGCACCCTCATATCTTTGACCACACTTCAATACATGACTTGAGATCTTGTGTATAAAAACTATGGACTACTATTATCACAACCATATGACCATCTCCCTTTGACTCTTTCACACATGGAAATAGTGATGTCATCAAACTATCTACTTAGATTTTCTGCCACTATACCCAAACTATCTAGATGAAAACTATGGACAACCAAATAAATTCCACTTATGCACATAAGATTTCAAAACATAGATAACATCTTAGGGCCTTCTTGCACATGCTCCAACCACCATAATCATCCCTAAACATCTCTAATCAGGTCAAAATTAAAGATCAACTAAGCCAACAAAAACCACATTAGAACAAGCACATTACACACTTTGTCATTGTTACTTGCGCTATCAAATAACTTCATCCACTCACCAAGATGCCTCCATGATATCACTAAAAAATTTCCAAAAATCTCCTCCTTTGTCATTGATATCAACAAACAACATATATATTAATATACAACTCACCCTCTCTCTCTTCAAGCAATCCCATAACATGAACTTTCTCCCCCTTTGACACAATGATACAGTAGACACTAACTAATCCTAAGGACCTAAACATACTATAAAATAGGAAAGGATCATCTTATAAATATGATACAAACTCCCCCTTACCTTTATCCAACCTCTTTTTATCTTGACAACATCCTTTTTACTCCATGACAATAACCACTTCAACCAATCACTGCAACTAATGAAGATAAAACACACAAAAAAAACTAGCAATTGATGGAACTCACCAAGAAACATCTAAGAGGGGATCCTCTTAATATTTCTAAGCCATTAAACCATTTGAGCATCTTCATATCTCCACACACCATGAAGAACCACCACATAGGCTTACCAACCTTCTTTCTCAAGACACTTCCATGACCATCAATTCTGCATCTGCAATATAGCTTCTTTAAAAACCTCTAGAGTAAGCTTATTAACTTATTACTCCCCCTTAACCATAGACATTATATTGATTCATAGAGAAATAAATAACACCCAATCTCTATCTTAGATACTCAAAAGTGGCTTTTGATAATGGTTTGGTCATAATATCTGCAAGTTGCTCTTTTGTAGGCACATGTTCCAACTTGACACATTGATTAATCACTTGTTCTCTCAAAAAATGATATCTAATAGGAATGTGTTTAGTTTTTGAGTACATAACATGATTATTTGAGATAATAATTTCACTAGTATTGACACAATAAATAAGACAAGGTCTATTTTGTCTTACCTTGTAATCCTCCAAAGTTCGTTTCATCCACATGACTTGTGTGCAATAAGAGGTAGCTGCTATATATTTATCTTCTACAATTGATAGAGACACTGAGGCTTGCTTATTGCTTAGCTAAGACACCAAACATTCTCCCATCCACACATCCTACCTAGTTAACATTAGTATATGATTTCAAAGAGAATTCTTTACTCATGGGATACCATAAACCTTAGTCTATGGTGCCTTTGAGATATCTTAAGATCCTTTTGACCGATTTTAAGTGAGATTCTCTAAGATCAGCTTGAAACCTTCCTACAAGACCTAATACTTACATGATGGAAAGCCTATATGTAGTAGAGTATAAAAGACTTCCAACCATAGATCTATACAAAGTTTGATCAATTTTTGGTGAGTCATCCAGTTTACTTGCATCCTATGATAATTAGAGTACCCATTGGATTACAATCCATAATGCCAAACTTATTAAGCATATCTTTGATGTATTTAGTTTGAGAAATAAAAATATCTGCATCAAGTTGATTGATTTGTAATCCTAATAAGTAAGAAATTTCTCCCAACATTGACATTTCAAACTCAGTCTTCATAGTATATGTAAAAAATCAAGTGTGTGATATCAGATAGAGGAGGTCTGATATCACACACTTTATCTTTTAGCCTTTATCATTTTCCACAAGAGCTTTGAATGCCAAAAATTTTGTAAAAGATTCTGATTTTTATTTAAGAAAGAATATCTAAGTCATACTAGTAAAATCATCAATGACAAGCATGAAGTAATTATTACCTTGAATACTTTATGTTCTCATAGGTCCACATAGATCAGTGTAGATCAAATTCAATGGCTGTATAGTGTAGAATTCCTTTATTTTGTATCTTCTCTTGGTTTACTTCCCATGAAGGCAAGCCTTGCAAAGAGAATGAGTAATCTTATAAATCTTGGGCATATGCCTTACCAACCCCTTTGAACTGATTTTTACCATATTATCAAAATTTATATGTCCAAGCCTTTTATGCCAAAGACATCTTTCTTCCGAATGACTCATGAAGCACTTCTCCTTTTGGGATTCATGGAAGACATACATGTTACCTATTTTATGAACCTTTGTAACTAATCTATAAGTTTTTTCCTTTAATACTTCACATACATTATCATGAAAAGTTACAACATTTCTTTGCTTACAATTTTGGCTTACACTTAAAATATTATGTTTCAAACCTTATACATATAAGACATTATCAGTCTTCATCTGACCATTATCCAAATTCATAGTACCATTTCCAATAATGTTAGTAGATTTTTTGTCACCAAATCTCACTGCACCTAGGTTGGTCTTCTTTAGAGAGATAAAATTGTATTTGTCTCCTGTCATATGATTTGAGCATCCATTATCTATGAACCATCTCTTATTCTCATCTTCTTGACTATGCAAGGCTACTTGAACAAAAAATAACTCTTCCTTTGGTGGTCTACTTGAATTTTTCTTCTTTTCATCTTTAGACTTAGTCTCCTTAAACCATTTGATGGTGTCAGTTACTTATATATCTTTTTTCTAGAATGTTCTTCTATAGTTTTTAGCTATTTGACCTAGTTAGTTATAATTGTATCATATGAGATCCATTTTGATCTCTGAGAGAGATCAATTCCTATATCTATGACTGAATTGATTGTAGAAGTAATACCCATTGAAGACATTGTTCATGTTTGATCCTCTTTTCTCTTGACCATTACCACTCAATGGATTTTCAATCTTGATTCTTTTGGTGGAGCTTTAATCCCTATTATCCTTTGAAAGGAGCACATCTAAGTAAGTCATGACTTTATTTTTATTGATATATTTACTCATCATGAACTATATATTATTGATTATTATCTCTAGATTTTTCACTTGTGTCTTCACTTCTGATAAAGCACAAACTAGATCATCTTAAATACAAGCCATAACCTCTTTGTCAACCATTGTACCTTTGATCACCTTCAAGTAACTAAAATTTTCATGAAGGACCCACTCTGATACTAATTATTAGAGGTAAAATATACTAAGAGGGGGGGGGTGAATCAATGATGGAAAACAATCCAATTCAATTTCAAAACCCTTGTAAATACTTAAGCATTCAACACAAGCATTTATGAAGCATGCATATCATTCATATAAAATAATAATAAACATAATGCAAGATCATATACACAACACAAGATCTACATGGGAAACCCTCTTGGAGAATAAAACCCACTCTCAAGCCTACAAATGCATGGACTAATATCCTATAAGATGATCACAAATAAGAGATTGATCAAGTCTTTCTGATTAGAAACCTTCGATCAAGTCCTTTTGACTTACAATCTTGATCAAGTGCTTCTGATCAAAAGTCTTTTAGTGAAAACCTATTTCATATGGAGTAACTTCCCCTAAGGAATATCAAGTCCTTTAGACCCTCCTTGAGATGAACATTTCCACCTTAGAATTGATGTCTACAACACCTGATGATGGACCTCTTGATTCTCTATCAACTACATAAACTCTCTCTCCTTCTTCACTCAAACTGTCCTCATCTGCATACTTGAACCACTTTACATATCCACAAACTAAAAAATCACTATCTTGACATTAGGAACATGACCTATAGGTCCTACACATAGTTAACTAACTATTCTACTCATTAACTCCACCAATAGGCACACTACCTATACTTCACTCCACAAATCACACACATAATCCTTTCAAAAATCTCTCCTCAGTCTCTTGTTTACCAAGTCTAGAACCCAACACATTTGGTGCCACTATATATAGAGAAATCATGAATTAATCAAGATCACAATGTTTATTTGTTAGCCACAAAACATGACTTCACCCTTAAGGCATCTCATATGGGTCACACTTAAGCACAATCCTATTTCAAAATAGGCCTAAGTTACTTTTAGGTCCTATAAAGACCCATTCACCTTTTTGATGCATCTCTAAGCAAATTAAGAATATGGGACCATTTAAAAATACATATTTTTTACTCCCTATGTCCCATAGGACATTCTAAAATGATCATAGTAACCTTAGCTCACCTCTATGTATACTCAAACAACTCAAATAGAGACCTTATACATAAGAACACCATTACCAAACATACAATCAACTTCTTAAGCATTATTCATACTCAATATAGATTTATCACACCTCCAAAATACTCACAAAGCATTCCTATAAAACCTGAAACACTCCCCAATATCCAATTTACCATGAAACATCAAAACAACATCTACATGAGCTCAAATATTCTTATCAGGTTACTTATAGTCCATGTATGAATACATAATCAAATTTCAACCTTCATAACTATGTCTTTACATATTTTTAGATATTATAATCCATATTTTCATATGCACCTCAGAGTCCTCTACTACTTTTATTTTTACTTCAATAGTAAATTTGACTTCTATCAAAATTTATGGTATAAGACCAGACATTGGTCCTTCTTTCACAAAGTCAAATTTTAAAATAGTAATGGTCACAATTAAACCTTAGAAACTTTGCTTGCATCTCGTGTCATCTCATCTTTGGATCAATCTTGCACCATCAATCTTGATCGATATCTAACACATAGGCACTAATGCTCAAATATTAAACCTTAGTCACTTTGACCTCATCTTGTGTAATCTCATAATGTTGACTCAACATGCTCCATCGATCTTTGTAGATCAACTAGGTCTTTAACAATCAACACTCATCATTCGATCAAACTGTTTGAATGCCCGCTCACCATTAGATCCTTATCTTTTACCTCTACTCAGTCATTAAACATCATGAACCTATCCTTACCTCATTACTTCCTAAATTTTTCGAGCAATGTGCATCATTGATCTTACTCTAGCTTTAGCACTTTCAAAAATGATTATGGGGACCCTTTTAATATGTCTGAGTAGCCATTTTTCATCCTTAATAACTTCTTATGTGCTTTGATGCAAGATATCAAATATGGACTAGATGATCTCCTCACATAGGAGAATCTAACCATATAAAAAATAGCCCTTGGAACCCTCGCGTGTGAGAGATATATCACCATTAAAATTCCTTATCAAAAAAAATTGTCACAGAGCCGACCATGTCAAAACCTACTTGAGAGGCCAAATTTACTCAAGCATAAATTTTGCCATGCTTCAATACATGATCTAGAATTTATGTAAATAAACTATGCTCAAAACTAAAAAAAACCCATATGATCATATTTTCTTGACACCTTCACACATGCAAGATATAACACCATCAAAATTCTCTCTCAGCTCTTTTTGCCACATTGCAAAATTGGCTATGGAAAGACACAATCAAACTACTTAGGAGCCCAACTTTGCATAAGCATATCTTTTGATGCACTATATTACATGATCTAAAAATTAGAACAAATAAAGTAGGATAAAACTTAACAAACCCATATGATCACCTTCTCTTGAAATGTCTACATGTGTGAGATATTATATCATCAAACTGCTTACTCAGCTCTTTTTGCCCATATTGCAAATTTGGCTAAGTATGGAAAATAGTGAAATATTTCTTGGAAGCTAATTTACACCCTCATATATTTGACTATGGTTTAATGCATGACTTGAGATCTGGTGCATAATAAATAGGGACTACTATGATCACAATTATATGACTAGCTCCCCTTGACTCATTCACATGTGGTAATGGAGACATCATCAAACTGTCTACTCATAATTTCTACCACTAGAGCCAAACTATCTAGATGAAAATTATCGACAACCAAATGAATTCCACTTATGCACATAAGCTTTCAAATCATAGATAACATCGTAGGGACTTCTTTCACATGCTCTAACTACCATACTCATCCTTGAACATCTCTAATCATGCTAAAATTGAAGATCAACCAAGCTAACAAAACACACACTAGAACAAGCACATTGCACACTTTGTCATTATTACTTGGGATATCAAATCACTTCATCCACTCACTAGGACACTTCCATGACATCACTAATTACTCTCCAATAGTGATAATACACTTATAACCATCTGATGAAGTTGGATTAATATTTTTAATTAGATCAAGGTCCCATATGGAAAATGGCCATGGACTCATGATAAGTTGTAATTTTTGTGTAGGGACATGAATGAGATTCCCATGTTTTTGGAAGGCCACACATTTGTACAAATATTAATATGAGTCTTGTTCCATGGTTGACCAATAATATCTAGTTTAGAGAAGCTTCTTGGCCAGGGCCATTTCACTGATGTGCCTTCCACATATACCATCATGAACCTCTTTGATTTCCTAAGAGGCTTCTTTCAATTTCAAGCACCTTAATAGGGTTCCATCATAGCCCTTATGATGAATTGTGTTGTCAAGGATTGTGTATTGGGAGGTATGATGAATGAAGGATTTATGTTGGTGGTGGTTAAGGTTAGGAGGGAGGATGATATCATGGAGGTACCTATAGATGTCATGGTACTACAAAAAATTGGGATCATTAATTACATAAATTTCAAAAGGAGCCATAGATTGACGGGCTAGAATAATTAGATGCTCAATTAAAAAGTTCCCTTACAGAACATCTTTAGGGAGATCTATGAGAGAGCCAATGGTAGCCATTGAGTCAGTTGATTTGTCACTTCCTTGTGGAAATTCTTCAAATGTTATGGATTAAAAATTTGATTTTAATTGATCCGCCAATTATTTATAAGGGAAAAACTTTTCATCCTTTGTCTAGAATTCATCATTGACTTGTTTAATTATTCACTATAAGTCACCAAATACTTGTAAATGTTGGATATTCTATTGAATGCCTAGATGAAGACTGGCTATCAAGGCTTCATATTTTGAAATGTTATTGGTACATGGGAAGGCAAGGAAAAAATAATTTGGAATAAGATCACCTTTTGGGGTGACCAGGAGGATGCCTGCCTATGATCCATGTGTGGTGAATGAGCCATCAAAATATAATTTCCAGCTACTTGATTATGAAATACTCATTATATATTCATCTAAGAAGTTTGTGACAAGGGGGTTAGTCTCTTCAAGTGGAAATTAAACCAATTGATCCATTATGACTTGTCATTTTATATCCTTTTAATTGACATATTCAATGTCAAACTCAAAGTAACATAATCCAATTTTCCATTCTACCACTAAGAGCTGATTTGGACAATAAATATTTTAGGGGATCAACCTTGGCAATGAGCTACACTTGATTATTTAACATGTAGTGCCAAAGCTTCTATGAGGAAAAAACCATGGCTAAACATGCCTTTTCTATAGGCATATAGTTTAGATCATAAGATATTAATGTGTGACTGAGATAATATATGGCTTGTTCCTTTCCCTAATCATTATGTTATGCTAGAAGAGCACCAATTGCACATGGGGTTACTAAAATGTACAAGAGAAAAGGTCTTCCTAAGATGGGTGGTAATAATACAGGTGGGTTAACCAAATACTATTTGATATTTTCAAAAGCTTGTTGACACTCTGAATTCTAGTAAAATATAGTCCCATTCTTCAAGAGATGGGTGAAGCGGTGGCATTTATCTGCAAGTTGAGAAATAAAATGCCTTATGGCTTGTAGTTTTCCCTAAATACTTTGAGATACTTTAAATTGTGAGGTGGAGGCATTTTCATGATTGCTTTGACCTTTATGGGGTCAACCTCTATGCCTCTTCAAGAAACTATAAAACCCAACAATTTTCTTGAAGTAACCCCAAATACACACTTTTGGGGATTTAACCTAACTTTGTACTCTCGTAATCATTCAATTTTTTTTCTCAAAACCACATGGTGTTCAGATCTTAGGTGAGACTTCCCCAAAATGTCATCCACATAATCCTTGACTATGACATGCATCATATCATGTAAAATGACCGTCATAGCCCATTTATAGGTTGTACAATCATTTTTAATGCTGAAAGGCATGACCTGATAGAAAAATGTTCCCCATGGAGTAATAAAAGGCATTTTGTGTTGGTCTTCAAGTTCAATTTTAATTTGATTATATCCTAATAAACTATCCATGAAAGATAGAATTTTGTATCCAGCTATTGAGTCTATGATCATATCAATGTTTGGAACGGGGAAGTCATCCTTGAAACATGATTTATTTATATCTCAAAAGTCTATACAAATTTGAATTTTGCCTTGTGGCTTTGTCATAGGAACACTATTAGAAATCTAATCTGAATAATCTATAGGGTAGATAAAGCTAGCTTCTATGAACTTATATAACTTTAACTAATAATGCTACTTTCAAGTGCATCTTCTGTAAAATTTGTTTGATCAGATTTGCATTTGGATGTATAACCAAATGATGTACCACTAATGATGGGTCTAATCCAGGCATGTCTACATGAATCCATGTAAATATGTCAATAAATTCTTTAAGTATCTCTATGACGACTTCACATTCCTCTAGTGTGAGAGATGTCCCTAGTTTAACTATTTTGGGATGTTTATCTATCCCAATTATAACTTATACCACATCCTCAATAAGAGAGGGTGATTGTTCTTGTAAATAAGGTGAAAATGATACTTTGGAAAAATTTGAATCAAAAAAATCTTGAAGCTTTAGGTCAATGTCAAAATATTCTTCTGATTCTCATGAGACATGTGGAAGCTCATTTGGTTCCTTAGGAGGCTCTTCCTCTTCAAAATGTTCCTCATCACTTTGATTATGGGGTTTTTTATGTTCCCCAAAGTATGCATATTGACAAAGATTTATAGAAAATCCCTTTTTATGGTCACCAGATGGCATAAAATCATGTGTTCCCTTATATTCCAGAATCACAAAATGTGTCAAAAGAAGGCTCTTATTTTGAATCCTATTATATAAGTGAAGGATAGATAAGGTAAATATTAATGATGGAGATGGTGGTATTAGGGAAGAGGTTAGTGGCATCAAGATCCTCAAAGTGACTAAAAATGGAACCTATTGTAATGTCTTTATTAGGGAGAGATGGCCCAGGGATTGAAAGAGTATCCACAATGATATTGTTTATATCATCATCATATTATACATACCCTAAACCAAAATATTATGGATATTCTTGAACCATAATGGGTTCAAGTCTACCTTGCTCTTGTTTACCCAGTCCTTTCCCTTTATAATGCATATTCTCCATCATCTTCTAGACACGAGGATATATTTTTCCTAGATAAATCATGGTCTCATCATCTGGAATAAGCTATGAATCATCCAATTCTTTAATGCATTCTTTAGATAAGAACCTAGTGCTTGAGAAAGTCTTTGGACCAAATTGGCATTTGATTGGATTAGTCTTCCTCATGGTTGGGGACCCATATCTATGTGGGGAGAGAGGTAAATCACCAATGCATAAAGTTTTATATTCATATTCTCCATAGTATGTGGATGTGATCTTCAAGTGAGTGGCATCAGGGAATGGATTGGATGTGGATTCAAACTGATCAGGGGAGATGTATTTGGTAGTTATTGGACTTAAGATGGAATTATCTATACTAGGATAAGGTGATGATGATTGGTCCATCTGAAAGCTATGAAGATGGTTAATTACTTTGAGAATGGTAACTTTTATATAAAAGCGGGGAAATTTGAGACATTAGTTTAAAGTGGATGGAATAGATTTTATTTCATGGATCCATGGATGTCTAAGTAGCATATTATAAAGTAGATCAACATCCACAACATGGACTAGTGTTTGATGTACTAGTCCCATAGCGATAGGAAAATAATTTTTCCTAGAAGATGGCCTCTCATTGTCATCGTGAGCTTTGATCATTATTAAGTTAGGCCCCAAAGATGTTTTAAAATATCCTAATTTATTCAAAAAGTCTAGATTACATAAATTTAGTGTTGATCCTCCATCTTTGAAAACTTGGGAGACATGATGGTGGGATATGGACACTTCAATGTATAGAGGATAATTATGGTGTGGGCCAATGGGAGGCATATCTCGATCACCAAAAGTGATATGCTATGGATGAGATAAATGTCCTCCTAATGCTTGAAACTGATTGGTATACAAGTCACTAGGGGATTTTAAATCATTCAAGACTTGGTTTAGTATTTATCTGTATAAAATAGATGTCTTAAGATTCTCCATTAAGGATATCTGATCTAGATTTTTCTTAAGTTATTGAATGATGTCATAGGATTTATCAAAAGAACTTGAAGCTCTTTTAGGAACATTCCCATTTTGAGTAGTAGATGAAGAGGATGGGTCTTTAGGTGGTGCTATAGGAACTACTATCTTATTGCATCTAGTATTGAATTAATATTTAGAATAGGGGTCGAAGATGGAGTGGGTTCTTGGAGGTTACAAATTGGGTTGTTGGAGGTTACAAATTTTAATGGCATTAATGTAGTGGTAAGGTACATTGTGGTAGTCAGTGTGGTTGGATGAAGAGACTTGACCCTAGTCTCTTAGTGGTCTTTGATTTCTTTGTTCATGCTTAGGGAGTGTATCCTTGCATATGCCAAGTTACCCATTCACTAATTGATTCAGGGGAGTTTATCCTTCAATTTTAATGTATCTCCTTTCAATTAAATCTTGGATGTAGTGTTTAAGTTTCATACACCATTCTGTATCATGTCCTTTAACCCTATGGTAATTTCAAAACTCATCTTCAAGATACCAATCTAGTTTTGGCTGGTGATCATCCATAGGTATCATTTTAGGTAAGGTGATCATATTGGCATCAATTGATTGAACTAAGACTATTTCAATTGGGACTCCCAAGCTTATGAGTGGTATTTTGCCTATACAAGGCTTTGTCTTCCCTTATAGAACTCAGATGGAAAGAGATATTTAGTTTTTATGTGGGGATCTTCTTTTAAACTTTTTCTACATGTTCTTTCTTATAATTAGTCACCCCATCTCCCATGACATTCTTTTTTTTGTTGAAAACTTTAGATTTCCTTGAAAAAGAGTCATGTTGATTTTGGGTGTGCTCATTTTGAGAGTATAACTTGATTGTCCCTTTTTTAATAAGGGCCTTTTCAATTTTCATTCCTTTCTCTATTATCTCATTAAAGGTCTTGACACACTATAGCTTTAATTGATATTTGAGTTTAGCATTGAGATTATCCACAAAAAACTTGGCCAGTTCTTTCTCAAGTATTGTATATCTCAAGTAGCTTACCAAACTTCACCATCTTTGTACGAAGTATGCCACATCACTTCATTTCTTGTTATTGTATAGGTCAATTATGGAGATTTCATGCTCAATATTAAATGATTAATGTTTGGAAAATTGTTCTGTCAATTCTCCAAAGCTAGATATTGACCCTTTGGGTAAATGCATAAATGGTTCTAAAGTGGGTCCTATGAGACTTTTGGGAAAAACTTTCAACAAATAGGCATCTTCGTAAGCCACCTCATGGAAATCCACATAAAATTTTCAGACATGATCTCTAGGATCTCCCTTCCCTCAATATTTCTCAAATTTAGGTACTTAAAAATGTGAAGGAAAGGGTTTTTGTAAAATACTTATGTCCAAGGGTGAGGAACAAAAGTCTTCATACTTATGTTTCAGAGCTTGCGATCGTGGATCTATTTTTTGGATGGTCTCTTTCATCACTCTCCACTATTGCAAAAAGGTGGGATCCCCAAGAGGATTGGTGGTTTGATTTTAGCTACCTTGGTTGTTATGGGCATTATGGGTGCTATGAGTGTTGTTGGTGTTATTGGCATTGTTAACATTATGGATGTTATTGGTGGTATTATTATTATTATCACCATTATTATTCAGAATGTTTTATCGAGGGGATGGTGGATGTTGATTGTAGAGTAGAAGGCTGAACTCTTATGTCAATTAGTCTAAGTGATCTTATATGACAGCTTGTCTCTGATTAGCCTCAATATAGTTATTATTAAGGGGTAGTGGGCATTCCTATTTTGAAAAATTTATGGTTTACACCTTCCTCTTTTGGGTATAATTGATTGGCATGTATATTATGATGGGGGGGGTGTTTGGATGGGATGGAGGGTGGACTAGATTATGTAAGAGAGTATGGTCAAATATGGAAGCTATTGTGCCCCTTATTTTGATGGCATGCGCTAGGACATGATCACGGTTATCATATACATGGTGGTTAATTAAGCTCCTAACTTTTCATTATGGAGGGGGTTAAACCTTTCATACTATCCCATGGGTGCGTGCATATCACTATGAGTTTCATCATATTCTTGAGTTCAATCAGATGTATGCCCCAATGGATTATTATATTGGTTGGATACATGTCCAATCCTAAGTTGAGCATGGGTGTGAATAACCATTTTGAAAGAGAAATGTGATTAGAAGTAATAGATGAGATGTAAGTCTTCAAATATTACCTCTGTCTAGAGACCAAAACTACTAGTGGTCAAAAGAGAATGATGTGATTTTTAAAAGATATTGAAGTGACTAAAAAATACCAAGAGACAAAGTCTTGTAAGAGGCTGATCTAACAAGGATAAAGAAGAGTGATGGGATCAAATACCTTTCCAACTAGCAAAGAGACAATTTGATGGATGATAGATGAAAAAGGTACCTGATAAAGATGAAGATAAGTGATGGGTGCTAGATTATAATCTCAAAAAAATATGTGTATTTATAATACCTAGTTTAGAAGATGATAAAAGATGAGTGACCACTTAGAATTTGATTTCAAGACAAAATAAGGTGTTCAAAGATAATGACTTGTATAAGGGATGGGAGATGTAATAAGTGGGTAGAGTGTGTGATGGATGTAGGATTAGATAATAATAATGACCACTCAAGATAATTTATACACAAATAGATGTTGAAGAGAGGATGAAAGGTGTAAACAAACTACTTACTAAAAAATGTGGGAGAGAGGATGATTATGAGAATGGATTTTGGTATGAATAAAGTGAAGTAGATGGTAAATAAATACTAGTGAAGGATGTGGAAGAGATGACTGCTATGGGGGATATATTGGAGTGAATAGTAACTATAGGTAGTGTTTTAGAAGGTTTAGATTAAAATGATGAGGTACACAAGATTTAATGGATACAGGATGGGTAGATGATGTGTTAGGTATGAGGTGGTATGAAAAAGATAATATAAGATTGGTCAAGAAGGATTAAAACTTCTCAAGACAAGATATACAATGGATATGAGACAGTGAAGTATATACAAGCTAGGTACAAAAGAAAGATGTGAAAGGGATAATTACTATAAGAAAGTGTTATAGGATGGATATAAATGGGGTAGATAGTGAACAGTGGATGTAAAAGAGGGATGAAAGATTAGGATATGGAGGATATGGGGTGAATATGAGATGATAATATACACAAGGTTTTTGAACAAAATATAGTAGTCAAAGGTGATATGGATATAGATTTGAACAAGAGGGATATCTAAATGGGTATTATATAGATGTTAGGTGTGGAAACGAAAATGTCAAAGGGGGATGAATGACCAATATATGGGTGAATGGCGTGAAGATGAAAAACTAGGATGTCATATGATGATGATGAGATGATGAGTGTTATCTTAGAGGTGTCTAAGATATCACATAATATAGGTATGGCCAACTCAGCTTACAAATAATATGGGTCTTTATATAATACTCAAATAACACACACAAGTACAATCCCTAAATTAGTCAACTATTATGGGTGTGTAACTTGATACCTATATCATCTAATAGCTTCATGGTGAGGTTATAGGCCAATGACCCATTACGATATCGACCAAAACCTCTAAACCTAGCTTATACTTGATGGCTAGTTAAGAGTTGATACTAACCCTTATAGCAGTACACCTATTACAAATAAAGGCTCCTAATCTAGGTATATATAAAAGGTTCTAGGTATGTCCCCAGTATACACAAATTTATGTTGGGGCCCAAGTCTATATAGAATTCTATCTAATCACCATGTATCTTAGAATCTAACCTCCCCTCACTCCATGGAACCATTTATGGGGAATTCCACTTAGGCGCGTAAAGATATCTCCCTTAATTTTTTAAACTCAATTGGAACATGGAGTTTGGTTAGTGCATGGTGATGAAATCCATGTCACCAAACCCTATATGCTAAGCCCATACGTGGAGATGAATGCCATAGCACGTGTTATCCTATAAAGGGGGATAACAAACAAGCAAACATGATACGATTAATTAATCAATTAATTACCTACGTGTGAGGAACATAAAAATAATGATTATTTACAAGTCAACCCAGACACACAAGCAAGTATATACAAAAAAATAATTTTTCACAACAAAGATATAAATAGTAAAAACTTAAGATAATATACTAGAGGCACCCCTTACTATAAGCACAAGGGTTAGAAATCCAAGTGGGATGCCTTGGTCTTGGAGGGTCTTGCACCAAAGTGGGTTAGTAGTTTGAATTTTTACAAAATCACAAGTCCCTACAAAACCATAAATACTAGAGAAATATCACAACCATAATGCAAAAAATCATAACTAGAAAACAAAATCGTAAGTCATAAATTATGACTTTACAGAGGATTAGCAAACTGTGGTGGTTAACCTATAAAGTCATGACAGTTAAGCAAAATTGCTACTCAAAATAACAAGATTGAAACTTCTAGAAAAATGCAATGTGTGGTTTTGTAGATAATAATTTTTTTTATAAAATATACCTAAATGTCACCAGGATATCTCTTCTATCAAATTTATGACAGGGCAGAAACAATGCTTAAAAAAGTACACAATAGGAATATATACAATGTTATGACAAACTTTATTATAAATATAGATAAAAGAATTTATGCTATTAGATAAAATAAATAAAATGCTATCTAATCTATACAGAGCCTAATTCTACTAAAACTTAAGTCTAATTCTAGCTAAATAACCTAAATTTTTCTATTAACTCTATAACTACAAAGTCATGACTACAATTGACAAAATCATGATTACATAAACAAAATTGCAAGTTTGAGACTTTGTGGGTTTGTAATAAAATTTAAAACAATCTTGAGATGGGGTCTGTGATGTTGATGTTGACCTTCCTCTGCCCCTTGTAGATCCTACACACATAAACAAACACCATAAGAACCTCTTTAAGGTGGGTGATTTAGGCAAAGTGCCTAGATTGACAAATGTTTAAGATGAGAAAAACCTATATTTCAATTTGAAAACTTAAGAAACTTCTCTATAGATTCTGAAACCATTATGTTGATGATCTAGAGAATAAACAAGTCAAAGTTTTACTAGTTTTGTAAGAAAGGTGTTGTTATGAAATTTATAGTATAGTTGAATGTGTTGTTATAAAGTTACATTTGAGTAGGTTGAATTAGTGGGGCAGGGTTTTGAACTGGTGTGGGTAAAATCATGCCCTAGTTTAAGTATTTGAGGAATTGAAGCAAATCAGTGGGGGAAATGGAGATGTGAAGGGTGTGTTAGGTTTTTAATGGGGTAGGGAAGAATGTTAGGTAGGTTAATTTGTGAATTGAGGTGTGTTATTGAGATTTTTATGGGTCTAGGGTTTGAGGGTTGTGTCATTGCTGGTCACACACAATGACCATTGGTGGTTCAACCTAACCATCAATAGTTGAACCTAGGGGTAAAAGGGTCCCCAGGGACCGTCGATGATTCAAGGAACCATTGGCGGTTAAAATTTTTAGGGGTATTGTTATTTAAAAAATGAAGCTAGGGATGGTTTTTTTTAAAGATTTGAAAGTTTTATAAAGTTTATAAAATGTTAAATGTTAAATATTAAAATGTTTTAATGTAGTTTTAAAGCATTTAAAAGGGTGTGTTAAAGTTTTAAAAGGTGTTAAATTTAGTACGGTTAAGATGTGAAGTTTTAAAGTTTTTGAAGAGATGTGTCTAGTGATGTGAAAAGGTCAAATGTAGGGTTTATAGGATGAGATGATAAAAAGGTTTGGTGGGCAGAGTGAGGGGAAAGACATGTTAGGCATGGAAAAAAATGTGTTAGGGTAGAGGTTTAATAGTTTAGTGACAGTTATGTAGAATAGGGAAATTATTTGTGATAGAAGGAGTTGGGTGGTAAGATGATGGTAATATTAGTATGGATAAAGGTAGAGGTTTGCTTGATTATTAGAATTAATATGGTAGATGTGATGGGTTAGATTGGAATAGGTTGAAAAAAATAGGTGTAGATTGGTAGTTGGTTTGATGTAGAAAACTAAGTATGCATGTTAATATTATTATTTTGCAGGCCCATGACCAGATTCAGATGAGGGATTGAGTCCCTAAGATATTCATCAAGGTTTGTGATGTGATGACTATGAAGGAGTGGAGGCACATCGAGACAATCAGACTAGGAGTGATGATCCACTACCAGTACCTACCACAGGATGTGGCAATGATTATGACACTCATTGAGAGATGGGATCTAGCCATAAACACATTTTTGCTACTAATAGGGGAGATGATGATTCTCTTAGAGGATATTCAATAGATTAAATGGATACCCATTCAAGGGGAGTTGATTTATCATATAGAGAGTGAGAAGATAGACTACCATATGGAGCTGATGTATGGAGTAGATTGAGTACACGTTCAGTTTCACTCAAGAGTATTTAGTTATACACCACTATTCTAAAGGGATCCTAGGGATAAATGCTTACTTACCATGATAATGATGGTTGTTTCTTTATTTTCACTACCAAATTTGAGTAGTGGTCCATTTCCATATTGGTTATTAGGGATCTTGGTGGAGATGTTACTGTGGAGGACTGTGTTTAGGTGGGCCTTAGTATTACTAGTCCATATCTATAGGGAGCTCTAGGCCTTTTGGGCATACAGGTGATACATGATTAGTGTCAAGTTTGTGCTCCACTACTAGGTGTATGAGCATATTAATGTATTGAGACTGATGGAGGTACCATGGGAGGGATTTAGCCAGGTACCCTTTCTAGTGGGATTTACTAAATGGAGAGGAGATTATGCATTGACAGGTATTAGGGGTGGTTTCAAAGATATAGATTGGTTCAAGGAAGCTTTGGAGGTTTGTTGGTAGGTTACATAATGTGGAGGCTATATATGAGTTGGTTGAGGTGGGTAGAGTATAGCTACGACACACTATCACTATAGAGCTAGTGCTAGATATATGGGAAATAAGATGACAAGACTGAGCTTATCCTATTTGATTGAGTTCAAAGGTAGTTTGGCCTCGTATAAGGGATTCCACTAGATTTATTAAGATACAAAAGGGAGGATGCAAAGTTCTTACTCCCAGAGTTGCATCCATAAGAGGTTATTTTGGACCATGAGGAGCTATTAGTGAGAGCTACTATAAATGATGTAGGTATTGTAGATGGTTATGCAACATGGTGCCAAGACTGATATGTAGTGGATGGTTTTGGATGGGGTGATGGGGGTCATCAAACCATGGATATGAATCCAACTAGGGTACTGATACAGGGTGATAGACAAATAGTAGCATTGATAATGGCACAAGCCTAGATCACCAAATTATAGGGATAGGTGGCCACTTTATAGGGTCAAGAGGCAATACTAATTAGAGAGTGAGATCAGATGAGGATCTCTCTTGGGTTAGTGACATAGGAGAGAGGTTTATTGAGACATAGGTTAGGAGCAATAGTAACACCAACAAGGGCACCCACAATAGGACCAAACATGATTCCAATGACACGGTACTTAGCCACCATTGAGGAGTTGAGATACTATGAGGCAATAGTGCTAGCACAGTGTCCATTGGAACTGAGATATGGAGAGTATAGGGATAATCTAGTAGGTGGTCCTTCTATAGTTACTTTGAGATAATGGGCCTGGATAGTGGGTCAAGCAAGGATATCAGGTGGACCACTACCAGATGGTAGTGTAGGTGTAGGGACCATTTTTGGTAGGAGAGTGAACTTTTGAAGAAGAATTACTATACACTTGAGGTGTGGGAAGCCTCTATAAGGTGGAAGAGAGTGGCATCTCTTTATTGTATTCTTTTCTATATGAGTATTAATACAAGATAGTGTATTATCTCTCATATTCTGTGCTATTTGTGAATTCTAGTAACTTGTACTTCTGGTATAATTTCCGCATGTTTAATTGCTTGTATTTGGTAATCATATTGTGATCTTTCTGAGGAGCAAGATCTTAACAAGTGGGATCAGAACATGTGTGTTTGTTCTTGGATTCCCCGACAACTGGTATCAAAGCTTTTGGTTGGGATACTAACAGATTGGATTAGATTTGGTTCATGTGTGTTGATTACAGGTTACTCACAGGGGTTTCTGTTTGAGTGGGAGTAGAGCAATGGCAGAAGAAAGTAGACTACGAATGGAGAAGTTTAATTACAGGAGGTCCAAGTCTAGGTATGGTAGAATAACCTGCTAGAAATGTGGAAAGCAAGGGCACTTAAAGAGAGATTGCAGGTCAGGTGAAGATCAGCATGAAGGACATGAAGAAGAAGCAGATGTTGCACAAGATGCTCTGGTATGTTCTTTGGATAAAGTAGAATCTTGGGTTTTAGATTCTGGTGCCTCTTTTCATGCATCCCCAAATAGGGAATTTTTTCATGAGTATGTCCAAGGAGACTTTGGAGAAATTTGTTTAGGGGGTGATAAGCCTTGTCAGATGGTTGGCAAAGGGAAAGTGAAGCTGAAATTGTAGATAGGTAACACATGGGTGTTGAAGGAGGTCATGCATGTCCCAGTTTTGGAGTGGAATTTGATTTTTGTTAGAAGTTTGGGTGATGAGGGTTGCATAGTAACTCTCACAGTGGACTCTTGGAAGGTTACCAAGGGTGCACTTGTTGTAGCAAGAGGTAAGAAAGTAGGTACGCTTTATCTATCTACTTGTATTACTGATTCTCTTTCTGGGTTATCTACTTCAGCTATAGATTCAAAGATGTGGCTTAATAGGCTTGGTCACATGAATAAGAAGGAGATGCATGTTCTTGAGTCAAAGGGTATGCTTTCGGATTTGAAAAGCATGAATCGAGATTTTTGTATGCAGAAGAAGAAGGTAACGTTTCTTGAGAAATTTGATGTTAGTGACAAGAACAGGAAAGCCTTGGTTTTCAAGGAGAAGGTGATGGACAGAGTTTAGCACAAGGGGTAGAAGAATTATGAGCAGAGCAAGGGTGATTTGGACAAGGGTTTGATTCAAAAAGAGCTCGCAGGAAAAAGTTAGTTCTCACTAGAAAAACACAGAGACCGATGTCGGCTAGAAAACCGACATCGGCATCCAGATAGGGATCGATGTCAGCTATGTGCAGCCCGATGTTGGTAAATCAGGGGCAAATAAACACCAGTGTCAGCAAGGGGGAACCAATTTCGGTGATGAGGCAGTCGTAGGGAACCGACATCGGTCGGGTGGAGACTGAGATGTGACTGGCATTGGTCACTAAGATAGATTTTGGGTGGACAAAAAGCTGTCAAGGAGTCTCAAGCACCCATATGGAGGACTTAAAGGGTATGTAAGCCTCAAATTCATCATTTCCCTTCTTTACACAACTTGTTGCTCACTGATGGTAAAGAATCAGGAAGTTATTAAAGAAGCAGAGCAGGTAGATCTAGGAAACAGTGGGAGCTTGGCATGGATGAAGGATGTGATTCCTTGGAGGAGAACCAAATAGGCATTTTGGGTGGAGTTGCCAGTTGGAAGAAGGCACTGAGAGATGAATGGATGTTTAGGATAAAGAAGAGCAGAAATGGATACGTGAGATAGAAGGCCAGGGTATATGGTCTTGTATAAGCTGCAGGACAATGGAGGTTTGATCGTTGTGTTTCTCTTTACCAAGTTGGATAATATTAGCTACATTATCCTATTACCGTATGATGTGCTTGTTGTAGGGTTACATATACAGGGTGTTGTTGAACTAAAGGTAAAGCTAGTTTAGAAGTTTGTCATGAGGAATCTAGGAGCAACAAGGTTCTTTGGCATGAGTGTGTTCTAGGGACATGGAAGGTCATAGGTTGACTTTGTTTTAGGATGATTGTGTGGGACCGGTTAGCACACCGATGGTTGGACAGTTCACAGAATAGTGTCTTGATTCACATAATGAGGTTGAGTACATGTGTACTAAACTTGAGTTTTCCCAAGCAGTGGGAGTTGTCACAAGTTTGGAGCCAATTCAGGAGAGAAGCACTGGAGGGCAGTTCAGTGGATTCTTAGAGGGACCAGCAGCAGGTGCACATGCTATGCAGGTTCAAGTTATTTTCTACATGGTTTGTAGATGCAGATGTGGTAGGTGATTTAGATGACATGAGTTGCACTACATGTTTTATGGTGGTTGGTCTTCAAGAGTGATCTTGAAGAGGGATACAGAGACAAGGGAACAAACTAGATGATGTATAGGTACAAGTATAGTTGCAGCTATTTATCTCCAAGTGGGAGATTGTTAGGTTGTGGAGCTAAAAGCTTCAACTATGCAGATGAAGAGGAGGTTGCTAAAATTCTAAAAGTACCAGTGTTGGCAGTATGACTGACGTTGGTCATGATGAATGCAGAAGGCAACCGGCATCGGCAGGGAGTCGGCTAACGTCGGTCAGCCCCAGTTAGACAGGGACCGACATCGGTCGCCTGTGTGTTCCAGAACTATTTGTTGCACGAATAGTTAGTTTGTTGAACTGAGTGTTTACATGTAAAGGCTATTTTGAGTCTTGAGCTGCGTGGATAATTATAGTAAATTAAGAGTCTAAGTTATTGTTTAAGTCTGGGATCTATTTATAAACCCATTGGCATGTATTGTAATGGATGAGCTGAAAAGGAAGGCAAGGAAGATCCTTCCATTGTAAGATCATTGAGTTACAGGTTGTTTCAAGCTCATAGGAGATCTACATGTGTAAGTATGGTCTGTTGAATTATAGGTTGCAGGTTCATGGGAGATCTACTTGAAGTACTTTAGAGTGCTTGGTGTACTGGCAGGGTTATTACTGACTGGTTGGAGAGGTGAACACCAATTCTGTGTGTGAGTTGTGTGTTGGGACCATTTTTGGTAGGAGAGTGAACTTTTGAAGAAGAATTACTATACACTTGAGGTGTGGGAAGCCTCTATAAGGTGGAAGAGAGTGGTGTCTCTTTATTGTATTCTTTTCTATACGAGTATTAATAAAAGATAGTGTATTGTCTCTCATATTCTGTGCTATTTGTGAATTCTAGTTACTTGTACTTTTGGTATAATTTCTGCATGTTTAATTACTTGTATTTGGTAATCATATTGTGCTCTTTCTGAGGAGCAAGATCCTAACAAGTGGGATCAGAACAGGTGTGTTTGTTCTTGGATTCCCCAACATCCCCCACATATTCCATCATGTATTTCCTTGATAGTGTGGGAAGCTTCATGACTATGAAGAAAATGGAAGATGAGGCTATCAAATTCATGTTTATAAAGGATTCCCCCCATTATGATATAATAAGAGGTACTCTAAACAAAGGCTCTTTGGGCATTCTTTGAAAGGTTAGGAGGAACAATGCCAAGGTTAAGGTAGTTAAAAGTTTGGTCATACCAAATATCATAAGGAAATGCTTCCACACTACAAATGGTGGGAAGGTCAAAAATGACATATGAGGGTGTGATGAAATGATGGATGGTGAAAAATAATTTAGATTCAGTACGTTGAGATGGAATTTGGGAAGTAAGGGAAGCCATCATATCTGTGAACTTGTTGGTAGATCAAGGAACTGACTAGATAATATAATGATTGAATGCTGCTAAGAGTATGTCTATGAGTTATTTTTACTTCAATAGGACATCATTTTTACATTGATAAGATCCATTAACTTGGTTGATTACCAATTGGGATTTTACAAAGACATTTATGGTTTTAACTCTTAAGGCTAGAGTAGTTTGGAGACCTATGACTAGGGTTTTGTATTCGGCCACATTATTGGTACATTCAAAGTCAAGTTTAAAGGAAAGGGGAAGGGGTTCACCATTGAGATGTTGACATTTGGATCCATTGAAAAACATGATCATTTGGTAGGTGGGTTCCTCCTAAGAAAGAGTTGTAATGGACTCATCTAGAAAAGTAAGAGGAAGCAGTTAATTGTCTAGTAGAGGAGCTTTGGCCAATTGGTCAGTGATGACTTGCCCTTTAATGAAATTTTATTGAAAGAACTCAAGATAAAACTCATTTAGGAGCATGAGCCATGTGTCCATACATTGGTTTTGGTATGCTTTAGAGTGCATGTACTTTAATGGGTCGATGTTAGTGATGACATAGGTTTTGTGATTAAGAAGGTAGTGAGGAGTTTGAAAGCCACAAATACTAATGAAAGGCAAAGTTTCTCAAGATGAATATACCAAGTCTCATACTCTATAAGCATGAAGCTAATATAGTATATGAATTTCCCTTTATTTTGCTCATCATGATAAGCGAGAATTGCCCCTAGAGAATGGTCAGTGGTGGATATGTAAAGGTAGAAAGGTTGGTATTCCCTAGGAGGGATGAGGACATGTGGAGAAAGAAGGTATTCTTTGTGTGAATCAAAAGTTTTTTGATAGTCCTAGGTCCACTTAAAAGAGTTATCTTTCTTTATGAGATGGTGAAAGGGTTGACATCTATCTGATAACTAGGAGATGAAGCAATGGATGGATTGAAGTTTATCCTATAGGCTATAAAGTTGCTTAAGGTTAGTAGGAGGAGGCATCTCCAAGATTGCTCTAACTTTTGTGGGGTCTATTTTGATTCCTCGAAGAGAGATAATAAATCCAAGAATCTTTCTTAATAAAACCCCAAAAATACATTTCTTAGGGTTGAGCCTAACATGATAATGGATTAGTCGGTCGAATATGATTGTGAGAACAACTAGGTGATCCTTGCGGTGTTTGGATTTACCAAGGAGATCATCCATATAGTCCTCTACAATTTTATGGATGAGATCATGAAAGATGTAGGTCATGGCACACTTCTAGATTGTTCCAATGTTCTTCAAACCAAAAGGCATCACCCTGCAATAAAATGTTTCCCATGGGGTGATGAATGAATATTTATGTTGATCTTTGGGGGCAATCAAGATCTAATTATATCTTGATAAACTATTCATCAAAGATAACATCTTGTGGCCATCTATAAGATAAATAATTTGGTTAACATTTGGCAAAGGATAGACATATTTTGGGAAAGCAAGGTTGAGGTCATGAAAGTCGATGTAGAGGTGAGGTCCCCCTATGGGATTGGTAATGGGAATGATGTTAAAAACCCATTATGGATAGTCAATGGGTTGAATGAAGTCAATGGATAAGAGATGCTAAAGTTCTTCTTTGATAATAAGGGCTATGCAAGGATGTATTCTATGAAGTTTTTTCTGAACTGGGTTAACCTCAATATGAGAGACAATGTTATGGAGGGTAATAAAAGGGTCAATTTTGGGCATATCCTAATATGACCAAGAAAATGCTATGTTATGGTCATGAAAGAAAGAAGGAAAATCTTATTACTCCATGAAATTTAAGGATTGGTTGATCTTGATAATATAGGGTTTATCCTAAGTACCTAAGCTAACATAGATAGTGGATTCATTTAGCATGGTTTGGTTCTTAAGAAGGAGAGATTTGTGAATAAAAAAACCCCCACACTAAGGTAGGTGAGAATGGGATCATCGTCCTGAAATTGAATGGTGTTGATGGTAGGAGAATTAGTTTCTATCATTTTAGGATGGATAAGAGGAAGGGTTTTAGTTTGGCCATCCTTTTGATAGGCTAGGGGGCCAAACTAATGGTATTAATAAAAAAAAATAGTTAGATGGGAAGTTATCAAAGTCTTCAAACTTTGAGGGGGATGGGGTTGGTGAGGATGCAAAATCCTCATTGATGGTGGTGATGGTTTTATTGAGGTGGGTTCTTCTAGTGATATGAACCCAAGGTTGAAGGTTTTTGAGTTTTGATTATGGGTAACTCATAGGGTCCCTATTCATAAAGGCCAAAGCCAAACCCCTTTCAAGAACACCTATAAAGGTAAACTTTGGCAAAGGTTAGTTTATGGTCGGATGGACAAGGTAGTGGTGGGAGTGAGAAGTGGTTGATCAAGGCCCCCATATATTAAATTTATTTTATTATTGGGGATCTTGAAAAGGATGATGGTTTCGATGTTGGGATCATATGAAGGGTCATATTTGAGGTTCCCATACTCTTGTAGAGTAGGGAAAGCATCTAAGGCTAAAAGGCAATACTCCCCAAGTGAGAGATGTTAGAATGTGGGTTCCAAGGGGTCCTCTATAGGGATCTAGGAATAAGGGATAGATGAGCTAGTTGAAGCTTCATCACTATTGTAGGTGGGAGTGTTATGGGTTTTAGTTGGCGATGAGGTAGTGTTGTCAGTAGTTGATGGTGTAGTGGATGAGGGAGGAATAAGAACATCATTAGGCTGATATATCATATTGTAAGAGGCAAAAGGATTATAGTTAGCTTTGATGGTAATAACTTAACCTTCATGCTCAAATTTGACACATCGATGTAAGGTAGAAGGGACACAACTCATGGCATAGATCCAAGGGAATTTGAGTAACACATTGTATTAGAATTTTCCCTCTATAATGTAAAATAGTTTGGGAATGGTATGAGGTCCTAAGCAGATATAGAGGAAAACTATCCCCAAGGTAGTGGTCATGGTATCATTGAAGGATCAAAGGACTGCTACACTTTCTAACATGATGTTCTTGGGTAGTTGAAGTTGGTCATAAGCACGAGAGGAAATAATGTTGATACTATCTCCTCCATCAATCATCACCCTTTTGATGTGGGTTTTATTGATGTATGAAGTGATGAAGAGGTGAGGATCAAGGTCCTTAGTATTAATAGGAAGTATTTTAGAATCTTAGAAGGTGACAAAGGTAGAAAGTTGGAGGGCACCAACAAAAGATACAAGAAGTTAAGGGTCATGTAGTTGAACCTCTATAGATTGTAAAGGCTCTATTAGAGCCTAGAGATGGTGGGGTGAGGTGTTGATTAGTTCATAAAGGCTCATCTTCACCAATGTCTATTGAAATTATTTCAACACTATCCATTGGATAGATGTAGAAGGGTTAGAGGGAGAGGGTCCCAAAATAGATACCTTGGGTTTTGGTGGTTATGAAGGTGAGGGTAAAGGTGTTTAGTTTTGGTTATATGGTTGAGGGGTTGAAGGGTATGTCCATGGAATGGACACTTTATCTTTCCCTTATCCTTTTTTTGGGCCCAATATTAGGTAACTATATGAATAGTGTGGATGAGGGGGTTTGCTAGGTTTGATGGTTGCTTCGGTATCTCCTCATTCTTGGGTGAGAGCGAGGGAGTAGGTAAATGTTAGATAGGTTGATTTGATGGTTGGATTAGTAATGGGGGTAAGAGAGGATCATCTAATAATAGATCATTCTCATAATATAGGCTATGAACAAGTGCCTTTAGAGTATTGAAATTCTTTGTGTCATGTCCCAATGCCCTATGGTATGAACAGATCAAGTTATCACTGAACCACGAGGGTTTGGTATTGGAAGGGTAAAATGGTTTGATAGGTGGTAAGCTAATGGAAGAAGTCCACAACAAAATTTGATGAATGGTTGAATAATATTCATTTAAAGGTGTTGGAGGTGATAGGTTTATAGTTCTAGGGGTAGAAGCCTTCTTAGAAGTAGGCTTCACTCTAGAAGTTATAGGTGTTATTCTCAAAATCAGCTACGCTCATTTTTGGAACAACCCCTATGAAACTTATTTGTTTCATGTTTTTCACTCTAAGTTCATCTTTCGAGGCAAGTTTTTCTTGATCTCGTGTTTGGTCAACTGACATCATCAAAAATTTATGATGTTCCCTTGTTACGATTTTCCAAAAAATGTGAAAATCATTATGATTTTGATGTGATCAGATGACAAAATTTTTGCTATTTTTTAAATTAGGTGTTCTCTTGAGTTGACATGTAAGGGTATAAAATTTTGCCACCACTACATGTGGTTTTCTAGTTTCAGTGCAAACGCGGTGATTTTCACCACCCTTGCATCCTTCATGCAGGAGCAACAAAAATTAATGCCCTTGCATTTTTCCATTCCTTCTTGTAAGAGCGGCAATTTTTTTTGCCCCTACATCGATCTTCCAACCTCATCATGCAGAGGCAACAATTTTTGCCACCCCTGCATGCTTTCTCTCCAAAAAACCTAACTTTGGAAAATTTTGATTTTCCTATTTTTTGAGCCCACTTCCCTTTCACTTTTTGACTTGCTCGTGCCTTAGCCCTTTCAAGTGTATTTCCTTAGTCATGATCATCCAATGTGCAATTTTCTTAGATTGCCAATATTTCCCTTAATTACGTGATCATGATTCTTATCACAATTTCTCTTCAAGATCCTTCTTCATTAATATACTTTTGACAAAGGCTCATCCCGATGACTAAAGTTTCTCCAAAGAAGTCAAAGACAATGAAGTACTAGTACTAAGGTGTTTTTCTAATCACTTCAGTTCTTTCTAATGTCGATGACATTAGGGATATAGAGATCGGACACGTAGATATGGTTGAGCTCATAGAAAGAACCAAAGCAAACAATCCTAGCTCTAAAATGAAGAGGATAATTGAGAGTAATATTCATCTAGTCTCCTCTTTTCTTGTGGTGGCTCATCACACAGAGTTCATTCTCTAGTGTGCTCAATTCTACAAGGATAAAAGGGCTATGGTAGATGCTGATGGTAACATAGTAATTCGACTAGACCCTGAGTTTATCGACAAAGTGTTCATGTGCCCTCCTGCTACTAATGTGTTAAAGCTTGACTTCGTTGAGGCACAAAAGGAATATGATAAAGATCTCAAAAAAGAAAAGAAAGTGATCAATAATAGATGGCTCAAAACTCCCAAAGCAAATTTGTCCAGATGGCCATGGAACTTTTCAAGGAGTGATTTTATAGAAGAGGTTGGCAACTTGATTACTCTTCTTAGCAGAGTACGAGGCTTACCTTCTTCCTCTCAGTTTCATGAATGAATGTATCCCTTCAATAAGACAATCCTCCAAGACAAACAAGTCATTTTCTAGGGAGAACAAATCAGCAATACTCTATATGAGAAATTGACAAAGGTATCCACTACCTTTAAATTTTACATGACATCATACCTAGTGTACATTGCAGCTTCAATGAGAACCTTTCTAGGTTTAACATCAGAGAGAGACAGGAAAATGAACCCGATATATCAATATTACCCTCAGTTGACATTGAAGGGTTCAATCCATCATTTTAGGAGGGTAAATGATGCTTTCTTCATGGTATTTTTGTGTCTTTTTGATCCCCAATTAGAATAAGAAAGAGTGTCAGACGAAGCCTGGACTGTTGTGAATGACTTCAACTATATGTTCTTGCAGTTCCCTTCTTTTTGTTATCTATGGGTTGACTTTTTATAAGGTTATCCCTATATGCTCCCAAGATTTCCCTCAGATAAATTGGTCTTGATGGAGTTGTGCAAGCAAATTATTGTCCTGCACAATAAGCAAATAAAACTCAAAAAACCTAGTTTCAGGTTCCCAATTGAAATTTGCAGGTACTCAGTATTGACCGCTATAAAAGCTAGGGCAATGGAGACTAAAATGCAACTTGTAACCATGAAGCATTTCAAAAGGAGACCCAATTTTGATTATAGAGGTGTGATGGACATGATCAGGAGGAAGACCCAGTTCCATGAACCTATGATCGAAGACATTTAGATCGATTTGAGGATAGTGAAAGATATCAGAAAGATGGACTATAGTAGACTATCTCTTGAACAAATAAAATATTTGGGGCTCGCTGATATCCCTACAAATATAGTAGATGGTGGAGACCTGATCAATAATAGATATTATGTTGAACAAGTCACCAATGCTCGTCTTCCCCTGATCCAATGGTCTCAGAATGAGTTGACCTCTTTGAGGATGAGATTCGAACCAATATTGGCAAACACCAATGATTGGTTAGCAAATAAGGGAATCACCTTAAAAGAATTCATTACGGGATCAAACGTTAAATTTCAAGAAGAGACAAGGAGGAAAGTGGAAAACAAAATGAAGAATAAAAGTGATGTTCCTTCTCCTTTTAGGCCTCATAAACCTATGATCATTTTTGTAATGAAGAAATCAAAAGTTGCAGAGAAAGAGCTAAAAACAACAAATATGGAGGTTGAGAAATAAAGCGTTGAAGAACCAGCAACAAGAGAGATGGAAACTGATGATAGGCCTATAGGTCAACAAAGAATGAAAACTCTATCTCCATGAGAAGTTGTGCAACTAGATGCAGGAATTTTTTCTTCTCTGCCCAACTCACCTAGTGCAACTCTTTTGCCTATTATCTAATCAGTATTCCCTCTTTTGGAGCTGCCTCTCCTTCTAAAATTATTTTTGGTGACCCTCAAAGCACTTCTAGAGATGTTCTTCATTCATCAAGATCCATCCCCAGTTTGTCATCTCCATCTTTTAACATAAGAGATAGTTCTACCCTTGACCATTCAGCAACAGGTGTGGTTTTAATTGATACTATGGCCATTATTCCCACCAGTAGTGCAGGTGCTACCTCAATGATGCCAACTATAGGGATTGTTACTAATGTAAGTACTTCTGCTCTCCCACCTTGGTTATTGGTTTACACACCCAAAATGAAAAAATAGGCCATCTCTCTAGATGACTTTGACTTCGGTAAAGTGGTGTCAATGAAAGCTAAGACACCCAAGAAGCCAAAGATCCTTTTGAAGATGATTGGATATAAAGGGCACAAATTTTTGAAAATAACCAAACCTCCACAGGATGTGACTCTTGAAAATTTTGACATAAACAGCTACTCTATCTCTCGAGTTGAGTTAGGGAAGATAACTCATGAAGGCGCCAAGAGTGATTTGAAATTAGCAATGGATATTATGGTTCACAATTTTGATAGGGAGAGAGAAATAAAGGATCATTATAAGGTGATGGTGGAATAATTGACCATAGTGATAAGGAGATTCAATTTTACTCCAGAAGTGGTAGCTCTAGAGGTCATCTCCATAGATGATCCTGTGATTTAGAAAGTAGAAAGGACTTATCTAAAGGGGAAGGTACTTGAAGACTACTTGGATAAGATGCATGCACTAGGGACTTCCTTGTTCACAGAGTTGTTTGAGAAGATAGGTAAAATGAAGAAAGTGAAAAAAATTATATGATCTTATGAATATCATTTCTCAGGAGATTGAAAGCACAGATTAATATCTTAGCAAATAGATAGATATGAAGAAGTTGAAAATAGGCACTCTGATATCAATTGGTGTCATCACTGATAGAGATTCTTATATTGAAACTAAAGAATCACTAATATATAAGATCTGGGTGCTTAAGGAAT
Source organism: Torreya grandis (assembly GCA_037957365.1). NCBI lineage: Eukaryota > Viridiplantae > Streptophyta > Pinopsida > Cupressales > Taxaceae > Torreya > Torreya grandis. Next base: position 820,257 of record JARHVA010002573.1, read on the forward strand.
TGATCAGCGACTTCAAATCTTCCAAGGATGCTAGTGAATAAAGTGATATCAGTCTGTTGCACAAATTGGAGGAGTTTCCTTGTAGACTTACCTCTCAAGACAACCAATTCATTTCAGCAAAAAAAATGATTCAGGTGTTTAAAGGTAAGATCTGAAAGGAATTCGAGTAGAAAGAGTTCTCAATGGCTTATGTGGATAATATCCTAGATAATCAATTGACTCTAGACAATCTAAAAACTAGGTTAACCAGTCATGCCAAGTCAATCACAGTAGTGAGAGATGCTGTAGTCAGGGCTAAGGTGATTTTGAAGAATACTATTACTTCAGATAGTATCGTGATACAGACAATTATCGCCATGTACGATGCTCATCTAAAGAAGGCTGGCGATAAAAATTGAACTATTCTTTCATGCTTTCTTCTCCATTTTTCTCATGCACTTTGTAATTGACTTGGGACATTTGCACATGTACTTTTATCATGTGTAATTACATGTAAAAATCTGGAAAGTCCCAAAATCAATAGAGACTCATCTTTGACTAAGTTTTAATATTTAAGTTTTTCTCAATTCTAAGGCTTCTCCCTATATATAGAGGGAGCCTCTTTTGTATATGGATTGATCTTTTGATAATTAAGAGCAAAAACTCTGCCAAAATTGAGATGCTTCCTAAGACTTTGATCTCAGATTGTAAATCATATTTTCTTGAATGAATGAGAAGCAGGTTACTTTTAGACTTTGTGATAGAATAATTTGTGTTATTTAGGGGATCGTTCTTATGTTCTTTTTCCTAATAATCTCTCATCTATTTGATTGAATAAGCAAAGTGTGTGTGAAAATTATCTGAAGAAGTTCTGAAGTTAATTATGAAGACTTTGAGCTGATATAATTACCTTTACTTCGTGTTTTTCATATTTTAATGGGAAGGATATTAGAAAGGCTTTAAACTGCTTTTATCCTTTGTGATCTTATACTCTATTGTAGTTTTAGGTGAAGACTTTGAGCTTCACTTCACTCTACTGTTACATCCATTTCAAATCAGTAAGGGGAGCAATGAAAGAATTTGTGCTTTCGTGGGTTTCTCATAGATCTAGTTACTATCCGAGAAGATTTTCTTCCATTTACTGAACATCATTTCTGAAAGAAGAAAAATATTTTTAGTAATCAACCAGGCTTTCTCTTTTGCCTTGTAAACATCATCTCTAAAAAATAATAGATGGATGGTGTAATCTCATCCCTGAGTCTATTTTCAGTTCATATTAATATATAAGTAGTTTATAGGGAACCTCCCCTTGATGAGAAGAGATATTTATCTCACTATGATGTGGTAAACCCACACTTTTTGCCATATAAATCTCCTTGTACTATGGTTGATATACCCATTTTGCCATTAGTTTCTTGATGATGAAATATTCACCCAACAGCTTTTGGCAACTCCGTTGGGGAGACGAACGCACACTTTAAAACCTCAAGCTTCAAATTGAAGCCTTTCCAATCCTTTTTCATTTTACACTCTAGTAGATCTATCGTACATGCAAATATAGAGAGGTCAAGGTATTGTTGATCCCATATTCGAGTTAGTGCGGCAAAATAATTTTGAGATTTCTTCTCCGCCATCTTGTCTTCAACGTGTTAGTAGTTTTTCTCCTACCAACATCAGATATCTAATACCAAATGAAGATTCTAGTCTTATTGCTAGTAGAGTTTTATCCATACTTACTCCACCAAGATTTGTTATCCCTCCCTTAAATAATCATATCATGGCGGCCTAAGGTCCTTGGGCAACTCCTTTGGTCCTCTCAATCTAACCCCACTTTTACATGAACTACCTCATAGTTCGAGAAAGAATTTCCCTAAATTATATGGTGATAGAAAGGTTCATCTTGATGAGTATATTTTTTCCTTATCCATATCATGTGGTGTGATAGGTGTGGAATATGAAGATATAGTGGTGAGACTATTTGTATAAACTTTGCAAGGCGTTACTACTGACTAGTTTTATCACCTTCAAGCTCAAACAATAACTGACTAGAATACGCTCAAGGCCAAGTTTGAGGCCAAGTTCAAACTCATTGAAGATGCACATGCCTTGTTGGCTTAGCTTATGCAAATGAAGAAGAAACCTCATGAGCCCATGTGATACTTCATTTCCAAATTTAACAAGCTGAAGAACCAAATTCCTATGATTGCTCAGCCAACACCTGAGAACCTCAAGTGCTTTTTCATCAACTCTCAACTTCTTGAAGTAAGTTTTCTATTGAGGTGGGCCAGTCCTATGGATCTTTTTGTATCCCAAAATTTGGAAACTGAGATCGAGGATGATATTATCCTAGTGGGTAAGATTAGAAAAGATTCTAATAAAAGTAAATTTTCCTTATTAACTGAAAGTTCTTCCACGAGCACGACAGATCCTATGGTGCAAAAGTTGACAAATAAATTGCTAGCCTTGAAAAAAAAATGGCCCAATGTGTATCTGCCCCTCCATAACAAGATATACTAAGGAGGACATTTCAAAACCAGTCATATCAAGGCAATGCTACAAAAAATCAAGGGCAACCAAATCGTCTACCTCCCTCATAGAAAAAACTTGCCATTGAAGCAACACCGACCAACTCAACAGTTGGTTACCTTGAAGCTAAACATGATTTCTCACTCCAACCTAAGTTGGACCAAGAAGATGATGCTAATCTCTTTGCAGAACAAGAAGAATAATTAACTAGCAACTCCAACATTAGCTTCCTAAATTATCATGATGAAGCTAGAAGCAAGAGAGAAGTGTTTGATGGATTGTATATTATTTTTACCAGGTCCCAGAACCAGTTAGCTCAACAAGTTGATAAAGAAAAAGTAGGAGAACCTCAGCCAAAAGTGTCGATCGCTAAATGAGGGACTTCACTACCTTTCCAATCAAAGGACCCAGTGATTAATAAAAAAGTGAGTACCTCAAACTGTCTCGTACCTTCTACTTCTATCTCTCAAACTAGTGCCACACTTAATAAAGATCAAGATGATGGGCTTCCCCTCTCTATCTCTAGTTCATTTCAATTATTTGATATAATTGATCATGCCAAAAATACCAAGATTCAAATGATCGAGATTGAGGACTTGCGAGCTAATCCTGAACAGTTGATAAGCTGGTCGAATATGTAAAAAGTAAAACCATCCTTGTAGGACAAGATTTTTCAAAGGTATCTCATGATTCCTTGAAGAAAAAATCCACCTAGAATAATCTCTTCACTACTCCCCTTGCCACCCCCAAGAAAATAAAACCTTTCTATGTTTCCCTTCTGATAAATGGTCATAGATTGAGCAACTGTATAATAGACTTCGGAGCTTCTGATAACATTATGTCTACCAAGGTAGCAGATTCTCTTAGACTTACTTTGACTAAGACTTTTGGGAGATGTTTCTCCATGGAAAACAAGCAAATCCCACTCCTGGGCTAAATCAAAGATGCCCAGTTTGCATTTGCAGCTTTTTCAGAGAAGAGGATCAAAATGACAGTCTTAGTAGCTGATGTTCTAGCCTCTTATGGCATTCTGCTCGGATGTAATTTTTGTAAAGATGTAGGCAGAGAGTTGAATATGGATTTGTCTAAAGTGAGGATACCTGTTAAAGGTGTTATGAAAAAATTACTTCCTGAGAAAGAGTCAACATATATAATCACCCAAACATCAGATCTTGAAGATCAAATTTTATTTGAATTATTGGAAATGGGTAATTAATTCCTGACTACTAAAGATGTTTTCATCTCATTAGATGAAAGTCTTTTTAGTGATAATTCAAAAACTTCAGATACAAAGTTAGAAGAATTATTGGAGCAAAGTTCAGACAACAAAAGATCTTCCCTGAATAACGAAGAGAAGTTTTTGAAAGGATCAAATTTTGATAATGTCTAAATTTTAGAATTTGATGGCAGTTGCTCTTCTACTAGTTTTAGAGCCAGAATTATTTTGATCTTCCCTCGAGGAGAAATTTCTCCTTATTTATATAAGTTGCAGTTTAACAATACTAACAACACCACTGAGTATGAGTCCTTATTGCTTGGATTGAAAGCTGCTAATGCTAAAGGTATTAAGATTCTTCATGCTCAGGGAGATGTTGAATTGGTGGCTTATTAGGTAATGAACCTATACCAAACTAAAAATAAAAGATTATGACATTATCATAATCTAGTATGGGATTGTATTGAAAGTTTTGATGCTTTCAATATTTTTGCTATGTCGAGAGAATTTAATGATCACACATATTCATTGGCAGTCTCTACAACCCTCATGGTTCTCAATCAAAGATTTTAAAGGGGACAAGTACACTATTGAGCTGGTCTTTTGATCAAGTGCCCCTGATAATGCCAGTCATTGCTAGGGATTTAATAATGACAATCAAATCATTACTTTTCTAGAAAAGATGAATAGCTTTGAAGATCTTTATTTTGAAGGAAGTGAATGTCCACCATGGGAATCAGTTCCGAAAGTAAATTCCAAAACTGGGGAAGAGTTCCTTCAACTCAAGAGAAATAAAATTCCAAAAACTTTAGTTTCTCTCTCGAGATTGTTTGATAAGCATGATAGATATGTCAAGTAGTGACAAGTGGATTCAACTTCCTCCAAGGAGTTCGATCAAATAAATTTGAGTACGAAAGAAAATCTCAAAATGGTCAACATTGGAAATTGCTATACTTATGATGAAAAACTCAAATTCATTGCCCTTCTTCACCAATACATTGATGTTTTGGCATATTCTTATGATGATTTGAAATCTCTTAAGCCTGAGGAAATTTGACATGAAATTCCTCTTAAGGTTGGGTCATTACCTTACAAGTAAAAACAAAGGCAATACAATCCCAAAATATCAGGGACTATCTTTTTTGAGATCTAGAAAATGCTCAATGCAAGAATTATTTTTTCAATCCATCATTCCACCTATATTGCTAACATAGTTCTCGTGAGAAAAAAGAATAGAGAAATTTGTATCTATGTTGATTTCAAAAACCTAAATCAATCTTCTTTAAAAGATAACTACCCTCTACCCATTATGGATCAAGTGTTGCAAATAGTGACTGGTTTAAAAAAGTTATCAATGTTACATGGTTTTTTTGGGTATAATCAAGTAGAAGTCAATGAAGCAGATCAACATAAGACTGCTTTCACTACACCTTGGGGCACTTTTGCATATCATAGAATGCCTTTTAGTTTGATCAATACTAGTGCTACCTTCTAAAGGGCAATGGATCTTGCCTTCAAAGATGAAATGGGAAAGTTTATTGTAGTATATCTTGATGACTTGACTATTTTTTTCAAACATCATCTTGATCACACGCACCATTTATAACAAGTGTTGGAGCATTGTCAACAAAATGGTATTTCTCTTAATCCCAAGAAGTCAATTTTTGGGTTTACAAAAGGTAAACTTCTCGGTCACATTGTATCTCGAGAAGGTATAAAAATTAACTCAAAAAGAGTCAAACTTATTCAAAGTCTTGCTCTTCCTTCTAGTAAAACTGTAGTTTATTCTTTCTTCAGAAAGGTGAATTTTCTACGAAGATTCATTCTGATATTTGTAGAGAAGACTCGCCACATTATGGACATGATGAAGGGAAAAGCCACTTTCAGATGGATTATAGAAGGCAAGTCAGTATTTGAAGACATTAAAAAAGTGATTGCTCATGCATCAATTCTAGTTTGTCCAGATTATACCAAAGACTTCGTAATATACAGCTATGCTTCTGAGCATACACTTTCAGCTATTTTGGTTCAACAAAACAAAGAAGGTGTGGAATCTCTAATATCATTTATGAGTTGTCCTCTCAAAGCTCATGAATTAAAATATTCAAACATGGAGAAACATGCTTATGCCATGGTTAAGGTAGTAAAGCATTTTAAGTTTTACATCTTGAATTCACATACTATTATTTTAGTGCCTAACACAACATTAAAGTCCATCCTAACTCAACAGGAGTTTGGCACTAAAAGGGGCAATTGGATTTCCAAAATTTAGGAATTTGATCTTGATATCAAACCTACCAAACTTGTGTGAGGAAAAGGGCTCTGTCAATTGATTGTCGTGAACATATCCAAAGAAACAAAAAATGAAGAAATAGAGGTCAAAGACATGCCTACAGTTCTCTTCATCGCTACTATTGATGAGTGGTATTTTGATATCACTCATTTTCTTACCTATGGTGAGTGTTCCACCCATCTATCCTATAAAGAAAAAAGGAATGTTAAGCTAAAGGTTGTTAACTATGTCTTATGGGACAATGGTTTGTATAAGAGAAGCCTTGATGGGGTATTTCTTTGCTACGTTGATAAGGCACAATAAGGTAAACTTTTAGAGTCTTTACATAATTTGGCTTGTAGGAGATATTTTTTTGCACTGGTGACAGCTCATAAAATTCTATGAGTAGGTACTATTGGCCTACACTATTTTAAGATGCTTACAAATAAGTATGAAAGTTTGAATTGTGTCAACAATTCATCGAGAAACCTAAATTGGCCACATTACCCCTCAAACTAGTGGTGATTGAAGAACCTTTTAAATAATGGGGTATTGATTTCATTGGTGTAGTAAACCCATCATTAAGTTCTGGGCATGACTATGTTCTCACCATGATTGACTAATATATCAAATATGTGGAAGCCATTCCAACTAACCATGCCACTTTAGAAGTGGTATGTAATTTTCTTCAGGAAAATATTATTTCTCAGTTTGGGGTTCTAACTAAGATTGTAATAGACAATGCAACCCATTTCTCTTCTCATGAGATTACTCAATTTTACTTTTATTATGGAATTACCCTCTCCCACTTTTCTGATTATTTTTCACAAGAAAATGGCCAAGCAGAATCGAGCAACAAGAATCTGGTTACTATTATCAGGAAACTAGTAGATGATAATCAGAGGACTTGGCATAAAGTATTATTTGACACTTTATGGGTAGATAGGATAACACCAAAGAGGGCAATAGGCATGTCACCATTCTAACTTTTGTATGGTTTGAATGCAGAGATACCAATCACCCTGGAACTACTAGCACTGAGTTTGGCAAAGGTAATCGAAGATTCAACCTTCAAAAATTTTATTGATAAAAAGATCATGTGCCTAACCAAATTAGATGAGAAATGAACCATGGTAGTGGACCAAATTATTGCACATCAAAATTAGGTGAATAAACTCTTCGATAAAAGGGCAAAGATTCATGATTTTTAGATTGGAGATCAAGTCTTATTGTGGGACAAGAGGAGAGAACTAAAAGGAATACACGACAAATTTAATTCTTTGTGGAGAGGTCCATTTACCATTCATCAGGTCTATGGTGAAAATAAATTTTTGCTAGAATATCAAGATGGAGTGCCATTCTCACTACCTTACAATGGACAACATCTGAAACACTTCAATCCTTGAAGTATTAGATGAGTTCACTTGTACATTTGTATAGTTTTTGCGTTATTTTTTTTAGTTTTTCATGTCTTTTTATTTCTTGACTTGACTCCATGGCCCAATGGCCTATATGAAGGCACTTAGAGACTAGTTTCTACTCCTATCGATAGGTTCGATCAATGGAAGTTCCCCAACAGGAGCCAGCTATTCTCAAAATTAGCTACACTTATTTTTAGAACAATCCCTACGAAACTTGTCTATTTCATGTTTTTCACTCTAAGTTCATCTTTCAAGTTAAGTTTTTCTTGATCTCGTGTTTAGTCAACTGGCATCGTTAAAATTTTGTGACATTCCCTTGTTACGATTTCCCAAAAAACATGAAAATTATTACGATTTTGATGCGATCAGATGACAAAATTTTTATTATTTTTCAAATTAGGTGTTCTCTTGAGTTGACATGTAAGGGAGACAAATTTTACTACCAATACATGTGGTTTTCTAGTTTCAGTGCAAAGGCAATGATTTTTTTTTACTCTAAGTTCATCTTTCAAGTTAAGTTTTTCTTGATCTCGTGTTTGGTCAACTAGCATTGTTAAAATTTTGTGACATTCCCTTGTTACGATTTTTCAAAATATATGAAAATCATTACGATTTTAATGCGATCAGATGACAATTTTTGTTATTTTTTAAATTAGGTGTTCTCTTGAGTTGACATGTAAGGGTGGAAAATTTTGCTGCCACTACATGTGGTTTTCTAGTTTCAGTGCAAAGGTGATGATTTTTGCTACCCTTGCATCCTTCATGCAGGAGTGGTGAAAATCACCACCCTTGCATTTTTTCATTTCTTTATGCAAAAGTAGCAAATTTTGCCACCCCTACATCACTCTTCTAATCTCATCATGCAGGGGTGGAAATTTTTGCCGCCTCTGCATGCTTTCTCTACAAAAAACTTAACTCTGAGAAATTTCAATTTCCTATTTTCTAAGCCTGCTTCCCTTTCACTTTTTGACTTGCTCATATCTTAGCCCTTTCAAGTATATTTCCCTGGTCATGATCATTTAATGTGAAATTTTCTCATATTGCTAATATTTTTCTTAATTGTGTGATCATGATTCCTATCTCAATTTCTCTTCAAGATCCTTTTTAATCAATATACTTTTGACAAAGGCTCATCCCAATGACTGAGGTTTCTCTAAAGAAGTTGAAGACAATGAAGTACCAATATCAAAGTGTTTTTCCAATCACCTCGATTGCTTCTAATGTCAATGACATTAGGGATACAGAGATTGAACACATAGATATGGCTGAGTTCATAGAAAGAACTAAAGTAAATAATCTTAGCTCTGAAATGAAGAGGATAATTGAGAGTAATATTCATCTAGTCTCCTCTTTTCCTGTGGTGGCTCATTACATAGAGTTCATTCTCCAGTGCGTTCAATTATACAACAAGGATACTAGGGCTGTGGTAGATGTTGGTGGTAACATAGTACTTCGACTAGACCCTGAGTTCATCGACAAAGTGTTCATGTGCCTTCCCACTACTAATGTGTTGAAGCTTGACTTCATTGAGGCACAAAAAGAATATGATAAATATCTCGAGAAAGCAAATAAAGTGATCAATAATAGATAGCTCAAAACTCCTAGAGAAAACTTGTCCAGATGGCCATAGAACTTTCCAAGGAGCGATTTTATAGAAGAGGTTGGCGAATTGATTACTCTTCTCAGTAGAGTACGAGGTTTACCTTCTTCCTCTCAATTTCACGAATGGATGTATCCCTTCATTAAGATAATCTTCTAGAGTAAACAAGTCATTTTTTGGGGAGAACAAATCAGTAATGCTCTGCATGAACAATTGACAAAGGTATCCACTACCTTTAAATTCTACATGACTTCATACCTAGTATACATTGCAGCTTCAATTAGAACCTTTCCAAGTTTAACATTAGAGGGAGATAGGAAAATGACCCAGATATATCAATATTACCTTTAGTTGACATTGAAGGGTTCAATCCATCATTTTAGGAGGGTAAATGGTGTTTTCTTCATGGTATTTTTGTGTCTTTTTGATCCCCAATTAGAATAGAAAAGAATGTCAAATGAAGCCTGGACTGTTGTGAATGACTTCAGCTATATCTTCTTGCAGTTCCCTTCTTTTTGCTATCTATGGGTTAGCTTTTTCCAAGGTTATCCCTAAATGCTCCCAAGATTTTCGTCAGATAAATTGGTCCTGATGGAGCTGTGTAGGAATATTATTATCATGCACAATAAGTAGATGGAACTCAAGAAACCTAGTTTTAGGTTCCCAATTGAAATTGGCAGGTACTCAGTATTGACTGCTATAAATGCTAGGGTAATGGAGACTAAAATTTAACTTGTAACCATGAAGCATTTCAAAAGGAGACCCAATTTTGATTATAGAGGTGTGAAGGACATGATCAGGAGGAAGACCCAGTTTCATGAACCTATTATCGAAGACGTTTGGATCGATTTGAGGACAATGAAAGATATCAAAAAGATAGAGTATAGTAGACTATCTCTTGAACAAATAGAATATCTAGGGCTCGTTGATATCCTTACAAATCTAGTAGATGATGAAGACCTAATCAATAATAGATATCATGTTGAACAAGTTGCCAATGCTCCTCTTCTCCTGATCCAATGGTCTCAAAAAGAGTTGATCTCCTTGAGGATGAGATTCAAACTAATATTGGTAAACACTAATGATTAGTTAGCAAATAAGGGAATCACCTTAAAATATTTTATCACGAGATCAGAGGCTAAATTTCAAGAAGAGACAAGGAGGAGAGCAAAAAATAGAATGAAGAATAAAAGTGATGTTCCTTCACCTTCTAGGCTCCATAAGTCTAGGATCATTTTTGTAACAAAGAAATCAAAAGTTACAGAGAAAGAGCCAAAAATAATAAATATGGAGGTTAAGAAACAAATCACCAAAGAACTAGTAGCAGGATAGTTAGAAACTGATAATAGGCCTGCAGGTCAATAGGGAATGGAAGCTCTATCTCTGTGAGAAGCTGTGTAACTAGACACAAGAATTTCTTCTTCTCTGCCCAACTCACATGGTGAAACTCCTTCACCTATTTTTCCAATTAGTATTCCCTCTTCTAGAGCTACCTCTCCTTCAAAAATTATTTTTGGCAACCCTCAAAGCACTTATGGAGATGTTCTTCATTCATCAGGATCCATCCCCAATTTGTCATCTCCATCTTTTAACATTAGAGATAGTTCTACCCTTGACCATTCAGTAGCAGGTGTGGTTTTAACTGATACTATGCACATTATTCCCACTAGTAGTGTAGGTGCTACCCCAGTGATGCCAACTACAGGGACTGTTGCTAATGTAAGGGCTTCTACTCTCCCACCTTGGTTATCAGCTTACATGCCCAAAAAGAAAAATTCAGCCATCTCTCCAAATGACTTTGACTTTGGTAAAATGGTGCTGGTGAAAGCTAAGACCCCCAAGAAGCCAAAGATCCTTTCGAAGATGATTGGAAATAAAGGGCACAAATTTTTAGAAATAGCCAAACCTCCACAGGGTGCGACTCTTGAAAATTTTAACATAAGCAGCTACTCTATCTCTCGAGTTGAGTTAGGGAAGATAACTCATGAAGATGACAAGAGTGATTTGCAATCAGCAATGGATATAATGGTTCAAAAATTTGATAGGGAGAGAGAAATGAAGGACCATTATAAGGCGATGGTGGTGTTAGGTTGTGGAGCTAAAAGCTTCAACCTTTGCAAACTGAGGAACAGATGGTTGCTGAGTTCTACAGGAACCGGTGTCGGCAGCAGGACCGACGTCGGTAGGGACCAGTGCAGAAGGCCACCAGCGACGGCAGGAAGTCGGCCGACGTCGGCAGAACCAGACAAGCAGGGACCGACGTCGGTCGCCTGTGTGTTCCAGAACTGCTCGTTTCACGGACAGTTAGTTAAGTGAACGAAGAGTTTGCATGTTGAGACCAGTTAGAGTCTTGTGCTGCGAGGACTATTGTCTAAATTAAGAGTCTAAGTTATTGTTTGAGTTAGAGATCTATTTATAGACCCATTGGCATGTATTGTATAAGGCATGAGATAGAAAGGAAGAGTTCCTTCTAGTTGTAAGATCTGTGAGTTGCAGGTTGTTGCAAGCTCATTGGGGATCTACATGTAAGTTTGGTCTTTGAATTGCAGGTTGCAGGTTCATGAGAGATCAGCTTGAAGTGCTATAGAGTGCTTGATGTACCGGCAGGGTTATTACTGACTGGTTGGTGAGGTGAACACCAATTCTGTGTGTGAGTTGGTTGTTGGGACCGTTTTTTGTGTAGGAGAGTGTGTGTGAGAAGAATTACTGAACACTTGAGGTGTGGCGAATCTCTGTAAGGTGAAAGAGTGTGGCGGCTCTTTGTTGTATTCTTTTCTGTTAGTGTTAATACAAGATAGTGTATTGTCTCTCATATTCTGTGCTATTGGTGAATTCTAGTTACTTGTGTTTCTGGTTATTTCCGCATATTCAATTGCTTATACTTGGTAATCATACTGTGCTTTTTCTGAGAAGCAAGATCCCAACTAGTGGCATCAGAGCATGTTTGTTGTTCTAGATTCCTGACAACTGGTATCAGAGCCTTGGTTGTAAGTTCTTAAGCTTGATACCATCAATCGGTATCAGAGCTTTTGGTTGGGATACTAACAGATTGGTGTAGATCTGGGTAGTGTGTTTTGATTACAGGTTACTCACAGGGTTTCTGTTTGAGTGGGAGTTGAGCAATGACAGAAAGCAGTCAACTACGAATGGAAAAGTTCAATGGCAAGAACTACCAATTATGGAGGATGCAGATTGAGGACTATCTGTATCAGAAAGATTTGTACTTACCGTTGGGTGGGGTTGCTAGCAAACCCTTGGATATGAAAGATGAAGAATGGGAGGTTCTTGATCGGAAGGCTCTGGGATCTGTTAGATTGAGTCTTGCATCATCTGTGATTTCCAGCTTATCACAGTGTAAGACAACGGTGGAGTTGATGGAATCTTTGGCAAATTTATATGAAAAACCCTCAGCTTCGAATAAGGTATTTCTTATGAAGCATTTATTTAATTTGCAAATGTTGGAAGGTGGATCTGTTCATAGCCATCTTAGTGATTTCCATGGTTTAGTAAACCAGTTAAGTTCAGTCAATATTGTATTTGATGATGAAATAAGAACTCTCTTAATCTTGTGTTCATTACCTGAAAGTTGGGAAGGTATGGTAATGGCAGTTTCTAACACTGTGTCTCCTTCAAAAGTCTTAAAAGTGGATGATATTGTGAGTGTAATCTTGAACGAAGAGATACGCAGGAAAAGCACAGGTGAATCATCTGGTGATGCTTTGAGTGTTGAAGGAAGAGGAAGGCCAAGAGAGAAGATAGAGCGTGGGAGATCAAGGTCGAAGACGGGTAAGAGATCCAAGTCCAGGTATGGCAGAATAACCTGCTGGAAATGTGGAAAGCAAGGGCACTTAAAGAGAGATTGCAGATCGGGTACAGATCAGCATGAAGAACATGAAGAAGAAGCAGATGCTGCAGGTTACATTGCACAGGATGCTCTGGTATGTTCTTTGGATAAAGTAGAATCTTGGGTATTAGATTCTGGTGCCTCTTTTCATGCATCCCCACATAGGGAATTTTTTCATGAGTATGTCCAGGGAGATTTTGGAGAAATTTGTGTAGGGGATGGTAAGTCTTGTCAGATTGTTGGCAAAGGCAAAGTGAAGCTGAAACTGCAGACAGGTAACACATGGGTGTTAAAGGAAGTCATGCACGTCCCAGTTTTGAAGCGGAATCTGATTTCTGTTAGAAGTTTGGGTGAAGAGGGTTGCACAGTAACTCTCACAGCGGACTCTTGGAAGGTTACCAAGGGTACACTTGTTATAGCTAGAGGTAAGAAAGTAGGTACGCTTTATCTATCTACTTGTTTTACTGATTCTTCTTCTGGGTTATCTACTTCAGCTGTAGATTCGAAGATGTGGCTTGATAGGCTTGGTCACATAGATATGAAGGAGATGCTGGTTCTTGAGTCAAAGGATATGCTTTCGGATTTGGAAGGCATGGATCGTGGTTTCTGTATGCAGAAGAAGAAGGTGAGATTTCTTGAGGAATCCGATGTTAGTGACAAGAACAGGAAAGCCTTGGTTTTTAAGGAGAAGGTGACGGACAGAGTTCAGCACAAGGTGCAGAGGAATTCTGAGCAGAGCAAGGGTGTTTTGGACAAGGGTTTGATCCAAAAGGAGCTCGCGGGAAAAAGTCAGGTCTCACAAGAAAAACACAGAGACCGACGTCGGCAGGAAAACTGGCGTCGGTGTCCAGATAGGGACCGATGTCGGCTATGTGCAGCCCGACGTCGGTGACTCGGGGCAGACAGAGACCGGCGTCGGCCAGGGGAAAACGACGTCGGCGGAGAGGCAGTCGCAGGGAACCGACATCGGTCGGCTGTAGACTGAGATGTGACCGGCATCGGTCACTGAGACAAATTTTGGGTGGACAGCAAGCTGTCATGGAGTCTCAAGCGCCCATATGGAGGACTGAAGGTGTAAGTTCTTAAATTTGTCATTTCCCTTCTTTACACTACTTGTTGCTCACTTATGGCATAGGACCAAGGAGTTATTGAAGAAGCAGAACAGGTAGATCCAGGAAACAGTGGGAGCTAGGCATGAATGAGGATGTGATTCCTTGGAGGAGAACCAAACAGGTGTTTTGGGTAGTGTTGCCAGCTGGAAGTAAGCACTGAAAGATGAATGGATGTTAAGGATGAAGAAGAGCGGAAATAGATACGTGAGATGGAAGATCAGGGTATTTGATCTTGTATTAGCTGCAGGGCAATGGAGGTTTGTTCATTGTGTTTCTCTTTACCAGGTTGGATAGTATTAGCTACACTATCCTATTTTCTGTATGATGTGCTTGTTGCAGGGTTACATATACAGGGATTGCTGAACTAAAGGTAAAGCTAGTTCAGGTGTTTGTCATGGAGGATCTGGGAGCAGCAAGATTCTTTGGCAAGAGTGTGTTCTAGAGACATGGAAGGTCATGTGTTGACTTTGTTTCAGGATGATTGTGTGGAACCGGTTAGCACACCGATGGTTAGACAGTTCATAGAACAGGTGTCTTGATTCACATAATGAGGTTGAGTGCACGATATGTACTAAACTTGAGTTTTCCCAAGCAGTGGGAGTTGTCACAAGTTAGGAGCCAATCCGGGAGAGAACCATTGGAGGTCAGTTCAGTGGATTCTTACAGGGACTAGTAGCAGGTGCACATGCTATGCAAGTTCAGGTTTATTTCTACATGGTTGTAGATGTGGATGTGGTAGGTAATTTGGATGACAGGTTTTGCACCACGGATTTTGTGGTGGTTGGTCTTCAAGGATGATTTTGAAGATGGATACATAGCCAAGGTAACAAACTAGACGGTGTACAGGTACATGTACAGGTTGCAGCTGTTTATCTCCAAGTGGGAGATTGTTAGGTTGTGGAGCTAAAAGCTTCAACCTTTGCAAATTGAGGAACAGATGGTTGCTGAGTTCTACAGGAACCGGTGTCGGCAGTAGGACCGACGTCGGCAGGGACCAGTGCAGAAGGCCACCGGCGACGGCAGGAAGTCGGCCGACGTCGGCAGAACCAGACAAGCAGGGACCGACGTCGGTCGCCTGTGTGTTTCAGAACTGCTCGTTTCACGGACAGTTAGTTAAGTGAATGAAGAGTTTGCATGTTGAGACCAGTTAGAGTCTTGTGCTGCGAGGACTATTGTCTAAATTAAGAGTCTAAGTTATTGTTTGAGTTAGAGATCTATTTATAGACCCATTGGCATGTATTGTATAAGGCATGAGATAGAAAGGAAGAGTTCCTTCTAGTTGTAAGATCTGTGAGTTGCAGGTTGTTGCAAGCTCATTGGGGATCTACATGTAAGTTTGGTCTTTGAATTGCAGGTTGCAGGTTCATGAGAGATCAGCTTGAAGTGCTATAGAGTGCTTGATGTACCGGCAGGGTTATTACTGACTGGTTGGTGAGGTGAACACCAATTCTGTGTGTGAGTTGGTTGTTGGGACCGTTTTTTGTGTAGGAGAGTGTGTGTGAGAAGAATTACTGAACACTTGAGGTGTGGCAAATCTCTGTAAGGTGAAAGAGTGTGGCGGCTCTTTGTTGTATTCTTTTCTGTTAGTGTTAATACAAGATAGTGTATTGTCTCTCATATTCTGTGCTATTGGTGAATTCTAATTACTTGTGTTTCTGGTTATTTCCGCATATTCAATTGCTTATACTTGGTAATCATACTGTGCTTTTTCTGAGAAGCAAGATCCCAACTAGTGGCATCAGAGCATGTTTGTTGTTCTAGATTCCTGACAGGTGGAACAATTGACTGCAATGATAAGGAGATTCACTTTTGCTCTAGAAGCGGTAGCTCCAAAGGCCATCTCCATAGATGATCCCATGATTCAGAAAGCAGAAAGGACTTATCTAAAGGGGAAGGTACTTGAAGACTACTTGGATAAGATGCATGCACTGGGGATTTCTTTGTTCACAAAGTTGTCTGAGAAGATGGGTAAAATGAGAAAAGTGAGAACAGAATTAGATGATCTTATCAATATCATTTCTCAGGAGATTGAAAGCATAGATAAATATCTTAGCAATGGACAAATATGAAGAAGCTAAAAATAGGCACTCTGATATCAATTAACATCATCACTGATAGAGATTCTTATATTTAAACTAAAGAATCACTGATATATAGGATCTGGGTGCTTAAAGAATTAATCAGCAACCTCGAATCTTCTAAGGATGCCAGTGAACAAAGTGATATCAATCTATTACACAAACTGGAGGAGTTGCCTTGCAGACTTACCTCTCAAGACAACTAATTCATTTCAATAGAAGAAATGATTCAAGATTTTGAAGGTATGATCTGAAAGAAATTTGAAGAGAAAGTGTTCTCAATAGCTTTTGTGGACAATATCTTAGATAATCAGTTAACTCTGGACAATCTAAAAACCAAGTTAACCAGTCACACTAAGTCAATCAAAGTAGTGAGATTTGTTATAGTCAGGGCTAAGGTGATTATCAAGAATATTTTTACTCTAGACAATATCGGGATACATGCAACTATCGCCATGTACGATGCTCATCTAAAGAAGGCTGGGGATAAAAATTGAACTGTTCTTCCATACTTTCTTCTCCATTTTTTTCATGCACTTTGTAATTGACTTGAGACATTTGCACATGGACTTTTATCATGTGTAATTACATGTAAAAATCTAGAAAGTCCCAAAGTCAACATTGACTCATCTTTGACTAGGTTTTAATATTTAAGTTTTTCTCAATTCTAAGGCTTTTCCCTATATATAGAGGGAGCCTCTTTTGTATATAGATCGATCTTTTGATAATTGAGAGCAAAAACTCTGCCAAAATTGAGATGCTTCCTGAGACTTTGATCTCAGATTGTAAATCATATTTTCTTGAATGAATGAGAAGCAGGTTACTTTTAGACTTTGTGTTGGAATAATTTGTGTTATTTAGGGGATCGTTCTTATGTTAATTTTCCTAATAATTGCTAATTTATTTGATTGAATAAGCAAAATGTGTGTGAAAATTATCTAAAGATATTATGAAGACTTTGAGCTGCTATAATTACCTTTAGTTCATGTTTTTCATGTTTTAGTGGGAAGGATATTAGAAAGGCTTTGAACTGCTTTTATCCTTTGTGATCTTATACTCTGTTGTATTTTTAGGTGAAGACTTTGAGCTACACTTCACTCTACTGTTATGTCCATTTCAAATCATTAAAGGAAGCAATGAAAGACTTTGTGCTTTCATGGGTTTCTCGTAGATCTAGTTACTATCCAAGAATATTTTTTGCCATTTACTGAAAATCATTTTTGAAAGAAGAAAAATGCTTTTAGTAATCAACCAGGCTTTCTCTTTTGCCTTGTAAACATCATCTCTAAAAAAAGAGAGATGGATGGTTTAATCTCACCCTTGAGTCTATTTTTAGTTCATATTAATATATAAGTAGTTTATAGGGAACCTCCCCTTGATGAAAGGAGAGATTTATCTCACTATGATGTGGTAAACCCACACTTTTTGCTGTATAAATCTCCTTGTATTATGGTTGAGATACCTATTTGCCATCAGTTGCTTGACAACAAAATATTCACCCAATAATAGGTGGTGGAATGGTTTTAGTTGGTGGTTAAGATTTCTTAGTTATGGTTCACTTTGGGATAAATGATTTAAAAGTGGAAGATTTGGATGACAAAGGGTTAGATATAGGTGGGAAAGTAGAGGTAGATAGGTCAGTTAATAATTATGGAGAGCTTGATGGTTTGATGGGTGTAGGCATAGGTAGAGAAAAGGGGGATGGTCTACTAGAGGAAGAATAGGTAGTTGGGATGGTAGAAGGATGGGGTCCTAAGATAGAAGGTAAATTGGAAGGAGGTGGTATGGGTCTAGTTCAAGGTATAGGTTTGGGTAACTCTGCTTTCCTAATTATCTTGTTTGTGGGTTTCTTTGATGGACTAGATGGTGTTAAATCTAACTTAAAATAGGGGTGAGTACAACTAGGTGTGGGAAAAATTCCAAGATTTTTAACTGGTTTGATAAGAGATTCATAAGGTGATTTGGCAATGTTAAAGGGAGGTGGTTGGGATGGTTCCCTTATGGTTTTAGAATAAGAGGTGTTTGATGGAGAGGTAATAATTGGTTTAAGGGTGGATGTAAGGGAGGTTGATTATTTAGATTTGTTTTGGTAAGAGAGCCCAAAATGATGCCAAAAGGTGGCTATATCAAAGCTGGGTTGAGAAGTGAACTCCAAACTTTGGACTAGTCTAGAAAAGGGATTGTATATGGGTTTGGTTCCTTGGTCATTGGTTTCAAAGATTAAGCCCCTAGGTGGAGAAGAGGGAATGGGTCCTTCATCTTTTTTTTGATGGAAGGTTCTAAAATTGGTGGTTGGGTGGATGAGGAAATAGTCTCTTGTGGGATGGTTTTTAAGGAGAGAAAGTATGGTTCTATGATGGGGGAGGTAGGTGTGGTGTCCTCAATTGAAGAAATAGAAATGGTTGCTTCTTTTGTTTGGGTGTTAAAAGAAATGGAGGGCAGTTCTACCACTTTAATGGGTGGAGTGGAGGAAGAAGAAATGGTTAAAGCAAAGGTTGTCTCCTTTGGAGAGGTAGAAAAAGCTAGGGTCTCATCAAGTGAAGAGAGAAGGGTGGTTGATTCCTTCATTTGGGTATCCAAAGGAGTGGAAGATGAGTCCACTACTTTCATGAGTGAGATGGAGGAAGAAGTGGTTGAGGTACTGGTCTCCTCAACATTGGGATTATTAATAATAACATTTATCGTATGTGCCTCATGAGAATGAGATGATTCTGGTTTATTGTCATGGTGATGGATAGAAGGAGCATGATTAGGAAAAGGTTTGTGGAATATGTTGAGGGACTGATTGGAGGTGCATTGGAATTATCAAATGCAAGTTCTCCACTATCAATTAAGCTTTGGACCAGACTTTTGAAGGTATTTCATCTACTAACATCATGTCCTATAACTCAGTGAAAGGCACAATGGTCATTCTCATTGCACCAACCAAGCATAGGGTGAGAAACATCAAATTATTGGGGTGGTTTGATAAGTGGAAGTTGGATGAGGTTAGCTTTGAGAAATTTGTCCAAAAATAAAGCATAAGACTCCCCTATGGGGGTATATTATTTTAGAGGAGCTCAATTTTGGTTTCATTTTTATTGGTAGGATGGGTTAGAAGAATTGGTTTGATAGGGTTGGTTGACAGTTGGTGGTGGAGCAATTTCTAGGATAAATGAGTTTGTGGATGCTTTTGTCTTGGTATTGGGATGGTTATTTTGGATAGTGGTTTTGGTTAAGGAGAAATTTAAACCTAAAAATCTTGTTTTACAGTTTCAATTTCCATTCGTTAATGGCTCGATTTTCACGTTTATGTGCCATGGTGAATGCCTCATCAAAATTATGAAAGTTTGAGCTTAAAGATTGGGGGAAATATGTTTAACACAACCCTGAGAGAAGAGTTAAATAAAATTAGGTTGGGTTAAGGAGAAATAAATATGGTTGATGATACCTCTCCATCTAGCTACAAAATCGATAATTGATTCATCATAAAATTGCCTAATAGAATAGAGGTTAGTAATAGAAACATTTTTAGATATATTTACTGAAAAATGATCTAAAAATATTTGGGCCAATTAGGAGAAGGAAAATATGGAGTGTGTGGTAAGAGCACTATACCAATCAAGGGTTGGTCCTAATAAAGACATGGGGAAGGTAAAAAAGAGGAGAGCATCATCATATGTAATCAAATAATAATAATGATGAAATGCTCTTAAATGTTGGTGGGAGTCCTCCTCACCTTGTAATTTGAAAAACTTGGGTAATTCCCATTTAGGAGGATAAGAATGGATAGGAACAGATGCATGGATGGGTTCATTATAGATTTAATCATAGGATAAAAGGTTATGAGACCTAGAAATAGATGACTCTAGGTTAGTCATTTTGTCCATTAACATCTTGACTAAATCTGCTTAAGGTTGGGAAGCTGCATAATTAGGTCATAAGCTTTGTTGAGGTTGGGTGGAAATAATGTATGGATAAGTGATAGAGTTTTTTAAAGAATCCAAATATTGGTAAGTGGTCATAGGAGGTTGGGATAGTGTCATATAAGGGTTGATTGACACAAATGGTTGGGTAGAAGGTGCTATGTATCCTTGTGGGTTAAAAACATATGGATAAGATGTCATGGGTACTTATTTGGGATCTGATATGGGTTGGTTTAGAGGTATGTTTGGGTTGGTGGATGGTGGTATGGATGTAGATTGGGTTAGAGGTATGAAAGTGCTAGTTGCTTGTAGGTGGGTGGTAAATCTAGTGCTAATAGGTGAAAGTGTTTTAGGTATGGAAAGTACCAAACTCTGAAGTGGGGTAGAAATTGGTGAGTTATTTAAACTAAGGGTAATGGTATAAATAGGGGTAGAAGATGCCCTTATAGTATAATGAGTATAGGTGACAAGAGGTAAGGTTGATCTAATGTTGGAGGTATTTGTTGGGGTATTATGTGTTTGGTTGTTGGTTAGGATGTTGGATGGAGTTTGGGGAGTAGTAGTAGGTGGGATATTAGAAGAATAAGAGGCTTTGGTGAGCATGGGTTTGGTTGAGGTGGCACCCACCAGAAGATGGGGAGGCATACCATAGGGAGGATCCATAGAAGGAACTAAATCAAAAGGGGTATGGTTAGATAAGGTGTTTGGGTAATGTTGAAGAGCCACGGGGTTGTTATTGAGGAAGGAAACAAAATATGCATCACCCTCAACAATAATCAGAGGCCTGGTAAGATGAGAATAAACATGAGGGGATCCCTCAACATCGAAAGTATACTCTATGGACGAAGAAGAAGAAGGTGGTTTTTAGTTGGTTTGATTCCTCATTTATTGTCTAGTAAAGACCATGAGAGGAATAGAAAATAAATAAAAAAACTCATAAATCAAACACAAAGTAAGCCAAAGGAAAAGATCTCAAGGAAAAAAAACATACACTAAAGTGTGTTTAACAACCTAGGGTTCTTTTTAAAATGCTTTTGGATTATGCCTTAGAAACTATGAAGAGGAAATTTTATTTGTAGATTAGGTACTAAAGAAGAAATCTAAGGTTGGTTTCAGGTTGTGTTTAGGTGCTCAAGAGAGAAAATTTATATTGATCTTCAATACGTATCTTGATATCGGGGCCTACCCCCTCACTTTACACACCACAATGATAAGGGTGTCAGGTGCTTAGCCAAGATATACTGAATTTTAGAGTTTATACTCAATCAGAGAGTTGAGTTGGTTCTCCTCTTGGTAATGACCTTCAAGTAGGATTTCCAAAAAAGGGTAAGGTTTACCGCTAGGTGATGAATCCTAGTCACACCTTGTCTCAAGTTTATTTTGATGTGTTGATTGGTTATGTGGTTTGGTAAAGGTGTGTGATAACAAGAGTGAACACTACGATTAATCACTTTGATTTTAAGTTACTAGATGAACTAAATCAAGCAAGAAATTAATCTATGCAAAATGTTTATTTTAAACCCCCAAAAAAATTTAGATTTTATTGGATGAGAATAAAATAAAGGAATAAAAAGGGATACTAGGTCCCACCAGGCATGCCAAAATATTTCTCTTAATTTTCACTCATTTCTTAATTTAGAAGTAAGAAACTAGTAAAAAGGGTGTGTAAAGGAATACCTGGTAAAAGTGTGTGCATGATCTAAGTGATGATGGGAACTCCTCTTTGGCTTGGAAGGAATAACCTATAGATAGGAAAGACACTATAAAAATGAGTTGTTATCAAAATAGTTGATTAGACTACCTAGCATGAGCTAGATCCAAGAAGTGTATGCTTGATAGGAGGTTGTCAATCCACTATTTATAATAATTAAATTGATGTAGATAAAGAGAAACAATATTTGCATTCAATAACATGAAAGTAAATGCATGCAATAAGAAGACAGTGAAATGCTTATTCAAAGAAAATGACTAAAATAGCAAAAGTGGGTCAATACATGTGCTAAGATAGTTGGGGTTAAGATCAAAAAATTAGAGAAATCTCTATGAACATGCAAGAACATAGAAATTAGGGTTTGGTTGAGGTAGAGGGACTAAAAATAACTTGTTATTTTTGTGCCATAGTGACCATCGATAGTTGGGTGAACCATCAATGATTAGGCTAATTGGAGGTAGTTGGATAATCATTGACAGTTGAGGTGATCATCGATGATTAGGCTGTTAGGGTGTGGAGCTAAAAGCTTCACCAAGGAGCATACTTAAACAGGTTCGGGTCTACACAAACGCCGGCGTCGGTCAGAAGCGACCGACGTCGGTTAGTAGCAGTTGCAGAGGCACCGACGTTGGCGATATGGTCGACCGGCGACGGTCACAGGCGAACAGGTAGGAACCGACGTCGGTTACCTGCGTGTCCAGAAATCTATTTTCGTGGACGGCAGCGAGTGTTTGCATGATAAGTTTGAGTCGTGGACTCAAGCTTGCGTCTCTATTGTTAGCAATACTATTTTTAGAGCCCTTGTTCAAGAGGCTTAACTGTCTGTTGTAAGAGCATGCTCAAGTTTCTTATTTCTATATGTAGGAAGATCTTCTTAGCTTAGAATTGTAGAATGTGTGTAGAACTGTAAGAGTAGAACATTGTGAATGTTTGAAGGACAGTATAGAGTTGCATCAATCCAGGTTGTTGGATTTGAATGTACTTGAGAGTGAGCTCTTGAGGAATAGAGATCTAGTGAGAGATCTTGTGTGCATCTGAAAGAGGTGTGGAAGAACGAAGCTTCTTCATATTGTATTCCTATTGTAAAGAGTTTCAATACAAGTTTTCAGGGTGTTTTCTTGTATATCTTGTTCTGTGCTATTTATCATTTCAGTTACTTATCTATCTGATTTATTTCCGCATTTATTGCTTTCACAAGTGTAATCTATTGTTGGTTTGATCCCCCAACAAGTGGTATCAGAGCCTTGGTTACAGGTTACAGGTTACAGATTATAGGTTGCTCACAGGGTTTCTGCAGGAATTTCTGTTTGAGTGGGAGAAGCAATGGCAGAAGAAAGTAAGCTGAGAATGGAAAAGTTTAATGGCAAGAACTACCAACATTGGAGAATGCAGATAGAGGACTATCTGTATCAGAAGGATCTCTACTTACCGTTAGGTGGGATAGCAAAGAAGCCCAAGGACATGGAGGATGAAGAATGGGAAGTTCTTGACAGAAAGGCTCTTGGGTCTATAAGACTGAGTCTGGCCTCCACTGTGATATGTAATTTGTCACAGGCAAAAACAACGGTAGAGTTGATGACCACGTTAGCAAATATGTATGAAAAACCCTCAGCTTCAAATAAGGTATATCTTATGAAGCAATTGTTTAATTTGCATATGAATGAAGGTGGATCTGTTTCTACTCATCTGAATGATTTCAATGGAATTGTTATCAGTTAAGTTCTGTCAATATTGTATTTGAAGATGAAATAAAAGCTCTTTTGATATTATGTTCTTTGCCCAAAAGCTGGCATGGCTTAGTAATGGCAGTTTCTAATACTGCATCTGCATCAAATATTTTGAAAGTAGAGGATGTAGTTAGTGTTATCTTGAATGAGGAAATACGCAGGAAAAGCACAGAAGAGACATCTGGGAACACTTTAAATTTTGAGAGCAGGGGAAGGCAAAAAGAAAAGAGCAAGAGGAGATCAAGATCTAAGTCTAAGGTGAGAGGAAGATCCAAATCCAGGAATGGCAGGAAGCCACAATGCTGGAACTGTGGAAAGATGGGGCACATAAGCAGAGATTGTTGGTCAAAGCCCAAGGAGGACAACCAACACGAAGGAAAGGAAGAAGCCAAGGTTGCAGGTATTGCACAGGATGCTTTAATTTTCTCTTTGCATAATAACATAGAATCTTGGGTATTAGATTCTGGTGCTTCTTTCCATGCTACCCCTAACAGAGAGTATTTCAGTGACTATATCCATGGAGATTTTGGAATAGTGTACTTAGGGGATGACGAGCCTTGTAAAATAATTGGCAAAGGTAAAGTGCAGCTGAAGATGCAGAATGGCAACACATGGGTGTTGAGAGAAGTGATGCATGTTCCTAGTTTGAAGAGAAATTTGATTTCTGCAGGTAAGCTAGGTGATGAGGGTTGTACAGTAACTCTCACAGCAGATTCTTGGAAGGTGACCAAGGGTGCACTAGTTATGGCCAGAGGTAAGAGAGAAGGTACTCTCTACTTGTGTAATTGTGTTACTAACAAATCTCCTTCAGTTTTATCTACTTCAGGTGTGGATTGTAAATTGTGGCACTCAAGGCTTGGCCACATGAGTGAGAAGGGGATGTCAATACTTAAGTCTAAAGGTATGCTTTCAGATTTGAAAAGTATGGATCTAGAATTTTGTGAGCATTGTGTATTTGGAAAACAGAAAAGGGTTAGTTTTCTCAAGACCGGGTCTACTAAGAAAAGACAGAAGTTGCAGCTTGTTCACACAGACGTGTGGGGACCGGCTCAGGTAGCCTCTATTGGCGGATCACGGTACTATGTTACATTCATAGATGACGCCACAAGAAAGGTATGGATCTACTGTATTAAAAAGAAATCTGATGTTTTTGAGACTTTTAAGTTTTGGAAAGCTATGGTTGAGAATGAAACAGGCAGAAAGTTAAAGTGCTTGAGATCTGATAATGGCGGTGAGTTTTGTAGTCTTAAGTTCAAATTGTATTGTTATACACAAGGAATCCGTAGGCAAAGGACGGTTCCAAGGACACCTCAGCAGAATGGTATTGCTGAAAGGATGAACAGAACTATCATGGAGCGTGCAAGATGTATGAGATTGCATGCAGGGTTGCCCTTAGAGTTTTGGGCAGAAGCAGTTGACACCGCAGTGTACCTGATTAACAGAGGACCTTCTACAGCTCTGGATGGTGGAATTCCAGAAGAGGCATGGACAGGTAAAAAGGTAGATCTCTCATATCTCAAAGTTTTTGGTAGTGAAGCCTTTGTGCATATAGATAAGGAAAATAGAAAGAAGCTTGATCCTAAGTCTACGAGGTGCACGTTTATAGGCTATGGCTCAGATGATTTTGGTTTCAGATTTTGGAATCTAGGAACTAACAAAGTAATCAGGAGCCGTGATGTTGTTTTCAATGAAAGAGTGATGTACAGTGATCAGATAAGGAAGCTGGATCAATCTGGGCAGAGCAATAGTGAATTAGACGAAGTTATGGTCCAAAATGAGCTCGCGGGAAAAAGAAATAATCACTTGCAGGAAAACACAGAGACCGACGTCGGCAGGGTTGGAACCGGCGTCGGCAGTACAGAAACCGATGTCGGTCATACAGAGACCGACGTCGGCAGACCAGGCACCGAGGTCGGTCAGGCAGAACCGACGACGGCGAGTGACAGGTCTACAGGTGGCCGAGGTCAGTCACTGTCAAAAAATTTGGGTGGACAGATTGTTGAAAACAAGTCCAAGACACCCACCAGGAGGTCTGAAAGGGTAAGTAAGCCTCCTATTAGATATTCTCCTTCCTTATATTACTTATTGCTAACCGATGGTGGAGAACCAAAAAGTTTTGAAGAAGCATTACAGGTGGAGTCCAGGAGTAAGTGGGAGCGTGGCATGGTTGAGGAGATGGAGTCCTTAAGAGAGAACCAAACATGGGATTTGGTTGAATTGCCAGCTGGTAAGAGAACACTGAAGAACAGATGGACCTACAGGTTGAAGGAAAGTGAGGATGGTCAGATGCGATATAAGGCCAGATTAGTGGTAAAAGGATTTGCACAAAAGCCAGGTATTGACTTTGGTGAAATTTTTTCTCCTGTTGTTAAGATGACTTCAATAAGGGTTGTATTGTCTTTGGTTGCTTTTGAGGATTTGCATCTCGAGCAGCTAGATGTTAAGACAGCATTTCTTCATGGAGATTTGGATGAGGAAATCTATATGGAACAGCCAGAAGGTTTCGAGGTCAAGGGTAAGGAGAAATTTGTGTGCAGGTTAAAGAAAAGCTTGTATGGCCTCAAGCAAGCTCCAAGGCAATGGTATTTGAAATTTGACAGGTTTATGACTGAGCATGGCTACAGTAGGTGTCAATCAGACCATTGTGTATATTTCAAGAGATTTGATAACGGTAGATATATTATTCTATTGTTGTATGTAGATGACATGCTGGTTGCAGGGTCTCACATGCAGGATATCTCTGAGCTTAAGGAGAAGTTAGCTCAAAAGTTTGCCATGAAGGATTTGGGAGCAGCGAAGAAAATCCTTGGCATGAGCATTACGAGAGACAGGAAAAATCACAGGTTGATATTGTCTCAAGAAGATTATGTGAACAAGGTGTTGGAGAGGTTTAATATGCAGGATGCAAAACCGGTGAGTACACCTATGGCTGGACATTTTAAGCTAAGCAGAGAACAATGTCCCAATTCACATGATGAGGTAGAGTACATGAGTACAGTTCCATATTCTTCCGCAGTAGGGAGTTTGATGTATGCAATGGTGTGTACTAGACCAGATATTGCCCAAGCAGTGAGAGTAGTAAGCAAGTATATGGCCAATCCAGGTAAGGAACATTGGAAAGCGGTTCAATGGATCCTTAGATATCTGAGAGGAACCAGCAGCAAGCACCTATGCTATGGAGGTTCAGATACTTCTCTACATGGCTATGTAGATTCAGATATGGCAGGGGATTTGGATGGCAGGAGGAGCACCACAGGTTATGTTTTTACTGTAGGTGGAACGGCAGTTAGTTGGATATCTAAGTTGCAGAAGGTTGTAGCCTTGTCAACTACAGAAGTAGAATACATTGCAGCTACAGAAGCTAGCAAGGAGATGATATGGATGACACGGTTCATGGAAGAGCTTGGAAGGGAGCATGGGAGTTGCAGATTGTACAGTGACAGTCAGAGTGCAATCCATTTGGCCAAGAACTCAGCCTTTCACTCTAGAACCAAGCACATATAGCTAAGGTACCACTTCATACGGCAGGTATTGGAAGATGGTGAGTTGAAGCTGGAGAAAATTCATACAGACAAGAATCCTGCTGATATGCTAACAAAGCCGGTTACGATGGAGAAGTTGAATCTTCATTCAACTTCTATTGGTCTTCATGATTGAGTTGAAGATGGAGGAGCAAGAAGATGATGCTGTACAGGTTGGTGCAGCTGGTTTATCTCCAAGTGGGAGATTGTTAGGGTGTGGAGCTAAAAGCTTCACCAAGGAGCATACTTAAACAGGTTCGGGTCTACACAGACGCCGGCGTCGGTCAGGAGCGACCGACGTCGGTTAGTAGTAGTTGCAGAGGCGCCGACGTCGGCGATATGGTCGACCGGTGACGGTCACAGGCGAACAAGCAGGAACCGACGTCGATTACCTGCGTGTCCAGAAATCTATTTTCGTGGACGGCAGTGAGTGTTTGCATGATAAGTTTGAGTCGTGGACTCAAGCTTGCGTCTCTATTGTTAGCAATACTATTTTTAGAGCCCTTGTTCAAGAGGCTTAACTGTCTGTTGTAAGAGCATGCTCAAGTTTCTTATTTCTATATGTAGGAAGATCTTCTTAGCTTAGAATTGTAGAATGTGTGTAGAACTGTAAGAGTAGAACATTGTGAATGTTTGAAGGACAGTATAGAGTTGCATCAATCCAGGTTGTTGGATTTGAATGTACTTGAGAGTGAGCTCTTGAGGAATAGAGATCTAGTGAGAGATCTTGTGTGCATCTGAAAGAGGTGTGGAAGAACGAAGCTTCTTCATATTGTATTCCTATTGTAAAGAGTTTCAATACAAGTTTTCAGGGTGTTTTCTTGTATATCTTGTTCTGTGCTATTTATCATTTCAGTTACTTATCTATCTGATTTATTTCCGCGTTTATTACTTTCACAAGTGTAATCTATTGTTGGTTTGATCCCCCAACATAGGCTAACCATCAGAGGTTACTTGTGTGTTTTTATGTTTTTTAGAAAGAGGTTGTAGATGGATAAAATGGTCAAGTATAGGTTTTGGTATGGGTTTGGTTAGAGATGGGAAACTGGGAGATCAGTCTAATCAAGTTAGGAGGGTTTAAATAAAGTGACACAACAAAAACAAGTGTGATATACCTATAACTTGCTAGATAGCTGATGGTGGAGGGCTAAAGTAATTTAGCTAGAGTGATAGTACTTTGGCTTCAAGATAAATTTTAATAGAGGTTCGGGTATCTACTTCTATTACTTGATTGTTGAAGGAAGGATGGATGCTTGTGTGCAAGAAGATTTGATAGTTTGGACCTCCCTTTCACCTCCTACTCTTCTCATTTTATAGGATGAATTTGCTAATTAGATAGGAGAAATTTGATAATTAGATAGGAGGATAAAATTGCCATTTACAATGATTTAAAGCTTGTTAGCACCATAAAAGGGAAGTTTCTAAATTATGCCATGCTTATCTCATATATAGCTAGAAGTGGATTTAAAATAGGTTGATGACCTGATCGTCGGTAGTCGAGTGTCTAAGTTGATTTACTCAAGAAGGGTGTTTTAAAAGGTTAAGTTAAAGGTGTTAAGTTAGTGTTTTGATAGGTTAAGTTATCAAATGAGTTTGGTTAACTAGGAGGTCAACTAGACTCAAGGTTGGATGAGGGTCAAGGCACTTAAATGTCTAAAACTATCATGTACAATTTTTGAGTGTCTAAAATTTTCCTCTTTTTGTTATGTAGCTGTGATTTAATAAGAGTCAGAACAAAAATGAATATATTACTAGTCATGATCTAATTGCCTCGAGTATGGGAGGAGGTGTTCCCCCTCAAATTGGGAGTCGATGAGACAAAACCAAAATCAGGTTAGGGTTTGATAAATGGTAAATGGTGAGTCATGAGATGAGTGACACAAAAGGGTTGGGCATTTGAGATGCAAACATGTTCACAAAACATGACTAAGTGTGATAGTCAAGATCACACAAAGACTAAAGCTACCAATGTTAGTAAAAAATAAGGTTGAATTCCAGGGAGACATATGACAGGGGTAATAGGTCTATAACATTGGTCATAGCTGATCGAGTCATTCCTATAAAGTCATCTATATAGGGTTGGTCTTGTTCATAGGTATCTAAGGTAGGAAGTGTTCCCTTGAATAACACAAATGGTCTAGTCATGCATGATGTGGTGTAAATTGCAAAAGTTCAACATGGAAAGGTTGGTCAGTGTGGTCAAAATGACCAAACATAGTTGTCACAAAACATGTGAATAGTTTAGGTTAAAATGGCCAATGTCAAGGTGGATGTGGTCAAATGGTTTAGTCAGAGAAGGGTGCCCTTTGAAATTTCAAGTTTTGATTGAGGTAGGGATTAGGTGATCTCCCAAAAGTTTAGCACCTAGGTGGGGTATGCTTAAAATTTTGAAAAGGGTAGGGGACCCTGACCATCGACGGTCATGGGTTTCCCTAGGGTCAATTATCGATGGTCACCTTGACCATCGATGGTCAGGAAAACCCTAAAATTTGAGATACAAAAAGTAAAAATTAAAAATCATTGTTATTTGTTGGCAATTTGATCTCTAGTTTTTATGCTTTGACATTTTGTGTGATTTGGCATTTTGTGTGGTTTGACATTTATTGAGGTGGAATTGATTGAGTGGTTGATCATGTGTTCAAGGGTGATTGAAATTTTGACTCGATGGAGAGTGGATGAGGGCATGGTTAAGTGGTAGGATGAGGGTTCTGACCATGTTAATAATCACAAAATGAGGTAGGTGTTGTGAAATTGATAGTATAGTTAAATTTGTTGGTATAAAGTTACATTTGAGTAGGTTGAATTAGTGGGGTAGGGTTTTAAACTGGTATGGTTAAAATGATGCCCTAGTTTAGGTATTTGAGGAATTGAAGCAAATTAGTGGGGGGAATGGAGATGTGAAGGGTGTGTTAGGTTTGTAATGGGGTAGGTAAGAATATTAGGTAGGTTAATTTGTGAATTGAGGTATATTATTAAGGTTTTTGGGGTTTTAGGGTTTGAGGGTTGCATTGTCAATGATCACACATAGTGACCATCGGTGGTTCTACCTAACTTTCAATGTTCAAACTCAGGGATAAAATCATCCCTAGGGATGGTCGATGATTCAAAAAACCATCGGTGGTCAAAGTTTTTAGGGGTAGTGTTGTTTAAAAAGTGAAGCTAGTGACAGTTTTGTTAAAGATTACAAAGTTTTTTAAAGTTTGTAAAATGTGAAATATTAAAATGTTTTAATGTAGTTTTAAAGCATTTAAAAGGGTGTGTTAAAGTTTTGAAAGGTGTTAAAGTTAGTATGGTTAAGATGTTGTGAAGTTTTAAAGTTTTATAAGAGATGTGTCTAGTGATGTGAAAGGTCAAATGTAGGGTTGATAGGATGAGATGTTAAAAAGGGTTGGTGGGTAGACTGAAGGGAAAGACATGTTAGGCATGGAAAAAAATGTGTTATGATGGAGGTTTAATAGTTTTATCAAAAGTTATGTAAAATAGGGTAATTATTTGTGATAGGAGTTAGATGGTAAGATGATGGTAACATTAGTATGAATAAAGGTAGAGGTTGGTTTGATTGTTATAAGTAACATGGTAGATGTGATAGGCTAGATTAGAATAGGTTGAAAAAGATAGGTGTATATTAGTAGTTAGATTGATGTAGAAAACTAAGTATGCATGCTAATATTTTTTTTTTATAAGCCCATGACTAGATTCAAATGAAAGACTAAGTCCTTATGATATTTGTTGAGGTTTATGATGTGATGACTATGGTGGAGTGGAGGTACATGGAGATGATCAGACTAGGAATGATGATCCACTAACAACACCTATTTTGGGATGCACCAATGATTATGGCATTCATCAAGAGATGGGATCTAGCCATAAACACATTTTTGCTACTGATGGGGGAGATGATGATTCTCCTATATGATATTCAATAGATTACATGGTTACCCAATCAGGGGGAGCCAATTTATCATATAGAGCATGAGGATATAGACTACCATACGAAGCTAATGTATGGAGTAGATCGGGTGCACACTCGAATTCACTTAGAAGGGTTTAGTTATAGACTACTATTTTAGAGGGCTCTCAAAGATAGATGCTTAATTACCATGATGATGATGATGGTCGTGTCTTGCGTTGCATTAATAAATTTGAGCAACAACCATTTTATATACCTATTACTAGGGGTGTTGGTGGAGTTATTGTTGGGGAAGACTATGTTTGGGTGGACCCCAATTTTACTAGTCCATATCTATAGGGAGCTTTGGGACTTTTGGGCACACAGGTGATACAGGACCAGTGTTGGGTTTATGCTCCACTATTAGGCATATGAAGACATTCAAGATGCGAGACCTTTGGGGATACCATGGGATGGCTATGTGTTGATGGACTACAGAGTGGGTTTCTTGAGATAGAGAGGAAATTATGTATTAACAAGGGATGGGAGTGGTGCTAGAGATATAGATTGGTTTAATGATGCTTTGGAGGGTTTGGTGGTGGGAAACATAGTGTGGAGGCCATATGTGAGCTAGCAAAGGTGGGTAGGGTATAACTACCACATGCTATCATTACAGAACTAGCATTGGATATATGGGAGATGGGATGGTGAGACTGAGCTTATCTTGTTTGACCAAGTTTAGAGTTAGTTTGGCCTCATGCAGGGGATTCCACTAGATTTCCCAAGATATAAGAGGGAGAATGCATTTTTTTCTCTCGAAGCCATAGCCATAAGAGGTTGTTTTTGACCATGAGGAACTACTAGTGAGAGTTGTCATAGATGATGTAGGTATTGTATATGGTTATACGACATGGTACCAAGACCTATAAGTAGTGGCTAATTTTGTATGGGGTGATGGGGGTCATCAACCCATGGATGTGGATCTAGCTAGGGCACCGATATAGGGTTATGGATAGGGAGCAACATTGGCAGTGGTATAGGCCTAGATCACTATATTATAGGGATAGGTGGTGACTTTACAGGGTCAAGTGGTGATGCTAATTGGAGAGTGAGATTAGGCAAGGATATGTCTTAGGTTAGTGACACAGAAAGGAGATTCACTAAGGTAGAGGTTAAGATTAGTAGTAGCACTAGCAGTGGCACCCACAATAAGACTAGACATGATTCCTATGACATGGTACTTAGCCACCGTTGAGGAGTAGAGATAATATAAGATGATAGTGTTGGCATAGTGTCCATTAGAGCTAAAATATAGAGAGTATAGGGCTAGTCTAGTAGGTGGTTCATCTATAGCTACTCTAGGATAGTGGGTTAGGCAAGGAAATCAGGTGGACCACCACTAGATGGTAGTATAGGTATAGGTGCAGGTGTAGGTGGGACCAATGGGAGTGGTGCCCTAGGGGCCTGATATATTAGAGTATATGATGTATATGTTTTTGATTTTGATACTGACTTGTGTGCTGATGACATGAGATGTATATATGAGAGATATATATTTATACAGTATGACATGTATTTATTATTGGATGGACATGATGTATACTCATTGACATGTAGTACTTTTATTATGATGTATATGATGATGATGTTTTATGATGATCATGGATGTTTATTGATGTTAATGGTATTCATGGTTGTTATGTTTTTTTGATGTATTTCATATATGTATGGACGATGCTTATGAAGTTTATGGTTCATTAGTTTAGGTATGTGGTAATGTTTATGGATGTTCGTGATGTAAATTTTGTGATGATAAAATTATAGGTTGCTCATGCCCCATGCTCTATGAGATGATATGCAAATTCGTAGTTTAGGCATGTGATGATGTTTGTGGATGATATGTGTTGTTTTTGATGGATGTGATGGTGATGATCATGGATGATTGTATTATGGTATATGATGATGTGATTGAGGGAATTGAGACATGATTGTGATGAGATGTTTGATCTTATATGAATATACTAATATGTGTATATTTTAGGTTATGTTTGGGTTTATACATAGTGGATAATGTATTTATGCATAGATATGATCGTGGACATGTGATTGATGTTTTTGATTATGATGTTTGATGATGTTTGCTTATATGATGATGTGGTTCATAGAGAGGATTTGGATATATGATAGGTGATTTAGTCATGTTTATGTAGGATGTGATGTGATGATGTTTTGAATTATTATTATTTTTATTGGAAGTAGCGATATGACATGATCTATGATGTTTGTTGATATGATGTGGTTTACGTTGTTTATGATATGATAAGTGATTATTGCTCTAATGATAATGAGGTTGTAGTGTGATTGTTGATATTTTATGGTTTTGATGTTTTTTCCATGGATAGGATATGGTTTATGGACATGGTTCATAATCTTATTTATTACGTTGATGAAAATGTTTTTTGGAATGTTTTTATATGATATGTGATATGGAGATATGATGAAAGCACATAAAGTAGGTTTAAACACATTAAATGTGGAAAGGAGAGAAGAATCATGAGACACATGTCCACTTGAACTAATGAATAGAGGGTAAGAAAAAAGCCATGATGTGTACATTGGTAAGGGCTGAACAAAACCAAAGTTAGATCGACTTAATAAAAGTAAGCCATTCGAATGTTTCACATGAGCATGTTTCAATTGAAAAAGAAGGTATTTTGATCATTTTGTGTCAAGTAAGCTCATAGTCCCTTGATTTTAGATATGGTATGAAGGGAAAGTAAGTGATAGGTAGATGGTTAAATGGGGAATGGGTAATATGGTAACATGATGTGGGTTAGATTTCCCCTTCTATAGGTGACCAAAGAACCTTAATAGACAATTCTGTGCTTTAATGTGTAGATTGATTGATGTGAGAAGTCTACTAATGCCATATAAAAGTTGATTGCAATATACTTGATTTGATTTAGACATAGGGTTGTTTGTTTATTTTGTTTCTTTGATAGGTTAATGAGATGATCGATGTGGGAAGCTTCAAATGATTGTTTTGACAAACTTAACTTAGCCATCCTTCAAGGGAGTGGTCTAAAGTTGGATTTTTATAGCTGTCTTTCAAGGGATCAGTCTATCTTTAATAAATTTAGTTGTTGGGTAGCTATCCTTCAAAGGAGTAGTCTACAATACTAGAGATATGGACCCAAGTGATATTTTGGTATCCTAATTTGATTTTGAATGCTAGGTTTAGACATGGACAAGTCTATTTAGGCTTAGAGGTCTACTTTTATAGAGGTAAGACTTTTAGCATAAAAGGTTAATGATAGATGAAGGAAGGTGGCTTAAGAGATAATTGATCATCGGATTCCATCTGATTAGAGATGAAAAGTATCCATGAGAACCATGCGATACAAAGAGCCATAGTATCCATGCTTAGTCTTAGGCTATAATTATGATGGATAATCACATGGTCCTATGTTTTCATCAATTATCCCCAAGAGGAATAGGGATAGGTAGGTGAATGGAAGTGAAAATATCATAAACCAAGAGATGAGCCTAAGTTAGACACAAAGGTGAGTTCAATCCTTATTTCAAAAATATAAAGGATGCAAATGTGAAGCATTGCGAGGATCAGGATTTGGTTTACCTTTGAGGGAAGATAAATGATAAGCTCTTGATCCATACTTATGGGTTATGATGTAGGGTCTAGGCCAATTGAAAGCAAACTTACCTCTTTTACTTTTCTCTATATTAGTTACATGTTAGTTATCCTTAAGTATGAGGTCTTCGATATTGAATTCTCTCTCTTTAAGGTGTTTGTTGTAAGCATGCTTGATTTGTTCTTGATAGACACATAGATGATTAAGTGCTATAAGGTGATGTTCGTCAAGGATTTTAAGACGTATTAGACATTCTTGATGACAATTTCCCTTAGAAAGGATCTCATTCAAAGATATACGAAGATAGGGAATATGAACTTTGAGAGGCTATATTGCCTTTGCTCTAAAGACAAGAGAAAAGGGGTAGCACCCGTAGAGATTTAAATACTAGTGCGATAGGCCCATAAAGTGAAGGGGATATACAAGTGCCAATCCTGACCTAAAGCACTTACTACCTTGGTTAACATTTTTGTGAGGGTTTTGTTAGAGGCTTTCACCTATCCATTTGCTTGGAGACAATAGGGTGAGGAAAAGCTTAATTTTATGCAAAAAGTGTCATAAAGACCTTGGACTTTCTTGTTTTTAATATATTTACCATTATCAGTGATGATCTTTTGGGGAACATCAAAGTGGTAGATGATATGGTGATTGATGAAGTTGATAATATTTTAGGCTTTGGTCAAGATAATAGGAATGGATTCCACCCATTTTCTGAAATATTTGGTAGTGGTAATGATGGATTGGTGTCATTATGAAGAATGAGGATTTATTTCCCCAATAAGATTAAAACCCCATCACGAGAAGGGCCAATAGTTTTTGGATAGTCGAATGTCATGGGTAGGTACATGATGTAAGTTAGTGTGCTATTGACATTTAACACACTTATTTATGTAGTCACAATAGTCTTGGTTAAGGGTGGGCCAATAGTAGCCAAGGTGAAGGATATGTTTAGCAATAGCTAAATCACTAAAATGTCCCCCACAAATTCTGTCATGTGTTTCCTTGATAGCATGGGAAGTTTCATGACTATGGAGATAATAGAGGAGGAGGCCATCAAAGCCACATTTATAAAGGATCCCCTTATTATGGTGTAATTAGAAGTACTCTGAACAAAGGTTCTTTGAGTATTCCTCGAAAGGTTAGGAGGAACAATGTCGAGGTTAAGGTAGTTAAAAGTTTGGTCATACCAAATGTCAGAAAGAGATGCTTCCACACTAAAAATGGTGGGTAGGTTAGAAATAATATAGGAGTGTGTGATGAAACAATGGATGGTGACAAATAATTTATATTCAATAAGATGAGATGGAATTTGGGAAACAAGGGAGGCCATCATATCTGTAAACTTGTTGGTAGATCGAGGAACTGACTGGATAAGATAATGATCAAATGATGCTAAGAGTATATCTATGAGTTATTTTTAATTCAATAAGACATCATTTTAACATTGATAGGATATGTTAACTTGGTTGATGACCATTTGGGAGTCACCAAAGACACTGATGGTTTTAACTACCAAGGCTAGAGTGGTTTGGAGACCTATGACTAGGGCTTTATACTTGACAACATTTTTGGTGTATTCAAAGTTAATTTTAAAGGAAAGGGCAAGGGGTTCACCATAAATGGGAATGAGAATAACCCTAGCACCCATACTATGATGAAATTTGGATCCACCAAATCACATGGTCATTTGGTAGGTGGGTTCTTCTTGAGAAAGAGTTGTGATTGACTCATTTGGAAAAGCAAAAGGAAGTCGTTGATTTTTTGATAGAGGAGCTTCAGCCAATTAGTTGATGATGACTTGCCCTTTAATGGAATGTTTTTGAATGAACTCAAGATCAAACTCATCTAATAACTTGATCCACTTATCCATACACTAGGTTTGGTATGGTATAGAGTGTATGTACTTGAGTGGGTCGGTGTTAGTGATGATAGAGTTTTTGTGATTAAGAAGGTAGTGATCGAGTTTGGAGGCCACAGACTAAGGAGAGGCAAAGTTTCTCAAGATGAGTATACTAAGTCTCATACTTTATAAGTGTGAAGCTAATGTAGTAGATGGATTGCTCTTTATTCTATTCATCATAGTGAGAGAACATTACCCCTAGGGAATGGTCAATAGCGAATATGTAAAGGTAGAAGGGTTAGTCTTCCCTAGGAGGGATGAGGATAGGTGGAGAAATAAGGTATTATTTGAGTGAATCAAAATCTTGTTGATAGTCTTATTTCCACTTAAAAGAGGTGTCTTTCTTTAGGAGATGGTGAAAGGGTTGACATATATTTGATAACTAGGAGATGAAGCGATGAATGGATTGAAGTTTACCCTGCAGGATATAGAGTTACTTAAGGTTAGTAGGAGGCATCTCCAATATTTATCTAAATTTGGTGAGGTCTATTTTGATTCCTGATAAGACCCCAAAAATAAATTTCTTAGAGTTGAGCCTAACATGATAATGGATTATCCAATTGAAGATGATTTCAAAAATAACTAGGTAATCCTTACGGTGTTTGGATTTCTCAAGGAAATTATCCACATAGTCCTCTATAATTTTATGGAAGAGATCATGAAAGATGTAGGTCATGGAACACTGCTAGGTTGCTTCAGTGTTCTTCAGACCAAAAGGTATGACCCTGTAACAGAAGGTTCCCCATTCAGTGATGAAGGAAGTTTTATGTTGATCGTTGTGGGTAATCAAATCTGATTATTCTTGAGAAATCATCCATGAGAGATAACATCTCATGTCTAGTTGTAACATCAACAAGTTGGTCAATGTTTGGCAAAGGAAATTCATCTTTTGGGCAAGTGAGGTTGAGGTCATGAAAGGCGATATAGAGGTGAAGTCCCCCTATGGGCTTGGTAATGGGAATGATGTTATAAACCCATTTTGGATAGTCAATCAGCTAAATTAAGTTGATGGATAAGAGATGTTGAAGTTCTTCTTTGATATAAAGGGATATGCAAAGATGCATTCTATGAAGTTTTTTCTAACCCATCTTAACCTCAAGATTTGTAACAATGTTATGGAGGGAAATAGAAGGGTTAATTATGGGCATATCTTGATAAGACCAAGCAAATGATATGTTTCGATCAGGAAGGAAAGAAGGGTAATCTTATTGCTCCATGGAATTTAAGGATTGGTCAATCTTGATGATATGGGGGTTTTCCTAATTACCCAAGCTAAAATCAATAGTGGATTCACTCAGCATGGTTTGGTTCTCAAAAGGGAGAGATTTATGAATAGAAGAATCCCCCACACCAAGGTAGGTGAGAATGGGATCATCGTCTTGATGTTAGATGGAGTTGATGGTAGGAGAATAATTTTCTATCATTTTAGGATGGATGAGAGGAAGGTTTTTAGTGAGGCCATCATTTTGATGGGTTAGGCAGCCCAAACTAATGGCATTAATAAAAAAAAGTTAGATGAGATGATATCAAAGTCTTCAAACTTCAAGGGAGGTGGGGTTGGTGAGGATAGAACATCTTCATCGATGTTGGTGATGGGTTTTGGTGATGTGGGTTCTTCTGGTGGTATGAACCCAAGGTCAAATAACTCATGTGGTTTTTGATTTTTGATTATGGGTAACCTATGGGGTCCCTGTTCATGAAGGCCAAGGCCAAACCCATTCCAAGCACACCTATAAAGGTAAGCTTTGGAAAAGGCTCATTTGTTGTGATAAGAGAAGTCAGAGGTGAATGGTCAGATGGATGAGGTAGTGGTGAGAGTGAGAAGTGGTTGATCAAGTCCCCCATAGATGAAGTTTGTTTGATTTTTGGGGATCCTAAAAGGGATGATGGTTCTAATGTTGGGATCATAGAAAGGGTCATGTTTGAGGCTCCCCTACTCTTAAAAAATAGGGAACACATCTAAGGCTAAAATATGATACTCCCAAAGTGAGAGATGTTAGAATGTGGATTACAAGGGGTCTTATATGGGGATCTGGGAATAAGGGATAAATGATCTAGTTAAACCTTCATCAATGTTGTAGGTGGGAGTGCTATAAATTTTGGTTAGTGATGAGGTAGTGTTGTTAGTAGTTGATGGTGTAGTGGATGATGGAGAAATAAGAACATCATTAGGTTGATATGTCATATTTAAAGAGGTAAAAGGATTAAGGTCACCTTTGATGGTAATAACTTGACCTTCATGCTCAAATTTGACACATCAATGTAAGGTAGAAGAGACACAACTCATGGCATGATTCCAAGGGCATTTAAGTAACATAATGTATTATAATTCACCCTTTATAACATAAAATAGTTCAATAATGGTACAAGGTCCCAAGCAGATATGGAGGATAACTATCCCCAAAGTAGTGGCCATGGTATCACTGAAGGAGCAAAGGAATGTTGTGCTTTCTAACATGATGTTCTTGGGTAGTTGAAGTTGGTCATAAGCATGAGAGGATATAATCTTGATGCTAGATCCTCCATCAATCATCACCCTTCTGATGTAGGTTTGATTGGTGTATGCAGTGATGAAGAGGGGAGGATCAGGATCCTCAATATGAATAAGAGGTACTTTAGAATCTTGAAATGTGATGAAGGAAGAAATTTGAGGGATCCAACAAAGGTTACAAAATGTTGAGGGTCATCTGGATGAACCTTTATAGATTATAGAGACTCTATCAGTACTTGACGAAGGTGGGGTGAGGTGTTGATCAGTTCATAAAGGCTCATTTTCACTAGTGTTTGGTGAAGATGTTTCAACATGATACACTAGATGGAGTCAAAAGGGTTATAGGGAGAGGCTCCTAAAGTGGATACTTTGGG
This sequence comes from Torreya grandis, assembly GCA_037957365.1. NCBI lineage: Eukaryota > Viridiplantae > Streptophyta > Pinopsida > Cupressales > Taxaceae > Torreya > Torreya grandis. Next base: position 859,473 of record JARHVA010002573.1, read on the forward strand.
TTTTAGTGGTGGCATAGGTGAAGGTTTAGGTGTTTAGGTTTGGCTAGAAGGTTGAGGGATTGAATCATATGTCCAAGGAATGGAGACTTTGGCTTTTTTCCTTATCCTTTTATTTGGCCCAAGATCAGGTAACCATATGAATAGTGTGGATGAGGGGGTTTGTTGGGTTTGATGGTTGCTTTGGTTCTTTCTCCTCATTCTTGGGTGAGAATGAGGGAGTAGGTAAATGTTGGATAGGTTGAGTTAATGGTTGGATTAGTAGTGGGGGTCAGAGTGGCTCATGTAATAATAGATCATCCTCATCATATAGGATATGGACAAGTGATTGGAGAGCTTTGCAGTTCTTCATGTCATGTCATGTTGCCATATAGTATGCATAGATCAAGTTATCATTGAACTAGAAGGGTTTGGTATTGAAAGGGTAGAATGGTTTGATATGTGGTAAGCTAATGGAAGAAGTTTGAAACAACCTTTATAATATGGTTGAATAAGATTCATTCAAAGGTGTTGGAGGTGATGGGTTTATTATTTTAGGGATGGGAGCCTTCTTAGAAGCATTTTTCACCTTAGAAGTTATAGGTGGTGGAATAGTTTTAGTTGGTGGTTAGGATTTCTTAGTTATGGTTGGCTTCAGGGTAAATGATTTGAGAGTGGAAGATTTGGATGATGAGGGGTTAAATATAGGTGGGAAAGTATAGGTGGGTATATTAGTTAAAAATTATGGGGAACTAGAAGGTTTGATCGGTGTAGGCATAGGCAAAGAAAAGGGGGATGGTTTACTAGAAAAAGAATGGGTTGTTGGGATGGTAGAAGGATGGGGTCCTAAGATAAAAGGTAGGTGGAAAGGATGTGGTATGGGTCTAGTTCAAGGTAGAGGTTTGGGTAACTCTACCTTCTTAATTGGTTTAGCTAGGGGTTTCTTTGGTGGACTAGATAGGGTTAAGTCCAACTTCAAAGAAGGGTGAGTAAGACTAGGTGTGGGAAGAATTCCTAGATTCTTAATAGGTTTGGTAAGAGAAGAATAAGGTGATTTAGCAATGTTAAATGGAGGTGGTTAGGATGGTTCACCTATGGATTTGGAGGAATAAGTGTTTGATGAAGAGGTAATAATGAGTTTAAGTGTGGATTCAAGTGAGGTTGAGGATTCAAATTTGTTTTGGTAAGGGAACCCAAGACGATGCCTAAAGGTGGCTTTAACAAAGTTGGGTTGAGAAGTGAACTCTACACTTTGGACTAACCTAGAAAAGGGCTTGTAGATGATTTTGGTTCCTTCATCATTAGTTTCGAAGGTTAAGCCCCTAGGTGGAGAAGAGGGAATGGGTCCTTCATCTTTGTTTTTGATGGAAGGTTCTAAAATTGGTGGCTAGGTGGATAAGGTAATATTCTCTTCTGGGATGGTTTCCAAATAGAGAATGGATGGTTATATGATAGGGGAGGTAGGTGTAGTGTCCTCAAGTGAAGGAATAGACAAGGTTGCTTCCTTTGTTTGGGTGTCTAAAGGAATGAAGGGCAGTTCTACCACTTCAATGGGTGGAGTGGAGGAAGAATAAATGGTTAAAGCAAAGGTTGTCTCCTTTGGAGAGGTAGATAAAGCTAGGGTCTCATCAAGTGAAGAGAGAAGGCTAGTTGATTCCTTTATTGGGTATCCAAAGGAATGAAAGGTGAGTCCACTACTTCCATGAGTGAGATGGAGGAAGAAGTGGTTGAGGTAATGGTCTCCTCAACATTGGGATCACTAATAATAACATTGATTGTATGTACCTCATGAGAGTGAGATGCTTCTGGTTTTTTGTCAGGGTGATGGGTAGAAGGAGCATGATTAAGAAAAGGTTTACAAAATATGTTGAGGGATTGATTAAAAGGTGCATTGGGATTATCAAATGCAAGTTATCCACTATTAATTAAGCTTTGGACCAAACTTTTAAATGTATTTCACCTACTAATGTCATGTCTTATAACTCATTGAAAGGCACAATGGTCATTCTCATTGTACCAACTAGGTATGGGGTGAGAAAAATCAAATTATTGGGGTGGTTTGATAGGTGGAAGTTGGATGAGGTTAGCTTTGAGCAATTTCTCCAAAACTGAAAAGACCATGAGAGGAATATAAAAGAAATAACAAAATTCACAACTCAAACACAAAGCAAGCCAAAGGAAAAGATCTCAAGGAAAGCAAACATACACTAAATTGTGTTTAACAACCTAGGGTTTTTTTAAAATTGCTTTTGGCATATGTCTTAGAAAGTGTGAAGAATAAATTTCATTTGTAGATCAAGTACTAAAGAGGAAATCTAAGGCTGGTTTCATGTTGTGTTTAGGTTCTCAAGAGCGAAATCTATATTGATCTTCAGTACATGGCTTGATATTGGGGCCTACCACCTCACGTCACATACCACAATGATAAGGGTGTTGGGTGTTTAGCCAAGATATACTGAATTTCAAAGTTTATACTCAACTAGAGAGTTGAGTTGGTTCTCTTGATGGTAATGAACTCCAAGTAAGATTATCAAAAAAGGGTAAGGTTTACCGCTAGATGATGAAATCCTAGTCAGGATGTGTCTCAAATTTGTTTTGATGTGTTGATTGGTTATGAGGTTTAGCAAAAGTGTGTGATAAAAAGAGTGAAAGTTATGATTAATTACTTTTTTCAAGTTACTATATGAACTAAATCAAACAAGCAATCAATGTATGCAAAAGGTTTATTTTAAGCCCAAAAAAAATTTAGATTTCATTGGATGAGCATAAAATAAAGGAATAAAAAGGGATACTAGATCCCACCAGGTATGCCAAAATGTTTCTCTTAATTTTCTCTCATTTATTAATTTGGAAGAAAGTAAGAAACTAGTAAAAGGGATGTGTAAAGGAATACCTAGTAAAAATGCATGCATGATCGAGATGATGATGGGAACTCATCTTTGCCTTGGAAGGAATAACTGACACATAAGAAAGATACTAGAATAGGGGTTTGTTATCGAGATAGTTGAGTGAACTACCTAGTGTGAGCTAGATCCAAGAAGTGTATGTTTGTTAGGAGGCTATCAATCCACTGTTGATAACAATTAAGTTGATATAGATGAAAAGAAAGAATACTTGCATTCAACAACATGAAATTAAATGCATGCAAGAAGAAGAAATTAAAATGATTGTTCAAATAAAATGACTAAAATAGCAAAAGCAGGTCAATACCTATGCTAAGATAATTGAGGCCAGGTTCAGAAAATCAGAGAAATATTTGTGAACAAACAAGAACATAAAAAGTAGGGTTTGGTTAAGGTAGAGGGACTAAAAATATTTTTTTGTTATTTTTGTTCCATAGTGACCATCGATGGTTGGGTGAACTATCAGTGGTTGGGAAAACCATCAGCATTTGGATGACAATCGACTGTTGAGGTGACCATCGGTGGTGAGGCTAACCGTCGATGGTTGCTTATGTATTTTTGGGTTTTTTAGAAAGAGGATGTATATTGAGTAAATGGTCATGTATGGGTTTGGGTATGGGTTTGGTCAGAGATGAGAAGCTAAGAGATAAGTCTGATCATGTTAGGAGGGTTAAAATAAGGTGACATAATAAACAACAAGTGTGATATACCTATAACTTGTCGGATAGCTGATGGTGGAAGGCTAAAGCAATTTGGTCAAAGTGATAGTACTTTAGCCTTGAGAGAAATTTTGATAGAGGTTCATGTCTCTGCTAATTTTACTTGATTGCGAAAGGAAGGTTGGATACCTGTGTGTGAGAATATTAGATAGCTTGGACATCCATCCTATTCACCTCCTACTCTTTTCATTTTATAGGATGAAGTTGTTAATTGAGTAAGAGAAAGTTGATAATTAGATAGGAGGACAAATTTGCCATTTACAATGCTTTACATCTCATTATTAATGCATAAGGGAAGCTACTAATTTGTGCCATGCTTATCTCATACACATCTATAAGTGGCTTTAAAATAGGTTGATGACCTGATCATTGATGGTCAGGCTAACCATCGATAGTTAAGCTGAACATCGATGGTCAAGTGTTTAAAGAAATTTGCTCAAGAAAGGGGTATTTTAAAAGGTTAAGTCAAAGGTGTTGAGTTAGTGTTTTGATGGGTTTAAGTTAGCAAATGAGTTTGGTTAACTAGACTCAAGGTAAGATGAGTGTTAAGGCACTTTGACATCTAAAACTATTGTGTGTAGTTTTCAAGTGTCTACAAAAGGAAAAAACCATAACTATTGATGACAATACCATTACTACCAAGTCAAAGTTGCTAATCATAGAGTCAAAATTTTGTGAATGATATTCAAATACTTCCAAGCTTGAAGCAATCCACTTTTCCCTAAAAATAGAAACCAAAATCCTTTCCCATGTAGCAATAGAAACTTACAGAAATGTTTATTATGAGGTAATAGCAAGAGGTGTAATACAAACTTAAGTCTTTACAAATTTGTGACTATACCTGATAAAACCACTATTTCTAGTACAAAGTCATAACTGTCTAAGGTGTGGTTTTATGGAAGATGTACTAGATGTTGAATATTAGGTTTAATCCCTTCCTTATCCTACACACAGAAAGATATAAATAGATAACAAGATTATTACAGAGGGGGGGTTAGCAAGAACATACCACAGATCTACCCCTAATTATTAAGTTTGAAAAAATATGACTACTACCTACAATACCATGATTACCAGAACAAAATCACAACTCTCAAAGTTACGGTTTTATCAAAAATAAAAGCCTACGTAAACTATAACTGCTAGTAGTTAGTGGACAAAATTGTTACTAGATCTATAAAGTCATGTTTATAGTACCATTAATACCATTGCAAAATTTCTATTCACCTATACGTGATAAAAATTCAAAATCTAGCCTTTAATTAATGTCTAGTTTGTCTTGCAAGAATTCAAATCACTTCCATCAAGTTTATAATGTTAGTTAAGGGAGTAATGTCCCATAGTGGTCGCCAAAATGTGCACTAACTTTTAGATCCAAGCTATATTACTAATTCTAGTAATAAAAACCTAAAACTTAATCACACCAATAGGATTGGATAAAAGAGGCAATCATAATATTAAGAACATTCTCACTATTATTTTACCTCCTTTTTGCTCCACTGTAGATTTTCCAATGGATATTTTGATGTCCAAAGCTGGAAATTTTAGATTGCTTGATAAGTGTTGATAATGGCTTTCAAGTGATTGAATAGGCTTGATAGTGGCTATGGATGGATGTAGGAGAGTTTTATGGATGTAAGATAGTAGCAAGATGATGGCTCCATGGATTTCCAAGTTAATTTGAGGGTGAAGAGAGAGCTTAGTTTTATAGGCATGGAGGGAAAGATCAATGGCTTGAATTCAAATTTGGGCCATTGATATCAAGGGCTAGGGATTCTTTATGGAATTTTGAATTCCATGGAGATCTATAGAATTAGAGAGTTTTAGAGAAGGAGGATAGAATGGGGAAGATTTATAGAATCTTCCAATTATAGAAATCTCCTCGTAGGGTTTAAGGTTTTAAGAGAGGCTAAGATAGATGGTGGTTGGGTAGGTAGATTATTTTAGAATTTTAAATTGGTTAGTTGGCTTATGGAGTATGTTAGTAGGTAATAGGTTCTATTAGGAGTTTAATTACGAGATTAATCAATTTTTGGGATTGAATAAGGTTTATAAGATATGGGAATAGAATGGGGGTTATTGGTAGTTTATTTAGATTATCTAGGAAATATAGAAATTAGACTAAATTAATGAGAATTAGTATAATTAGTGGGGTGAGCATAATTCAGTGCATACACAAAGCATGCATAGTTGTTGTAATTTCTAGGTCATGAGGGGCATAGTTCACCTCATAAGGCTTCAGCTTCCTTGATTTATAAGCTACTAATGCACCATCCTACATAATGAACTCTTAGCACCGGTGTTGAAGTAAGCCTTCTCTTAAATTCCTAAAAATCTATCTCACACTTATCTAACCAAATAAAAATTTAGTTCTACCTCACACTTATCTGACCAAATAAAACTTTGGTTCTTACATTGTAGAGAGTTAATCATATTAGCTATCTTAAAAGAATTCAAAATGAACTTCCTATGATATCCTATTAATTCTATGAAACTCCTTACCTCATGCACATTATTTGGTGTTATCAACTCCATAATGGCTCTTATCATTTTCAGATCTACTGAAATACCTTTTATAGAGATAATATGCTCCAGATACTATACTTTATCCTAGAAAAATGTGCATTTAGACAATTTGACATATAACTTGTACTTTTGCAATCATTGTAGAACTAGTTGAAGATGTTCCTCTTCACTCTTAGATTATATAAGAATTTCATCAAGAAATATCAAAACAAAATAATCTAGATAATATCTGAACACACTATTCATGAGATTCATAAACATTGTCAGAGCATTTATCAACCCAAATGGTAACACTATGAACTCATAATATCCATAACACATTTTAAATGTTGTCTTCAGAATATCTTCATCCCTTATCCTTATTTGATAGTATCCTACTCTCAGATCAATCTTAGAAAAGACTATTTCCCCCTCGCATCTAATCCAAAAGGTCATCTATACAAGGTAGCACATACCTATGTTTGATAGTTACTTTATTCAACATTCTATAATTTATGCAAATTTGAAGAGTACCATCTTTTTTATTGATAAAGACAACTAGTGCACCCCATTTTGACACACTTGGCTTGATTAACCCCTTTGACAACAATTCTTGGAGATGAGCCTTCAATTCAATTAATTCAATGGTTATCATTATATATGGTGCTTTAGACTATGGTTCTGATATAGGTATGATATTGATAGAGAAATCAAACTCTCATTTAGGAGGCAATCATGGCAATTCCACCAAAAACACATCATGAAATTCTTAAGAAGTGGATAATTTTAAAGGAATGGTTCCTTAGATTCCTCCATTTCATTTATCTTGATGATAAATTCTTGGCTTCTTTTTCCTTGAACCTTTTTGAGTTGAATTTTAAAAATTTACTTAAGCCTCAAGTCTCTCTTCTCACCCTAAATTTGTGTTTGATTTCCAAAATCATCTAGAAACTCAACCTTCTTCAGATAGCATTCAACCTCGACCTCATGCTTTACAATACAATTGACTCTTATGATCACATCATATGATTCTAGTGGCATTACATAAAGATCCAATACTATTGTGAATTTGGGTAACCTAATATTTGCTTTAACTAAACACCTGTTAGCCTTGACTTTTGAATCATTCTCATATTGTATCGACCATGCATTTTCTATTCCTATAGCTCTTTTATATAACTTATTAAGTATTTTAAGAGATATAAGACATTATGTATCCCCTATATCTATCAAAATAAAAATTAGATGTTTAAACAAAATACCTGACAATATTATGGGCAAACCTTGGAATTTGACTTGTTGATTATCAACTATCTCATGAATATGTTTCTAAAAATTTCCATGCTAAGTAGAACCTTTGTCCTTTGACTTAACTTAGGTACACTCATGAGCATAATGATCACCTCCATAAATGAAGTAACCTTTAAGTGGTCCTTTTCTATTAGACTATTAAATTCTCTTGAAACTGCCTTTAAAACCATTATCTAGTTCTTTGTTGCCTAAACCATTATTGAATCTAGCATTTATATTTTTGAATTGACACCTACATTCTCCACTCCTCTACTTCCATTTATTATTTTTGAAATTTCATTTAGAACTTCCAAACTTTTTCTTAAACTTATCCCTGGCCTAAGAAAGAGATTTCAACTTTTACTCCTACTTAATTGCCTTATAAAAGACATGGTCTATGGTATATGGCCCATGGACATCCACCTCTCCACCAATCTAGGGTTTCAATCCCATGATAAAATTCATAATTTTGAACCTCTCATCTACCTGGTAATGGGTACATACTTTAGAAGTTTTGTGGACTATTCCCAATACTCATTCATTGATAAATATCCTCGCTATAAATTCTAGAAATATGTAAGATTCTAATCAAAATATAACTGTGGAATCCACTATGATTTGAACAATGTCACAAATTACTCCCATGTAGTGGTGATCAAGTTAAAATTCATTTCTAACTTATTGTTGGTCCACCACATAGCTACTTCACCAGCCAACTAATATGCTTCCCAGACTACTTTAGTGACCTTGAATTAGTTTTGAATCTAAAAATACATCTCCATCTCAATCAACCATGTTTCAATCTCTGTCACCCAAAAGAGTTCCATCAAACTTAGGTGAGTTTACCTTTTTCATATCTCTATCCAACCCCACAACTTTTTGAGCTCTCACATCCTTATGTAATTCCTCTTCATGGCCATGAATGATATAGGTAACACTTTAGGTGATAATTCAGGTGATATTTCTACCCCAATTGGTGGCAAAATTTTTAGGAGCCATAACTTTTGAACCATAACTTTGTTTAACTCCTTGTTTGAACTATTCAAAAGCTAAGAACAAGGAGAATGCGATGAGATGGAATGACCTATGATCAGTGGTTTTTTATTCTTAAATACCCAACATAACTGCCCAAAATTTTAATTTTAATAATATTGTCTAAAAATAGTAATTTTTCAAATTATCTGTTATTTTAAATTGTGAAAGTCAAACCACTTCATCTCTCTCAAGATTGGTGACCTTCCACATCCTCTTCCTAACTTAAAAATATGTATAAATAAAGATGTATCTCTTGAATGAGAAGAGACATCTCTTCCCAGAGATAAGCATTTGTTTATATTTACAATCTTGTGAGAAATAAAACATCTCTTCTTAGAGAAAGCATTATTATGATAATTGTGTTATTTTTGTGTTCTTGAAATATATTTCAACTAAAACCTCTAAGTTTTGGATCAATGAACTTCCTATTTTAGGTCTAAAATTTGATCCCTAGTTTCATTCATGGTTGTGAGAATCTAATCTAACTTTGTTTCTTATTCAATGATAAATTGATTAGGATCAAATGGAGGATTATTGTCATCAAGATTTGAAGGACCTGTTGACGCAAGAGATTGCACCCTTGGCAGGAGGCTAAGCTCCTGCCTTCTCTTCGCAACTATGGAAACTCCCCTCTCACCTGTGGAACTGGCGAAGCTAGAGGGGAGAGTCTCTAGATAAGGGCTAGCTCCCTTTGATGCATCATGTTTGTTTTAGTAAGTGCAAATACATACATATATATAGATATAAACTGGGGGGATGAAAAGGGAGGAAGATTGCAGGAATTCAAACTACTCTAAGGAGGTGATACACCAAAATGAAATGACCTTCTCACATCCACACTTAAAACCAGACAAATGCATACATATGCTTCAGACTTGGCAGAAGGACCAGGCTGTAAGAAAATGGTAGGGAGGCTCTCATGAAAACCCAAAAAATAGAGACTCACCAAGGAGCTATGAAATGCACACTGTAAGTAACCTCTTCTATTCTAAACTTCTCAAATACTGCTCTCCTCCCGTCAGCAACAAAATGGCACCTTGTAGATAACTGGTGTGTTGGTGTTGAACCTGTGAGAGCATCAAAAGACAATGACTAAACACAAATTAACACTCAATACATACACAAAATATCTATCCAAGAAGGGGTAAAAACTACATTTATAGATTTAGGTGGAATTTTTAGTAGGGCTAAGCCTTCTAAAAATGTGGAAGATCCTTTACAAATGACAAGTTTGCAAATATATATGAGAAGTAAGGAGGCTCATTTGGCACTCCTTTTTTACAAGTGGCCTATTGCGTCCCTTCATTAGGAAGAACAAGTTGCTCAAAACATTAATGAACTGCACCCTTTGTCTGTTCAAAATCTACTTTTTCAAGGTCAATACATGGTTTGCCTACTCATTAAATGTAAAATGGAGAAATCGGCTGCATTACTAGCTGTTTACATCCTTTAGTGATCAATTACAACCACTATTTCACCTACTAGAGTCACTTCTCAAATTGGCACTTCCTCTCACCACTTGGACTAACTGCTTGCTCTTTCCATGCTTGTCTCCTTGTCTTTTCTCAATTTTGGCTCTTCTGGCTCCTTTGGCCCTCGAGGGTGAACACTCTAGTAGGTCGCTACATTCTGGGCCCTTGGTTAGTACTCTCTCAATTGAAAATAAATGGCCATTTCATTTTGCTAACTTTGATGTTCATACGGCTGTCATTGGTTTGAAAACCAATGGCTAATTTGCTTTATTGAACTTGACAGCTTTCAAAACATTTTTGTCCCTATCAAAGTGTCATCGGGTCCATTCGCCAACTTTGTCCTTCTCAATTATCCGTGGGGATTCTTTCCTTTGTCTTTATCACCTTCCGAAGGGAAGGTGAACCTTTAGTATTCAAAAGCGTCCCTTTGCACTTGGCCGAGAGTCCCCTGTAAGGGCATCTGCCCTTCAGGGTCCTTCGGCGAGTCCTCTATTCCGTTGGATTGTTTTTGGGCTCCTGCGGGCTTTGTCTCCTGGGTTCTCATAGACCTTTTGTCCACCTATGTTTTCCCACAAAAATTTGTCTGCAGATGATTTCCCACAGACATTTTATCCACGGATGATTTCACTCAGCCCTTTGGCTTTGCTTTGAAGTGCGCCTGAATTCCTTCAGACTTTTTGTCTAAAGGAATTCCTTCGGGCAAAAATTCTAAAGAAATTTGGGATTTTAACAAATTTTGAACTTAAACAAAAATTGAACTTACCCAAATTTCCTTTTGAAGTGCCTACCCTCCGCTAGGGTATTTTTGAACATTAGACTACCGATTGAACTAAGGCCGATGAACCAATGTGTTGAACCAACCTAGAACAAGGCCATTTTAACTAATGTGCAACCTGACATTGACTAGTTTTGAATAGCAAAGGAAGAAGGTGACAAAAATTTTGCCTGTGGGCAAAATTGGTCAACAGATTAGTGACTCACAAGGGAAGCATGCCTGCTATGCTTAAAATTTAGTTGCCTTGTAGTCCATTCGGCATGGAGTCAGATGCAGATATAAAGAATTAGAAACAGCCCTGAAAGATTTGAGAATCAAACATGAAGCTTTTACCCCACACACAAAGGGAAACACATAAGGGTAAAAACACTACCTGTGCAAATTGCACTAGGGAAAGCAAGAAATGAAACTGAAAACAAACTAGTATATACAGCTAACCAGGAATGTTTGCCTCCCTCCTAGATCAAAGAAAAAATTCTCAAGTTCCCTTCCTGGCAAGAAGACTTATGGTGCTGAGAAAGTAGCTGAATGAAAAAGAGAGTTGGTGACTTGCTCCTCTTGCTTGTCACCTGAGTTGGCTTGTATCCGAGTGGATCTGAATCAAACATGCTTCCAACATATATGTACTCTACTTGTCCTTGGAAGCCTATTGAATGTTGGTCCCTCATATTGGTGCTCCTCACCAAGAAATCAATGGCTGCTGGCTCATCACCATAACCCCTTTGATCTGCACATTCCCTCCGTAATGTATCATGGGCTGATCCATTTCCTTCTAACTCATTGAAAATTTTGTCAGACTCATCCTCTGCTTCCTTTTGGCCTTCTTGAAGAAGGGTGATTGTGGTGATGTCTGAAATAGACTCACAAAATGATTTCTCATCCCACAAAACATCACCTCTCTATTTAAAACTCTCTTCTTCCAAGCATTCTGCTAGAAAGACAGGCCTCTCCTTTTCCTCTTTGCTGATCAGGATCTCTAGATTTTCAAAAATATCCTCCTGATCCTCCTCTTTCTCAGGCTCCTCAGTGTAGTCATCCTCTTCATCAAAATAGCAAGGAAGTTCATCAAACAAAGGGGAAGAGAGCTCACCATGCATTTGTTCTTCCTCGTATTGCTGGAACATCTGCATATATGCAAGACCTGCATCTTCTCCATTGTTGATAAGGTCTTCACATCAATGATGATTTCCTCTTCATTGTCACTCATGATAGCCTCTTGAAGAACCACAGATTGGATCTTCTACTCCTCACTCACCTCCTACAAAATAGGTTCTTCTCTGAGAAGGGGCGAAGTGAGACAAACATGTGGAAGAGGAGGCAGTCCTTGAGCTAGAATCAAATGATTCTCTTCTTTCCACTTGGTCAACACTTCATCAATATCAGGTGCGGCTTGATATCTCTCTTGGAAATGTGTAGGTGGGGTGTGTTTAGACATAGAATGTGTTGTTTGGTCTAAGCCATCCATCACACATTCGCTGAGAAAATTTTCTTTAGACTCCAACTTTGCAATTCTCCTAGCTAGATCTTCTTGGAAAAGCCTTTCCTAGAGGTCTCCAACATCATCATCAGCAGGAGTAGCCTCAGCTTCTTCAAGGTTTTGAGAAAAACCTTGCTTCTCCTCCTTGCTGCCCCATGATTCTATTATTCTTTCCCAATTCAAGATTTCAAAATTGGAATTTTGTTCCTGTGAACAAACAACAACTTTATTTTCTCAAAGGTCCTAGGGCTCCTCTACAAGGTCTAGAAATTTTAACTCTCTTTCAAGAAGCAGCTTCATCCTAGCCTCTAAATCTTCAATTTGCTTGGCTAGATTATCCTGAAGGAGTCTTTCTTGGAGGTCACTAGCATTATCCTCTTTAAAGATCTGAACTGGTCCCTGGCATTCCTTCCTCCAACTTGAAATTTGTGCATTATGCTGAAGGACTTGGGGAGGTTGGGGAATGTAAGGAAGAGACTGTTGGTGTGCTGGAGGAGTCTTTAGAAGAGGGACGTGATGGCTGGTATTCCCCCTAATAGAAAATTCACAATTTAAGGAGTTGAGAAGATTAATCTCCATGGGAGGTTATTCTGATGTCTTTTGGTGTTAGAAAGCCAGACACATGGGATTGAGAGCAAAAGCATTTGATGAGCTGGAGTGGGCGAGTGCTATCTAATAAAAAGGATTTTGTGTAAAAGAGGGGGTTTTATTTAGGATAGGAGGGGGCGCGCAAGGTTGACTGCCTTGAATAAATGGATTTCTCCATTTTCCTGTCTCTTCCTCCATGGACTGCAAGCCCTGTGCTTGCCCAAACAAGCACTCCTCTTTATACATCAGCTCCTACTGATATCTATACTACTCTTCCAGTCTGTTAATCTCCAATTCTAGGGCCACTTCCCTTATCGTTGTAGGGTAACTAGGAGAGCTGCTTGAGGGGATTGCATAAATATTTGGAGCCTGATCATAATCATACGAAGGAAAACAAGACCCATGATTTTGTGCAAAGGAAATATACATACAAAAAAAATGATTTTTGATGGCACCAAGCTGCCTAACCAACAGATTTAACTCAGAGTCGCTAGATGCTAAAAATATTTGATTTGTTGTAACAAGACCAGCATCAATCCTGAGACTTATTGAATTGTCAAACTGAGTCCCACTGGGCATGCCAAAACTGTTGACACAAGAGATTGCACCCTTGGCAGGAGGCTAAGCTCCTGCCTTCTCTTTGCAACTATGGAAACTCCCCTCTCACCTATGGGACTGGCGAAGCTGGAGGGGAGAGTCTCTAGATAAGGGCTAGCTCCTTTTGATGCATCATGTTTGTTCTAGCAAGTGCAAATACATACATACATATATATATATATAAATATATAAACTAGGGGGATGAAAATGGAGGAAGATTGCAAGAATTCAAACTACTCTAAGGAGGTGATACACTAAAATGAAATGACCTTCTCACATCTACACTTAAAACCAGACAAATGCATACATATGCTTCAGACTTGGCAGAAGGACCAAGCTGCAAGAAAATGGCAAGGAGGCTCTCATGAAAACCTAGAAAATAGAGACTCACCAAGGTGCTGTGAAATGCACACTGTAAGTAACCTCTTCTATTCTAAACTTCTCAAATACTGCTCTCCTCCTGTCAGCTGCAAAATGACACCTTGTAGGTAACTGGTGTGTTGGTATTGAACCTATGAGAGCATCAAAAGATAATGACTAAACATAAATTAACACTCAGTACATACACAAAATATCTATCCAAGAAGGGGTAAAAATTGCGTTTATAGATTCAGGTGGAATTTTTAGCATGGCTACACCTTTTAAAAATGTGGAAGATCCTAATGACAAGTTCATAAATATATATGAGAAGCAAGGAGGCTCATTTGGCGCTCCTTTTTTATAAGTGGCCTATCGCATCCCTTCATTGGGAAGAACAAGTCGCTCAAAACATTAATGAATTGCACCCTTTGTCTATTTGAAATCTACTTTTTCAAGGTCAATACACAATTTGCCTACTCATTAAATGTAAAATAGAGAAATTGGCTGCATTACTAGTTGTTTGCATCCTTTAGTGATCAATTGCAACCACTATTTCACTTGCTGGAGTCACTTCTCAAATTGGCACTTCCTCTCACCACTTGGACTAACTGCTTGCTCGTTCCATGCTTATCTCCTTATCTTTTCTCAATTTTGGCTCTTCTAGCTCTTTTGGCCCTCAAGGGCAAACATTTTGGCAGGTTGCTACATTCTGGGCCCTTGGTTAGCGCTCTCTCAGTTGAAAACAAACGGCCATTTTGTTTCACTAACTTTGACGTTCATACGGCCATCATTGGTTTGAAAACCAATGGCTAATCTACTTTGTTGAACTTGACAGCTTTTAAAACATCTTTGTCCTTGTCAAAGTGTCATCGGGTCCATTCACCAACTTTGTCCTTCTCAATTCTCCACAGGGATTCTTTCCTTTGTCTCTATCACCTTTCAAAGGGAAGGTGACCCTTTGGCATTCAGAAGCATCCCTTTGCACTTGGCTGAGAGTCCCCCACAAGGGCATCTACCCTTCGGGGTCCTTCGGTGAGTCCTCTATTTCATTGGATTGTTTTTGGGCTCCCGCGGGCTCGATCTCCCAGGTTCCCACAGACTTTTTATCCGTGGACAATTTCCCCATAGAATTTTGTCCGCAGATGTTTTCTCGCAGACATTTTGTCTGCGAATGATTTTCTGAAGACATTTTATCCATGGATGATTTCGCCTGGCCCTTTGGCTTTGCTTTGAAGCATGCCCGAATTCTTTCAAACTTTTTGTCCGAAGGAATTCCTTCGGGCAAAAAGTTTGAAGGAATTCGAGATTTTAACAAATTTTGAACTTAAACAAAAATTGAACTTACCCGACTTTCCTTTTGTAGTGCCTGCCCTCCGCTAGGGCATTTTTGAACATTGGAATGCAGATTGAACTAAGGCTGATGAACCAATGTGTTGAACCAACTTGGTACAAAGCCGTTTGAAATAATGTGCAACCCAACATTAACTAGTTTTGAATAGCAAAGGAAGAAGGTGACGATAATTTTGCCTGTGGGCAAAATTGGTCAATAGGAGCCTCTCCAAATAATCTAGCTTTCACCATTATCATTTTTGGTAAACAAAAGGATACTAAAATGTAAGTGGACTCATTAAGTCTTAGAGTTCGAGCCACAACTCTGATTTCACATATAACAACCCCACTAGGTTTGACTTAGAATAATGTGAGATATTTAAAAATAATAATCAATATATTCTTTCATTAGATTTCACCACAAGAATATAATTAGTGCTCCAGATAAAACATTCTAAGTATGTTAACCATAAAATAAGCATATATCATCTATCTATTACTAATCACTATCATTAGATGAAATAAAACTTAATTGGATATAAAAAGTAATTACAGATTTTTAGCTACAACTGGGACAAACATGTAGCCACTAATTTTATGGTACAATAAATAAATAATTACATCTCATTATGTATAATATTTTAACAGTAATAAATACAATACCAGATACAAGGCCCATAGATCATGAGTTCCCCAAACTCCAATATCTATGGCAATCTTGAGTGTAGTTTTCAAATAAGTATTATTTTGGGGAAGAAGAGCATCATCTAAGTATTTTTATATACCAACCATAGACCATCAATTCTCTACACAATGCCCCATGATGGAATGACCCTTCGTTCATATATGAGTAGAAAATGATGGTGTGAGAATTCAGAGAGACAAGCTAGTACCCGTGTGTTGTATGATTTCTAAGAACATGAAGTAAACTATAATTTTTTTTATTCTGACATGATATTATATAGATATATAAATCATATATATGATAATAATATCTAACTAACATTACTTTGATCAAATTTTTCAATAGTTATTAATCTCTAAGATCAGTCAAATTTATACACACCACTTGATTAGATTATTGTCATCTGGTATTGGTGATGCTAGTAAGCTAGTGAAGTTCATCTCACTACTTAGTACCAGCAATACGAGATTTAATTAACACATATATATATATAATAGATTCATATAGATTACTTCCTACTCGCAGATATAAAAGATGCTAAATATAAGAATAATTAAAAAGCATACATTTAGTCTGTTAAACATATGAATGTTTTTCTACTATATTATTTATCACATAAATAATAAGCATAACAAGCATAGTTCATACTATTTGAGTATAATATATATTGGGCTGTATATTTATATTTTTCATAAGTAGATACAATTATAGTTCTTTCTATGACAAACACTAATATCATAGTCTATCATTTTTATGTACATACTATTCAATTTCAACAATCATTCATACTAAAAACAGTCATAATTCTCATGACAACATAATTTTTTATTTAAAAAACTTGTTATATTTTTAGTAGACTACATTCATATTGTTATAGTTTCATGTCCCTCGAAATCTTATAACTTACTATTATTTATATAGATATAGGCACACCTCTATATGTTGTATATACATATGAGTATTTAAGTCTTCATATTGATTTTTCTTTTTTTTTTATACGGGCACTTGTTCATACTAAATATATTCATGATATGTACCATATATAAGTGCTCAATAATATATCAATACTTTATATGGATGTCAACAGTCATAAATCTAATCAAACACTCTATCATTATAACTTTTTTATTTACAAAATATATTGATAATTTATTATAAGATATTAATATTCCCAAAATATTAATGAACATATTATTATAGTTAATAGACTATTTATATCCATATAAAATTGACATCTAGTTATAACATACGTGACTCACACAATTTGTTGTAACAGTGTATATATAAAGATCACAATTTTTGACAATTAGTAAAAAATAAAAAATAAGTATTTTTTAATCAAAATCATCCTGATTCCTGAGAATTAATCAGAATAATAGTTCTAAAATATATATTGTGATTTTTATTCTGATAATATATATAAACCACTATCCCTTATTTCTCACATCTCAATATTTTGATTGTGTGTATACAACACAATATATAAATCACTCTTAAGGATATTTATAGATAATACACTATGTATACAGTACAATATATAAATCACTCTGATATGCTATCAAAGCTCTTTTAATACAATATATATAAATGTTATGCCTAATACATACAATGTTACCTTAAATATTTTATTCTATTTTCTTAATTTGATACTATGTTTTGTATGATCAACTAAAATCATTGCCTTTCTTTGCACACAAATCCTATACAATAGAAAACATAAATAACCATATTAACTATAGCTTAGAGAAAACATAGTATCAAAATAAGCTCTATAGTTTTCTATTTTTATTCAACTTATTCACCATTTATGCACAACTTGATTTATATAGAAAACTTTGTAGAACTATGTATCCATAACAAAGGTCATCAAATATCATGAATACATCATTATTTGACATGTTCACTATGTTCGATTTATATCTCACCTTATAAATGTTATAATAACAATGGTATCCATGAATATCCTTTATTATAATAACAATATATATTTAGTATCATATACTATTATTCAGATGGATCGATTTATATATCATATGTACAAAGGTATCAAACATAAATTGAATTCATGGATATCATAGCATAGGTCATCAAGAGGGTGAAATCTATATGCAAAGATTGTTTGAATTATATGCAATTTGCTATGTTTTATTTAAACATTATATATGCACTCCAAAACTCACATGGTTTGAATTTGAATGAATGAAGAACCAAAACTGTAGAGAAGATATGGTGAAGTCGACTATTGTTGATTTATTGAATAGATAATAGAAAGAGCATTTGATAATGAAAGAAAAGATATACAATTTTCTACACTTCACATATGGTTTGCTACACTTCACACATGGTTTTATACACTTCATACATACATTCTTATATTTTCATGGTTTGAATACACACAGACTAGTTCATACCAATATATGATTTTATAGAGCGAAAGTGCCACATACCTGGTAATAGTGTTCAAGCTGAAGTAGCACAATTTGGAAATCCTATGCTTAGTTTGATCTCTCTCCTCTTCAATGCCTACTCTTCCCTTTTTTGTTGCCTTCTCTTCTCCACTTCATGCCCCTTCTTCTCTTCTCCTCTTCTTCTCTTATTCTCTCCTATGTTGTGCCTCACTCTATTATTATTTTTGCATGAATAATGCATTTTTCTTTAAAGCTACTATTCTTTTTCTTTCTCTTATTAAATGACTTCTCTTTAAAGTTTGTCACCCTCCCTTAAATCTCAATGCTTCCTTTTATGTTTTTTCTTTTTAAAAAAAATTATAATAATGCAATACATTTACTAATTAATATCATAATTGTTTTATTTGTATTATTTCCTGTATGAGGCCTTTCCACTTATATTTTTTTTCTAACTTAATAATAAAAATTGACTCATTAATCATTAAATTCGAATTTACACTATTAATAATGTCTAGGTTTAGTTCATAGGTTAATCTTGGAATAACAAAATAATTTTGTTACTTAGTGTAGATGACTGACATCATGACTTGATAACAATATGACTAATATAAGGTTTATGATACTTTTTATCAATAATCTATATGTCACACATTATTCACGCAAATTTACATTTTCAAAAACATCAATAATCATGATACATTAATATGAAATAAATGCATAGTAAAATTATACATTCAAATCTAATTATAACAACCATAATGAAATCATACAATATTAATTCTACATAATCCATAAATTAAGCTAACACACAACTAACATTCATAAATAATTATCTAATGTAAATATAATAAAAAATATACTAATGCTAACAATTCAAACTATGCATATAATATGTTCTAGCTAACATGGGGTGTGCATGGGTTATATTTATTTCTCTATCATCCCCTAACACCTCCATCTATGTCACCCTCTTTGATGATGCTCTCCATCCATCATGTTCTGAGAGATGAATCTCTCTTACGTCAATCTCATAACAAGAAAGTATTTAGTTCATAGCATCATGATATATATCATAAAATATTATTGTAATAACAAATCGTCATGATCACTAAGTAAAGAATATGCAATATATCTATCTCATAGGAATGTAATCATGAAATCAAAGCAACATATATCTATCCTATAATAACATATGACTTATAAATTTTATCAAATAATAATCAAATCAAATTTTCAACCATAAAAATCTATAAATAATTAGGTAAATTTGTTTAACAAGAAATCAAGATGTGACATCCTTTCTCTTAAATTTGGTTATCATCTCGATGACACTTATTCAAATATTAGTTCTAAATTAAAAATATTATTTAGTAGAAAAATCACATAGTATGAAGCATCAAATCAAGTAAATAAATATGAAAATTGTTTGTGGAAATCATCATAGTCTTCCCAAGTAACACTATCTTTGGAGTATTGGTCCCACAAGACCTTGCACTGTGACATCTCTCTATTATGCAAACAAGATTTATGAGTGTCAATTACTCTGATTGGTTCTACCATGACCACTTTGAGATCCAGAACCTGCAAATCATTCTAATCTAACACATGTGAAAGATTAGTTATATACTTTTTAAGATAAAAAATATGGAAGACATTATTTAATAGAGCTAAGACTGGTGACAATGTAAGCCTGTATAATATAGGATTGACCACTTTTAAAACCTCTAAGGGTCCCACATATCTTGGTGAAAGTTTCACTGATTTCTCAAATTTAATCAAGCTCTTTTGTGGCTCAAACCACAAGAATACTTTATCACTTACTAAAAACTACCTATATATTTTCTTTAAATTAGCATAATTCTTTTGTCTATTATTGGCCTTAACCAATCTCACCTTGATTAATCTAACTTGATATTCTATTTCTAAAAGCATCTCAAGTCTAAAGACTACCCTATCTTCCAACCTATCCCAACTAATTTATGTCCTGTACCTTCTTCCATATAGTGATTCAAATAGTGTCATATTCAAATTTGATTGGTATTATTTATTTTAAATAAACTCAACCAATGGATGATAATCTTTCCACTTTTATTATTGATCCATGTAATACATATGAAGATCCTCTAACACCTAATTAAATCGTTCAGTCTGACCATCGGTCTTTAGGTGGTATGCAATGCTAAAATTTTGTCACATACCTAAAGCTAAGTTTAGAGTTACTCAAAATCTATAAGTCATTTTTGAATCATGATCTAAAATGATCTTTTCTCCATACAATCGATACACTTCCTTTATAAATCTCTTTGTAAGAGTGGGTGCTTCATTAGTCAAATTTTTAGGTATAAAATAAGCTATCTTGGTTAATTTATCAATTACAACTAAGATCATATCATGTCTATTCTATGATAATGGTAAACCTTATACAAATTCTATATTGATCACCTACCACTTCCATTTTGATATATCATGTAGATATAACAATCTAGTCATATGCACATGTTCAGCTTTCACTTAATGACATTCCAAATAATGTGACACAAAGTCTACTATATTTTTTTTATTATCTTTCAAAAATAAAGTGTTCTAAGCTCTGCCATAAGCTTGATTACTCATGGATGTCTTGAATATGGGGTATTATATAGTTCTATTAACATTGTGCTCCTTAAATTCTCTTGATGTGGAACATACATCCTTCCATTATATCATAAAAAACCATCATTCTCAAATCTGAATCTTTTGTACTTAGAATTATGAGCACTTAGATAACACTTTTATGATTTGATCATAGAATTCAGTTTTTGGTAAGAATCTGATCACTTGATCCTTGAAAGTACTTCTGATAGTAGCCATAATTGCTATGTACCCCTCCTATGAATTAGGGCATCAGCTACTCTAGTTTTCTTGCCTTTGATATATTTGATATCAAATTCATAGTTAGATAAGAACTCTAGCCAACATCTCTGATGAGCATTTAGATTTGGTTAGGTGAAGATGTGCTTGAGTCCCAAGTTGTCAATGTTGAGCTCAAATAGTTTTTTCAACAAATAATGCCTCCAAAATTGCAAAACATGTATAATTATTGTAATTTCTAGGTCATGAGGGGCATAGTTCACCTCATAAATCTTCATCTTTCTTGATTCATAAGCTACCACTACACCATCCTACATAAGGACTCCTAGTCCATCCCCTGCTGCATCTGTGATCACTAAAAATTGACCATTAAGGTCAGGAACTCTTAGTACTGGTGTTGAATTAAGTCTGCACTTCAATTCTTAAAAATCTCCTTCACACTTATTTGACCAATTAAAACTTTGATTCTTATGCTACAAAGAGATAATTAGATTGGCTATCTTAGAAGATTCAGAATGAACTTCCTGTAAAATCCCACTAATCCCATGAAACTCCTTATCTCATGCACATTATTTGGTACTGACCACTCTATAATGGCTCTTATCTTTTTTAGATCCATTGAAATACCATCTATAGAGATAATATTCTCCAAATGCTACACTTTCTCTTAGAAAAATGTGCACTTAGACAATTTCTCTTATAACTTGTACTTTTGCAACCATCATATAACGAGTTCCAAATGTTAAAGATGCTTGTCTTCACTCTTAGAGTATATAAGAATGTCATCAAGAGAGATCAAAATAAAATGATCCAGATAATCTCTGAACACATTGTTCATGATATTCATAAATATTGTCAGAGTATTTGTTAACCCAAATGGTAACACTATGAACTCATAGTGCCCATAACGAGTTCTAAATGTTGTATTTAAAATATCTCCATCCCTTATCGTTAGCTAATGGTATCCTACTCTAAGATAAATCTTAGAAAATACTATTTCTCCTCACATTTAATCAAAATGATTATCTATACGAGGTAGTAGATACCTATTTTTTATAGTTGCTTTATTAAACATTCTATAATCTATGCAAAGCCAAAGAGTACCATATTTTTTCTTGATGAAGACAATTGGTTCACCCTATGGTGACACACAGCCTAATAAACTCTTTTGACAATAATTTTTTGATTTAAGCCTTCAATTTAAATAATTTAGTGGTTATCATCCTATATGGTGATTTAGACTATGTTTCTAATCCAGGTATGATGTCGATAGAGAAATCAAACTCTTGTTTAGGAGGAAATCCTGGTAATTCCTTCAAAAACACATCATAATTTTTTTTAAAGAATGGATAATTTTTAAGGGATGGTTCCTTAGATTCTTTCATTTCATTTATCTTGACCATAAATTCTTGGCATCCTTTTCTTTGAGCTTTTTTTAGTTACATTACAGAAATTTGCCTAAGCCTCAGCTCTCTCTTCTCACCCTGAAATTGTGTCTGATTTCCAAAATCATCTAGACACTCAACCTTATTCAAATAACATTCAACCTTAACCTTATGATTTGTAATATATTTGAATCCTATGATCACATCATATGACCCTAATGGTGCTATATAAATGTCTACTACTATTATGAATTTGGGCAACCTAATATCTATTGCAACTAAACACTTGTCAAACTTGACTTCGGAATCATTCTCATATTGTACCAACTATGTGTTTTCTATTATTCTATCTCTTTTAAATAACTTATTAAGTATTTTAAGAGCTATAAAATATTATGTATCCCTTGTATCTATCAAAATGAAAATTGAATGTTCAAACAAAATGCATGATAGTTCTATGGATGAAGCTTAAAATTTGACTTGTTGATTATCAACTATCACATGAATACATTGATAAAAAGTTCCATGTTGAGTAAAACTTTTGTTCTTTGAATTAACTTGTGTACACTCATGAGCATAATGGTCACCTCCATAAATGAAGTAACCTCTAGGTAGTCCTTTTCTGTTAGACTATTGGTTTCCATTTAAAATACTTTTGAAATCATTGCTCGGTTCCTTGTTGCTTGAACCATTATTAAATCTATCATTATGATTTCTGAATTGACTCCTGGAGTCTCCACTCTACTTCCAATTCTTCTTTTCAAAAGCTTATTTAGAACTTTTAAATTTTTTCTTAAACTTGTCTTTGACTTGAGTAAGAGATTTCAACTTTTATTCTTGTTTGACTACCTTCTCAAAGACTTGGCCCATGGTATATGGCCCATATATGTCCACTTCTCCACCAATCTAAGGTTTCAATTCTATGATAAAGTTCCTAATTTTGAACCTCTCATCTACCTAGTACTGAGGTGCATACTTCCAAAGTTTAATAAACTATTCCCAGTACTCATTCACCGATATTTATCTTTGTTATAGATTCTATAAATTTGTAAACTTCTAATCAAAGTATAATTATGGAATCCATTGTGATCTGAATAATGTCATAAACTACTCCCATGTAGTGATGGTCAAGTTAATTTTTTTTTAACTTCTTGTTGGTCCACCACTTAGCTACTTCACCATCGAATTGATATGCTTACCAAACTACTTTAGTGACCTTAGAGTAGTTTTGAATCTCAAAATACATTTCCATCTCAGTCAACCATGCTTTATTTCCATCACCCAAAATAGTTCCATCGAACTTATGTGGGTTCGCCTTTTTCATATCTTTATCCAACTTTATAGCTACTTGAGATCTCATGTCCTAAGGGTTTTCATACTCAATGGGATGATATTTAGGTACATCCTAGTAATTCCTCTTCATGGCCATAAACTTCATATTTTAGGGTTGAAATTCAGTCCTTAATTTCATTCATGGTTGCAAGAATCTAATCCAATTTTATTGCTTGCTCAGCAACAAATCGATTAGAATCAAATGGAGGATTATTATCATCATCATTTGAAAGATCTTATTGGGATAATATAGATTTCACCATTCTCATTTTTAGTAAATATAAGGATAATTTTTTTTTAAGGGACTCATTAATTCTTAGAGTTCGAGCCACAACTCTGATACCATATGTAACAATCTCGTTGGGTTTGACTTAGAATAATGTGAGATGTTTTTTTAAAATTTAATCATTGTATTCTTTCATTGTATTTCACTATGAGAATATAATTAATGTTATAAATAAAATACTCAAAGTATGTTAAGTATAAAATAAGTATATATCATTTATCTGTTACTAATCACTATCATCAGATGAAACAAAACATAATTGAATATAGAAAATAATTACAAATTTTTAACCATGACTAGTAAAAATATGTAGCCATTGTTGTCATGGTAAAATAAGTAAATAATTACATCTCATCATGTATAATATTTTAATAGTAATAAATACAATACAAGATACAAGGCTCCACAGATCATGAGTTTTCTAAATTCCAATATCTATGGCAATCTTAAGTGTAGTCTCCAAATAAATACTATTGTGAAGAGAGAGAGCATCATCTGAAATTTTTTCTATACCAACCATAGAACATCAATTCTTCACATAATCCTCCCTTAGGGAATGACCCTCCCTTCACAAATGAGTAGATAATGATGGTGAGATAATCTAGAGAGACAAGTTAGTACTTGTGTGTTGTATGATTTCTAAGCACATGAAGTGTACCATAAAAAAATCCATTCTAACATGATATTACACAAACATATAAATCATATATATATAATGACAATGTTTAAATAACATTACTTTGGTCAAAGTTTTCAATAGTTATTGATTTCTAGGATCAGTCAAATTTATACACACTACTTGATCGGATTACCTTCATCTAGTATTGGTGATGTTAGTAAGCTAATGAAGTCCATCTCACTACTTATTTAGTACCATTAATATAAGATTTAATTAACATATATATAAACAACTAATTCATACAGATTACTTTCTACTAATAGGTATAAAACATGTTAAATACAAGAATAATCAAAATATATACATTTAGTTTGTCAAACATATGAATGATTCTCCACTGTATTATTTATCATATAAATAATAAGCATAACAAGTACAGTTCATACCATCTAGGTATAATATATATTAGACTACATATTTATAATTTTCATAAGTAGATATAATTATAGTACATTCTATGACAAACTAATATCACAGTCCATCATTTTTATGTATAGATTATTCAATTTCAACAATCAGTCATACTAAAGAAAATCATAATTCTCACGACAACATAATATTTCATTTAAACAACTTGTTATATTTTTAGTAGACTACATTCATATAGTTATAGTTTTTTGTTCCTTAAAATCCTATGACTTATTATTATTTATACAAATATAAGCACACCTCTATATGTTGTATATGCATATGAGTATTTAAGTCCTCATATCGATATTATTTTCATTTATATGGGCACCTGTTCATACTAAATATATTCATGATATGTACCGAATATAAGTGCTTAATAATATATCAATATTATATATGGATGTCAACAATCATAAATCTAATCAAACACTTAATCATTATAAATTTTTTATTCACAAAATACGTTGACGATCTATTATAAGATATTAATATTCTTAGAATATTAATGAATATATTATTATAGTTAATAGACTATTTATATCCATATCAAATCGTCATCTAGTTAGAACATACATCACATAGTTTATTATAATGGTCTATACATAAAGATCACCATTTATGAAAATTAATCAAAAATTGAATAGAGGTATAATTTAATCAAAACCATCTCGATTCCTGACAATTAATCAAAATAATAGTTATAAAATATATATTATAGTTTTTATTTTGACAATATATATAAATTTCTATCTTTTATTTCTCACATCTTGATATTCTTATTGTGGTATACAACACAATATATAAATCACTCTGATACACTATCATAGCTTTTTTAATATATATATATATATATATATATATATATATATATATATATATATATGTTATGCTAAATACATACAACGCTACCTTAAATATTTTATTCTATTTCCCTGATTTGATACTATGTTTTGTTATATGTATAAGCAACTAAAATTGTCACCTTTCTTTACACACAAAATTTTAAACAATAGAAAATATAAATAATCACATTAGCCATAGCTTGGAGAAAACATGGCATCAAAATAAGCTCTCTAGTTTTCTATTTTTCTCCAACTTATTCGTTGTACATGTATAACTTACTTTAGATGGAAAACTTTAAATAAATATGTATCCATAACAAAGGTCATCAAATTTCATGAATACATCCCTATTTGACATGTTCACTATGTTCAATTTATACCTCCTCGTATGAATGTTCTAATAACAAAGGTATCTGTGAATATCCTTTTTTTAAATAACAATATATATTTAGTATCATATATTGTTATTCAGATGGATCAATTTATGTATTATATGTACAAAGGTATAAAACATAGATCGAATTCATGGATATCATAACACAGGTCATCAAGAGGGTGAAATCTATATGCAGAGATTGTTTGAATTATATGTAGTTCAGTATATGTTTAAATATTAGATACTCAGTGCAAAACTCACATGGTTTGAATTTAAATGAATGAAGAACCAAAAATATAGAGAAGATATGGTGAAGTCAACTATTGTTGATTTATTGAATAAATAATTGAAAGATCATTTGATAATGAAAAATAAGATCATATAGTTTGCTACACTTCACACATGGTTTGCTACACTTCACTCTTAGTTTGATACACTTCATACATGTAGTCCTATATTTTCATGGTTTGAATAATCATTATTCTTAGTTCATACACACAAACCAGTCCATACCAATATATGATTTTATAGAGCGAATGTGTTATCTACATGGCAATAGTGTCTAAGTTGAAGCAACACGATCTATAAATCATGTGCTCAGTTTGATCTCTCCTCTTCAATGTCTGATCCTCCCTTTTTTGTCACCTTCTCTTCTCCACTTTGTGCCCATTCTTCTCTTATCCTTTTCTTCTCTTATTCTCTCCTATGTCATGCCTCGCTTTATTCTTTTCTTTGTATGAATAATGCATTTTTATTTAAAGTTGTTATTCTTTTTCTTTCTCTTCTTAAATGACTTTTCTCTTTAAAGTTTTTTGCCCACCTTTAAAGCTCAATACTTCCTTTTATGTTTTTTTTTCTAATTATAATATAATGTAATGCATTTACTAATTATATCACAATTGTTTTATTTTTTGTATGAGGTTTTTTCATTTATATATATATTTTAACTTAATAATAATAATTAACTCATTAATCATTAAATTTGAATTTACACTATTGACAATGTCTAGGTTTAGTTCATAGGTTATTCTAGGGATAACAAAATTATTTTGTAACTAACTTAGTGTAGATGACCAACATCATGACTTGATAACAATACGACTAATAAAAGGTCGATGATACTTTTTAGTAGTAATCAGTATTTCACACACTATTCAAGCAAATTTATATTTTTAAAAATATCAATAATCATGAATACATTAACATGACATAAATGCATAGTAAAATTATACATCCAAATATACTTATAACAACTAAATCACACAAGATTAATTTCACATAATCAATAAAGTGAGCTAACACACAACTAATATGCATAAACAATTATCTAATACAAACAACATCAAAAATGTACTAACACTAATAAGTCAAATTATGCATATAATGTATACTAGCTAACATGGTGTGTGCATTGATTCTAGCCATTCTTTTATCATCTCCCAACACTTCTATTTACGTCACTCTCTTTGATGATGCTCTCTCTCTATCATACTCTGGGAGATGGATCTCTCCTGCATCGTGATATGTATTATAAAATACTACTCTAATTATAAATCTTCATGATCACTAGGTAAATAATATGCAATATAACTAGCTCATAGAAATACAATTTTTAAATTAAAGCAACATACATCCATCTCATACCAGCATACAACTTACAACTTTAATCAAATAATAATTAAATCAAATTTTAAACCATAGAAATCTATGGATAATCAATTAAATTTGCTTAGTGAGGAATTAAGATGTGACATAGTGGATGTCAGTGCCTCAGATCAAAGAGATGGGTATTTTATTGATAAGTTGGTGCTTAGTAGTGGGGATTGGTGTCTCTAGTAGGTTGGTGCCTACAAAGTGCTTAACAGTGGGGGTTGTTGTCTCCAGTAAGTTAGTACCTAGAAATTGCTCAGTAGTGGGGATTGGTGTCTCTAGTAGGTTAGTGCTTAAAAATTTTGTAAGAAGAATTTTATTTGCAGATGGATTTGGATGGTATTTCCAAGAAACTATTCATTTATGGTTTTTTTTGAAAGGATCTCCACATAAATCTGGTGTCAATCTATGTCATTATTATGTGAATACTTTGATTATAGATTTTAAGTTTTATTAAGTGAAAGATAAGATTATATTGATTCACCTCCCCTAGTATAAGTATGTGCTTAACAATAGTTCCCCATAACATTTATATATTGGGGAATATTTATTTCCCCTTACTTTCTCATCCTTACATGAGGTTGCATATTTATATTGATCATGATATTTTTGATGGTCACATACATGTGTTTACATTTATTTATTTTTAATATGTTAATGGTTTCAGAAATATTACATGATAAAATATGTTGCACGTAGCTCTTTCTTTTGAGCTAAGTAATTATAGGAATAAGTTTATGTTCCCTCATCTCAAAATTGAGGTATATAGATATAGATATGTTTATATCAATATTTTTCAAGATGGAGTAAAAGGATGGAGATAAAATATGGATAAAATATTTTACTTCTTTGATCAAGAAGAAGAGTTGAGTTGTTAAAAATTACTATGAAATGTCTAGCCCTCAAAAAGTTTATTTTAGTTACAATTATCTAGGAGTGGAGACATGGTTCCCACACCATTAGGTGTGTTCATTCCTATGCTCATTTTTTATTTTTAGTTTCTATTTTATCACTATATTTGTATTAATTTACCAATACATTGACTACTTGTTTGCATTTGTGTTTTCTTGAAGTAATACCTAGATTTATGGATATCACATATGGATGGTGTCTATGACAAGCATCTATATGTTTCATCATGTCTTTCCTAAGTGAGTGTAGATGCATGCTTCAATTAATTTTTTTGCTCTAAAAAAACATATGAATTCACACATGTGCATGCACACACACACTTACATCAAAATGAGACATTATATATCCACATAATTTAGGTATAAGATGCTTTTACATTAGGATTTTTCCTATTTTTTAACATTTGTCCATGTGCACACATTTGGCTATTTTTGGTGCACTTTCATATTGTGTTGGGTTTCGTATCATCATCCCATGGCGTAGGTATTCCTCATAACTTTTTTTTTTTCAATTTTATCTACTGATAATATGTCTAATCAATCCAAAATATCTAAAAACCTATCGATTGACTATTTATTTTCCTTTTTATAACCCTAAATGCTCACAAAATGTCTAAATCTTTGTTTCGAGGTATTTTCCCAAGTCCTAGTCAGCCCATATGGTTGTCCCCTTAGCTTCTAGGTCTTTTGTGCATTTATTTTCAATTTTTATATCTTTAAGATTAGCCCATGTGGAGATTATATATATGAGTGTACCCTTAGTCATGCTATATATCTAATATGATCCTCCAATCTCTTATAAGCCAATTCACTTGTGCATATTTTATCAAGTCTTATCAAGAGGTCTTCACATATTATGAAGGAGTTTGGAAATTAATTTAATTATGACATCACCCACCTTATCACAAGGTCTTGTATTAAAATAATGTTTAGTGGGGACCATGTAGATCTATATCATTATCTAGGAGAAGAGGTCAAATACTTACTCTCACTTGGGTTGGGATAACACTAACATGAATAAGATAACTACATTGACTCTAATTCCCAGTATGTAAGATATGTAGCTACAATTCCTTAAGAGGTAATATGAATAAAATAACTTATACACAGTATTTTTTGTGTTATGGTTGAGGATTAGGTCAAGATCAAATAAGAGATAATTTCACCTTTCAAACCAACAAAGCTAATTAAGAATTGGATTACCATCTAACTATGCATCAAACCTAAAAAAATCAACTCTTGAATACAACTTAAAAATTCCATCCCTTTTTTCCTCTTGTTGATTGTGTATAAGAACATTAAATTATATAAAAAAAAACTTATTATCTCATTCACACATCCTCAGACCTTTAGTTTAGTCCTTATATGCATGAGTCACTACCATCAAACTGAGATAGTATCATCATTTGATACTAACATGCACTTGAAGATAGTGACTCTCATATAAATGGCTACTTTTTAAAATCAAATATTTTCCTAGCGTTGGTCCATCCATATAGCATGTCATTGGTGTGATAGATTACCCAATTGTACTCATATATATACAAATCAAGGCCTCACTTAAAAAGGGATTGATAACTTATTTTCTACACATCTATACAATATTTCACATTGATAAAAATTACTTTATTCCTCCTAATTTAAAAATCAATCACTATGAGTAGCTCACAACCAAGTCTGAAGCATACCAAATCCAAGTGAAAAAAATTATTTTCAAGTATTAAATCCAAATCATTAGTTTCATTCACATAGTAAAATAACACAATTGAATAATCATACTAGTTGGGAGAACTACATGTGGCTTGATTTCCTTCCTTGAAGTATCAGATACATAGGCAACGATCAATAATCAATAGGAGTGATTGGTGTTAGCTTATCCCATTACACTTTCCAAGATTTTTGTAAGTTTTTAACCATAAAAAACACACATAAGGTTTCAAGGTTAAATAGGTTGATCTCTAGAGTTGTGTGCACAATCAATGTTTGGCATCACACATACAAAGATTTTAGAGATAGGTAACCATATAATTTCAGACCTTCTTTTACATATAGGTCACTACAGACCGCTACATGTTAATATCAATAGTCAATACCAACCCAAAGCTACAAAATTGATCCTACATAGATTAAAACACAATTTTAGATTTGAATGAATCATAAGTTTGATTTAGTCTATTTTACATCATCATAAGTCAATCATAGTTAAAAAATCATCATAAAATATAAGTAATTATCCATTTTTTGTACTTACTATATTTAACATATGCCACTTGTTAAATCATTGTAATATGTTTCAATATTTTACATTCAAATTCATGCTTAAATGTCATACTTAGTAATTTGAATTCACATAATAGTTTCTATCTTAATTTGATTAAGTAATTCATCTTAATTTAAATTATTATAAAACATATTGGTGAAGCTGTACATTACTCGAATCTTGTCAAACCTTATGTATCCTTTAGGGTTTCATCCTTCTAGGATTTCAAATTTCAACCATAGGGTTTAATTTTCAACCATGATTTCTAATTGTCTCTAATATACACATTACTCATGGATATAATAAATGGGCATTTTATTTATTTGTTAATATAAGTCAAGAAGGTAATATTTTCATATTGATCCACTTGGATATGTTAAATTTTGATCAAACCTAATAACACTAATTTTTAGGTTGTGGAGCTAAAAGCTTCATTGTTATGTAAATGGTGGAGGTTGCAGAGTGTCAGAGTAACCAACATCAGTCAGGCCAACTGACATCGGTCATATTTAACGTACACAATAACTGACATCGGTTAGGGGTCACCTGACATCAATCAGATAAGAATCGACGTTGGCAACCTGTGTGTGTGTGTGCATTTGCATGCATCTCCAGAACTGATCTAATTTTAGTCAGACAGTTAGTTTGCATGTAAAGACTAATTTTAGTCTTGAGTCTACATTTTTAATTATTGTTTGTTTTGGAATCTATTTAATAGACCCATGGGGCTGTATTATAATCAAGGAAAAGTTTAAGGACAAGGATTAGATCCTCAACTTGAAGGCAAGAACAACAATTGGGTTGGTTGTCTCAAGGTGTGTAAGATCAGTTGATCTGCATGTTGTGCAAGATCAGGGAGATCTACATGGTAAGTAAGATCAATTAGATCTGTAAGTGTGCAAGATCAAAGAGATCTACTTGGAGTACTTGATGGTACTCGGTGGACTGGTAGTAGGCAACTGCAATCATTAGGTTGATTGTCATTGACTGGTGGAGGGAACAACTCTGTGTTTGAGTTGATTTGTAATTAAGAGAGAGAACTCTTGAGGGAGAATAGATGTATATCTGAGAGATGTGGGAAGAGTGTGATTTCTTCATTGTATTTTCTTTTGAAAGAGTGTTAATACAAGATTGTATTGTCTCTCATATTTTGTGTTGTTTCTAAATTCTAGTTACATATTACTTTTGGTTAAATTTCATGTTTAGTTGCTTATACAAAGGTAATCAATTGTGCTCTTAAGGAGTAGGATCCTAACAGGTGGTATCAGAGCTATTTGTGTTCTAGATCCTGACAAGTGGTATCAGAGCCTGGTTCGGAGCAGGTTAGTGTTTGTTGATTACAGGGCACTCACAGGGATTTTTATTTGAGTGGGAGTAAAGCAATGACAGAAAAAAGTAAGCTAAGAATGGAGAAATTCAATAGAAAGAATTATCAATTATGGAAGATGCAGATAGAAGATTATTTGTATCAGAAAGATCTATACTTACCATTGGGTGGGGTTGCATGCAAGCCCACAGATATGAAAGATGAAGAATGAAATGTTCTTGATCGGAAGGCCTGGGATCTATAAGGTTAAGCCTGGCATCATCTGTGATTTCCAACCTATCACAAGAAAAGACAATGATAGAGTTAATGGAATCTTTAAAAAATTTATATAAAAAATCCTCAGCTTCAAATAAGGTATTTCTTATGAAGCAATTATTTAATTTGTAAATGCAGAAAGCTGGATCGGTACATAGTCATTTAGTGATTTCCATGGATTAGTAAATCAATTAGTTTTAGTCAATATATATTTTGATGATAAAATTAAGGCTCTCTTAATCTTATGCTCTTTACCTAAAGGTTGGGATAGTTTGGTAATGGCTGTTAGTAATACTGCATCTGCTTCAAATATCTTGAAAGTTGATGATGTTGTTAGTGTAGTCTTGAATGAAGAAATTTGTAGAAAAAGCACAGAGAAATCATCAGGTAATGCTTTAAGTGTTGAAAGCAGGGAAGGCAAAGAGAGAAGAGCAAGTAAGGGAAATCAAGGTCAAAGATAGGCAGTAGATCTAAATCCAGAAATGGAGGTATAACCTGCTGGAACTATGGAAAGAAAGGGCATGCAAAGAAAGATTGTTGGTTGAAAGAAGATCAGCATGAAGGAAATAAAAAGCAAAAGATGCAGGTATTGTTGCACATGATGTTCTTGTATGTTCCTTAGATAAAGTGGAATCTTGGATTTTAGATTCTGGTGCCTCTTTTCATGCAACCCCAAATAGAGAATTTTTTCATGATTATGTCCATAGAGACTTTGGAAAAAATTATTTAGGGGATGGTAAGCTTTGTCAAATGGTTGGCAAAGGGGAAGTGCAGCTGAAATTGTAGAATGACAACACATGGGTGTTAAAAGACGTCATGCATGTCCCAGTCTTGAAGCATAATTTGATTTCTGTAGGAAAGTTGGGTGATGAAGGTTGCACAATAACTCTCACAGCGGAATCTTGAAAAGTTTTTAAGGGTGCACTTGTTTTAGTAAGAGGTAAGAAAGTAAGTACACTTTATCTATCTACTTGTATTATCGATTCTCCTTCTGTTTTATCTACTTTAGATGTAGATGTAAAGATGTGGCTCTATAAGTTTGGTTACATGAGTGAGAAGGGAATGCATGTTCTTAAGTCAAATGATAAGAATTGGAAAGCCTTGGTTTTCAAGGAGAATATGATGGATAGAGATCAGCTCAAGAGGCTGAATAATTTTAAGCAGGGCAATGTTGATTTAGACAAGGTTATGATCCAAAATGAGCTCATGGGTAAAAATCATCACTCACAGGAAAACATAGTTATCGATGTCAGTCAGGTGAGAACTGATGTCGATCAGGCAGGAATCGACGTCGATCATGTGCAGACCAAAGTCGGTGATGTCAGGTGGGTGGACATTGACGTCGATCATAGAACTGACATCAACGATCAGGAGGAATCGACATCAGTCGGGTGCAGACTGAGGTTGGCCAGAGGTGACTGAGATTAGTCACTGTTAAAATAGATTTTGGGCAGACAATAAGCTGTCAAGGAGTCTCAAACACCCATGAGGAGGACTAAAAGGGTGAGTAAGCCTCAAATTCATTATTCTCTTTCTTTATACTACTTGTTGCTCACTAATGGTCAAGAACCAAAAAGTTTTGAAGAGGCAATGCAAGTAGAATCCATAAAATAGTGGGAACATGGCATGAATGAGGAAATTGATTCTTTGAAAGAGAACCAAATGAGAGATTTGGTAGAGTTGCTAGCCGAAATGAAAGCACTAAAATACGAATGGATTCATAGGTTAAAGAAAGGATAGAATGGACAGGTGAGATAGAAAGCCAGGTTATATGGTCTTGAGCAAGCTCCAGGATAGTGGTATAGGTTTGACAGGTGTATGACAAAGCATGGCTTTAGTCAATGTCAATGTGACCATTGTGTTTATTTTACCAGGTTGGATAATATTAGCTACATTATCTTGTTACTGTATGTAGTGTATATGATTTTTACAGGGTCACGCATGCAGGGATTTGCTGAGCTAAAGGTAAAAGTAGCTCAGACATGTGCCAGGAAGGATTTAGGAGGAGTGAAAATCCTTGACATGAGTATTTCTAGAGACAGGAAAAATCACAGGTTGATTTTGTCTCAAGAGGATTATGTGAATAAGGTAGTGGAGAGGTTCAATATGCAGGATGTAAAACCGGTTAGCACACCTATAGTTAGACAGTTCATAGAATAGTGTCCTAAATCACATGATGAGGTTGAGTACATGGTATGTACTAGGCCTGATATTACCCAAGCAGTGGGAGTTGTCAGCAAGTTTATGGCCAATCCATGAAAAGAGCACTGGAAAGCAGTTTAGTGGATTTTTAGGTATCTAAGAGGGACCAACATCAGGTATTTATGCTATGTAGGG
The DNA here is from genome assembly GCA_037957365.1 of Torreya grandis. Classification (NCBI taxonomy): domain Eukaryota; kingdom Viridiplantae; phylum Streptophyta; class Pinopsida; order Cupressales; family Taxaceae; genus Torreya; species Torreya grandis. The sequence goes on from JARHVA010002573.1 coordinate 894,493, forward strand.
TCAAGCACTTCTCTACATGGGTATGTAGATTCGGATATGGCAGGTGACTTGGATGATAGGAGAAGCACCACAGGATATGTGTTCACTGTTGGTGGTATGATAGTTAGCTAGATTTTAGAGATGCAGAAGGTTGTTGCAGTCACAGTGGCTAACAAGGATAAGAACCCTGCAAAAATGTTAACAAAGCTGGGAACAAATGAGAAGTTGAATCTTCATTCAAATTCTATTAGTCTTCAAGATTAAACTTGAAGAGGCATACAAGCTAAGAAATAAAATTAGATGATGTACAGGTACAGGTATAGGTGTAGCTGTTTATCTCCAAGTGGGAGATTGTTAGGTTGTGGAGTTAAAAGCTTCACTGTTATGCAAATGGTGGAGGTTGCTGAGTGTCAGAAAAAATGACGTCAATTAGGCCAACTGACATCATTCATATTCAGCGTACATAGTAACCAACATCGGTTAGGGGTCAGCTGACATTGGTTAGATAGGAACCGACATTGGCAACCTGTGTGTGTGTGCATTTGCATGCATCTCCAAAACTGGTCTAATTTTAGACAGACAGTTAGTTTGCATGTAAAGACTAATTTTAGTCTTGAGTCTGCATTTCTAATTATTGTTTATTTTGAGATCTATTTAATAGACCCATGGGGTTGTATTGTAATCAAGGACAAGTCTAAGGACAAGGATTAGATCCTCAACTTGAAGGCAAGAACAACAATTGGGTTGGTTGTCTCAAGGTGTGTAAGATCAGTTGATCTATAGGTTGTGCAAGATCAGGGAGATCTACATGGTAAGTAAGATCAGTTAGATCTATAGGTGTGCAAGATCAAGGAGATCTACTTGGAGTACTCGATGGTAGTTGGTGGACTGATAGTAGGCAACTGCAACCATTGGGTTGATTGTCACTGACTAGTGGAGGGAACAACTCTGTGTTTGAGTTGGTTTGTAATTGAGAGAGAGAAATCTTGAGGGAACAACTCTGTGTTTGAGTTGGTTTGTAATTGAGAGAGAGAAATCTTGAGGGAGAATTACTGTACATCTAAGAGGTGTGGGAAGAGTGTGATTTCTTCATTGTGTTTCCTTTTAGAAGAGTGTTAATACAAGATTGTATTGTCTCTCATATTCTGTGATGTTTTTGAATTCTAGTTACCTATTACTTCTGGTTAAATTTCGTGTTTAGTTGCTTATACAAAGGTAATCAATTGTGCTCTTAAGGAGTAGGATCCTAACAAGTGGTATCAAAGCTGTTTGTGTTCTAGATCCTGATACTAATAAGGTTAAAATTAAAAATGAACAATCCCAAGCCTTCCCCAAATCATATTTTTTCAACATCCAAGCCAAGTCAACTCTTATTACCACTAGACAAAAAAGAAAATGCATGACATCATTCGTTCCTCCTACTCTCTCTATGTATTATACAATACATAATACAAACCCTATTGATGGACTTATCATGAATTTTGAGACTAATAATACTCATGAAACAACTACTATGGTCAAGTTGATGCCATTAATGACCAAAAATTTACTAAATAACTTAACTTAAATCCACATCAACATGATGAAATGTTAAGTATCACAAAAGACAAACATAAACTTTTGGCTGAAGCTACTAAATTTGGGGGACAATATGAATCATTTTGTTATATTTTCAACCCATCATTTTGAGCTAGTACTTCCACTTCAGGTGTTCAGAACTCTATTATTGGTATTATTCCTTCATCAACACCTATAGTGGCATATGTAGCTTCCACTCAAGGTGTGAGAGAAACACAAGGATTGTAATAGATTTCCATGCCTATTCATATCTAGGTAATATTTACCCCTTTTATGGTGACTAAGCATGTTACATCACGAACCTCACCTACTACACACTTTTTGAGTAAACTATTACAACTTTGCATGCTAAGGTGTTGTAGTTAGAACAAGATGCAACTTGAGCTAGTCATTCAATGGATTCACATGCCTTGCTGCATAATCTATTATCCCCTAAGATAGTAGCTTATCCTTTACCTTCAAGTTTTTTATCTCTTAATGGTCCACTATACAAAGGTAAAGTTGTTATATAAAAACACCTTTGATCATTCCATGCAACATGCTTGGATTACACATACAATAACAAATTATTAACAAATTTATTCTAGAGAAATTTCAAGGAATATGATTTTTTATAGTTTTATGAACTTCCCCTCTAATCAATCAATTCATTCAACCCTTTGGTATATAGTTTTATTCCGCATTTTGATATCAACATTGATGAGAAACTATCTTATGCACAAATTCTTAAACTCAAGCAAGGGTCCAATGAGCCAATCACTGATTATGTAATTTAGTACAAGACTATGCTAGTTAAGATGACTAATGTTATGTCTAAAAAAGAGTTACAAGACATTTTCAAGAAAATATTTCTTTCACCACTCCATGCATCAGTCATCTTTAAGAGTTTCAAATCCTTTGATGAGTTATGCCACATAGTAGGAGATAGAGAAGTTAGGCTCATAACTTTGAACAAGCTCAAGTATACACCTACTCCTATAGATTCTTCGACCAATTTTTTTATAAAGAAAACCAATATACAAGATAAAATTAACTAACAAGAATAATGAGGTAAATATGATAGTTAGTATATTATCACAATCTATAAATTGACTTTAATTATTAGTTCCATCTAAGAGGTAGTTTTACATATTACCATCACCTCCTCATATATTGTTATATAAGCTACTTGAGTGTAACCTTATCACTATTCCTCCTCTAATAGAGTGTGATCCAAATAGGCCTACACCAAATAACTATGATAGAAATGCATATTGTGACCATTGTCAAATTGTAGGACATTTTATGAATAAATTCTCTAAATTAAGACATAAGATACAAGATCTTATTTATGACAACACTATTAAGTCGAGCACAACTATACAGATATCTAGACCATACAAAAATGAAAATCATATTAATTTGAAAATATGCAATTCTAAATCATTAGATGAGAAATATTAAGGATAATTCAAAAGTACACTATGCATATGATATACATCCTCGACCCCATAACATTTAATAACCCAATAGATGCAATCATTGGTAAACTTATCAGAACCTCACCACATCATCCTATGATCATATTTGATGACAATGGGATTCTTGATAATGATTCAAATTTTTATGAACTATTCATAAAAGTTTATAACAATGAGAAACACATATATAATGCCATGATCAATAATGGGTTAACTGAGAACATGTGCATAATGACACTTCTTTACTCCCTTAGATACACACAATAGGATATACAAGATACATCAAGAACAATTAAAGGATTCTATAGACAAAATTAGAATACCCTCTAACACATAGTGCTACCTTTTTAGGTGGGCCCCACCATAATATCCACTCATTTCTTAGTTTTATAGAGTAATGGGGTATTTGACATGTTTAAATATTCATGTATTACCATCTACAGTGCATTGATGTCTCAATTGCATACACTACAACAAGGTAGTCACATTTACAAGTGTATAATATGAGTACTCTCTACAGTTACTAGTATCTCCTCCTCTACCTCCACCACCATTGTAGTTGGTTGATATACCCATACAAGATCATTTATTAGATCATGTGGTTACACATATGTAGGATATTTATATACACCCAGTTCAAAAGAGAGTTGTTAAGACTACTAAATAGCCAGTTATTTAACACCCATCATATTTTCAAGGTGTACATAGGCCATCATCTATTATAAAACATACTCAGTTAGTACCACAAGAAGTTCAATATATTATATATAAAACCTAGGTAGTGATACATTATCCTACTACACATAAAACCCTACATATTCTTAGGCCTTTTAAAGTCACCCATCATAAACAAGATTCTATGAGTAATGATCATAATAATTACCATACAACACATGATTTCTTATCAAATTGTGATGCATCTACATCTGATACATTTCTCTCATAATAGTTGAACCTCACACCATGAAATATATGCATTTCCCATGGTTCTCCAATTGATGGGAACACCAGTTAACACCTTTCAAATTAAAAAAATTTAAAAAATAAAATAAATTAAATAATTCAAAAACATTCAAAAAAATTAAAATCACAACCTAAGCATGACATGATTACTAGATTATACTATTTATATGTGATATTTATCATATGTTTGTTAGATGGAATATTAATTTCATACACTCATATGTTCCATGATATATGAGTGCAATGCATGACATACAAGTTACACATGGACATATAGATGTTGGATTTTCCTTAACCCAATGGTTATACCAATATTGGGGGCATCTTATTCAATAGGTTTCACTATCATAAGTTATATCTTTTTATAATTTCTCTACAATTTTGAGCTATCTATATTTATTACACATATATTTCTAGTTACCTATATCTTACATAGTGCTATATGGATATGTTATTTTAATAGGATGTAACATTGATACATATGGATGGTGTAGACTAGTCTTTACTTTTTCTATGTTATAATGATGTTATTACTCTCTTACATGATAACATAGTTGTCTTTGTATATTATCTATGTACCTTTAGTATTATTTATAACATTTTTATGTCCCTACATTTTTCGGCCTTGTTTATTGTTGATATGTTTATGTCACTTGTTTGTGACAACTTTATGTCCCTTTTGTGTGGCCTTGGCCTTGTTTGTTTACATAATATTTATGTCCTTTGTTTGGGACATCTTTATGTCCCTTGTATGTGGCCCTTGGTTGTGTTTAATATGACATATTCATGTCCCTTGTATTTGGTTGTTAGACTTATGTATGGCACTAACTCTTGATCCTGTTGAAATTATTGCACTTGTTGAGCTTGCTAAGATTATATGGTGTCATAATCCATATCATGCACCTTTACTGTGTAGTTCTATTCACTCAAAATTTTAATTATGGGTACTATTATGTGTTTCATTGATACATATATCTAAACATGAAACTTATATGCCATGCATTACATATGTTACATTCATGACTCAATTGACATATACATTACTATGATGAAATACTCTCCACATACTCATATGATTATACATGATGTTATCTTTAGATATGACATGATAAAATTAACTTTTATTTTAGATGAATAACTTGCATGACACATACCTCATCTCAAAGGGGGTATTATTATGGGCTTTTCATCGAGATGCAAGTCTCCATGAATATAGAATAAAAATTTAAAATCAGAGTATATATCTTAGAGATTCAGAAACATTTAGATCTCAGATGAGTTCAAATGCAAGATATATATTGGAATATCATTACATATTATGGGGGAATATGCCATGCATATAAAATTACTTTACATATAATTTATCACATATTTATACACACTTGAGTGCATATACATGGGTATATGTACACAATTAATAGGAATAATAGTTATAAGTTTTCTTATATACATACATTTTAGATATAGGTTCTCAAATTCAGCATGTAAATTCATAACATTCTATATTAGTTGGTATAACTTTATGGAACATGATATTGGTTTATGTATTTATACATACTTTCATATTCATGAGGCATGATACTAGTTCAAACACATACATACTATGCCAGATTATGATTGGCATAGTTACAAAGGGGCATGATATTAATTCATGCACATTTACACATTTTATTATGAGCACTATTAAAATTATTTATTTATAAACATTTGTTCAATATGTGTCGAGTAGTAAGCCACCTTGAATCTATAAACCCATCTACAATTGTTTATTTATGTTTTTATAGGTAATGAACATTGAAGTTTAGTGATGCTCAATGGACATGGATTTACTTCTATAAAATTGTCATGTGGTTCCCATTTCAATCATATCTAAGTAGTTATTTGGGTTAGTACATTGCATACATATCCCCATATATATGAGGTTTGGGACATGTTATCTTCTCAACCTAAAGGATTTCATATTTGCATAAAATTGGGGTCTTATCACCCTCAGTTTCTCCATGGTTCAAAAAAAGGAACCACTTTTAAGTGCTTCAATAGAAAACACCTTTCCTAATGCTTCAACAAGGAAGCATCATCTTTGTCAGGGTGTAAGGGCAGCGTGGTTTTCACCAATACACACGTGTGCTCCTTTTCTCTTTAATTTTAAAATTTCAAGTTCATATTTCAATTTTAAATTTATAGACATTGACTACCATATAGTTGTTTCAAGTTTGCTTATTTTTGAGTGACTACACAATTGAAGCTTGCTTCAAAAATATAGTGGATTGTACACACTTGGGTATACATTTTCCTTTTACTCTATAAATTATATTACTAGAATAAAAAGTGGGCATATGTAGATACTAAAATTTAATATTAAAAACTTTAAAAATAATAAGCTTGACATACATTTACCATGCATGACTCTCACACACAAATATGGTCTTAACTTGACATTCTCTCACATCTACATGCTACTTTATGAATTTAATCCTCTTTTGTTTTTTCAAACACCTATAGGAACCTTACAGTCTTTGTAAAACTAACTTATTATCTCATACACACATCCCTCGACCTTCGGTTTATCCCTTCCATGTATGAGTCACTACCATAAGACTAGGTCACTATTATTAGTCGATATTGACCTACACCTAATGATAGTGCTCCTTTCCCAACAATGACTACTTTTTAAAATAGAATATTTCAAGGTTAGTCCATCTACCTAACATCTCATTAGAGTGATAAATTACCCAATTGGACTCATGTATATTCAAATCAAGGCCTCACTTGATAGAGGATTGAACACTTATCTGGTCTATATCTATACATTATTACACATTGAGAAAAAATTCCATATTCTTCCCAATTTACAAATCAATCACTAAGAGCAGCCCAAAGTAAAGTTTGAAGCATACCAAAACTGAGTAAAAAGAAATATTTTCAATTATCACATCCAAATCATTATTTGCATTCATACAGTGAAGGAGCACAATCACACTAGGTAGAAAGACTGCATGTAGCTTGATTTCCCTCCTTGGAGTATAAAATATGTAGATAATAATTAATAATCAATCAATTTGATGGGGTCAACTCAACCCATTACACTTTCCTACTTCTTGTAGGTTTCTAGCCCTCACAAGTAGACATAGGTTTTCAAGGTGGAGGGTTGATTTTTATATTTGCACACATCATTAAGGTTCAACATCATGCATACAAAGATTTTAAAGATAAACGAAGGTGATCATATAGTCATAGACCCTCTTTTCTATATAGGTCATTACTAACAATATAGGTTCTTATTAATAATTGATATTGACCCAAAGTTGATGAAATTGACCCTATGTAGACAAAAACACATTTATGGATATAAAAGAATCATAGATTTGCTTCAATCTATTTTCCACTATTAGAAGTCAGTAACAATTAGACAATCGATCATAAAATCTAAGTAATTATCCCTTTATTATAGTTATTATGTTTCACATATACCACTTTTCAAATCAATGTAATCTATTTCAAGCGTTTACATTCAAATTCATGTTTAAACATCATACTTATTAATCAACATTCACAAACTAGTTTTTATCTTAATTTTATTAAGTAATTAATTTATTCCTAATTAGGATAAAATACATAACCACTAAATAAATATTATTATTTATAATTAATTTATAAAAAAAATATGGATAATAATGTGCACATAAACGTGTGTTTATCCATTATTAATATAATTACAAATGCATCTTAGGCTATACAAAATTGTATGTCATACTATACACTAACATGGTATATGTACATATGTGTCAACATACAGTAAGATTAAGATTGATAATTCATGTGATCAAAAATGGAGAGGAAATTTTCAACTAATTTTTTTATATTGTGATTGCCTAGAAAGGTTGAGAATGAGGATTCTCATGATTAAAAAGGGGGTAACACTTCCTATCTTATTTTCCTAGTATTGTATATATATGTTACAAATGATCATTCAATATTACATGTCTGATGTATGGTCTAATTCATGCTCTCTTGCTGTTGAATGTGTGTATCCATACGTATGTGCATGCATGCCTACATGCATGTGTATGTGTGTGTACATGTGAATGTGTGTGTGTGTGTGCGCGCGTGCGTGCATGTGCATATGCATGTGTGTGTGTGTGCATGTGCATGTGCGTGTGCGTGTGCATGTGTGTGTGCACATGTGCATGCACACGTGCATATGCATATGCATGTGCATGGATGTGTGTGTGTGTGTGATTATGAGAAATCAATTACAGGAGATGGTTACGAGATAGTTTATCATCTAAATAAAAATATGATAATTCATCTTATTGCAGATGTAATGATTTCCCTCTTGAGTGTGCAATATGTTATAGGTTAATGTGAATATCAACCTATATTAGTCCTTGGTGTTATGTGTTACCTTTGGATGTGCCAATCAAGTGAAACATTCCTTAAGGAAATATAATTGTGATTTTTGATAATCCATGCATCAACTTGGAGTGGAATAATACATTTCATGTGCACGGAGCACACATATGTTGTGTTATATTGCATGGAGTACACAAAGTATATTCTATGTGGAACATGGATTTATGTCAAATGGAGTTGGTATTGATCATCAAAAAATTCACATGGAGTATCATCTCACGAAAGGGGGCACTACCCTTTAATCTTGCAAAGGCTAAGCCCTTGACACTTATGCCTTCTATGCATATCAAGATCATGCAAATGTGGCATAGAATAACTTTCAATAGACCACAAACCCTAAATAAAATACAATGAGAAGGTAGTCTTGAGGGACGCATCCTACACTTGAACCACTATGTAATTATACAAATTGTGAAGTAGTGGTGACATTATCTCTTAGGTATAAGGAGACTATCATTCACTTTGATATAAGCTTCTTTAATTTATACATACATAAATTAAAATAGAGAATACATGATACATGAAGTGGATGACCTATTTTTAATAGTTACTATAGTGATCAAACATAAAAAGGATAAAAATAGAAAAGTAATTAACGACCTAAGATGACCTCTAGTCACCTTACTTCTCATTGTATTTTATATTCAAAGACACAACATTTTGGATTATGTTTTGATTATATCACATATCCATACTTTTCACCTACCTACAACATCCTTTCTAAAGGAAAAGAGGTTGGATATTTCTATCTATAGGAAAAGATTCTCTTCAATCTTGGAAACATGTGTTACTTTTGACACACCTCATAATAGTTTACTATATGAAGCTCAATAATACAAATAAATTGATCACTTTGGAGTCACATAAACATGGGATATAATACAACATTTATATTAACCACATGTGCATAAATACATTGATATGAACATCAATTTTTATGTCTCTTACAGTGTTGTGAAACAAACTAATCCTAAATTGGGTATGTACACACCAATTTAGCTCTATATTATCCTTGTGAATATATCAACATGGATTTATTATTTGTTCTAATAATGATCAAACTTCATCATGTTCAATTAAATTTTGGGTTCCTATCTCCATTGTATCTTATTGATTTCCAAGGTTTGCTAGTCGTTTCTAATAATAGTTGTGGGAAATTCTATATACTTAGGTGGATATATCAACAACATTATATCACCAAACTGATGGACAAACTAAAGTGGTCAGTCACACCATAGTCCAACTACTTAAAATGTACAACACTTATCATCCTTGCACTCATGATGATAAGGTGTTTTACATATTGCAAGGATGATAAGTGTTGTACTTACAAAAAATATGTACACAGTTCTACAAGGCATAGTCCATTCCAAAATATTTATAGGTTATGATGTCTTACACATCTTCACATTTTTTCACACCTTCAGCTCCAACAAATAATATGTAAAAAAAGAATTATAAATAATAGATAAATTCTTTTAGTACATTTTTTTATCAATAAATGGAGGGTTGATGGGGTCCTCACCCTTTCAATAACATCCAAAGAAAATCTCACAATTAGTTCTAGTCTACCACACTAGCAATACAAAAAAACAATAGTTTTTTAAAAGCTTACAAATATACTTCCACAAATAGTACTTTCGTAGAAAAGTCATTAATGCCTCAAAATACAAAGGATCATAGTATAAAACCATCCACATAAATACTAAAAAGATAAAGTCTAATTTTATTTTATATAAAGACACACAATCATAATATTCAATACAAAAAATCCTCATAAAAGTAGTCTTCTAGATATAAAATTTCAATCTTCTGCAACAAAGTTTGTCTTTTGCAACTATGGATTACAATCTTCTGTGACCACTTCCTAAAACTTATGTAACTACTTCATAGAATATTATGTATCCACAACCCATAATTTTACATAGCCACTATCAAGGGTTTTCTATAGCTTCAAAAGATCCACAACTAAACACTCATAAAACCAGTGTTTTGGATCTAAAATCTAAATCTTCCATATCATAGTCTATCTTTTGTAGCCACAACACAAAATATTCCTTCATTGCTCATCAAAATCTTATCTAGCCATTGAAAATATTTTTTCACATCCACAACCAATAATATCACACATCCCTTATCAAAATTATTTGATATCTGTAGATAATCCACATCCAAGCACCTCATAAAACTAGTCTTCTTTTCATATCCAAGTCCACCTCTACATCCACAATCTCTTCCCCTATAAAATTTGAATTTTTCAAATTTATAATAAATGAAAAAATTCAAACATTTCAAATCCTCATAGGCACTTGAGCCTATGGAAACACTTGTCAAGAAATCTCACACAAGTCAAATCAAATAGAGATGCAGGGAAGCAAGATTTGAAATAAGGAAACTCAAGGTTTCACAAACTTTAGTTGGGTTTGTAATTATAGTAACCAAAAATAAACAAGGGTATAGAGAGTATTTTTTTTCCATGTCCAAATTATATCTTTTGCTTCTACTACAAATAATATTCTACAACTTCACATAATATTTTAAAAAAGTATTATACAACACCTACCTAGATTTATTTCTACCTCTACCTAGAACTTTTACATACATTTTCAAAAAATTCTATAATCACTAATTACTTCCTTAGCATCATTTCATTACATCCCCAAAAAACTTGCAAAATAAGATATTTCAAAAGGTTATGTGTCTTCCATCTTTTGACCAAGAGTATTTGTAGTCAAAAAAATAAAACTAAATTTTGTCTTCAACAAACACCTACATGTTTTCTAGAACTACATGGAATGCATTTTCTCACAAAATCAAAACCTTGAATTCCTCAACACCAAATCCCTATCACATATAATGTCTCTTCCCCCACTAAATCAACATTCTAAAATGTATATCAAAGGGAAAATACAAACTCCCCATACCCTCATAGGCATCTAAGCTTATGGTACCAGTTTCTGAAAAAAGAGAAACTTGGAACAACAGGTTTTTTAAGAAGTTACACAAGGAAAATAGCCATAGGGATTAAGATTTCTCAAAAAAATCACTTTAAAGTATTAAAAAAAAACCTTAGAAAAACAAAAGGAAGAATCAGACCTCCAAATGGTTCTATATCTAAGAAAATATCTCCAAACAAGGCCAAATTTATAGCCACCATGATCTGACTATGAGTAGATAGTAAAAATGAAAACCCTAAATGCATAAGATGCCCAAAAGGCAAAATGGTAGAACAAGAAATACATATATATATATATATATATATATATATATATATATATATATATATATATATATATATGGTAAAATCACCAAGAGAAGATGTTCCCATCAAACCCCCATGCAGACCTAGATCCACAACCATCTAAATCAGAATAAAGGCTAACAACTCTACACAGAATAATAAAAACATGGAATTCAAACATGAGAACATACCAAATGGTTTGAAAAAATTGATTTAATTATTTTTAATGATTATTACCCCTATGAAATTTCTAAATGTATATGTAACAAGTAGAATCAATGGGGAAATTTGAAAAGGATAACCCAAATAAGTTACGGTAGAAGCAACATATGGAAGAATGATAGATGAAAGAATGGTGTCCATATTTAGATGAAAAACTTCAACACAAATGAATATAAAAATAAAATATTGGGGTTGGCATTGCATCCCACCCATAAAATAGGGTTTTTTTAGTGGAATTTTTTTGTTAATATACTAATATTTCATTTTTTGAAGTCAATATTTGGTGATTTTTGTGGAGTGGTCGACAGAGCGGGATTGCCTAAATTTTAAAGGTCAAAGTTAATTTTGAGGACATGTTCATCTACATTTGAATATAAACTTCATATAAATGCAATTCATCAGTACTGCAAAATCTAATTTGAAGGAATTCACCACATACCATCAGAAGATTTTGAATTTTTTTTGGTGATTTATATTTCAAGTCCCAGGAAGGCTTCAAGAATCAACAGTTTCTAGCAAGGTATGCAACGATTTTTTTACAATATAATTTTTTAGTATTTTAAACTATAATTTCGTTTACTTTTATTTAAGTTCCATCATAAAAATTAAACATAAGAGCATCTGACATTAGTTTGTGGATGCCCAACAACATCCTACAAGTAGAGGTGCCTGATGATAGCCTATGGGCACTCGACTGTAGCATGTCGACATCTAACGGTAGCCTGTAGGTGCCTGATGGTGGCCTATGAGTGCAGATGCTTGATGGTAGATAGAGGGTAGATGATGATAGGTAGTCAAAAATTGATGCTACGCTGTAGTCAGATGCTAGAAAGATATAGTCGGATGTCATCAGGCTACAGTCAAGCGCTTGTAGGCTATTGTCAGATGCCCATAATCGTAGGATTCCATCAAGTGCTTGCAAGCTGCCATTGAATACCCTCATGTTTAATTGCTATCATGATTCATTATTAATCTATCAAACATCTTTGTTTGTTATCAATCATCTTCATTTTGTTGTTAATTGTCTTTCATCTATGACTTTACAGGGTTGATTATATGGCTTCTCCTGAAATGTTAAGGCCTCCAAAATATTTAAAAAAACAAACAAAATAACTTATTATCTTATTTTAACCATATACCAAACATAGGTACTAAATTTTTAATTAACTAGTGTTTTTTATTTATTGGCTTGTGTTATAGTTAAATAATAATTAAAATGTCTTAAGTCATTTTGCATGTAGAACCCATTGATAACTCTTTTAAAGAAATGTCTTCATAGGAAGACATATTTGGGTATGAATTTGAAATGCCAAATAGAGGTACCAACTTGTAGAATACTATTTTTTAATTAATTAAATATTATTTCAAAGATTTAATAATAATGACAAGGCCTATAATAATATATCATGCATAACTTATTAATAAAGGTATCGAAGATATCCTTGAATTGGTCGGCATACTTGGGAATGAAATGCTAAACATAGGTACTAAAGTATAAATATTATTTGATTTAATGCTTTTTATTTATTTTTACTTTAATATTGATGTTTATTAAAAAGTACTATCATACAAATTTTTTACATGTAAAATTCAATGATAAAAATATTAAAGACTTGTATAACGCTTTTGAATATATACCTCCCTTAAAAGAAGTCACTCAAAAATAAATACCCACTATCCCATTGAATTCACGAAAATGAAAATATGACATCATAAGTAGTGGTGTCAATGATGAGTTCCCAAGACCAAATGAGATATCTACTCATTCAACACAATATTTAGATGAGACTGCTATGCAACCAAAACAATCTCTAGTTGAAAAACGCACAAAAAAACTATGTAGAAGAAACCAAATACATGGATAATTAGAAGGTCATTTCAATATGAGTGGACATCTAAATACCCATTTATTGAACCTGTAGAGCCAAAAAATAGTACTAACACACCAAAAAAATGTAAATGTACAATATATAGTTGGAAACTTGGAAAAGACCACAAAATACAATTCAAGTTGGACATAATTGAGAAATATTTTTCCTCATTGAGAAATGAGGAACAATTAAAGCTCAATTCAAAAAGCTTGTTTGGTCTAATTTGCTTGCCAAAAATATACAATTTTCAGCATTATATCATATTCTGAAAAGAGGAAGACCAGTCTCTAATTTTTTAGATTACAAGATTTTATTTTAACATATTGGATTGCACAACATTCCACATTCACATTGGCTAGATACCAGTGCTTGGGAGATAAAAAATCCCTCACAATGATTGAAAAGGAGGATTTGAAAGAAAAAGTAACATCAATAAAGTTTATATCATTGTCCATTGATGAGGTAATAACGGTTGACAACACACTATGGGTATGCATGCTTGTATATACATTTTAGAATCTTTCAAGGCAACCTCACCTTTTATCTTTACATAAAATGACTAAAAATTATAACATTGACAACCTTTGCAAATTGGTTATTTCTAAGTTGATGGATATTGATGGGATGAGTTACCATGATATAGGTACTAAGCTAGTGTGTGTTGGTGCATCAGTAATATATGAGAATATAACAAGTTTGTGTGTTCACCTGCAAACATCAATTGCCCTATATATAATTCTAATCCATTGCATGAGACATAGAATGAATCTTGCTTGAAAAATTGTAAGCACATTCAAAATATCATAAAAATGGAGAAAATTATTCATGATTTGCATGCATATATGTCATGCAGTCTAAAAAGGTTTTTAGAGTTTCAAAAATTTTCAATTGGAGTGACTAATATAAAAAACTATTAAAAGATGTAGATACTAGATGGATTTCAATGTATGAACCTGCATGCAGAATATTTGAAAAATATCAATCATTGGTTGGTTTTATGTTATGGGATGGAGGTTGATAAAACAAAAGATTTATTGAACTACTTGATAGATTTTAAAACTTTTATAATATTATACGGTATTTTACCTATGTTGAAGGAAATGCATTGTTTGATGAAACATGCATAAGAGAGATCAATATATATTGTTGCTTCATACGGTTGAGGAAATAAGTTTGTCTATCACTTGATATATTATATTACTTGAATGAAAGTTTTAAGGGGCCAATATTTGAGAGTTGGAAAAATTTAACAAATATAAGGGACCCTCAGAACTATTTAAAATTCAATATTCATGATCATCTTTATATTTTTGTTAATGAAAAAAAGATACCATTACACACTCTCCAAAGATGAACTAATGTAGTTAGATTAGAATTTGAAGAAGTACCTATAGCAAGGGTTCTATATGATAATGTCATATGTGACACGAATGAAATTAAGAGACATTTAAAAAAGCTCATCTATTAAAATTTGAGATCGTTTTCATAGGGATGAGTTGCTTGAAGCCATGGAGGTGGGGAATCCTACATTTTGGAACAGTGTAGATGGTTAAGAAAGAACAAGTAATTTATTTATCAAATACATGGGACTCTCATCAAACATTCCAATAAGTCTGTGGAAATCAATGGAGAGGAATTTAAGGATATTTTATTAAAAGAATTTATTGAAAAAATAATCAATATTTTTTGGAATTACAATGGTTAAACAATATCAATTGTTAACTGAACTAATAGAAACATGTTCTATTACAAGGCTATGGAAGAAATTATATCACAACAATGTTCTATAAGAAGAAATCAATGAATATTTTTGATTCTATGAATTGTGTCAAAAAATGATTTTGGGGTCCATGGAAGATGAAAAGATTTTTAGTGCATTATCTTTTGTTAAATCAAGGCTTCATAATAAATTAAATAAAAATCTTGAGACATGTTTAAGGTTATATATTTCAGATTATGAAGTGGATGTGTTTCTATATGATAGATCAATTTCAATTTCGAGTAATCTAACTGAAATAAGAGGTGTCATGAATACAACTACAAAAGATGATAGTGAAATTAATTTTTTTAATGAAACAAGACATACAAATGTCAGTGATGAAGCACAGGTTACCCAAAAGTTGTTTGAGATACCTGCGTGTTAGTTTATAACATTGTAATATGTATATGAAAATTATTGAATGTTTTTGTAAGTTTTTTTCTCACTGGGTTTTGTCTACATGATTTTATTAGCTTGATTATGGGTCTAGAGGTCATTTGGGTTACTTGGAAAGATTAGTCACACATTCACTAGAATGTGTGATATGTTTTTCTCTCTAACCTATATATGCACCTCTCTCATTTCTTATTTTCATAACAAAATATTGTATAAATTCTTGGAGCAATTGTTTCTTTTTTATTTCATTATTGCAATTGCATGTGTTTGTTATATATTGTCTTAAACAATATGTATCTTACATTACATCTTAAATCAGTGCATTCATTTAGATCAGAAATCTTAGTGTTCATTTTGATATGGTATCGGAGCCAATCTAGATCTGAGGATTGCCTAGTTTTTTCTGCAATTTTTCATTTTAAATCATTGGGTTCATTTAATTTTTTATTTAGATCTCTCCATGTTGGCATTTGCATGATTTTTTGCATTCGTTATTTGTATGAGTTTATTTGCAAATCTGTGAGTTGGATACATGGATTTAAATGCTTGAGTAACCTAGTTTTACTTACAAATCCATTTTTTTTAGAGGTTCTTTCAAAGTTTTGTTTGTGTATTGGCATACGTCTTGTTGCAAATCTAGAACTCATACATGCCATGAAAAGGTAGAAATAGGAGTTTCATGATCTGATTATAGGAGATGAAAGAGTAATTGGTTGTTTGGGATGTGACCCTCTCCAAACCTGTGGGTTCATCATTTGTTGTAGCTTAGATAATTTGTTAGGTTTCTATTGGCCATTATTTCCTTGACATCACCATTCTCTACTTGCAGACCTTTCTGCTAGCTGTATGGACCATCTACACCCTATTGCTCTAATGCCCTGCGAGTGGAGCCTCCTCCCCTTGCTAAATGGCCTTCCTAAATTGGTCAATGACACATGCACAGCCTGATTACTATTCTAACACAATGATATTTTCATTTAAGGAAGATCTGATTTTAGTGTTGGAAGTGGAGAAAAGTAGCATTTGAGTTTGGTGTGGAGAGGTACAAATGTGTTGACCAACAATAAAGTGTTACCTTTCCTTTGTTTTGTCTTATATGTTGTATGTCACTAAAAATCATAAGATTGAAGAGACGTTTGGGATTGCATAAAAGACTGTTACACCTAATATGTGGTTGTATTAGACTGAGTCCAACGCACCATTTTTGACTTCTGCACCATTTTTCAAGGTTGCATTGTATTTTCCTTGAAGGTGAATGTTGGAGCAACAAAATTTGTCTTTTCCAACACCTATTTATGCTTAAGACACTTGCTCTAAACTTACATCAATAATCCATCATTTTATTCTCTCAAACACAACTGAAAAATAATTATTTTTCTTTATTAAGCTATATTTTTTAAAAAAGAAGTCAAACTTATTTACATGCATCTTGAGGCAATTGACAAAACATTTTTTCACTTCTGTTAATTTTTTTAAGTTTATGAATAAATTTTGGTTCCAATGAGTGGTTGGAAGACATATTTTACCTTTCCCAAGGGTTTTTTTTTTATAAGTTTCAAGTGTAAGTTTTTAGTCAATAAACCTATTTACGAAAAATTATATTGTTAATATCTTGCAAACGGTAACTCAAAATTGAGTACCATCTTTTGTAGAAGTACTTTTTTTTAAATTTCTTATGCATTGAGTTGATTTGCCTTATAAAACACACTAATTTATAAAGTGTCAAATTTTGGGGGGCTGCCTGACATAGTTTCACGGGGGTTGTATTGTGGTTATGATTCTATTATACAATTCTCTATTTTTACGTACATTTGACTTCTACAACAACAAAAAACATATTAATCTTAATTATACAATATATCTTAGCATTGTTAATGCACTTACACCTTTCAACTACTAGGAATGAAAAAGGAAGATTATAATGGTTTTTAGAAGTAAATGGTTGTTTCACATAACTATGGGAGTAAAAGTTGAGCCCATAGATGAAGCAAATAAGATAAAATGGTTTAATAAATATGATGAAGATTTTGAGATATTATGTCTTTCAGTGTCATCAGAACTCTTGTTTCATATAGAGTTGGCCAAATCTCCCAAAGAAGTATGTGACGCCTTAGCTAGCTTGTTTGTAAAAATCGACACTATGATGTGTCATGAACTTGAGATTGAACTAATTAATTTGAGCCCTAGTAATTTTGACATATTAAAGAAATTTTAACCAAGCTTAAGTCACTTATATTATAGTTAAAAGGGTGTAGAATCGAGAAGAAAGATGAGTAGTTAGTTCATTTTGTACTTGTAAAACTAGGTCCTGATTACTCTATAACCAAGAGAGCCATAAGAGCCAACTGGAAAATGTCATCCTTAAATGAATTCATTACAGATTTAACTAAAGAATAAGATAAATTGATCCAGATGGGAACCCTCAAGTCTTTTAAACCTTCAACCTTCATTACTAGAAATGGGAAACATATAGCCTCTAGAAATAATGATAAAAAACAAACGAGTAAGGATCCTGAGAAGAAGAAAGAACATAAAACCACTACAAAAATTAGCACTAAAACCTCCTCCTCCGAATGGAAACCTAAAATATAAAAGGTTAAATGCTCTTATTTCAAGAAGAATGGATACGATAAATACAAGTGTATGAAGAAATAGAAAGACCACCTTACACATTTCCTAGAGAAAAAACATATAAGGGTCCTTGAGTTTGTCAAATAGTCATCATTAGCTAAAGAATCTTCTAAGAAAAAGAAAAAAGGGAAGGAGAAACATAAGGAAAAAATATTAGTTGCAGTGGCTTCTACATCTACTTCATCTTGGGTTATCGACTCTGGTGCTTCACACCATATGGGTTCGTCAGAGATTGAGTTTCTTGACTTAGAGCCCTATAACATGTCCTCTATCACCTTGGGTGATGATACTCCAACAAAATTTTTAGGAAGAGAGACTATTGAAGTCGAAGGTGGAATGTTTACAAATATTATAAGTGTACCTTCGCTATCAACTAATCTTTTTTCAATGTATCAGCTTACCCACATGGGTAGGGAATGAGAGTCGAGTTCACACCAAATTCAGATGATATTAGAGAGCTAAATAGTGACTCTATAATTTCATTAGGGAGGGATAATCACCATTTAAAGCTATACATCTTCTCTCAGTTTGTTCTAAATGGAGCTAACAAGCTATGACATAAGTGGTTTGGCAATATTAACTATCGCTATCTTGAGCAACTGAATTAACGAAGTATAGTTATAGCCTTGCCTAGAGTTAAATTCTCTAAAGAATTTTGTGAGGGTTGTGCCTTTGGCAAATATCTTGAAGATAAATTTGACAAAGACAAAGCTAGGAGAGCTTCAGTACCCTTGGAGTTGATTCAAAATTATGTCATGGGGCAATTTTCTCATCCTTATGTTACCAAGGCTAGATATGTCCTCAATTTCATTGATGACTTTTCTAGATACACATGAGTCTACTTTTGTAGACAAAAGTTTGAAGTTTTCGATAAATTTTTAGACTTCAAGGCTCTAATTGAGAAACATTCTAAAAAGTGCATCAAAATATTTCAAATAAATAATGGGGGAAGTACATCAACCATATATTTGAGTAATTTTGTACCACTAAGGGGATTTATCTTCAACGGATAGTACCATACACTCCTCAACAGAATGGTGTAACGGAACACAAGAATCAGTCCTTGAAGGAGATGGCCAACTGTATGATCCACTCTAGATCATTAGCTTCACAATTTTAGACAAAAGTCATCAATTATGCATGTTACATTCAAAATTGGATTTCTCATAAAGCTTTAAAGGGCGCCACTCTTTATGAATCTTGACATAATAGGAAACCAGAAGTGCAACATTTTAAGGTTTTCAGATCACTGACGATGGCATGCATTCCCAAAAATAAATGCAAGGTTATGGAGGTTTAATCCAAACCTTGCATCTTTATTGGGTATCTAGATGGTGTCAAGGGTTATAGACTTCTTCATCTTATGACTCATGAGTTATTCATCGAGAGGAGTGTTATATTTCATAAAAGTCTCACTAACTCTTTACTTAATATTTCTCCCTCTACATCGATTTCACTTAGTTTAGATGAGCAGTTTGAGGATTCAGATCATTCACAATAGGTTAAAGTAGAGGTCACTTCTTCTTCCAGTTATGACAGTGATTAGAGTGATGTGGAGTCATCATCATCTATTTCTAATCATGCATTGGAGGATGAGGATTTAGCACTTGACTCACCTATTTTAGATCTTTTTTGGGTTAGGCAGATACTTGAGAGTGCAAGCACTTGGATAGGGGACCCAAATGATGACAAGCATACTTAGACAGACTTTCAAAGAGGACCACATATTTTTTTGGCTTCTATGATGGATCCACAAACTTTCAAACAGGGTTCAGGTATACTTGAGTGGGATAGATCTATGGATGAGGAATATAATTTCTTGATTAGTAATCACACTTGGGATTTGACTTCTCTTCCTAAGGGAAGAAAGATAGTTTGATGTCACTGAATATATCGGATTAAGTATGTTGCAGATGGGTCTATTGACAAGTATAAGACTAAATTAGTAGCCAAAAGATTTTCATAGTTAGCCAACATCGACTATTCAGTGACATTTGCATCCATGACCAAGATGACTTCGATCAGACTTGTCCCTAAAAAGCGATTCCTCATTTTTCAGACAACATAGGACTATTTTGGTCCTGCATGGCCAAAATTATTTTTCCCCTTTCCAAAAATTTATTCTGAAACATTCAATTTCATCATTTTCTCAAACTTTTTGGTAAAGGGACTAACGGGTTCAATAGGATCAAAGGCTTCTATGAGTGAGTTCAATCAGAAGGGACTAGTTTCTTGCACTTGGACACTTTCGGGACAGGTTCAACGCTTTGGTTCAACCGAAAAAGGGTCATCGGCAATCTTCTAATCAAATGAACCAATGAACCTTGAACTGCTTGGGTTCAAAGTTCAAAGGTTCAAGCAATCCAAAGGCAGCCTCAATCAAAGAAAGAAGCAGCAAACAGTTGGTTCAATCAACGGGTTCAAGAAAAAGTCCGCAGAAGCCGCCATGTGTCCCATTGAAGTTCCACGGAGTGCAACAAGTGTCGGTGTCTGCGTCTCCAGCCTTTTCGTAAGCTACAAAGCTTCTTTTGATAAGTTTCTTAGAGTCCCGCAGATGGTGACAAGTGGCAACTACGGAAGGCCCTAATGTATTCATCTAAGAGTAGCATAACGCACCACATATCCCCTCCAAAGCTCGGTGGAAGCCGATAAGCATCATTATTTGTGGCTTCTTTCTTCGACTTTTTGTTTTCATTAAAGACCATGGTAGGCGCTGGGTAAGTCGTAGAGGTAAGCGAAACAAGCCACATGTCACCATCTGAGATGGTTCGAATACATTCCTTTTGATCTCTACAATTTTGCTAGAACTCAATGGAGGTTGCCACTTGTCATCGTCTGCATGATTCTCAGAAAACATCGAAAGCTGCCACATATCCCTGGTGGGTCAAAGTGGAACATGCCAAGTGTCAGCATCTGTGCGGCTAACAAATGTATTCAGACTGCACCATGTGTCCCTTGCATAAATCGGTGGAGGCCGGCAAGTGTCATCATCTATAAGAGCCCTACTGAGCCCCAAACATTTCTACAATGTCGCAAAGGCCCGAGGAGGTGGATGCTACCAAGTGTCAACAGTGAAAGATGCCATGTGTCCTCATTTGTACTTGCAAAAGATGCCACGTAGCACTTGTTCAAAGTGCGAAAGGTGCCACATGTCAAAGGAAGAAGCCCACCAAAGGATCAAAGCATGAAGGCCACTTAGAAGACCCCGAAGGGCAAGTTTCATTCGAGAAAGGTTTGAGCCTCAAAGAGCAGCAGATGCTGCCAGGGGTCACAAGTCGAGACATAGTCTCGAATGAAGCTACATAGAGCGAAACCTGCCACGTGTCTCGACCCAATGTAGCAAAAGCTGCCACATGTCTGTGTTTACGCCCTCCTCAGCCGCTAACTAGTTTCAAAGCTTATTTCGATAATCTTATTTTGAAGTTGCAAATGTCACCATGTGTCCTCACCTGCATCACTGTGAAAAAAGACCATGACAAGCGAGAAAGACATAAAGGAGTTGCTAGAAAACATGACAGGCTCGCAAGCATCAAATTTGTCACAATGGAGTGTCTATTGATTCCAACAGACTCAAGGTGCAGATCTGAATGCATTTGAAAAGCCTAAGGCCGGACCAAGAGAAGGAAGAGATAAAGAAGAAAACTCGGCGGGAGTTATTTCCAGTAGGTGGAGTAGTTCACCAGGTAGATATTTGGGGCCTGCAAACATTGAAAGTGCCATCTGTTTGTCCCTTATGAGATAAAGGCATAATAGATAGTTGCGCGGTTGAGCAGGTGATGGAATGAGAGACTCTGGCTCAAAAAGAGGCACTAGAGATGAATCGACATGCCACAGTCAAGGCAGCTACCTTGCTCCAGCATGGCCCTTCCTGACATAAACCAACAATGCATCTAAGGCATTGAATGCGCTGAATGAGTCACTTCATTGGGAGAAAGTGCCAAGTTTCCCTTAGGCCTCTATATATTGTAATCTCTTGTGTCATTTAGAGGGAGATCTTTCCCTTATTAGAAGCAAAACTCTGCCCAAATTGAAAGGCATTACTGAGACTTTGAACTCAGATTGCAATTCATATTATTTTATCTGAATGAGAAAACAAGTTACTTGCAGACTTTGTGTTGTTATATCTTGTGCTATCTTAGGATATTGTTCGTATGTCTATTTTCTAAGAGCTTTCTTGTCCATTTGATTTAACAAGCAGAACTAGTGGAGGTGATAAAAAAGGTGTCTTGATGGCCAATTGTGAGACGACGTTGTGCCCCCATAAGTACCTTCAGTGTGTTTGCATTTTTTTTCATGTGTAAAGAGCCATGAGACAACGTGGTGCCCCCATTGTTCTTCGTTTTTCTCTCTTAGGTTGTTGGTCGCTCAGTACCCCCGTTACTGGTTACTGGCTACTTGAAATATTCCTGCTGCGTGCTGAAGAACACTTCTGAAAGAAGAGAAGTGTCTTCTGTCATTGCACCAAGATTTCTACTATTTAGGAAGGAATCTGGGTCTTAGCTAAAAGTTGATTATGAAATAAGAGAAGTACCTTCCCCATCACCCAATATTTCTTTCTTGTTTATCAGCATCATCTCTGAAAGAAGAGAGATTGATGGTTTATCCCACCCATGTGTCTTACTTTCTGCATATATATATAGTATATAACCTCCGCATATTTAATAGGGAACCTTCCCTTGATGAGAGGAGAGATTTGCCTCCAGTTGATGTAGTAAAGCTACACACCTGGATGATCAATCTTCCTGCTATGGTTGATCAGACCTATTTTGTTGATCAGTACGCTGATTGACAAAATATTCGCCCAACAATTTTTTGGCAACTCTGTTGGGGATGAACGTGCAGTCTGAAGCCTCAAATTTTAGATTGAAGCAGTTCTTTCCTTTATCCATTATAGAGTCTGGCGACTCCCATCTGGGTCTTACCCATTATCCATTTATAGCCTTACCATTTTCATCCATCTCCATTATATTATCTGGTCTACAAAACAAGAGCTACTGGGAAAGAAAGCGCAGTTTGAAGTCTCAAGCTTTACGCTGAAGCAAGGCTAGATTTTTTTTTGTCCTATAATCTAGAAACTCCACTCAGATGTGTTATCCCTACTTTTCATAATCTAATCATGACAGTTCGAGGCCCCTGGGGTAACTCTTTTGGCCCACTCAACTTGACTCCACCTCTGCATGAACTTCCACACAGCTCAAGGAAGAATTTCTCCAAATTCTTTGGTGATGGGAATGTTCATCTTGATGAACATATTATAGCTTTCAGCATAGCCTATGGTGTGATAGGGGTGGAATTTGAAGACGTGGTAGTCAGGCTTATTATGGAGACACTTCAAGGTGCTACTGTAGACTGGTTTTACCATCTACAAGTTGGATTAGTGACTGACTGGAATACACTCAAAGCCAAGTTTGAAGCCAAGTTCAAGCCTACAGAGGATGTGCATGCTTTGCTAGCCCATCTCACTCAGATGAAGAAGGAACCTCATGAGCCTATGAGGGATTTTATTTCTAGGTTCAACAAGCTGAGGCACATGATACCCATGGTCACCCAGCCGACACCTCAAAATCTCAAATGCTTCTTCATCAACTCACAGCTGCCTAAAGTGAGTTTTCTGTTGAGATGGGCTAGACACATAGACCTTGAGGCTGCTAACAGAGGTAAACCCTCTTCATCTTCTGAATACTCACCCACATCCACCATTGACCCAATGGTACAAAAGCTGGCAAATGAATTGCTAGCCTTGAAAAGGCAAATGACACAAGGTATGTCTTCTGCTCCTCTATATAAAGATATACCAAAGAGGACATTCCCCAATCAGCCATATCAAGGCAATGCTGCGAGAAGTCAAGGGCAACCAAATTGCCTTCCTCCCCCACAGAGGAACCTTGTCCTTGAAGCACCTCCAACCAACTCAGTAGTGGGATATCTGGAAATAGAACATGTTTCCTATTTCTAACTTGAGTTCGAGCAAGAAAATGATGTTGGTCTCTTCATGGAGGATCAAGAAGAATCCGCTGGTGACTCTCACATTGATTTCTTAAATTACCAGGATGAACCTAAAAGTGAAGGTGAAGCAGTCAAAGAATCACATGCAGTATTCACCCAGTCTGAGAATTAGTCAGCCCAACAAGCTGATAAAGAAAGAATAGAGGAATGAACTCAGCGTGCAATTCTAATTGCTAAGCGAAGAACCACTCTGTCTTTTCAGTCAAAGGACCCAGTGATTACCAAGAAAGTAAGTATCCCAAACATTTATACACCTTCTACTTCAAATACGTAGGCCAATCCTCCCACCCCTCCCATAAACCAAAAGGAAGAACTCTCATCTCCTGTGCCTAGTCCAATCCAGCCATTTGACATAATTGATCATGTCAAATGTGTCGAGACCCAAATGACGGCCCCTGCAGTGCAAATTTTGTTTGAGTCTTCAGGTAGGGATGAAATAGAAAAATAATTGGAGTACAACATAAATGCTGAAGAACCCTCCTCTCCAAATGAAGAAGAATCTGAGATATCTGAGGGGGACAATCAAAACATGTGCTAGGCTGAGCTATCAGAATAATTAATTATGGTACTAGGCCGTGCTGCTGCCCATCAATATTAGGAAAAGGAACTCTTTGCAAGGAGAGCAAAGATTCATGGTTTTGGGACCAAAAGTCAAGTCTTGCTTTGGGGCAAGAAGAAGAGAAAACCAAGGGGAAGACACATAAAAGTGGTTTCCTAGTGGAGAGTTACATTCGCCCGTCACCGATTTTGGGGACAAAATGGTTTCCTATTGGTTTATCAAGACGGGATGCCATTATCATTGTCTCACAATGCACAGCATCTGAAGCATTTCAAATCTTGAGGCATTAGATAAGTTCATTTGTACATATGTATATTTGTATAGTCTTTAGTTCTATTTTGTGCCTTTCGTCTTCATTTTTGTCGCATTTCTTTTTGAGTAGCATGACTCCATAGTCCAATGGCACACTTCAAGGCACTGGAGATTCTGGTTTCTACTCCCCTCAACTATTTCAAGTTTTCATCTGAAGGAAGTTCCCCAATAGGAGCTAGTTGTTGTCCCTGAAAAGTGATTCCTCATTTTTCAGACAACATAGGACTATTTTGGTCCTACATGGCCAAAATTGTTTTTCCCCTTTTCAAAAATTTGTTTCAAAACATTCGATTTCATCATATTCTCAAACTTTTTGGTAAAGGGACTAATGGGTTCAACAAGGTCAAAGGCTTCTACAGGTGAGTGCAATCAGAAGGGACTAGTTTCTCACACTTTGACACTTTCGGGACAGGTTCAACGCTTTGGTTCAACGGAAAAAGGGTCATCAGCAATCTTCTGATCAAATGAACCAATGAACCGTTAAACCTTGAACCGCTTGGGTTCAAAGTTTAAAGGTTCAAGCAATCCAAAGGCGGCCTCAATCAAAGAAAGAAGCAATGAATAGTTGGTTCAATCTGCAGGTTCAATCAACAGGTTCAAGAAAAAGTCTACGAAAGCCGCCATGTGTCCCATTGAAGTTTTGTAGAGCGTGACAAGTGTCAGTGTCCGCATCTCTAGCCTTTTTGTACACTGTAAAGCTTCTTTCGATAATCTTCTTAGAGTCCCCCAAATGGTGACAAGTGGCAACTATGAAAGGCCCTAATGTATTCATCTAAGAGTAGCGAAACGCACCATGTATCCCCTCCAAAACTCGACGGAAGCCAACAAGCGTCATTATCTGTGGCTTCTTTCTTCGACTTTTTATTTTCATTAAAGACCATGGTAGGCCTCGGGTAAGTCGTAGAGTTAAGCAAAACAAGCCATGTGTCACCATTCGAGATGGTCCAAATACATCCTTTTGATCTCTGCAATTTCGCTAGAACTCGGTGGAGGCCGCCACTTATCGTCTGCATGATTCCCAAAAAACACTAAAAGCTACCACATATCCTTGGTGGGTCAAAGCAGAACATGCCAAGTGTCATCATCTGCATGTCTAACAAATGTATTCGAACCGCACCACATGTCCCTTGCATGAATCGACAAAGGCCGGCAAGTGTCATTGTTCGCAAGAGCCCGACTGAGCCCCAAATGTTTCTACGATGTAGTAAAGGCTCGAAGAGGCAGATGCTGCCAAGTGTCAATAGCGAAAGATGCCATGTGTCCTCACCTGTGCTCGTAAAAGATGCCGCGTGGCACTTGTTCAAAGTGCAGAAGGCGCCATGTGTCAAAGGAAGAAGCCCGCTGAAGGATCAAAGCCTGAAGGCCACTTGGAAAGGTTTGAGCCTCAAAGAGTAGCGAATGTTGCCAGGTGTCAAAAGTCGAGACACAGTCTCGAATGAAGCTACATAGAGCGGAACTCATCGCGTGTCTTGACCCAATGCAACGGAAGCTGCCATATGTCTGTGTGTGCATCCTCCTCAGTCGCTAAAAAGTTTCAAAGCTTATTTTGAAGCTGTGGATGCTGCCACATGTCCTCACCCATGTCACAATGAAAAAAGACCATGAAAAGTGAGAAAGACACAAAGGAGTTGCTAGGAAACATGATGGGCTCGCAAGCGTCAAATTTGTCGCAGTGGAGTGTCTGTTGATTCCAACAGACTCAAGGCACAGACCCGAATGCATTCAAAAAGCCTAAGGCCAGACTAAGTGAAGGAAGAGACAAAGAGGAAAACTCAGTAGGAGTTATTTCCAGTAGGTGGAGCAGTTTACCGGGTAGATATTTGGGGCCTGCAAACATTGAAAGCACTATCTGTTTGTCCCTTGTGAGATAAAGGCAAAATAGATAGTTGCATAGCTGAGCAGGTGATGGAATGAGAGACTCAAGCTCAAAAGGAGGCACTAGAGATGAATCGACACGCCATAGTCAAGGTAGTTGCCCTGCTCTAGCATGGCCCTTCCTGACAAAAACCAACAATGCATCCAAGGCATTGAATGCGTCGAACGAGTCACTTCATTAGGAGAAAGTGCCAACTTTCCCTCAGGGCTCTATATATTGTAATCTCTTGTGTCATTTAGAGGGAGATCTTCCCCTTACCAGAAGCAAAACTCTGCCCAAATTGAAAGGCATTACTGAGACTTTGAGCTCAGATTGTAATTCATATTATTTTATTTGAATGAGAAAACAAGTTACTTGCAAACTTTACGCTGTTATAGTTTGTGCTATCTTAGGAGATTGTTCGTATGTCTATTTCTTAGGAACTTTCTTGTCTATTTGATTTAACAAGCAGAACTAGTGGAGGTGATCAAGAAGGTGTCCTGAAGGCCAATTTTGAGATGAAGTTGTGCCCCCATAAGTACCTTCAGTGTGTTTCCATTTTCCTTTCCTGTGTAAAGAGCCTTGGGATTACGTGGTGCCCCCATTGTTCTTCATTTTTCTCTCTCAAGTTGTTGGTCGCTCAGTACCCCCGTTATCGGTTACTTGCTACCTGAAAGATTCTTGCTGCCTGCTGAAGAACACCTCTGAAAGAAGAGAAGTGTCTTCTGTCATTGCACCAGGATTTCTACTATTTAGGAAGGAATCTGGGTATTGGTTGAAAGTTGCTTCTGAAAGAAGAGAAGTACCTTCCCCATCACCAAAGATTTCTTCCTTGTTTATCAGCATCATCTCTAAAAGAAGAGAGATGGATGGTTTATACCACCCATGTGTCTTACTTTCTGCATATATATATAGTATATAACCTCCGCATATTTAATAGGGAACCTTTCCTTGATGAGAGGAGAGATTTGTCTCCGGTTGATGTAGTAAAGCTGCACACCTGGCCGACCAATCTTCCTGCTATAGTTGATCAGACCTATTTTGTTGATCATTACGCTAATTAACAAAATATTCACCCAACAAGACTCATACTTGTCATCACTAAAATACATGAATGGAGTGTACATCAGATGGATGTGAAGAGTGCATTTCTTCATGTAGACCTTGAAGAGGAGATCTACATGGAGCAACCACCTAGTTTTATTCAAGATTCCTCTTTAGTGTGCAGACTTAGAAAATCTATTTATGGCCTCAAACAGGTCCCTCAAGCTTGGTATATCAAAATAGACTATTTCCTTCTTACTTCAGGTTTTATTAGATGCCACTCAGACTCCAGTATGTACTTGTGGTAAAATGATTCATTGTTGATATTGGTTTTGTATGTCAATAATTTTTTGATTACAGTGAGTTATTTCACTATCTTACTAGTGAATAAAACTCTTCAAGATAGATTTTCTATGATTGACTTGGGCCTACTACACTACTTCCTTAGTATTGAGATCACTTAGATATATTCAGAGATTTCACTTGTATAGCTCATGTACTCTCTTGATCTATTGGCATGGTTTCATATGTCTCACTGTACGCCATCTTCGACTCCATTCCTATCTAAATTCAAGCTTGACGTAGATTGTTCCACTGCATTGGTTGATGCTACTTTGTATCAACAACTTGTTGACAACCTTATTTACTTGACTCACACCAGACCCAACATCTCTTATACTATTGGTATTATTTTGAGATTCATACAAGAACCCCATGAGCTACACTGGAAAGTAGCCAAGAGGATTTTGCATAATATTCAAGGTTCACCCAATTATGAGATAAACTACAGGGTTGGTTTAGATTTTAACTTGGTCGACTATACAGACTCATATTGCGCTGACAATACTGAGAGTCATAAATCTACTTTAAGTTACATTTTCTCATTAAGTTTTGGCCCCATCAGTTGGTTGAGCAAGAATCAGAATGTTATTTCTCTATCTTTCACAGAGGTAGAGTACAAGGGCGCTGTTAATACAACTATTAAGGTTATTTGGCTTCAAATGATTCTTTTTTAGCTTAGTATCCAGATCATGTAGCCTACAGTCATATCCTGTGACAACTATAACACCATTTATATTAAAAAGAATTTAATCTTTTATTAAAGGATTAAACACATCGAGATTCATATGCACTTCATTCAGGAGCTAATTCATGAGTAGGTCATCAACTTAGTATTTTTACAGTCTTCAAAGTAGGTTGTTGATATCTTTACCAAACCTTTCGTCGATAGAAATTTCATTCATCTATGAGCTCTTCTTGGGGTTGCGGTCTACTTTGGTAGCTTCATCATCTTCAAAGGGCCTTCTAGCCTATTCATTTCTTTATTTCTCTCTTTTAGAGAGAGTTTTTTCCACTGAGTCTTCTCTTCTCTATGTATGAGGGATTGCATTGTACATGGGTACCTTATCAGGCCTTATTGTTGGGACCTATTTTTTATATCATCACCCACCTAAGCTATGCTTTTGGGAGGGTGTTGGTGTAGACTTTTTTTTTACTAAAATTTGCCCACATGATTGTATTAGTTTGTTTAGGGGTCTAGAGGTCATTTGGGTTACTTAGGAATATTAGTCCCACATTTACTGGAATGTGTGGTATCTTTCTTTCTCCAACCTATATGTGTACCTCTCTCCTTTCTTATTTTCATGGCAAGATATTATATGAATTTTTGGAGCAATTATTATTATTTTATTTCATTCTTACAGCTGCATGTTTTTGCTCTGTATTGTCTTGAACAATATACATCTTACATTGCATCTTGAATAAATGCATTTATTTGGATCAACATTCCTAGAGCTCATTCTGATACTAAACAATATTTATGAAATTATTAATTGATTCAATTTGAGTGAAATTGTTTATGAAATGATTAATTGATTCGATTTGAGTTAAGTTCTTTATGAAGTGATTAATTGATATGATCCTATTTTTAACATTATACAATAGTATTCTTTAAGATTCTTTACATTGTGAGTTGCAAAAAATAGTACATATTCGGCATTCTATTTTTTTAAAAATTGTTTGACCTTTGAAACTAAATTTACTATAAATTAAACTAATTGAATATTGCATAAAATTATTATACATCATAGTCTAATATGAGCAAGAAATCCATAATTACAAAATATATTTTAAATATTATAAAACATAAGTTTTCAGTAATTACAAAACATAAGTATAAAACAACTTGAGGCTTTGAGCTCAAACCTCAGTTTCCATTAATTATAAAACAATTATATGGAAGAAATTACAAAACAACGCTATGGAAGAAATTACAAAACAACTCTAAAGTCTCATAATCATTATGGATCAATTTGTCCTTCCACTACTTGTTGGTTGATACTGGTAGTGGTTGTGCTGTCTATGAGGATCGAGATCTTATATTCTTGAATATTTTTCACCAATAAAATGGATATTGGCAAGAGTTGTCCATTA
Source organism: Torreya grandis (assembly GCA_037957365.1). Lineage (NCBI taxonomy): Eukaryota > Viridiplantae > Streptophyta > Pinopsida > Cupressales > Taxaceae > Torreya > Torreya grandis. Next base: position 925,215 of record JARHVA010002573.1, read on the forward strand.
TTCTACAACATCTCCCGTTAAAATTAATGATAGGTTTGCTTCAACTTTATTATTAAATAAAACATCAGGATCCAAACCATTTTCTCAAATTATTTCTCTCAATGTATTATTTTACATATTCAATAAAACAAGTTTCTCCTTGAAATAAATTGTCATATAAATACTTTTGCACACATTTTTTAGATGCATGTCAAGAACAACTTGGTTCTTCATATTTGTATATTTTGACTGCAAATGATCAAATACTATTTAATTAGTTAAATGTTTTAAAATAGATTTTAATTTAAAAAACCATAAAGAAACTTACCATATATTTTTCTTTTTCTACATTCGCAAGATCCATAAGGTTTTTATTTTTTGTCCATTTGTTATAGTATGCTTGGGCTTCCGCGTTTAAGTTCTCAAGCTTATTTAGCATGATATCAAGAACATCATAATTAAAGTTATTATTCACCACAACACTTTCTAAAATTGTTTTATTGAATAAAACTTTCGCTGATACTCCATCGTTACTTATAATTGATTACATTTGTTGTGGTTGTGAAAACGAGTATTTATTTCTTGAATTAATACTTTTGCTTGATGCTCCCAAGTTCTCAGTTCATCAAGGTTTGGAAGAATAAAATCATTAACATAAGCTTTAGTATTATCTACCAATAAATTAAAAATAGAGAAAAAAATATATTGGTCATCTGTTTGAAGAATCCCCTGCACAAAATTGCCTTCAGTACCACTAGGTGGAGAATTGGGCACATGAGGTCACTGTGGGCTAAGATACATGTATCATATCATGCAAGTTGAAAAAAACCATGGGAATATCACTATCAATGCCCAAATACTCATCTAAATTAATTTCATGAAGAATTGTGGTCCTCGTTACACTAGGTAGACCACTAAGTGAAAAATTTGAAAACTCCAATGTTATGACCTGAAACGTGCCACTGCTCTAAGCTGAAATAAACAAATGTTTCCCAATTCCAATATTTACACGGCCTTGATGGGGTGGTGGTGATGGCGGTGGGAATTTTTTGTTGTTGAGAAGAATGCCCTGTAAATGAGAATTAAAATAACTAAAATGATCAATTAAAAAAATCAAATATCAAATTAGCATTTAGTAAAAAAAACTTAGTTTTATTTAGTGCACCTTGTTGTTGTTGTTGCTGCTATGATTATTGTTGTTGATGGGGAAATCTCAAAGCTCTGCCAGACCCCCCTGGTGTTTGCAATACATATTGTGTGGGTGTCACTGTATATATAAAAGAATATTAAAATATGACAATGATTAAAGAGTATTCAATGAAAGCAAAGCTAGTTTATGAAGCGCTATACCAATAACATGAGTGGAGGGATGTGTTGGAGGTGTAATCAAACTCGGCATTTATTTTCTTCTTATCAATTGCTGCTTAAGCACTTATGGAGTCGATTTTGCATCTTTCTCCATGTCCATTTCCGTTGTGGCCTTAGGAGGTTGACATCCCTTGGTTGATGCATTTCTTCTGGCAATTGTTTCATTTAATTTTTTTAATAAGAAAAATACATATTTTATTTAAAATTAATTAGATCAATATTTATATAATTATTTAAAATAAATATAGTACAAAGCTCAAAAAGTTTCAAACAATAACTCTAACTAACCTCTTCTGCTTCAAGGGAGAGTGTGTTGACAAACATTGCAGGATTTAGAGTAGAGAGAATAGACGATGCTTAAAAATTCAAATTTGTTTCATATTACAATGCAATGATATAATTACATCAAGAAAACTAAGTATGTTCGTTGCGCAGAGCAAAGTTCAAATCATCTTTAATTTTGTTTTAAATAAAAATGCACTAGTCAAACAGTTGAGTGTCTAGAGTATGAATAATATAGACCAAAGCCCAGAATGGAATATCGGATGGTCTACCCTACAAAACAATTCTTGCTTGAAAAAATACAAGTGTTCCCAATAGAAAAGGACTTTTAATGCATTCAAATCTCAATGCCCTTTTATCGTGGCATTGAAAATCTGTACAAAAATTAACAAGAAGTTAAAACTAACACAAGTAAAACTAGTAAAAAATGAACAATTATAAATTTTACAATACATACCATCCAGCTACAACGAGTAATAGGACTCCAAATATTTTTTGTCCTTGTCACTCAGCAAGGCCTTTGTTGTGACCAGGTCCCCATCCTTGTAGGGTAGACCTATTAGTCTTTGGATATCCTTTGGGCGGATTCCAAACAAAACATTTTGGGAGTCCAAGGTGATATAAAACATGGAGGAAGTAGTATTGAATCTTTGCAAGAGAACTTTTAGCAAATGAATATATTTCTCATACTATGACATGTAGATAATATTGTTGAACTTGCAAGGTTCCACCCAATCGTTGTATGTGTCTTCTTACAATAGAAGCTTTTGGATGATGGTGCACATCAAATTTTGGAATGAGTTTGGGGTTTCCCTCTGTGTCTATGCTTGCACCTATGTCAGAAGAGGTCTGAGAAATGGAAGCCATGGATGAAAATAGGTTTTTGGAAGTTGAGAAAAAAAGTACATAACCATTAACCATGAAAGGAGAGCAAGAAATGAGGAAAAAGTGCAAAATGAGGTGCATTTGGCACTTTTATAGGCATTTAGCTCGATATCGATGAACGTTCACATGGTGCAGGCGCTTATCGAAGACACTAAGGCGAGGCTAAGTGGACCACGTCAACATCGTACAAGGACATAGACACCCATCATAACATTGTCGCCCACTTGTAAAATGTTGGCACTCGCTTGCATTGCACCAACATTATTTTGCATAATGTAGGCATTCATCCGCAATATGTTAGCGCTCACCTGCATCCCATCGGTGTTCGCTTGCATCATTTAGATGAACAACGGTAAGCCATATATGAATGGTTGTGCAAAGCAGATGAATGTTGACATGGTACCGGCGAACATCAACATAATATCAGTGAGCACTGGCACCATGAAGACAAATGCCAACATGATGCAGATAAGCGCCAGCGCAATGTAGATGATTTGACATTCATTTGCATGGTGCTCACGTTGACCTGCATTGCATAGGGGCTCATCTGCATGGTGTCAACATTCATCTACACCATGCCAACATTCATCTACATTGCATAGGCGTTCATCTATATGGTGTTGGCGGTTATCTGCACCATGCCATCATTCATTTACATTGCATAATCATTCGTCTGCATGGCACTGACGTTCATCTCCATCATGTCAACATTCGTTTGTAGCTTACTAGTGTTTATTGACATTATGCCAGCATTCATCTATGTCAGGTCGATATTCATCTGTAGTGCATTCACCTGCATTGCTTAGGCGTTCATCTTCCCCTTGCCGATGTTCGTCTACAGAGTTACAGTGTGTTGCCAACCATCTTGCCTTGGCATTTGTGCATGGGTCAAATAAACCTGGCAAGCCTTGTGTGATTCATTGCATGGTATCATATGATTCACCTGTACAATGATACACATTCCACACTAATTCGCCACCATTACGAATCCAATTCGCCTTGGGATCTCCATGGATTTTTTATATGGCCCACTAAAATGAACCTTGCCCTAAGACCAATATTCTTATTATCCTAGGCCCTTAATTACATAATGTTAAAGTAGTTGATAAAAAAACAACTGACAACACTAAGGTATGGCCCATTTGTGATTATTGAGAAAGAAAGAATCCAAGTTTTTCCAACACATTAAAACTGGGATCAATAAGTTTAACATGCATTAACTCACCAAAAAAAAAGAATTATAAATGTCATGATTCATTTTGGACACCACATACTTTTTGTATTGGTGAAAAAAATTCGTTGCATTTGCAAAGTGCTTCCAAGGTGCTCATCACAAGATCACACCATCACAATATGATACTAACACCATACTTATCATTTATGATGAGAACACATTCTTTGTAGTTATCTCTCAAAACTTGGGAATGCATTATGTGTTCAATGTAAAGCTACTCAAACCATACACACCACTCTTCTTGAGCCTTTTTGTATTTAAAATACATTAGACTCGGATTCAATGCACTTTGTATACACTACTAGGAACTTTATTTTTTTTATTTGTGTTACAACAATCATCTACCATAGGTCAGTTACCCTTAACATCAATTGATTGTTCTTCAATAATTGACAATGTTTGAGTTGGCCATTCATAATCTTGAGGGGTTATATAAAGAGATCCAATATCAAAAATGCTAATATCATCTCTATATTCTCAATGCCTTATTGGTGTAAAACTTAGCTTCAAAAATTTCAAATTTTGGTACTTATTATATCGAAATAAATTATTTAGATGCCATTATAGCTAGTTGATTCTTATTCAAGTAAGTCACTATATTAGCTTGAGGTTCAATCATCTTACAAAATCTAATGCCACATCATCTGTGGGACATATAAATAATTCTTTCTTGTAGAAACTTCAAACATCTATGTAAAATGAAAGAAAAAATTCCAATGTCATGGACCTAATGTCTCTTAAGTAAAATATTGTATCTAGCATCATTAGATATAACTTGACATTCTATAGTTGCTAGTGTTTTTGGTCCAAGTGACAAATTTAATGTAATTGGTCCAAGAGAAATTATAGTTTAGTTTTCAAATCCCTTGATGGGCATATATGAATTAGCAAGGGCTTATCTTCCAATACATAATTGTAAAATAAAGTCTTCACTATAAATTTTGAATCTTGAACCATTGTCAACAAGTACTTTTTCTATCCTTGTATCATTGATTATAACTTGAATGTACAAGGCCAAGTGTTGATCAATAATATTTTGCAAAAGTATAACATCATTCTCGAAAGTAATTACATTCTTGCCATCTTTCATAATTTTGACAATAAAAGTAAAATGAAATGGCCAAGTATCACTTGGAAGTGTTGTGTCCTCTAATGCTTTCTAAAGAATATACTTATATACATTGGATTTAGTAATTGTTAATAATGGATATCGTGCCATGAGTAATTTGTAATTGATCCATAATATAATATTTTTGTGACATGTAACCTAAGCTTAAAAGCTTGAGAGAGATTAGGAGGGATGTTTTGGTTATTCCCATCTTGAGATTATGGAAGATTATAAGGGACTATTTTCATTCTTTGCCCTAGCCCTCCTTTGCATTCTCAACCTCATAAGTCATCATACATTGGGAAGCATCTATATTGGAATAAGACATTTTTGCATAAGGCATTGAGGCTTTTCTATCATTAGCAAGGGGAGAAGGACATAAACATGAATCACTATCACAATTGCATAAATCCTTAACATGACTTCGAAGATATTTTAACAATTTATCCTTTTTTATTAAAGAAATACATTTGAACAAGACAACTAGCAACTTGTACAATAATAATAATATGATATGCAAGAAGATAAACATGCTATGATTATACTATGGAAATGTAAACACTTGAAATCATGACATAGTATAATCACAACTAAATTTTCTACTAAACAAAAGAATATGTCTATCCATAATAGGATATGTATTACACAAAGACAAAATCTATACTAATTACTACAATCAATGGCCAAGGGTTGAAGAACATGGTGCCAAACAAAACCCTAGGAAGATGCACACAAGCAATCACAATTTTAGAAAGCACATTAGGTTTGAAAAATCCTTAAAAAATTGAGTGACTAAATAGATGCTATGGATAGTGGGTCTAAGATCATGCGATTGAATAAACCCTAGAACAATTTAGATATATTTAAATGTGACACTATTTGAAATAAGACCTAACATTAGGGGACTAAACACATCAAACAAACCTAAGTAAATAGAAATATAACATAACATGAAGCAAAATCTAGCTCTAGAAGGATAAAAAGTATGCAAGACAATGAGGGTTTTCCAAAATGCATTATGAATAAATGAATCTCAATTAAAATTTAACATTAATATTTATAAGTATTTAACTAGGCCTAAAAAGATGCAAACAACAAATCAAATTTAATTAATTTTCTAAAACCGAAATAATAAATGGCGAAAAGAGCGTTTGGAAAAGAATCTTGAATATTGGAAAATTTAGAGATAGTCATCATAGTTTGAAGATAAAAATCAGGATTTTGTGGCGAACAAAAGACCTTTTCCAAATAGCCAAGTTTTGTTTCTAGGTGCCATAACTGTAGTGAATATGGTTTTATGAAGTGTGGGATAAGTGCAGACTTTTTTGACAACTATATTCGCTAGATCCAATACTCCAAATTACCTTGCTCCTTTTGTTGAAACTTAACATACATCACTCGGAAATGCACTTCTTCTCCAACCCCTAATTGGATAGTTGAACTTGAAAATGATAAGGAAAACTGTGTGTTTTGGGGCATATGTTACACCAAAGAATAGTTAAGCTTCCTTGTAAATTGTGAGGCCCCTCAACAATATACGACATAAAAAATAGCATGCCAATAAATATAATAATTCTTCATCCAAGCAAACCAATGCAATGCAATGTGTCATTACTATTAACTTAAATGCTACAATAAATACTCTCTAAATGTTTGCTTGATTTCTCAATAATGCATTTAAATGCTCAACAAATTGTATTAGATGCTGTTTCAGATGATTCCGGATGTTTAAATGCACTAAAACATGATTTATAGATAACTTGAATTCAAAAGCAATGCCCTATTGACACAAATCAAAATCAAATGACCAAGAAAGTGAACAAGACAGGACCATGAAACACAAGGCACCCCTAATAGAACCAAAACATATTTCTGCCTTGCACCCCACCTGCTCCTGACCCCCTCATTAAACACACCGAGTTCATCTCTAAAAGACCGCCATAGAAACATGAGAAAAGAGAAATGGTGGAGAGACGAGAAGTGGAATAAGATGACAAATAACCAAAAAAAACAAAAAAATTACCAAAAATCTTTAATTTAAATCAATAAGTGATAAATACATAAGTCCCATATAATCAATCCCATTTTATGAATAATAAATGTGTAAGTGTTATCTTTAGGTGTCTATATATGATTCAATTCAATTGTTAAAAATGACAGAAGAATAAAATTTATCACAACCACTAAACATGCTTTGATAGATATTGATGGTATATAAGCTATAAATGTGAAGGCACGCACGATGCAGGTGAATTGTTTGACAAGCTTCATTCGATCTAGATTTTTGTTAAAGTTTAAAAAAATAAAAAATAGTGTCCTTAGATTTTTGTTATAAGTTTAAAAAAATAAAAAACAGGTGTACTTGGAACGGGATATGAACATCGACAATGCATAATTTGAAAGGGGGGATTTTTATCACATGTTATACCTTTACAATGCCTGGATACATATGTAAGCTACATGTGGAAGGCCGCACGATGCACGTGAATTGTTTGACAATGCTTCAGTACGATGTTTTCTCACGCAATGCATACATTGTTTTTCTTCAAGAGGTTTTAAGGATTTTCAAAGAAATGCCAGGTGCTCATGGACTGAAAGAGGGGGTATGCACAGAATATGTGTTGAATCAAATGTAATTGTCAAGGTTTGAAATTGGCTTTTTATATAGTTGCGTTTTATTTTAAATTGTTTTTAAGAAATTGTTCATTATCTGAGTTTTATCTATGATTCTTAGATCTTAAATAAATGCAATAAATCAATTCTTTAGTTTTTAAAGCCTTGTATACTCATTCATTTTTTGGATGCCATGGCACATACAATGTGCAAATCATGGTGCGGAATATGTATAATTTGAATGCATCCACATGTCATCACGGCTTAAATTTCACTGTTGATTTGATGAATTTTTTTATAATATTTGAAACTTTATATATCCATTCGTTTGATGGATGCAATGGCATATATAATGTGTAAATCTTGGTGTGAGACGTATAATTTGAATCGGCGCATGTGATCATAGCCTAAATTTGACTCTTGAATTTTATCGAAATTTTTATAATAATTAGTTATTTAACATTACTTTATATATTATAATAATTATTTGTTTAATATTATCTTCCAAATGTTAATATAATTTATTTGAGAAAATATTAATAACAACCATTTGGAATTAGGTCACCGTATTTTATTTGGTAAATGTGTAGGATTCTCACTCTCTAGATTTGAGCCAAGGATGTGGAGGGCTTCATGGAAGCTCTTTCTTTCATCTTGTTTAATTATGGATTCTTCCAAGTATCTTTTCGCTGATTGCAACTTCGTTTGGTCTTCAGGGCCTAGTTTGTTAGCAATTTTGGGGTCGTCTTTTTGTGAATTCCATTCTTTGATTTAGCAAATGTTGTAGTGACAACGGTCCCCCTTTGGATTCGGCTTTACAACATCCCCCCATTTTGAAGAAAGAAGAGCACATTTTGATGCTAGCTACTCTAAAGGATTCGTTGGTGAAGAGGTTCGTGAGAGTTTGTGCAATTATAGACATCTCCAAACCTCTTTGCCATTTTGTTCGCCTTTGTTCTTCTCAAGGCTCATGGACCCAAAATCTTAACTTTGAAGGCTTTCCGTTCAGATGTTTTTCTTGCAACCTCTTCGATCACTAAGCTACTGGGTGTTCTTCTAAGAGCGCCTTCAGTACCTCTCATTCTCGATTAGTTTGAAAAGAGAAAGGAGCCCTTGATCAAGACTTTTTGTGGCATAATCATGGCACTTCTATCGATTGCGAGACCCTTCTCCTTTGCCAAAAGATCTTCCCTCGATGAATTTGGTCTCTTTGAGGAGTGTAGTTGCTCTGGTTGTTCCTCCTTCCCCTTCAAGTCAGTTCGTTTGCTTGGCTTCCCCCTCTCGTTCTTCACAAACAAAGCTCAAAGCTCCTATGGATACCACTAGTAAAAGAGGAAAGGTCAAAGGACAGAAGTAGAAACGCTAAGGTCTAATGCTAAGGATTTGGTGAAGAAAGAGAACCAATAGACTATGGAAGGTCTCCTCCCCTGTCGTAAAAGAAATCCGACTTCAGCAATTGGTTGATCGTTGTTCCTTCTTGGATGTCTTTCTAAACACTCTAGATCAATTTTATTGTTGACATTGATGAAACCCGACTTTCTTTTGATAGGTAATTGGTGGAAGTCTATGTCTTTGTGTTCTTTTGGTTGATTTCTCGTGGTAGTTTTATTTGTTGTCTCACTTATTTATTGTGACCCTAATATTTTAGGAAGTTCGTTGCTTCTTTATTTTTTGCTTCTTTATTTTATTAGTTTAATATTGGTTGACTTTATATTGAATTGAACAGTTCCATCAAAACCCTCAATTTTACCTTATCAAATTAAAAAAATATATATCTTACATCTATTACACTATCCTAAAATTAAAAAAAATGATTATATTTTATATCTCCAAAAAAAAAACATATATACAATCATACAGCTATCAGCGATCAAATTTAAGCCTTGCATGCGGTCCTGGACCCTCTTTCCTGTTCAAACCTCTACACAATACTAATATTGAATCTTTTTTAACTGATTCCATTTATTTCCATGCAGTGTATCTATCCATTCCCCTCCTTTCGCTATCGACGTGGTATCCGTTGCTCCCAAAGGATCAATTGCTAGTATTAGTAAATATAATTGTTATGAGGATGGCTTGAAATATTCATCATTGTCGTAATAAAAAACAAAACCTAGCTATTATAATTGTCGGTCATCTTATCCGAAATGATAATAATGACGACCGCATTCATATATTCATGACTTTCCTGATCCATTTTTGCTAGGTCCTCGTGTTAACACCTCATTGTGCTTTTTGAATAGAAAACAGAAGATTAATCCTCATGCTAACACCTCATTGTGCTTTTACGAATAGAAAGCCGAATTTAACTTTTATTGCTATCTCGTGAATTGGACATCCGTTACCTCAATACATATGCTTCAACTACTTTATAAGATGTGCACCCCATCACTATAAATAAATATTCAAATTCCAACGTAGACCATTTAAAAGGACCAAAAGAAGGAAAAACTTATCCTTCCTTGCACACCAAGTTATGCCGTCATTAACTGATTCTTACATAATCATTACATAATACTAACCTCAACACAAATCATTTAGGTGCCAAAATCTCTCAACTACTCATATGACCTCGCAATCTCTCGTGTGACAGTGGGCTTCTTATGATACCCATAATTAAAAAAGAAAGTGAGACATTTGTGTGACACACCACTACCACCTACTTTACATCATGAGCATATTATACTCCCATCTTTTACAATCAATTGTGCAGCACAATATTTTATCGAATACTTGGAGCTTTGGTCAGAATAAGTATCAGTCAGCGAAATAAAGGTGGAATTCAGAAAGAAATGTTTCAAGAAAAAAGTTTTAACTGCTCTACCCGTTCAGCTTATTTATGGATGATGTGAAATCGGGATTAAGGATAATGACATCTGAGGGGCATCAATTTGAGACATATTTTAAGTAAAAACTATATTACGGAATTTGATCCCAAAAACCGTACGATCTTTAAACTTTATCGTTTTCTTTTTTTAAGACTAACTAGCTAAAAAATAGTGGACCCTAATCATGGTCATAATCCCACATTTGGACTGAATTGATTTATTCAGTTATCTTGTAAATTAAGGTACCTCATGTTGGACATGGATGCATGCTCCATATCAATTGATGACTTCTGCAATCCATATCAATTGATCTACTATTCACTTGACAATCTTGTATGGTAAGTTACCTCGTGTTGGAGATGATGCGTGCCGAAGCTTAATGGCGACTTTTTCAACCCACTTCAGAAGGTGCCAGCAATTGCTGAGGAAGGCGGCTGTCAAATCCATGCGTCTCCTTCCACTTAACAAACAAAAAGTTTCAACCAGCCATCAAATAATCAAATAAGGTAGGTTGGTATAGAATACATGTAGCCCAAAATAAACGTTTGGTTCACATAACCGTCCGTATGTGACCGTTATAGCATTGCAAACGTAATTACGGATGGATGTCAAGAGACGGAAATGCATGATTCGAAACTGATGCCCGTAATTGAGCATGTGTAGAAATGGCAAGCCACCTGTCAAACTCAAATTTACAACTGGAAACGTAAAAGGATAAACGTCCAGTTGGAGTTGGAGCTCCCTAATTAAATATATTAACATAACCACAAATCCGCCCTGGCTAACGGAAACTTAATAACGATCACATTGATAGGTGCAAGTGGTGGCAAAAGAATCCGCGTTTACTGGATATTGATTTCAAAATGGCTTCGAATAAATTGTTTTTTGTTTTTAAAAAATTGAGAAGAGTAAGAAAATTAAGCATGATTCTTCTTCATCATCTAAATGGGCCTAGGAATGCCGCCTCCAGAGATAGGAAGCCAGCCTGGCCTAGGCAATCAACAAAATAATAATTCTTTTATTAATCAATCTTTACATGTAAAGACTAAAAGAAAACAAAATGGCAAACGAACACCGCCAAATTTATCAGAGACCCTCTGATGATAATATATGCACGAATGGTCTAATTTGGGCGACGAAAACGTCGCTAAAAATGGCACAAAAAATAGTATTCAAAAGCTTACCCCGCCGCGTATCGTGCTTACAGGTACAGTTCACAAAAGCTGTTCAAGCCCGACTATATTGGGGATCTCCCTAGCGCTGAGATGACGCCACGTAGAGGTCGTAAGGGGCCCACAGCGCATCCAACGGACAAGGTTCCTTTGCATCGAGGCGCAGCCACGGTTTGCCCTTGCCGCTCCAATGGAGCAAACTGACGGGCCCCGGATGCAAATTCCGGCAGCTTCCGTTGACGTTATCTCCTCCGAGGCCGTGCTGATTCCACCGGTGGTCCACCGGCTCCACATTCCCGGCAAAAACCAGCAGAAATGGAGGCAGAGACCCCAGCTCGTAAATCCTTCTCTCTTTCTGAACTTCCATCCAGTGCTCTATCATTTTAGTGTAATTCTTCAGCCGCCATTTCGCCAGATCTATGACCATAACTCCGGTGTTAAAATAGCAGGGGTTTCTACCCTGGAAGCTTCCGGAAAGCTCGCCATCCGACCAGAAAGTATTTCCAAAATACTTCGTGAAATTTGCGTGGCAATACTCTGGGGCGCCCACGGTTCGAGTCTCGCCGAGACTAATACTCCAAAGCTTCGATACATCGTCCACAACCACCAGATCGGAGTCCAGATAAATCACTCTTTTCACGCAGGGCTCCAGTATGTCGGCCAAATAATTGCGCGCATAATTTAGCGGCTGTTCCAGTGCCTGCCTTACTGAACTAGAGATCAAGCCTTTAACTAGATCCGCATTGAAGTAATAAACCTTAAATTTCAGATAAGGAAATGTAGTCCTTACTAGGGTTTGCAGTTCCAGCTCCATTTCAGACACCAGAAAATGGAAAAAAATGTTCTCCGGACAGGAAGCGTGCTGAAGAACGGACAGAACTGCGGCCATGGAGCCTCGCAAGTACTCTGCGTCGAGCGTAATGGCTATGTGAACATACGCAGGATCACAGACTGTTTTTTCTCGGGTTCTATTTCTTAAGCCGCATTCTTTCCCGTTCCGAAATGCCGGAGCTTCCCTGAAAGAAAATGTCAGAGACGAAGATGTTCCCAGCTGAAAATCCTCCCGCTGAAAATCAAAGTGAGAAGATCGAATCGCCTCCGCCGGCGACCAAGACTGCTGCGAAGGGAAAACAATAATAATAGAAAGAATAACAAAAGCAAAGCCCCACATTCTCACAAAACACGCCATTGTCTCTCCGTTATCCCTGCGCTTTAATATCTGCTGCTCCTGGCACAAGTATTTTGAACTGAGTAGTAACGCCAGAAGCAAAAGCTCCCTCAACTCGGCCACTGTGAATACCTTTATTTCCTCTGCCTTTACAAAATCCTTGAATAAATTTGTGACCATTCAACAGCACACGAAATCTTCACAAAAATGATAAAAAAAAATTCAGAGCTTTGAAAATCAAGCCTCAAAAATGACGAAATCTTTACAAAAGATTCATCAAATTTCGAAAGCTTTTAAGTGCACTCGCTAAAATAACGAAACCTTCATAAATTCTGCGCTTTAAACTCGCAGCCCCTGAGTTCTCTAAATCTTCAAAAAGAATCACCAAAATTTCTGAGCTTTGAACATCAAGCCCCTAAAACGACCAAATCTTCACAAAACAATGCACAAAATTTTTGCTCTGAATTTCTAAGAGCTCGCCGGCAGGCAAATTTCAGACATTTCCCCGAAAAAGCTACAGCACTGAAAACACAAACGGAACTAACAATGCAGCTTTGTTTGGCCCCCGAAAAGCCCGGCTTTGACAGCACAACCCCTAAAATGACAAATGCGGCAACACATTCTCAACAATTACAAAATATTTCCTGGATCCCTCCGTCAACAAGCCACGATCTGATTAAAAATCCTCTTTTACAGCCAAATGAATCATTTTGAAGCTACGATAAAGGAATCTGAGGCGATGAATGGAATAAAAAAGCCAATGAAGATTTCGCTTCGATCTCACAAAAAAGATGAGCAGCCGGACCGTGTGCACGGGCGTGCACTACAGTCCTCTGCTTTCCTTCCCCCTGCAAGGCCCCTTCTCAACCATACAATCCAAAAAATATATAAATTTAATAGAAATTGATTATTTTTTTCGAATCCACAACAGCAAAAGGCCGGGCAGATCGATTAAAAAGCCAACAAAGCGTTTCTTAAACAATTACGATCAACAGTGCAGAATTCCTCGACGGCATTAAAAAATGGGGGTTAAAGCTTCAGTTAACGAAAGCTGAAAGTTAATCTGCCAGCTGTCACCTGTGCTGCCAAAACCAGAACACTTAAACCCTCCTGAAAATCCTATAATTCCGACGCCCGTCAAACCATTCAGCGAAACCACGCGTCGGGGGAATATTACAGCTAAGATTGGCGTATATACGTATTCGTACGTTATGCTTCCTCCAAGGTCGACCAGGCTGGCGTCAACTATCTTTAATTCTAATTTAGTTTTACCCTGAGCCCGGCGGAGGGGATGTCGAGCGGTTACAGGAGTCACGGGTTAGCCCTTAGCAGTCGATAAGTCGACGGGTTCCTCGAGGCGATGACTTCCTCGTGCCGGTCGCCCCCGCTTCAATTGGATTCGGATTTCTTGTCCGTTTCGTCATCGCAGGCAGAGATGGACAAGAAAGAAGAGAGGGAGAGAATGTACAATTAACACTTTCCCTTCCATACTTTTAGCCGGCCATCTGACCGTTAAGAGTTTGTCTATAGGGTTTGTAAAGTTGGACCAATATTTTTATTTTTTATTTTAAAAAAATTAATATAAATATTTAATCGCATTAATTTGAAATAAGTTGATTATTTGTATATTCCCGATAGTGTTTGTAAAGGTGAACTAATATTTTTATTTAAAAATTATAATATTAATTTAAAGTAGTCCATTATTTATATAATGGATATTAATAATAATAAAATTTCAAAAAAAAAAAATTAATTGAAAAGGGAAAAAAAAAAAATTTAACTCGATCAAAATCTTAAGGTAAAAAAAAACCTCCTCAAAATTAATTAAGGGTTATAAATAATATATAATTAAAAATAATTATTTGAAAAAAAAAATATAATAATATAAAAAAATATTATTTAATTAATATAAAAATAAAAGTTGGAACATTCAAAGTCCAATTGACAATTTTAATTTTTCACATTAAAAAATTAATGTAAATTTTGATTTTAAATTATGATATATTAGGAGAGTTCCATACAAATACTTTCATTTTTATCATAACATTAACTATTAACTTTTTTAATTTTAGAAAATATATATATTTAAAAATTATGGTGTAGAAGTTAGGTTAAAATACACTCTAATATTTTTTTTAAAATAATATAATTTTAACAGGGTCATCAACTATGTTCTTTTTAACTTTGGACTTTTTAAATTAAATTCATTACATTTTATACTAATGTTAATTTTTTTAAATGATCATTCAATTTATTTATCTGAGTTTCACAACAGTTTTTATGAAGTTCAATGTATGGTTTTCAGTTGATGGGGATGTTCATTAATATTTTAAAGAATTATTCAACTTATTTTTCTTAGTTTTGAATACTTTGTAGATATTTTGATATTGAGTTAATTTTAAATTAATATTGAACCTTTTATTATAATATGTGGTGATGATTGTTAAAAGTTATAAAGAATATATAATTAAAAAATTATTTCTCTGTTTCTTTATGTATAAAAAGACATGCCAATTCAATTAAATTAATATAAAAGATGGAAGTTTGAGTTCTAGGGTCTATAAGAAATTGATAGTTTCACCTCCTCACTTATAAAAAAACTTTGGTGGAGGGTCCAAATTATGTGCATCATAAAAGTTTCATAAAAAAATATTTTAATTCTCTTTGAGTCCTTAACATTTGACTTTTTAATTTTTAAAAAATAAATCACATTTAAAAATTATAATGTAGAAATAAAATTTCACTAAACATACATTTCTAAATTTTTTTAAAAATTATTATTTAAAAATTATAATGTAAAGGTAAAGTTTAAATGAAAATATATTTTGAAAAGTTTTTTTTAATAATTTAATTTTTCTTGGATCATTAACTATGCTTGTCTTAAGTAGTTTATTACATTTTATATTGATTTTTTAAAAATAATTAATAAAAATTAGTCTTAATTTTTTTTATAATTTTTTTGATTTAATTAAGTTTAATATATGGTTTTTCCTAAATTGATAATAATGTCCATTTTTTTTAAAAAGAGTCATTTAACTAATCTTTCTTAGTTTTTAATAGTTTTGTAGATATTTTGTTATTGAATTGTTTTACATTGATATTAGACTTTTTATTATAATTATTAATAACAACTATTAATTTTTATAAGATCATTTTTATTAATTTTATATAAAAAAATTAATATATTTCATATTATTTTTATTTATTTATTGATAAATATATTTATATAATCATACTTTCTTAATTTTAAACAGTTTATTATAAAATTTCATATTATCTTATATTAACCCTTTGTGTATTTGAGAATTTGTTTTTGAACTACTCATCACATCTTTTAATCAATTTATGATAATTAACAATAATTATTTTTATTATGTAACTTATCACATTTTCAATTAATCTTTTTGTGGTACTTGATAACAATAGCCTTAGTTAATGAGCTTAATTTATAACTCTTAGTCTCAAATATTTTTTATATAAATTTTATGTATTCTTTTTAATTGATAAAGACCATCAAACTTTTTAATATTTTTTAACCTACCTTTCTTCATTTTATAAGTCGTTTTTATAATATTATTTATATTTATAAGTACGTGTGCCATAAAGTTAATATTTAATAATTTTAAAAAATATCATCCAACCTAATCTTCTTAATTTTTTTTAAAAAAAATATATTATTTATGTTTACAAAAATAATTTTATAATATTATTATTCTTTATTTTTTATTTTGACCTAATGTTATAATTTGAGTTGGATTGTTTTTATTTTACTAGTGTTATGATTTAATTATTTTTTATAACTTTAATTTTGATGTTAAATTATAATTTGAGTTAAGTTAGATTACTTTTATTTTAAATATTTATTTTTTATTTCTAACATTTTAGTGGGTTTTATTGATTTACTTTAATTATTTATGAACAATAATATTTTATTGTCATTTTTTAAAATTTATTTGTAAGTTTTATTGATCTATTTTATTTACTTATAAAAAATAATATATTATAGATTTGAAAACATGAGATATTTAATATTGTTTAACATTAAATTGATATGAGTGAGATAGAATTAAAGAATATAGAAATAGTTCAGGCATAAAGATAATAAACTAATTTATAGTATACTAATTAATTACAAACTTAGATAAATAAACATTCCAAATTATAATATTGAGATATGCTGAATATAAAAAGTATCAAATTCAAAAGATGTTCAATTGGTTGCAATACTAAAGAGAAATAATACTTAGCTAGGTTTTACCGTGCGCTAGCAAATTTAGACTAGAAACAAGTAAAGATTATGTAGGATCAGTACTCTAGATTAGTCGTTAGATTCTGAAAATTATACTTCTATAGTCATAGACATTATCATCGGATCTAGACACTACCATCAACACTAATGTCTGATTATGACATAGGTGTCTAATACATAATAATGACTAGATCTCGATACGACCAACTTCATTATTTTGAGTTTTCTATTACCTTTATTAATATTTTTAGATCTAGGATATAGGTTGTCACTCTTTGTTAATTGATCAAATCATAAAATGAATTTATCAAAAATGGGTTAGTAGGCTCACAATATCAATCTGACCTCAATGACCCCTCTGTCATTAAGCATTACCTGCATAAACAATACTGCAAAGAGAGTCTTATAGTTATGTAGTTCTCTCCTATGTGTGGGAGTGTCAATGCACAAGGGTGCAATATACTATATGAAGATGCATGCAATGATCTAGCTTGTAACTTGATAAATATCACTCATGGATTGTTCTTTGAATGATTCAGATCTTTTATATGATTGATCCTATGACTGATATAGAAATAAGGATGAGTAGGGTAGAATAGCTCAATTTTAAAATTTATTGAATGAGCCTTGGCAGGTACCTGCTTGGTATTTGCTAAATGAACAATGAAAAGGCTTAGTCTTATGTTTATATCACACTTTTTAAAAATATCTTATAGTAGGATTCAATAAGATAAATAGGTCGACCCATAGGTTTTAAAACATTTTTAATTTGGATGAATTTTGGTAATTAGACACTAGATAAGGATCTTGACACTATCGTTAATGGTAGTGTCCCTCTATGGCCAATAGTGTCAAGAAGGATAGAAAATATGTATGGATCTAAAATTAACAGTGAAGGATGTCATCATATTTTAAGTTTTTTGTATAGTGCAAGAGATTTGGGTCATCAGAATGATATGGATCAGATTAAGAGATAATCATTTAGGCACAATGAGATGGTGAATGTGAGCCTTTCAACAATAAGGAGGTTTTGAACTGTGGGTAGAGCCCTGATTGATATTTATTAAATGTACAAAACTAAGATGTTATAAATATTCAGTTTAAGTATCTATATTTATATTCTTTTAATCTAGTAATGCATAAAGATGAAATTACTAGTTCAAAAGAAATAAATATGTACCTGTGTGTGTATAAGACACCTTGTCTATACTAGAGCCCACTTTTAGTGCCTTGTTAGTGTATGACTTGTAAACAAGAGCATGTTACAGTGTGAATCAATACATATAATATAGAATTTAAAATAATTAATATGCTTGAAAATAAAGAGAACAAGGAAGGAGTACACCTATGTGTCAATGCAACTATATTGCCTCTTAATGTTTTGACTTGGTAAAGATGTTTCCTTATGAAGCATTGGAGCTAGAAGAGGTTTAGACCTAAACTTTAGATATTTGAAGAGGGATATTTGAAGGTATTATGCTCTCAATCTAGTGTAAGGATGAATTGTGACATGGCCATTGAGATCATTATATTTAAATCACATAACTCAAGTGTGAATATGTAATCTAGTGAGGTTGAGTGATTTAATCAACTTATCCTATAAATTTGGTGAGATTAGATTATATGGATATGTAGGAAATGCTCGTTGATAGAGGGGTATTTGACATCAAATCAACTTCACTTGAGCACATTAACCCATATTTTATAAGGTGACATGCCAATTTAGAAGACCTAGGGTTTTGATCAAAACATTGATCATAGAAAATTATGCATGTGACCCAAGTTGATAACCTGCAATGTGAAAATTAATCCTAATAGGCATAGGCGGTTGTTACAACAAAAAAAATTGTATCTTGATATAGACATAAACATTGACAATAATACCCAGATTCTGATGGTAGTGTCCAGGCTGACAAAAAGTTAATTTTTAGAATCTAATGAATCAAGATGGAACATTAATTTGTCTTATTATACACCTATATATTAGATCTATCTATGCATAATTTAATAAACTAAGTATTATTTCTCCTTTGTAATTTAACTTTGAGAATATTGTTTTGCATTCTACTTATCCATATTTAACATATTCTCATATTCATTATATGATTCATTGGAACATTAATTTGTCTTATTCTACACCTATATATTAGATCTATCTATGCATAATTTAATAAACTAAGTATTATTTCTCCTTCATAATTCAACTTTCAGAATATTATTTTGCATTGTACTTATCCATATTTAATATATTCTCAGATTCATCATATTTATCATAATATTATAAATATGAATTCATTTAATTGGTCTACTTTTAAAATAGCTTATTGCATAGTTGAATAGACTATTCCCCCTATACCATTCTAAAAAGTGTTAAACATTTGTTAAACCCAACCTCTAATTCTTAATGTACAACCCTAACTTTCTTAAGCTATTAAACCATTCTAGGGTTTTTTATTTTAATTTTGGTCTATTACATGTTTTATTATGATCTTTCCCAAAATCATAGGGTTATCAAAGATAAAATGCAAACTTATTTCATGGAAAAAAATTCAATTCAATCATAACTTATGAGAAAGAATAGTCATATGTTTCTAAAGATATAAATATTAAGCAAAAGAAAATAAAAATGTTAACAAATTGTCATTGCTATAATATTAAATCATAAATCTTAACAATAATAAATAGAAAACAAAATTCATGTTTGACACATTTCATATATCCACCTACACTTAATGGTTCTAATAGCCACCATCCCACTCCTGCTTCGAATAACAGGGTCCATGTTATTAATAACCAATAAGGTAGGTCACCACATCATAGAGATAACCAACATGTTCCTCCTAAACCTACTCCACCTCCCATAACATGACTAAATATGAATGTGCCGGACATTTATATATTTTTTCATATAAATTTTTATAACATTCACAATAATATCATGCATGGCTTCCTTAAATAAATAAAAAATATAAAAATGCTCCTTTATGAAATGACTTACAATTAAGAAATATTCATATATTTTCAAATGATGTGAATCTTAAATCCACTAATAATGGTGATTACAACCCATGAGTACATCCCTTCACACTTTAATAATTCATATTAGTAATTTTATATCTATTATTATACAATAGAGACCTCCAATGACAAGTATTCTCAATTTATAAACATTATCATGCAATGATACTATTAATGATAATATTGTCAAAGATCAACCTCTCACAAAAATTATATTTGCATATCCTTATCCACAAGAGTTCATCATGTCCATGTTACCTTTATTTTTTGGTAATGAAGATCCTTCCAACCATGTAATTAAATATGTACATTATTTTGGTCATTGGGCTAGATATGAACACTTATTGTTAAAAGCTTTCTATAGAAGATTAACATGAGAAGCCTAGGATTGGTTCTACATTCTTCCCACCGGTTCCCTGTCCACTTTTAAGCAATTAAAGGACATTTTACTCTTTATTTTAATAAACACAATGTACCCAAATTAACATTAGACCATTTGAAAAGTTTAAATCAACATGATGGCGAGTCTATTTGAGGTTATGCTATCTAATTTAAGAATGTATCATATCGTTTAACATTTCCACCTTCAGATTTAAAACTACAATTCATATTCAGTAAAGGTCTTATTTTTCCACTTAAAGAAAGAACATTAATTAAACTTTATTTTTCTTTAGATAGTTTATAGCTAGATGTGCATAAGTATGCATGTTATATTTAGTCAACAATAACAAATAATTAAATACATCTTATTTAAGAAGCAAAAGTTTTATTAAATATGTATACAAAAAAAGTGAATTGTGAGAGAAGATCATGTAAAAAATAGTTGCGTTTCAACTCCTTATATGACACCTTTGCATAATTTAATTAATAAGGTGGAAACATTAGATGGACATAATACATAATAAATCCAAAAATTTCCATACCAAGATACACCTACAATAATTTTACCTATGCTAGTTGAAAAGAAACTCATTACATTACCCACTACTAGGTGCCGATAAAAAACATGTCTTCTGCATAAAGAAAATAAATCATTCTATTCTTATAATAGAATCATAGGGAATGATACAGAACATTGCACTACATTACAAGATAAAATTCAATGGTACAAACATAAAGGTATCATTTTTATAGTACAAAATCAACCAGCTCTTGCTACTACATTAATTTAACAAATAATACCTACAAATTTAGCAAACAAGAAGTGTCCTCACCTATGGGATTTGTTGTTTCACCCTAAAATACAAAAAAAATCAAATCATCAAATAATCAATATAATAGAAAAACATTCAAATAAATCAAAAATACAAAAATATTCAACATACACATGTTTACTAGCTTTTGCATATATGTTCTTTACTTTATGTTAGTATATAACATATCATTTCCCTTATATACACACACATGTTTCAAACGTACTTAAGAGTGATACATGTATACACTAGATACATTATACATGAGCATATAGATGTTGGACCTTTCCTCCACCTGCATGACACACTAGGTTGGGGGCATCTACTTCATTGATAAAAATTATCATAGGTTACATTTTCTACAATCACTTTAAATTACCATGATCCTGCTTATATACTAATGCTTACACATGTCTATACTAATACTTACGTATTGCATTGTGTGTTGGATGTGCTATGCTACATGACATTTTGATAACATGTGTATGTAATATTTAGTATGATATGCTTATGTTGGTTGCTCATATTTCACTTATTCATATTATCACATGGATTACTTGAGTGTGCTTCATATTTGCTATATTGTTTTGATTGTAGAACATTTGAACATGTTATTTGTTTGTTTCCCATAGTCCCATTGAGTGTTGTTATTTGGTGTGCATACATTTGAACATGTCCTCCTCTTGAGAGTGCGGCATTTTAACATGCCCCTTGTTTGTAATCTCCTTAGACCCCTAGTGTATCACATTAAATGTTATTGTGTGTGTGTGTGTTTGATTTTTTTTTGAGCTTGTGCTTGTTACTTATGGATGTTGCCATGATCCATATCATCTTAGGGATTATTTTAATTGGATATTGTGAGCTTTGTTGATACATATACTTAGACATGATACCAATATGTGCTTCTTTAATACATGATTAATATAGATATATCATGGTTATCTTATTATTTTGAGGTAAGATGACTACCAAATTACATTCCCATCACCTCAGAAGGGGGGCATATCAGTGGGAGAATGTCATAGAGACATGATTCCACACATAAATTTGGCATAATTAGAATAATTTTATGAAGTTTACATGATTCAAATATATGCTTGGATCATAATCTTATGCACTTGGTACCAATTTTCACATATTTGGGATGGAGTTTTTCAAATTTGTGATAATTATTATACACATTTTATAGAGCAGAGATTATTTTTTATAGATACTTCAGCTTGAGACACATCGTAAGTTCATATGCCATGCAAATATACCAAATTACATATACATATTAAGATTATATACATATTCCTACACCAACCTTACCAAGATGCACTCATTGAGTCTTTATCTATCTGCATTAGTTAACTCCCCTGAGTAGCATGGTTGAGATTCAACTCCCTTAACATCTTGAAGCACTACTCCCCTTTTTTAGGTTGATATGGTTAAATCATTTGACCTAGGAGAGATTGGCTAGATTGGTTAGATTATGTTTAATATTGAGTTGTGTGATTGAGATTTAGTGTTCTTAATGGCCTTAGCACAACTCACACTTTCATCAAATTTGGAGCATGATCACCCTCAAATTATCCTATTCACATCTCCAAGATTTAGTTGTGAATCTCTCTCACCAATGCTTCAATAAGGAAGCATCATCACCAAAGTAAAGTACCAAAGGTAAACATGGTTGCATTGACACACAAGTGTATTCCTTCCTTTTAAACATTTCAATTATTCATTTTCAAATTATATGCACTAATTAAACTATAATATGCTCTTGATTATAGGTTATACATAAATAGAAAATTAAAATGGGGCTCAAGTAAAAAAAATGTATGTTGTACACACCAAAGTACACATTAATTTTCTTTAACCTAGTAATTTCATCCTTATGTATTACTTGATTAGAAGGGGGGTGAATTTAGATACTCAAATATAATTTTACATGATACATTAGTCTTTTACACTTGAAAAATACCAATCAAAGCTCAACCCTTCATTTCATTACCTTCAACTATGGTAAGACTCACTTTCACTCTCACTATGCCTAAGCACTTATCTGGGTTATCAGATTATGATGACCCAGATCAATTACAACCAAAAATCTACATAAAACTAGATTTATATCCTACTCAGATATTTATAGATCCTTTAAAAAAATATCATGTAGGACACTACTATTACTAGTAAAACACTAGCGTCAATGATAGTGTCCCAACTCTGACGTTAGTGTCCCTACCTTCTAAATGGTTAATTTTTCAAATATGTTGACATGTATAGGTTGGCTTATGGTATTAATTTAACCCTCCCATGAGATAATTTCAAAGTTGTGGTATAAATATAAATCAAAATTTATTCATTATGCATCCAAGCAATATCTATCAATCATAAAGTACGCTCACACTACACTACTAAAAATCACTTACACAATTGAGCTATATTTACCTATTCTTCCTTATTTACAAATTAGTTTTCTTATAATTATAAAACATTCAAAGAGCATCCCATTAGTATTATGTTTCAAGTTACAAGCTAAATCACTACATGTACTTGCATATATTATATTTCATAATTGTTCACACAAAATCTCGCATAAGGGGGAATAATTCATCAGTTTGAGGGCCTCTTCAAAATATATGGATATGTAGGTAGTGATCATTGATAGAGGGGTATTTGAGGTTAGATTGACTTCACTTGAGTCTACTATCCCCTATTTTTCAAGGTGACATGCCAAGTTAGAGGACCTAGGATATTGACAAAAATATTCATTCCATGAACCCATGCACATGATCTGAGATGATAACCTATAAGGTGTCAATGACCCCTAATAGGCGTAGGTGGTTTTACCAAAAAATAATATGTATATTGGGATATATAAAAGTGTTGATGGTAGTTTAAATATTATGATGGTAGTTTACATATTATAATGGTAGTGTCTAGGCTAACAAAAAGTTAATTTCTAGACTATGAAGAATCAAGGCTAAACATTAGTTTGTCTTCTTCTAAACTTTACATGTCAGATCTGACTATGCATCATTGAATAAGTTAAGTATTATTTGTCCTTTATATTTCAACTTTTAGAAATATTGTTTGGAATTTTACTTTTCATTATTTAACATAATCTCAGACTCAACATACATATCATAATATTATAAATCTAAATTCATTTAATTGGCTTACTTTTAGAATAGCTTATTCCATAGTTAATTAGGCTATTACTAGAGATTAACCTTATTTGGGTTTGTTATAGGCTCTTTAAGCTTATATTAAGTCTATTTTAGATGTGAATTTATTATTAAAATAAATACACTTTATCCCATATTTATGAGGTGTTTCACCTCTCTTGTCCACTTTTTGGATTTGGGAGTTACTTGCACAAGTAACTCCTCCCCCCACATGTCACACATTTCCCTCCACTCTCTTTTGGAATATGAAAGTCAACACACACCAAGGAGGCCTTGTAAGTTTATGATAGGATTATTGTAACTCCCTCATGGGTAAGTGCATAAAATTAGGGAACAAAAAAGGGCCTACTTGTGGACACGATTTTCCTAAAATTTTAGAAATCTAAACTTATGTAGATAATTTGAGATGGCTAAACTCAAAATTTGAAGATGGTTAAGTATAAATAGGTAAAACATTTAAAATTTGAAGAGGAACTCCTATTTTTTAAGAAAATAGAATAAATAGACATCCATGTAGCCCACCATTTTTTTAGAATCATTTAATATTGTTTGAAACCCTTTGGTAAATATTTAGATAAGATTTTATAGTTTGTGACCTACATTATTTTTATATTTTTAAATAAATAATTTTATTTTTATCAATTTAAAAATTAAAAATATCCTAAATATCAATAAAAAAAAGGATAGCCAACCATGCAGCACCCCCTAAATACCTCAAAAAAATGAAAACTAGTATTTTTTAATGTATGTAGAATTAGGCCTAGTTAATGACCAAATAATTTATTTTACATTTGTATCAATGAAAAAAATATGAAAACATATATAGGCATGTATATGTGTGGCATGTAGTGACCTAAAAAATCTATAGTTAGAAATCAACATGGATTGAAACCTTAAACTAGTCTAAAAATTATAAAAATCATATATTTAGAAAGAGGAGAGCATGACCGTCATTGTGGTAATAATTTTATGAATTAGATTATTAAAATTTATTATGTATTTGGAAATAAAAGTTGAATTTTGTTATTTTTTCTCAATACTCTCATATTCAACTGTGTTGACAGTCCAAGCTTTAGCTCAAGAATCCAAGCCATTTCTGAGTCAAAAAGCTTGGTTCTTTGAATTCAAATTTCAATAACACATACATATTATTATGACATTGCATTGTGTATTATGACTTTGTGACCTTAGTAGGCATTGTTCATAGTGTAAGGAATGCATATGTGTTCCTATCACATTGCATAAAATACAAACAAAATATGTATTGGTGGTTGCATATGGTTTAGTAGCAGAAGGTTTAATAAAATAAATGTGAATTATAAGTTTACATTTATTTTAGTATTTATAATAAATCAGGGTCACTCTACATTTGATAGAATTGGTCTCACAACTATATGCCTTATGATGTGGAAAATAGTTTTTCAAAATTTATTTTGGTCAATAATTAGTCATTTTCAAGGTCTCAATATTGAACCTAGGGATTTCAAGGCATAACTTTTGCAATTGATGTCTATTTTTTGTAAACTTTTTAGGGTTTTGTGCCTTAAAAATTGTTTCTTGGCATTTATAGGAGTCATAAGTTTATCAAAATTGAAGTTTTCAAACCACTCACTTTGAACTTGATCAAAAGTGGTGTGATTAGTGTAGTATAGGTCATATTGATGACCTACACACATCAAATGACCCCTTTGTGTTAATTTCACTTGATCATCATCCCTCCCTCATACATAATCACTTCCTACTCATCCCTCATCACCCTTAATCACTCTCTCTTCATTCCTCATTATCCATAATCACTCCCTTATTCACCTTAACTATCCCTAGTCATCTCTAATCACTCCCTTATCATCCATAATCACTCCTCCATTGACTTCGAAATCCCTCATCATCCCTAATCACTCCCTCCTCATCCTTAATAATATCTAATCACTTTTTTCTCATCCCTCATCATCTTAATCACTTACTCCTCATTCCTCATCATCCCTAATCACTCCCTCTTCATCCCTCCTCATCCCTAATCACTCCCTCATTGACCTTCATTGTCCTTCATCATATCTAATCACTCTCTTATCATCCCTAATCAATAATTTATTAACCATCACCATCCCTCATAATCCTTAATCATTCTTTCCTCATCCTTAATAAAAACCTCATTGACCCTCACCATCCCTCATCACTCTGTCATTGATCGTCACCATCCCTCATCATCCCTAATCACTTCCTCATCATCTAATTTAAGTAGGCCTTTTATAAGTTTACTCATATAGATATTATAGGTATCCTTTAGGATTTGTAGCCTTCCTTGATTATTTCATGCCACATATTTAACTCTTTATACTAACATGAGGTTATTGTACTCTAAATTTTGTTACTCACTCAATAAACATGGTTTATTCCTTTGAAGTACACCACCTTTGCATGACATAAAATATATGATATTCTCTCAAGACTTTTAGTTTTTTCCCAGGTCTTACCATTCTTTGTATCCTATTTATTGTAATTCAATCCCCTTTGACTACTATTATATTTTTGAACACCTATTTGAACCTAATTTCACTTCTTTACCTTCCTAGTGAAAATATCCATCATAACACTGATCCATGTACATAGAAACTTAATTCTTCCAGACAACACAAAGTTATATCATATCAAACCTTATTCATTAGGTTTGTCACCCTTTATAGAAAATATTTCACTCAAGACTAACTCCTGATGTCCCCAATATAATTCTTATATTTGATTTAACACTATCTAAGCTAGCACATAAGCTTCTTCCATTATTTATACTCATTTATGAATCATTATGAGTTATCATAGGTTTTTAAAGAGTTTTCAACTTTTTAAGGAGTCTTAAAGACCTTTTTCAATTCATAGTCATCCTAGAAAGTAAAAAAAAGGCAAATGTAACAAAAGACTATTCATAATAAGCCATTTTAATATCTTAAGTTTGAGTGGTTTAAGGAGACTCTCAACCAAAAATTGGCCATTCAAAACTTGGTAAAGACCCCAACTATTAGATATGCATCAAATATATCAATGAGGAGGCATTCAAGATCACTATGAAGCATAAAAAGGACAAATTTTCATGACTACAACATCAAATGATAATCGACTAGTTCAAAATAGGGGTTTGTATACTATTGAAGTGTAATTATCTTACAAATAAAGGTCTATTGTCACCTAAATAAAGTGTTTTCATGTTTATTGTGTATGTATGAATAATATCCATTCAAGTTTTAATTGATTTTTCACTTAGTTTGAAGATTTTCTTGTTAGGGTGTGGAGCTAAAAACTTCACCAAGGAGCATTCATTATCAGGTTCGGGTCTACACAGACACCAGCATCGATCAGGAGTGACCGATGTCGGTCATAGGCAGTTACAGAGACGCTGACATCGGCAGAGGGTCGGCCGACGGCGGTCACAGACAAGCAGCAGGAACCGACGTCGGTTACCTGCGTGTCCAGAAAGCTATTTCCGTGGACAGAAGCGAGTGTTTGCATGATAAGTTTGAGTTGAAGTCTCAAGCTCGCATCTCTATTGTTAGCAATACTATTTTTAGAGCCCTTGTTCAAGTGGCTTAATTGCTTGTTGGTTGTACATGCTCAAGTCTCCTTATTCTATATGTAGAATTAGATCTTCTTAGCTTTGTAGTAGTTTGTAGTAGATTATTGTAGTTGGGTGAATTATTGTAATTCATTGTGTGTGAAGAACAGTACAGAATTGAATCAATCCAGGCTTGTTGGAGTTGATTGTTCTTGAGAGAGAGAGCTCTTGCGGAATAGAGATCTATTGAGAGATCTATACATCTAGGAGAGGTGTGGAAGAAAGAAGCTTTCTTCAATTGTATTCCTTTTGTAAAGAGTTTGTTAATACAAGTTTTCAGGGTGTTTTCTTGTATCTCTTGTTCTTGCTATTATCATTCTAATTACTTGTCAATCTAGTTTAATTCCACATTTATTGCTGTCACAATTGTAATCTATTGTTGGATTGATCCCCCAACAAGTGGTATCAGAGCCTTGGTTACAGGTTCAGAGCTTGATAATTGGTATCAAAGTACAGGTTCACTAACAGGTGGTTCAGATATGTGTAGTGTGTATTGATTACAGGTTCTCACAGGAGTTTCTGCAGGGATTTTTGTTTGAGTGGGAGAAGCAATGGCAGATGAAAGTAAATTGAGAATGGAAAAGTTCAATGGCAAAAATTACCAACACTGGAGAATGCAGATAGAGGATTATCTATATCAGAAATATCTCTACTTACCGTTAGGTGGGGTTGCAAAGAAGCCCAAAGACATGGAGGATGAAGAATGGGAAGTTCTTGACAGAAAGGCTCTGGGGTCTATAAGACTGAGTCTAGCATCCACTGTGATATCTAATTTATCACAAGCAAAGTCTACAGTAGAGTTGATGACTACGTTAGCAAATTTGTATGAAAAACCCTCAGCTTCCAATAAGGTATATCTTATGAAGCAGTTATTTAATTTGCATATGAATGAAGGTGGATCTGTTTCTACTCATCTGAATGATTTCAATGGAATTGTGAATCAATTAAGTTTAGTGAATATAGTGTTTGATGATGAAATAAAAGCTCTTTTGATATTATGTTCTTTGCCTGAAAGCTGGCATGGCTTAGTAATGGCAGTAAGTAATACTGCATCTGCATCAAATATTTTGAAAGTAGAGGATGTTGTTAGTGTTATCTTGAATGAGGAAATACGCAGGAAAAGCACAGAAGAGGCATCTGGGAACGCTTTAAGTTTTGAGAGTAGGGGAAGGCAAAAAGAAAAGAGCAAGAAAGGCAGATCAAGATCCAAATCAAAGGGGAAAGGCAGATCTAAATCCAGAAATGGCAGAAGGCCACAATGCTGGAATTGTGGAAAGATGGGGCACATAAGCAGAGATTGTTGGTCAAAGCCTAAGGAGGACAATCAGCACGAAGGAAAGGAAGAACCCAAGATTGCAGGTATTGCACAAGATGCTTTAATTTTCTCTCTGCATAATAATATAGAATCTTGGGTATTAGATTCTGGTGCATCTTTTCATGCTACTCCTAACAGGGAATATTTCAGTGACTATATCCATGGAGATTTTGGAATAGTGTATCTAGGGGATGATGAGCCCTGTAAAATAATTGGCAAAGGTAAAGTGCAGCTGAAGATGCAGAATAGCAACACATGGGTGTTGAGAGATGTGATGCATGTTCCTAGCTTGAAGAGAAATTTGATTTCTGTAGGAAAGTTAGGGGATGAGAGTTGTACAGTAACTCTCACAGCAGAATCTTGGAAGGTGACCAAGGGTGCACTTGTTATGGCCAGAGGTAAGAGAGAAGGTACTCTCTATTTGTGTAATTGTGTTACTAACAAATCTCTTTCTGTATTATCTACTTCAGATGTGGATGCTAAATTGTGGCACTCAAGGCTTGGCCACATGAGTGAGAAGGGGATGTCAATTCTAAAGTCTAAAGGTATGCTTTCAGATTTAAAAGGCATAGATCTAGAGTTTTGTGAGCACTGTGTATTTGGAAAATAGAAAAGGGTTAGTTTTCTCAAAACTGGGTCTACTAAGAAGAGGCATAAGTTGGAGCTTGTTCACACAGACGTGTGGGGACCAGCTCAGGTTGCTTCCATTGGAGGATCACAGTACTATGTATCTTTCATAGATGATGCTACAAGGAAGGTATGGATCTATTGTATTAGAAAGAAATCTGATGTATTTGATACTTTTAAAGTTTGGAAAGCTATGGTTGAGAATGAAACAGGTAAAAGATTAAAGTGCCTGAGATCAGACAATGGCAGTGAGTTCTGCAGTCATAAGTTCAGAGATTATTATTACATGCATGGAATCCATAGGCAAAGGACGGTTCCAAGGACACCTCAGCAGAATGGAATTGTTGAAAGGATGAATAGGATAATAATGGAGCGTGCAAGATGTATGAGATTGCATGCGGGTTTGCCCTTACAGTTTTGGGCACAAGCTGTTGACACTACAGTATACCTGATTAACAGAGGACCCTCTACAACTCTGGATGGTGGTATTCCAGAAGAGGCATGGACAGGTAAAAAGGTTGATCTCTCATATCTCAAAGTTTTTGGTTGTGAAGCCTTTGTGCATATAGATAAGGAAAATAGAAAGAAGCTTGATGCTAAGTCTATGAGATGCACGTTTATTGGCTATGGCTCAGATGATTTTGGTTACAGATTGTGGAATCTAGAAACTAACAAGGTAATCAGGAGTCGTGATGTTGTTTTCAATGAAAGAGTGATGTATTGTGATCAGCTAAGGAAGTTGAATCAGTCTGAGCAGAGCAATGGTGAATTGGACGAGGTGAAAGTCCAAGATGAGCTCACGGGAAAAAGAAATAATCACTTACAGGAAAACATAGAGATCGATGTCGATAGGTTAGGAACCGGCATCGACAGGACAGAAATCGGCGTCGGCCATACAGAGACCGACGTCAATCGTACAGGTACCGAGGTCGGTCAGGAAGAACTGACGTCGGCCAGTAACAGGTCTACAAGTGACTGAGGTCGGTCACTGTCAGAGAATTTGGGTGGACAACGTGTTGTGGATGAGTCTCAGACACCCATCAGGAGGTCAGAAAGGGTGAGTAAGCCTCCAATTAGATATTCTCCTTCTTTATTTTATCTATTGCTAACTGATGGTGGAGAACCAGAGAGTTTTGAAGAAGAAATACAGGTGGAGTCCAAGAGTCAGTGGGAGGGTGGCATGGTTGAGGAGTTGGAGTCCTTAAGAGAGAACCAAACATGGGATTTGGTTGAATTGCCATCTGGTAAGAGAACACTTAAGAACAGATGGACCTACAGGTTGAAGGAAGGCGAGAATGGATAGATGAGATACAAGGCCAGATTAGTGGTAAAAGGATTTGCACAAAAGCTAGGTATCGACTTTGGTGAGATTTTTTCTCCTGTTGTTAAAATGACTTCAATAAGGGTTGTATTGTCTTTAGTTGCTTTTGAGGATTTGCATCTTGAGCAGCTAGATGTTAAGACAACGTTTCTTCATGGAGATTTGGATGAGGAAATTTATATGGAACAGCCAGAAGGATTCGAGGTCAAGGGTAAGGAGAAGTTTGTGTGCAGGTTAAAGAAAAGCTTGTATGGCCTCAAGCAAGCTCCTAGGCAATGGTACTTAAAATTTGACAGGTTTATGACTGAGCATGGCTACAGTAGGTGTCAATCAGACCATTGTGTGTATTTCAAGAGATTTGATAACGGTAGATATATTATTCTATTGTTGTATGTAGATGATATGCTGGTTGCAGGATCACACATGCAGGATATCTCAGAGCTTAAGGTGAAATTAGCTCAAACGTTTGCTATGAAGGATTTGGGAGCAGCAAAGAAAATCCTTGGCATGAGCATTAAGAGAGACAGGAAAAATCATAGGTTGATATTGTCTCAAGAAGATTATGTGAACAAGGTGTTGAAACGGTTCAATACGTAGGATGCTAAATCGATAAGCACACCTTTGGCTGGACATTTTAAGTTGAGTAAAGAACAATGTCCTAATTCATATGATGAGGTAGAGTACATGAGTAAGGTTCCATATTCTTCCGCAGTAGGGAGCTTGATGTATGCAATGGTGTGTACTAGACCGGATATTGCCCAAGCAGTGGGAGTGGTAAGTAAGTATATGGCCAATCCAGGTAAGGAACATTGGAAAGTAGTTCAGTGGATCCTTAGATATCTGAGAGGAACTAGCAGTAGGCACTTGTGCTATGGAGGTTCAGATACTTCTCTACATGGTTATGTAGATTCAGATATGGTAGGTGATTTGGATGGCAGGAGGAGCACTACAGGTTATGTTTTCACTGTAGGTGGAATGGCGGTTAGCTGGATATCTAAGTTGTAGAAGGTTGTTGCCTTGTCAACTATAGAAGCAGAGTATATTGCAGCCACAGAAGCTAGCAAGGAGATGATATGGATGACACGGTTCATGGATGAGCTTGGTAGGGAGCATGAGAGTTGCAGATTGTATAGTGACAGTCAGAGTGCAATCCATTTGGCTAAGAATTCAGCCTTTCATTCAAGAACAAAGCACATACAGCTAAGGTATCACTTCATAAGACAGGTATTGGAAGATGGTGAGTTGAAGCTGGAGAAGATCCATACAGATAGGAATCCTGCTGATATGTTAACCAAGCCGGTTACGAAGGAGAAGTTGAATCTTCATTCAACTTTTGTTGGTCTTCATGATTGAGTTGAAGATGGAGGAGCTAGAAGATGTTGCTGTACAGGTACTGGTGCAGTTGTTTATCTCCAAGTGGGAGATTGTTAGGGTGTGGAGTTAAAAACTTCACCAAGGAGCATTCATTATTAGGTTCGGGTCTACACAGACACCAGCATCGGTCAGGAACGACCGACATCGATCATAGGCAGTTACAGAGACGCCGACGTCGGTAGAGGGTCGGCCGACGGCGGTCACAGACAAGCAGCAGGAACCGACGTCGGTTACCTGCGTGTCCAGAAAGCTATTTCCGTGGACAGAAGCGAGTGTTTGCATGATAAGTTTGAGTTGAAGTCTCAAGCTCACGTCTCTATTGTTAGCAATACTATTTTTAGAGCCCTTGTTTAAGTGGCTTAACTGCTTGTTGGTTGTACATGCTCAAGTCTCCTTATTCTATATGTAGAATTAGATCTTCTTAGCTTTGTAGTAGTTTGTAGTAGATTATTGTAGTTGGGTGAATTATTGTAATTCATTGTGTGTGAAGAACAGTACAGAATTGAATCAATCTAGGCTTGTTGGAGTTGATTGTTCTTGAGAGAGAGAGCTCTTGAGGAATAGAGATCTATTGAGAGATCTATACATCTAGGAGAGGTGTGGAAGAAAGAAGCTTTCTTCAATTGTATTCCTTTTGTAAAGAGTTTGTTAATACAAGTTTTCAGGGTGTTTTCTTGTATCTCTTGTTCTTGCTATTATCATTCTAATTACTTGTCAATCTGGTTTAATTCTGCATTTATTACTGTCACAATTGTAATCTATTGTTGGATTGATCCCCCAACATTTCTTATTGTAACCCTCAAAGTCCTATTTTTTATGTACTTGCAGTCGCTTGTAACATATGTGAAATTTTACATGAGCTTGATTTAAGGATTGGAAAAGTTGAAAAAGGTACTTAAGACCATGATACGGGTTTTAAAATGGATAGAGAATCTCTAGGTTTTATGAACCATCATTAAGAAGCTCTCAACTTCTATGTTTCTTCAAAAACCCTAAAACAAGGTTTTTGGTACAAAAAACCTCACAACTCATTTTCTAATTGGTGAACATTATCAAAATATGAGTTAAGTTACTTAAGGAGGTTTATAAGGTGTTATAACTAGTTTCAAGTTCAAACTCACTTTGAGAATTCTTTTACAATTGACTGTGTCCAGGACTACCTGTAGGTAGTCACCAAGAGAGATTGGAAAAGAGAAAATTTGATGGTTTTGCCCTATTGTTTGATTCCAAAATTATTAAGAAGATTTTTCATTGCTATGAGGTCATTCTAAACCACTTCAAAAGATTATCCAACCCATTTTGTGATTGAATTGAGTCTAATCCTTTCAAGGAAGGTAGATTAGGCCTACAAAGGGGTTTAAGGTCAAAAATAGATATTTTGATAATTTTGCTATGTATTTGGACCCCAAACTTCATATGAAGGTTTGTTGTTATTATATGATCATTGTAAAAAATTTAGTAAAGTATTATAAGTCATGTTTTGATTGAAATAAGGAAATATCCTTTAAGAAGTAGAATTAGGCCTAAACAATCATAAAGAGAGCAAGATTTGTTTTTGAGTTCATTCCCTTGAGAAATTAATAGAGAGATTGGTTTCTCACTATGATAGGTGGTCTATAATATCTGAATAAGTCATCCAATGGAGTATTGATAATAATCTCAACCTATAACACTATTATTAAGACCTAAAAGGTCTACACACAATCTTATAACATAATTAAGATTGAGTTGAAGTTTTTGGTCATTAAGTGATCCAAGTGGTGATTGAAGTTATGTAAAACAACCCCTACAAGCCCTATATCATTGCCTTAAGTATTTAATGAGTTTTGTGAGTAGGTTGAGTTAATAAAACAAGATTGAAAATTAAAATTTATCTTTGCCAAGGTCCAAAACAACAGTCCTACAAAGTTGTAGACTTTTTTGAGAAGATTGAATTGAAGAAGATCCTTCTTGGCATCACTGTGGATATATGGTCAACTATGGGGTTGGGATTAGAATTCTCAACTAGTCTCCAATCACCCCTATTTATATAGATATAAATTTAGGTTTTCAACTATGAGATTGGGATTCTTAAATGCCCAAATCCTAATATATACGTAAATAATATAATTTCATCCCACCCTTTTCTCAATTTCTTGCCTATTTATTCTAGTCTAGGGCTCTGGATACACACTCTCTCCATGATATAGGCATGGATCATTATATATATATATATATATATATATATATATATATATATATATGAATCCCACCAAACAATCAATTGATATATTTGAGTTCCTTATTTGAGGGAAAGAAGATGAATGAAAGAAGAGTTTTTGGGCCTTATTTGAGTAAGTAAAATTTGGAATTGAAAAATAAGCCACTTTGGCACATGAAAGAAGCTATTTTACCCACCATCAAGGTATTGGATTGAGTGATTAAGTATGAGGAGGGACAAGGAGGGATTGAGTAGAGATGATGAGGGAGTCATTAGGGATGATGAGGGATGGTGAGAGTCAATGAGGGATAAATTAGGGAGTGATTAGGGATGATGAGGGATGGTGAGGGTCAATGAGTGAGTGATTAGGGCATGATTAGTGAGTTAATAGGGATGGTGAGGGTTAATGAGGGAGTGACTAGGGGCAATGAGGGATAAGGAAGGAGTGATCAAAGATGATAAGGGATGATGAATCAGTGATTAGGGATGATAAGGGATGATGAAGGTAAATGAGGGAGTGATTAGGGATAATGAGGGAGTGATTATAAATGATAAATAATGGTGAGGGTTAATAAAGGAGTGATTAGGTATGATGAGGGATGATAAAGTAGTGATTAAGGATGATGAGGGATGGTGAGATTCAATGAGGGAGTGATTAGGGATGATGGAGTGATTATAGATGATGAGGGATAATTAGGGTTAATGAGGGAATGATTAGAGATGATGAGGGATGAGGAGGGAGTGATTAAGGATGATGAGGGATAGTGAGGGTCAATGAGGAAGTAATTAGGGATGATGACATAGTGATTAGAGATGATGAGGGATAGTGAAGGTCAATGAGGGAGTGATTAGGGACAATGAGGAATGAGGAGAGTGTGATTAGGGATGATGAGGGGTGAACATGAAGTTATTAGGGATGAGGGAGAGACAATGAACAAGTGAAATTAACACAAAGTGGTTGTTTGATGTGTGCAGGTCATCACTATGACCTATAGTACCCCAATCACACCACATTAGATCAATTTAAAAGTGAGTGGTATATGAACTTAAATTTTGATAAACCTAAGACTCTTAGAAATGCCAGGAAGTGACCTAGAAGGCACAAAAACCTAAAAAATGATTATATGTTTACAAAAAATGGACATCAATTACAAAATTTATGCCCTAAAATCCCTAGGTTTAATACTAAGACCCTAAAAATGCCTAAGTACTGACCAAATTAGATTTTTAAAAACTATTTTCCACATCATAAAGCATGCAATTGTGACATGAACTCTATTAGATGCACAATAACCCTAATTTATTATATTTACTAAAATAAATTTAAAGTATAAGGAATATAAATATAATAATATAAATGTGTTATAACATGTACACATTATAGAGTGTACACATTATAACATGTGTGCATTATAGTGCATACGCATTCCTTTACATTTATACAATGCATATGCATTTCGGTTTAGTGGTTTTAAGCTTGAATTCAAATAATGCATACGCATTAGCATAAATGTCCATAGAATTTTCCCCTAACTCTGTGCACATACTGTCATCCTTCCTCTTCCTATATATTAAATTTCCCTCTCCTCCTCTCTTTTATAAAATTCTTACTTTAGTAATCTTGTGATGCCTCTTTTGGCTTGAACCTATTCTTTCTTTCTCTTGGATTTGACTTGCTATTATACTTGGAGATAAATTGTTTACAAGCCTTATAATATATTGTGGGTTTTTTTTCCATTTTATGGTTTCCCCACTTGCCAACTCTTGTCTCTCATTTTGTGAATTGATTCATTTAAAAGGTAATATTTCTTCATTTTTTATTCATTTTCTCTATGTTTTTCAACATTATCAATGTGATCTTAGTCAATTTACTAATAGCTATTCTCCCCTAACCCATTCCAAAAATGGTTAAACATGCCCTTACATTTCTTCTGGGGTAGTTGTTCTTGTTGTTCCCTTCAACTTCATAGTTTGTACACCATAAGTTACTTCTAATGTTATGTACACTGTTAGATGCTAGCTTCTAGAACTAGATAGTTATCGATGCCATCTATGCCTCCATGTATGGGTTGATTATAAAATTTATGCCTCCAATAACATGATCTCTTAGTTCAGCTTAAAGGGTCTCTTGTTGCTTGATGAACATTTCCTTTGACATTGCATGTAAGAAGGGCACAAACAACCCTAAAAAAAACCATTGCACATAATACATTGGATGAAGCTCATATGAGAGTTTAGACACTAGAGTTTTGAATCTATCATCATAAGTGAAAATGATCTTTATCAAGTGTTTCTTGATTTATTTTATTCTAAAAATTATCTATTACTTGAACTTAAGGATGTCAAACTCCTTTATGAAAGCTTCCTCCAGGATTTCATAGTCCATAATGGTTTAATTTGGGTCCAAATTCTAATACCAGGTGTGAATATAGTTTGTAAAAGTTATGAGAAACTAGCTTGCCTTGTGATATGGTAACATAACTCCTTTGGCACACTATATTATCTCACACTTATGGACATGCTCTATCTTATACTCCACTCCTCAATAGTTAGGTAATCTTAAGGACATTTCATAGAAAACCTAGTGAGTAGGTTGAATTGTAATAGGCATATGTGACACCTATTATATCAGTGCTATAATTTTAATTTTTCCTAAACTCTAACTTCATGCAAGGTTACTTCATGTTCTTTCTACTTGTGACATGGCTCTACCACTTATTACGATAGGTTGTACTAAAACACCTCTAACTGCTTAGACATTTATTAGGAAATCAATGGTCTTATAATAGCTACCACTCCACTTTTTGTTGAACCACTTGTCTAAGTGGTTAGACCCCCTCCTATTATTTACATCCAAAATAAATGTTTGGATGTAGAATATGATCTATGGTATAAGTGGTTGGTACAAAATAATTTTTTGTAACACTCTTCCTTCGCCTCCTTGTACAATTTTTTTCTCTTAAACCTAAGATATGGATAACATCTTGGTCAATTTATTTTGGTTGTGGGTAAGTGATTGAGAATGCACATTAGGTGGAGGAGAATCATGAATATCCATGGCATTCTCCTCTTACATGTATTTCTCCCAAGATACTTCATCTTCTTCCTCAATGACTCACTCTTGCTCATTAGTGAATAATTATTTATCACTTGAGTTCAATTTGTTTTCATTAGAATCATGCTCATTCCAATCCCATTCTCTTTGGGTCCTCACAACATCTCTCTAGTTTGACTCTCCCATTTTTATAGGGCCATTTTTGGTCATCAATTTCTATCAGATCTCATCATATTTATGACTTTAGAGCTCACGCTCACTTGGTCATTACATGATAAATATTTTCTTCTAATATACCTTATAAACACCATGCCCTCTTCCTCTTCTATCTTCTACACTACTCATTCATGTTGAAACTTATCCACGCAATGGAAAGTTATCAATTTTTTTGTCTACCATAGTTTTCTTGATATCTAATGGAAACTAATCTAGATATGAACTTATAGGATCATGGAATAATTGATACATGGCCTCTTTTAGAAAATAATATGTGGAAAGATAAAATTCTATCATGTAGATATTTAATGCACCACACCACCAAACATTAACAAATTTGGTCTAAACCACATCTCATTTATTTAGTCACTCTACATGTTGTTTAGTCCAAGGGTGCTTTCGATTGTATTTTATGCTTTTATTCATAACAAACATTAAAATCCATGCATGTAGATGTGTTGGTAATTCATAAAAAAATACTACATAAACCAAGTTATGAAAGTTGTCCTCCACCCATTTCCTTGGATTTTGACTATAACTAATAGTATGGTTCACTACAAACATTTACTCTACCTACCCTATCCAATGCTCAATGTTATCCAAAGAGATTTGGTGCATAATCTTTACTCACCATTTTATCAATGAAATTTGACCTATCTTGATAATGAAAAAAAATAGCCTATGGGTCACCTATGATAGAGTCTCTTAGCACATTCCAACACTTAGATTTATAACCTTATGCACTAACATATGATGTTATTTTGGGATCACATGCTCACCCAAGGCATATAGAGGGAAAACTAGGTTGGGTTGGGGTTAGTTGGCAATGGTCCTATTCATAAAATCATAAATACAACTCCCATGTAGGCTCTACTTGGAACTTAATTAAATCTAATCTAAAAATATGGTGAACACATATTAATACAAATGTAAATACCATAACACTATCCTTTCAAAAAATTCATTCATTAACTAAGAATAACACTATTAAGTACAAGAATAACCTATAAACCACCATAAACATGGTGATAACAACATTATCAATAACCTATATTCATAACTCAACAATATGTGATCATAAATATTACAAGGTTATCATAGGCACTTAGTCATGCTACTTTATTTGATTAACTATCTTTCTCTTTTTGAACTCTAATGAGATTCATGTAGCACTTCCTTACTCACTTCTTCAACTCTACCTTGTTGTTTCCTAAGCCTCTGCTTTTTATATGTGTTCCTTAGCCTTATGTGCCAATAATAGCTCACATGCCACCAATCAATAGTTAATGTATTTATCATCCACCTGGTAGTTAATGCGGTGCTCTACTCCAGGTCAGCTATCACGTTGTCTTTCACCACTTCCCAATTATCTATCAAAATCAATCCATCATTTATAACTCTACCATTTATCCTCTATGATTTGTGTTATGATTCCTAGATACATGTGGTATTTACATATATTTATTATGTTACTTTGTCATATATTCATGTGGACTTGGTTTTTATGGCTAGTGCTTGCCTTGCTGACAATTTTTGTTAGGCAAGCACATATAGAGAGGTCAGGTCTATGTAGTCCACCCTCTACTCCCTTTGATCATTGGCACCTATTTCAGTCCTCGTATTTTACTCACACTCATGCTCTTGGTCTTAGATATACTTATCCATATTTTTGGGTCAACAAGGTAAATTTATCCACATAAACTATAAATATTGAAAAAATCCAAAAAAATGTTTCTAAAAAACCTAGGAAAAATGCACATATATTTGTATGGTATGGACTATACTTTGATCAGATCTAGAGCCTCCCAAAAACATCTCTAGAAATGTTTTCATAACTCCAAATCATGTTTATAATTAATCCTTAAGTATTTCACTCTTTTATATGTAATTGAAAAGATAAAAATTCTCCAAAAAAAAAATATCTATAAAAAATGTCCAAAAATCAATCCTAAAACTTTGAAAAATTAGAAAAACTAATGAACTATTTCATATTGATGTAGTTTTGAAATATTTTAGTTATTCTACCATATCACTTGTGTCAATATAACCTTTTATTTCTAAAACTATATTCCTTTTGATAATAAAATTATCCATCTCTATGCATGTAATCTTACATGTTTTTGTTGATACAATATCTTAATTTTACAATTGTATTGGTAGATTTGATATCATTTTATAGTCTTCAAATTGTATCACATATGTCAATATAATCAACTATAATTAAATGTAATTTAACTCCATAGTTTATACCATTAAAATAAATCCAAACTATAACTAATTTTAGATCAAAAACAAACCTAATGCTATTCAAACTCATTTATTAGTTACAATTATCTTTAGCCTACGTTAATCTCAAGGAATGGGATCCTATAAAAGTCCTTTCTAATCAACATAGTAGGATCCATTTTCCTTGAGCTTAAGTGTACCTATCATAAACATTGCAATCACTTAATGCAAACTATTTTTTATATGAACATTCCTCAACCACTTCCTATAGGGAAATTACCAACCTTTTCTATTTCCATGAAATTATCTTGCAATAATGTGAAGACTTATCTATCCATAGTTGATATGAAAATACACCAATCTTTGTCATTGAAATTTTGAATTCAAATAATGATCCCCAATGAAATCCTTATTCATGCATACAACCCTCCTCTATTTATTAGTTTTAAAATTGGTGATGTCCAAGTCAAAATAGCTCTCATTAATGAATATTTCAATACTTGTGTTTCTTAATTAGAATTAATTAAATCCCTTAAGTATTCTACAAACAAACTTAAGTCCACTTATAACAGATGCAAAATATATGACCAAATAAAAATTTGACCAATGAGGTGCATTTGACTTCCTATCATAGTACCTCCTATTATAGTTAAGACTCCAAAGATCTTGTGAAAATATATACCTCCACAAGTACAACATCCTATACCTTAATTATTCTTCTTCTACTAAAGGAAGGTTTTTGTGCAAAAAATAAAGTATAATAGTGTCAAAATTATTATAAAAATGACATATAAGAATGCTCTATATATGGATTCAAATCCTCAAATTGACTTATTAAATAATTTAGATGGAATCAATTTAGATTGATATAACATAAAGATTGAAAGAAAATATAGTATTGCATTGCCTATGCTTTAGTAAAAAGGGCACACAACTATATTGACTGGGGATGATATAGCTGGAAAGAGACCACATGCAATAAAATTACTTTATCAACCATTACTAATATTATATAAAACATTAGGGCCAAGAAAAACTAATTTGACATGGGCGAGTTAGTTAAAAAAAGGCATGATACAAAGTAAAATAAGTAGAATGCATGGGAAAGAACATTAGAGGAGGCTCGAATGATTAGATAAAAAGATAATAAGTGTAAATATATATAATAGTGATTGTAT
The DNA here is from genome assembly GCA_037957365.1 of Torreya grandis. Classification (NCBI taxonomy): domain Eukaryota; kingdom Viridiplantae; phylum Streptophyta; class Pinopsida; order Cupressales; family Taxaceae; genus Torreya; species Torreya grandis. The sequence goes on from JARHVA010002573.1 coordinate 966,598, forward strand.
CATAATATATCATAAAGTATGCTCAGTTGGACCAACTCCCATCTTGATATACTCCTTAGGTCATGCATTTGGGGAGAAAGATGCATCAATGAGTCTTACAAAATAGAATTTAAATGAAGTTAAACATTATAGATGTATATACATACTCTACCCAAATTTCATCACGTGTCATAATAATGTAACTTGATATGATGCTTTGGAAAAGAAACATAACAACGTAAAAAGATAAAAATAAGTGTTCTAAATAAATTTTGATAAATAAAAATAAATAAAATTAGCATAAATATATATACATAACTTTGATGAATTAGAAATAAATAATATATAATATAAAAGAAGTGAAAAGATGATTATAATAAATTAAGTGTAAAAAACTGCTAATATAAAATCCTAAAATTATATTATAAGTAATTGGACAAAGAAAAATATAAATTCTTAAAAAAAATATTAGCACTTAAATTTCTTATAATGCTAAGATTATATTCCTTCTATGAATTCATCATAAAAAAGATATAAGGAAACAAAGATATAGCCAAAATGAGAAATCTAAGTGATAAATTTTGAAATTTTTGGATTTATAAAAAAAAAAATAGAGTGAAAATATATTCACCTAAATATTTTTATATTATAAGATATAAAGCTCTTTGGGTGACCATTTATGATGTGAAGAAATACAATGGTTAGAGGATAAAAAGGCAAGCACAACAAAGGACATTGAGGACCTAACACAATAACCATTATGGTAAGATGTGTAATTGACAATGGGATGGATAGATAGGAAAATATAGGAAAATCAAATATAGGAAAATCAAATGCCAAGGCAAATTCATTTGATAGAATTTGCATCAACAATAAAATAGGAAAAAATTATAGGTAATGGGTAGGTATTTTTTTAAGTTTGAAAGAGTTTATATTTATTAGGGTTTTAATAAGAAATTTTTACTGTGAATTAATTGTATCAGTCAAGTTGATATAGTTATGTGGGTGGGAAATCAAAATGATGCCAATACAGTGATATCGAATGATTGATATAGTAGATTATAATTTAGGTGATACAATTATGTATTAGGAAATTAAATTGGACAATATTATAATAAAAATGAGTAATGTGGTTGATACAATCAAGTATAGAATATATGAGTTGATATATTAAAATTAGTGACTAAGGCAATAAAATATAAGGTACATAGCCAATACAATAAAAATATTGATGGTTGATACAATAAAACAAGCTATATATGTCTAATACAGTTAAGTAAGATGGATGATATAGTATAAATAAACTGTATGGTCAATACAATGGTCATAGATCGTCAACATAGTTACAATTTCTTGTTTTGAGTAAATTTTGTAGCATTACTTGTATTTTCACTAATTATTTTTCTTATGCGAGATTAATTGGGATTTGTTTCCATCATTTAAAAGGTGAAAATATGGTTATGATTGTCAGAGACTATAGATGAATCATAGCTACAATATTCATTAGCCAAATTTATAGATGAAGACATAGCTCACTTGATTGACCTAGGATTTGGCGGGATCATTAAGATGTCTAGAGTGCCCATAGGGGTCGACATGCTAGTGATGTTCTTTATGTACTAGAATAAGAGCATTGACATCTCAATAGGAGAAGTGTATGGAGATGTAGTGGAAGTGGTGATCACCTTAGATAATGTTCATGCCATCTTGAGCCTACCACTGGATGGGATGTCCATGGTTTGTGAGCACCTAAGACAATATTTGAGAGAAAGGAGTTGGCTCGCAAAGTTACTGAATTAGATAGATTAAACTAATGATTGTTAATTTTATATATATATATATATATATATATATATATATATATATATATAATGGACATCCAAAAAAATGACCCTGTTAAATATTTTAATACTCACATACTATAAATATGAACAAATATATATTTAAAATATAAATTATTTAAACAATTCATCTAAATAAACTTAGTGTAAAATATTATAAAAATATAAATGATAAAATAAATCCCTAAATAAAGATATATTGCCTTTATATATAAAGTTTCCTAATATATAATTAATCATTATATTTACAACTTTGGAATCAGAACAAATATAAAAATTTGAGTATTATTTGGGAAAGAGCCACATAATACTTGGGTGAGAGATAATGTGTTTAGGATTAATTTTTAATCGGATAGAGTGTCACTTTTAATTTTTACCCTCGTGTGCATAATTGTTTTTTTAATTTTAATAATTTGCATCGGTCCATGTGATTGATACTCGTATCTTTGTCTAGAAAACTTTGTTATCTACATTCTTCCATGTGATAGAGCCATTTTATATCGTCTATATGTGTGATTTTGATATCTTTGCACAGTTTTATTTTTGTTTTATAATAGAACATTTGTCAAGATTTGTTTATTTTCATTCACAATACACCCTTGCATAGTATTTTCTTTTAAGATAGTTATTCTTTTTCATTTTCAAAAAGAAGTGATTTTGGTTTTTTACTACATTTTAGTGATACATTTAATATTTTGGTTTGTCATTGTAATTTTTTGAAACATTTGTTAATAACTGCAAGTCAAGAGTTAAGTATTATGTGTGTTTATTTATTAGGTCAAGTTTAGTAAATTTAAATTTTATTTATTCAATTTGTGTGTCATTAAATTTAATATTTAATTAGATTCTATAAATAAATATGTGTCTAGTTTTATCATCAATAAATATTTGTAAATAGATGTATTAACGGTAAAAAAGGATATTCAAGATGTTTTATATTGTAGGTGGGAAATATAATAAAATTAAATATAATTATAAAATAGTTAAGCTTTATGATTCATCATGTTCCGTTAGCAATATCATGTTAGAGGACAATTTTTAATGGCCAAAGATCATTTATGTTGTTTGCAATTGGGCAACAACAATCGTGAATAAAGGTTAAATTGTGACAATAAGGACCTAGTCCTAAAATATTCTATATATTTTTTTTCTATTTTTGTTATGATAAAAATAAATTATAAGTCTATATCATTTTTGTTGTATCAAAATGGTTTCTTGAACAACATAGTAGTGAGGCCATTCCCACTACTTTTTTTTGGGTTGGTTGTATTCCTATAAATTAGTTGATGGGTCCTAGTCTATGGTTAATATATTCTAGATAACCATAAATGGTTGATGGATCCTAGTTTATAATTGATGTGTTCTTATGTGTGTCAATAAATTACTTGCTTTAATTCTCAAGAGGTAGTTCATTTCTCCATGTTTGTAATAAGGGAAGAATGTTGCATATTCAATTACTCACATGCAATATATGTGATAAATATGTATTTATAATATAAATTATTTATATGAGTTGTTCCAACAACTCACTTATATATGCTTAATGTGAGATATTATATGGATATGGATGTTAAAAGTGATAAGGAAAACTCCTATTTAATAGGAGATCAATTGCCTTTGTATGTAATAATTTTATAATGAATAATTAGTCATCATGTTTACAAAATTTATAATAAGCTTAATGATAAAAAAATTTGTATCATAATTCATATGTAGGGGGTCCATTTGTTTTATATTTTCATCTATTAGGTACTCTATAGCAGTGCACAATCTAAAAAAATGGAGTGGGTATATGGGTGCAACTAGTGGATGGTTTTTATTACATTTTGAGTACGTATTAGAGGACTATGGGATTGATCATTCTATTTTCCTACTAGATATATGAAAGGATTTAGATGTAATACCCTATGGGGCTACCACATTAAACACCTAATCACTTTTCCTAGGTTAAACGACTAGCGTATGTCCCTGCATCAAGAAGTATCACAAGGTATATGAGGCTAGATACCATCCATGGAGTTTATATCATATGTATATCTTATCAAGGGACTATGGACAATTTATCTTCATTACCATCGATAATGTGAACTCAAAGGTAGAATGAGATGAATGGGAACTACACATGGTGGATAGAGCCATACTTGTGTGTTAAGGCTATGGATTGGTTTGGGTATCCACACCCTATAACACCTTATCCTTGCCACCCTATAAGGTGAGGCATGTTAGAGAGCTAAAGAGGACTGAGGGAAATGAACCACCACCATAGGTTCCAATTTTTAAACCATGGCATGTTCCTTGGTCTTGGAGGAGGAGATAATGATGTTAGGTGGTGGTAGAGAGAGGCCAGTGAATCATATTTAGGACACCCCAAATTTACTCATAGAAAAGTCACCATAGGCAGATCCTCAGACATGGATCATGTAACATTGTTAGTAAACACTAGGATGATCAACCATGGTCTTATAAAGAGAGAGATGGGAAAAAGATTTTGGTGCTTACCAGAGAAAGGATGGCGATGAGGATGATGCTGTCCTCGATGGCCATAATAATGGTATGAATTTATATGTGGGGAGCTCACATCTATGTAAAAATGATTGTTTTTTAATTTTGATAAATACATTTTCTATATTTATAGACATAAATACTATATGTTATTAATAACTAGATATTTTTGGATTTATATATCATGATATAATGTTAAATTTTGGTTTAATTTTTTATATGTAGTGGAGACATTTCAATGGGTATTGATGATTGAGCCCACTCATCATGAGATCCTCAATTTCATACTTATAGAGCAAAATACATAAGTTATGCCAAATTTCATAACACCATATATGAGATATCATTTGAGTTGGTTCATATTTATTGGATCCAGTTTGTGGGCCCTACAAAGATGAGGCCAAGATCCTAGTTCATCTACTTTCATAGTATTAAAATAGGAGGAGAGGTCATGTCTTAGCAACAAGTGGCTATGGGACAACACCATGTAACTATATCTCACATGTCTTTAACAACTAAGTGAATAGTGCAGGTGACCACCACATTAGCTGAAGTGGATAAAGAATAGGCCTTAGTGACTCAAATTATTATACTAGAGGTAAATTCAACCTAAGTGGAGGTAAAGGCTATAGGATTTTTTTCAAAGACCGCTACTTTGAAAATATATCTTAAAGAGGCTCAAGATTTGATGTAGCCACTCCAATGCAAGGGATGGATATGATCACTAGCCTTAGATGTATATGTGTTATATTTTTCACTTGGTTGTACGTGATATTTATAAAACATTTAAACTATGTATACTAACACATTTTTATCTACCTGAATTTAAATGTTGATTTGATTTGTATTAGCTATAACATTGTAAAATAGTATATGATATCATGATTTGATGTTTTATATGATATGTTTCATTACTTTATAAAAAATGTGAGAACACACACACACACACACACACACACATACACACACACACACATATGTATACATACATACACATATACATGTGTGTGTGTGTGTGTGTGTGTGTGTGTGTGTGTGTGTGTGTGTGTGTGTATTTGATGTTTTATATCATATGTTTCATTACTTTATAAAAAATGTGAGAACACACACACACACACACACATATACATACATACACACACACACACACACACACACACACACACACACACACATATGTATACACACACACACACACACACACACACACACACACACACATGATATATGTATATGTATGTATACATGATATATGTGTGTGTGTGTATTTATATTTATATGTATATGTATATGTATACACACATCCATATACATATACATATCTCTATATACATATATACATACTATATGCACTTAAAATTGATCGCTTCATTTATCGTCACTAATATTATTATTAGTTGATACTAACATCATCAATTTCATCTAATAATCATTAATCTCGCTTAATTTCATCTAATTCATCATTATTAATCTAATTCTAATCATTTTTCTAACATTTACTCATCATGCTAGCCTTATTCCTACCTCATAAGTCAATTAATCCTTCTTCTAATATGTCATTTATCTTCTAATATTATTCTAACCTCACTTTTCCATTGTATTAAAATTTAAAATTTCAATCCCACCTACTTTAGCCTATTCCTAGGCTCTCCTACATCCCTAGTCACTAATCACACATCTAATCACCATATCTAACCACCTACTAACTGTATATATGGGAAAGTGAAGTTGATTTACAAATCAATCCTAGAATGGAGAAGATAAATCATACTAGCCCTTTTGCTTGTTGGTATATTTATATAATCAAGGTCATGGCCAAGATGGATCTACTAGACCTAACTAAGGTGTCTCTTACCACAATAATATTACTAGAGAGGGTTCCAAAGCCTCTAGTCAAACAAAACCATGCGATAATCCTAACTAGGTCCTATGTTTTCTTATTTCATAAGAAAATAATAAAATTAAAGTAAAATCTAACCTAGTGTTCACTAAAGCTTGCGGCACAAAATGAGGGTAATAAACATAAAAGTAAACATACATAGAATATCTCTACTCAAGTCAATGTAGAGGAAATCATAATGCATGGAGAGAGAATCACATAAGCTAACAAATGTAAATATATTTACTTTAATAAAAATGAACAAGAGTTAGGAATACTTACCTTTGAAGACAAACCTGTCGAGCCTTAATCTCTCCCTTGGCCAAGGTTTTTGCAAGAGGTTTTTGTGGTTTGCAAGGATATCAAAGATAGGTTAGATCTAGGATACATGACTTATTTTATGCATCCAAAAGACTTCTCCATAAGACAAGATTCATATTTCTAAGTGTAGTATTAAAACCCTAAGCAATGATCCTCAAGAATAATGGTGGATAAGAAGATGCACAAATAATGACTTACTCCTTGTCTCTATGAAATGGCAAAAAGAATGTGTATATATAGTTGGATATACTCTTAAACTCTTCCAAAGTTTTAGCCAATAGAGTTAGCTCAATCAACCTTGTATCATTAAATAAATAAAGCAGTTAGGTCCTAGATTAATTTGGTTGAGGCCAACCTAATCCCATAATGTGCTCATATGTTTTAATTACAGGGTTAGCCAAGGCTGACGTTGTTTGATAAAACTCAAAAATAGGTTTTGGTTTAGGTAGGGGCTATTTGAGGTGGTGAATTACTTAGAAGAGTGTCTAAGAGAAGTGTCAAAGCTTAGGAAAGTGTATAAGAGAGTTTTATGTTGGTTCAAGTGGTGGTATAGGGAACAACAATCTTACGAAGCACCAATGGTCTACCCACCCCTTTCTTCGTGTACACTTTAAGGTGTGCACTTTGATAGATTGAGACTAGATGGGTTCTTATAAGAGAAAAATCATTAGTAATTGATAAAATTTAAAAATATTGTGTGTATAAATATGCCCCACTCGAAGCTTATCATGTGTCACATAGTTGTAACATGGGATGGTGCTTCAGGAAAAGAACATAATAACATAAAACACTGAAGCTAAATAAATTTTAGTAAGAACCGAATAAGATAAATGAAAAGATAAAATTAAAAAATAAATACCTTTACATACTGTAGTGCTATAGAAGAGGAAGGAAGTGAGAGAAATATGAAGGTAGCCAATGTAGGTAACATTAGGTGAACCAATAAAATAAGTGATTTTTTTTTTATACAAAATATACATGTAATATGTGAAAAGATTATCTATGATGTTAGGATTCTAGAATATCTTTCAGTTTAGAAAAAGAACTAGTAGAAATTGAAAGGAACGTCAACAAGATCATTTCAAGCCCAAGATTTGAGGCATTAACAACAAAAATATCACAAGAAGAGTTGTAAGAGCTACAAAGATGATATACAAAGACAAAGATAATATCATATAATATCTACAAAATCACTTTTATATGTTATAAATGAGAAGCCTTGTATATATAGGCAAGAACAAATAAGAAGTCAAACTAACTAATGTGGGATAAATCCACAAAAAGATAAACTAAAAAATAGATAAAAACTATCTATAGAACCTATTAAACATGAGAACCAACTCTAACACCCCCCTTCAAGTGAAGCTAGGGGTTAAAAATAACTAAAAACCAAAGTGGCATATCCATAGTATGAGTTGTGGTAATAAAGACTGATGAGGTACTCATGTACAACATATATCCATGAAATGGAGAAAGAAAAAAAATCTCTAAGAATAAAACTCCTTCCCAAAATGATGTAAAAGAGAGAAAAGAAGGAAATGAAGGAAGGAAAGACTTCATGTGGAATCCCCCTAAGGATAAATTCTTTCACCCCAAACGAAGACCAATACTATATATCTTGCGTGGATGGACAAGATGGAAGGAACCTTCTACATAGGCAGTGAGATAGTCCCAAAAATAAAATGTTCTTCCCATTAATGTAACTTCCTCTTGAGTGCTATGAATAATATGTTCCAAAGACAAATCACCTATAGAAATATCAATGCCAATAGGAGATACAATACCTTGTAAGTGTCTGACAAGACCTCCATGAGTGTAGACCATAGAGTGAAATATGTAAGATCCAAATCCAAGAGTATGTTTCTCAAAGGAATCAAACACATAAGCAGGTGGATCCAAAGTGGGACAAACAAAAAATGAATTATTAGGAGTATCAACAAAATCCAAATCACAATGTGCAAAAATAATAGGTTCATCATGAAAATAACCATCAAAACACATATCCTCATAAATATAAGAGTAATTGATGAAGGAACAATAACTACGGCATAATAAAAGTCATCCTCAAGAAGTCATGATGGTGTCTCATCTATGATATCCAAAAGTGATGGCAAAGGTACCACATCCTTAAGAATCATGTCCTCTCGATCAATGAAATGAATAGGAGTACAAATTATATGAAGAGTAATAGGTACCTCAAGCAAACAATCATCAAAACATAAGTCATCACTAATAACTGAAGAAGGTTGAATAGTTAGAGGTGTAAGAGGTTAGAATGACTCATCTAGATCACTATCAAGAAGTATGTACTCAAAAAATGAAAAAAAATATTGATTCATGTCACTAGTAAAGAGTGAATCCTCACTAGGAAGAGAAGAAAGAAGTGCCAATAGTGCCTCACCCATGTCATTGACAAGACTAAAATATTGAAGAGCATCAGTGCCATCATCAAAAGATAAATCCTTGCCAACAAGATAAGAAAGAAGTGGAATAGGAGGTAGAGTAAAACAAGGTGCAAAAGACCTAGAAGACTCATTATCCTTCTTAAATAAGGGTATAATAGTGTCCCAAGCTTCCTTTGGTGATGTAGCACATGTGACATAGCACTACAAACTATCTAAAACATGGAGGTGAATTTTTGGAACAATTAATGGTTAAGTGGTGTGATTTATGTACCCTTAATACATTAAATTACATTAGTTAAATAATAATATATTTTATTATTTATCATGAGTTTATCCTCATGTAGATAAATAATAAAATATATTAAATGACCTTTGGAGAGGTTAGAACCATTTAATGTGGTGGTTGGAAAAGGTCATGGGTAGATTACCTTGCCTAAATTAATAAAGAGTTTATATTGTAAGATAAAATGAAAAAAAAAGAGAAGAGAAAGAAGAGAAAGCTTGTATTAGGTGTATTTTATTTCTCAAACAATGAATAATTTTAGTGGGTTTCTACCTCTTCATGAGATTTTTCCATAGTATATTTGTGTTATGATGTGTTCAACTTTGCTCTCATTGTTTCATAGTGAATATTTTTACTATTGATCTCACATCTAGATCTGACTAGTGTTGCAATCATATTACTTATTCTATCATGGTATCAGATCTAGGCTAGGGGCCCCAAACACCAACAATGTGGCTTAAGGGGGGTGTTAGAAATAAGTCACACCTAGACCGATGATGGGTTGGCCATAAAAGGACCAGTAGCTCAGTTGGTAGAACACTCCAGTAGCAAATAAAAGGTCCTAGGTTTGAGTCGTAGCTGGTCCATATGAGCTATAGCTCACATATGGTATTAAAGTTGATTGATGCATGATCAAGTGAAAAGATCATAGATCAAAATTTTTAGCTTGCGTTCAAGCCTAGATTCATCTATTTTTTAAGCCATGATATGTTCATGAAAATTTTTAAGCTTCTCCTACAGGAAGTAAGTTATTCTACTTTTTCCTCTCTTAGAAGCTTAGAGATCTCAAATATGTGCAATTTTTCATATTTTAAACCTATTTTCATGTCATAGATCTAACTAAAAAGTTTAATATGGACTCAAAATACTTATTTAAGCATTAATTTTTTTAAGATTGTCTTATTTTTTGGACTAATAATCTGTATGAAAGTGGTTAGAGCTCTCTAATTATAGATCTAACATTTACATGTAGTTGTAAGTATAAGAAGAGCCAAAAAGAGAGAAAATCAATGCTTAGATGTTCTTGTATGGCCTTGTATGATTAAAAAAAAATAAAAATTGTGCAATAAATCTCCATTTTAGTCACTCCATTAGCTTAGTTTGGTCATTTTCAAGCATTTTTGACCTTTACTTTGCCTAATTTGAATCCGTATAGGTGATTTCAAATTTTCTCTCTCCTTTCAAGTGTTTTTATATGGTCTATGAGAGGTATAAAATTTAATTTTTTTTTAGAGCTTTCGCATCTAGTTTTTAGTCTTTGAAGATTGGATTTTAGTTTCTAAAACTTGTCAAAACCTTCCCAAACCCTACAAATTCTTGTCTAAACTCTATTTTTTCATCCTCCATTAGCATCTCATTTCAGACTTGTACGACCCTAGATGAAAGAAACATTTAGATTTTTCATTTCTTAATCTTTTTTAGATCATTACAATTTGTTTCTTCAGTTTTGAGGCATTCTAAAACTATTAGAAATGTCAGCTAAAAGATTTTAGAATAGTTCTAATTTTTTTAACTTGCTTGGGTACCATATCTATTAGAGGACATTACAAAATAAATTTATAGTTAGTAAAACCCTGATCTAAGTCTCCTGAATGCTTTGAAGTGTCATTTGGAGGTGACCTCAAGCTTTATTTTGCAAAAAAATTAAAAACCTCTTGTAGCTCCTGCTATGCTTCCATCTCCTCCACCTGAACCATTCTTCAACTTGGAGCGTGCTACAACAAAGAATTAATGGGTATGTTAAATTTTTAATGCAAGTATTTTAAAAATAAAATTATTTAATTGACTTTATTCCACCTAAGCAGTGGACCCCACTTAAGTTTTTTAAAATATATTTTTTAAAATTTTTAAATAAATGTTTACATTTTATTATTTTAATGAACGTATTTAACTATGGTTTAATTTAAAAAAAATATCAAACTAGAAAAGAGTTAAATATAAGTTAGTATATTTATTGTGTTAACATGTTTAGTGGGTGAGTTGTAATTAGCCAATTTTTCATACAAGTACATGGTGGGCCCATGTGTATTGACTTGTATTTGTCCAAAAAGATTAAAAAAAATATTTATTTATTTTTTATTTATACAAATACAAGATATTTATTTTACATGCATTTAATATTTTGATTTAAAAAAATCAAAATTGTTTAAATTATGTAACTTGCATGTGAAGTCTTGTATTGAACAGAGGAAAGTTTACTATTATGTTTTGAAAAATATCTATAGATCCAAGGTCCTTAAATCAAATCTCAATCATAATATTTTTTTGATAAAAATTAATTAGTTAAAAAGTCTGGTTATTAGTTGTGTAAAATCTTACATGTGAAGCTTGTAACACTTTCAACACTTTTGACACCCTTGACTTATCGTATTTTTTGTCGAAGATGGTCATGTGATCAATATATCTTTAGGTTTTGCACCTTCTAAACATATTGAGATAGTATTTTATTTAATTTTAAACCTCATACTATTAATTTTACAATAATTTGTTCAAATAGTATAATTTGTGACACTATTTATGACACTTGTGACCACTTTTATGACATTTATAACTTTCATCCTTGTAATTATTTGTGTTTTTATTTTATTTTACAATCAACTAAAATATATAGTATTGTTTACTCACTAGAATATGTATTTTTAATTGCAAAATCAAGTATAAAACACGTTAAAAATTTTGCTTTCTAAACTTTTTTTGGGTTTAGTATAAAACACAAACTTGTAGTGTCAACTTTAAAAGAAAGAAAAATTATTCGTGACTGAAATTATAACATGAATTATTCCTAATAAAATATGTAATGTTTAGTTAATTTAATATCAAATTATTAATGAATTTATTATACGTACATCACATAACCTACTTGTTAAATTTAACATGCATGATTGCAAGCTTACATATACTTTTATTGAAGGTTGTGTTAAAGCTTGATCCAAACACTGTGTGCGATAAAATTAACCCTTATTTACAAATATATTATTAAAAGTTTGATTTATTTAATCATTACTATGATAGATATCTCATAAGATGTGGGTACTCTTTTCAGATTCATGTAGGATCCATACTTAGATCATTGGAAATTAGCAAAACAAACACTTTGATATATAAAAGAAATTATAAACTTTGGTTTATATTATTTTTTATTTGATTATGTTAATTTATTTAGTTATTATGATTCTAATTATACTACGATGAGTCTACTTCTAGATATGTATTTATGTTTGGTGTAGGTGTTATCGCTTGGAGCACTTCATGTGGAACTTGCTAAATAAGCCTTGTAACTATAAAAAATGATAGAAAAACATCGTGTAGAAGTTCCTCATTGTACCAACCTTCTTGGTAATAATCAAAATTATATTAGCTTTGATGAAATATTCTATGCAACACCAACAAACTAAAGCCTATTAAAATTCATTTAATGTTAGGCTTATCAAAGTTACCATTGAGGGGGAGTGTGCATGATAATGTCACTTCTTAAAAGCTGTGTGGGTCATGCATTTCTTTCTATATCTCTATGCTTCTTATCATTGTAAAGCATTGCAATATATCATTTTATTTGATTTTAGTAAACTTTATATATAAGTCTACATTGTACCCAACACATAATAGCATGGAGGTCTTTATGTTATAAAAGACTCCAATATGTTTGGTTGATTATTCATGAAAAATTGTGATATATAGTCTCACTATCATGCTATCCTAAATTGACTTTAAGTGGTTTAGGATAACATAGTGCAATTCCTTTAAAGGTGCATATGGAGACATAGTGAAAAACCTTTAGGTGTCTATGGGTTTATAGTGTAATTCCTTTAAAGATGACTATGTGATTATGATTACATAGTGTAATACCTTTGGGTATATATAATTTTATAGTCTAATTCCTTTAAAGGTGACTATGTGATTAAAGTTACATAGTTTAATACTTTTGGGTGTCTATAGTTAAATAGTGTAATACCTTTGGGTGACTATATTTACATATCATAATTCTTTTAAAGGTGAATATGGCATGATGAAGGATGTTTCTTTCAATTATTAACTCTTAAAATTCATCATGTATATGGTTCCTAGAGTGTAAGTTCATTATATTGTTACCTCTTAAAAATCATCATGTATCCCCACTTAACATTAAGGGGGAGTATTAGAACAATTAATGATTAAGTGATGTGATTTATGTACCCTTAATACATTAAATTACATTGGTTAAATAATAATATATTTTATTATTTATCATGAGTTTATCTTTGTATAAATAAATAATAAAATATATTAAATGACCTTTGGAGAAATTGTAACCATTTAATATAGTGGTTGGAAAAGGTCATGAGTAGATTACCTTGCCTATATAATAAAGAGTTTATATTGTAAGATAAAATGAAAAAAAGAGGAGATAAAGAAGAAAAAACTTGTATTGAGTATATTTTATTTCTTAAATAATGAATAATCTTGGTGGGTTTTTTACCTCTTCATGAGGTTTTCTCATGGTATATCTGTGTTATGGTGTGTTCAACTTTACTCTCATTGTTTCATGGTGAATGTCTTTGATATTGATTTCACATCTAGATATGGCTAGTGTTATAATTTTATTTCTTATTCTATCATGAATCAATCGAAGAGCTTCATCTTGTATAAATACAATCCAAACAAGATCTTCCTCATCTATAAAGTAGAGAATGTCACCAAGCATAACTTTCTACACACCTTTTAGCTGTAAGTATATCTATATTTTGATCTTCTAAATAATGTAGTTTGACGTGTTGAGGGGTTCAAATAAATAAGAATCCATTTCCATAAAATAAAGAGAAAGTCAATAATAAGAACCCTCTTGAAAAGACAAATCCTCTTATGATAATTTAATATCTCCTGATGAATTTAATAAACACCTCAAAAAAGTGTAAGCCTCCCTAAATTTGAAACTTTATAATTTAGTGGGTTTTACAATATAAATGAACCCAATAGATGGATAATTAAAACATATATGCTTTTGAAAAAAACAGTACTCAATTTTGAGTCACGGTTCAAAAGTTATAATCTTTATAAGTTTTCTCGTCATTAAAATAAGTTAAATAAGTAAACATGACACAAAATTAAATGCACTAAGGAACGAAAAATAATTCACCACTTTATGAAACTATAAAATGTGAACTAATAATTTGACTCAAGAGAGGTGTTAGTATCTTGTTAGTGATAAAATGAAATTAAATTGAAAAACCAACACATTAGCTAGCATACATCTCTAGGCCTAGTTACTAAGGAGAGCTTAGTGAGGGAAATCCATTTGAGAACACAACTAAAAATGGAAAGAAATAATAAATATGAACACAAAACACCAGTTTCTTACCAAATCCTTGATTGCTTCAAAAGGCTCCTTTGGTTTGCTCAGCTTGTAGTTCAAGAGATCTTCTTCAATAGAGTGTGGTTACCTTCATATCCTCTTGGCACCTTTGGATTTGGCTTGGCTCAACAATTTAGCTTTATAACACTAAGATGCAATGATTTTTTAATGCATTTGGGAATTATAAGTTTGGCATAAAAGAGCTTAAAATTCAATAAGCAAGGCCTCTTATTTATAGATTTTTAGAATGGTTTGAGGATCAACCATGACCGTCCATCTCAAAATTGAGATATGTGGCCATGAATAAATCTAAATATGAAATTCATTCTACAAATATCTTTATTAGTATTTGGTATAGAGGGGTATTGAATAGTCATCAAGGGTCTTAATGAGGCATGAGAGACGTATAATCTTGATATTTTAAGCATTTATGGCTTATGGATGCCACTCCATATGATTATACCTCCTGATGATGAAGTTAATAAAAATTAATTTTAAATAAAAATTTATTCAACAAGTTTCATAGAAAATTAACTTAAGGCCCTAATTTGGTTTAATTAGCTTAAAACATGATTAGTCAACTTTAGTGCAAATTTTGGCTCTTAGTGCACAAATTAATCAAATTGGTCAAAATATCTTGTTATTGATCCAAAATTTGACTGGATTAGAATTGGAAGTCAATGTCATATGAATTAGATAAATTATCCCATTTAGGATGTTACCAAAATCATATAAAAAATGCATATGTCTCATGCAAGATATTTGATAGAAATAGCAATCTAGAGCACCTAGGTACAAAATTGGTATTTTGATTCAAAATAATCTGATCAAAGTTAGTTGGCCCATAAATTACATTATCTTATTTAGTGATACTCTAGCTAAAATTATCACTTGAATATATCAATTTTAACTCATTTAATGCATTTTAGTGTTTTTACATCAAATTATACACTTTAAGTGGAAATCGGTCAAAACCCTGATTGGACATCATTGGTGGCCAAATTTAGGTGTCTACAGTTTACCTCTATTTGAGAAGGTGTTTCAAGCTATAAACATAGTAACACCTTCTCAAAGAATGAAAAGGTCTTGTATGCCTATAATTGCAATGATGATAAACTAACTGTATGCTGCCCCTTCGAGGGAATGGTTGGCACAAGTAAGTCGATAGATGGTCCCTCAATAAGAAGTGAAATGAGGGGACCAAGGAAATGAAAGATGATGGGGTGAAAACATAAATATTTTGAAAAAATAGTCAAAATCACTGAGAATGCAAGTGGGATGGTGTACAATGATTTGCCCAAAGATGGTTATAAGCATTGTACCCTGATAGTGGCAACGTAGTATGATAACATAATGATTTGCCTAAAGATGATTATAATCATTGAGAAGATGGAAATACTCAAATTAAGACAAACAAATAATATAACAATGTACCCTTGTATGGGTATAAAAATTAAAGTGGTGAGAACTCAATGATTTACCCAAAGGTAGTTATAATCATTGAGAAATGCAGGTGGGATGGTGTACAATGATTTGCCCATAGACAGTTATAATTATTGGACCCCAATTATGAAAAACATAATAAACTTGGTTGATGATGATGATAACTTAACACAAAGGGTAATGATGAATTAAAAACACCTACTAACAAGGATATGCTCATTCAAACTAATAAAGGTTGAAATTATTTTGTGGTTAATTACTCTATTTTAGATATGATTGGGATTGAATCAAGATGTCGATCATTGCTAAATAGACTTATTGAAGCTAGAGTTTGTTGTAGCATGTGACAGTAGGCATCATGGTATAACATCATGAGGACTGGGCTAAAAAATGCATGAGGACTGACTCCCATAATCCAATACTTAATAGAAAATAATGCACCAATGATAGAAACCATGATGATAGTGTAAACATATGAATATGGATGGATTCGAGTATAAGTTTGGGCAAGGAATCACCCAATGAACACACATAAATTGAATCAAGGCAATAATACTAAAAGCAAACAAACAAGCAGACAAAAAAACAAAATAAGCAGAGATAAATAAATAAATAATGCAATAGAAATCATATTAACATTGATCGTAGAAAATTGGTAACAACTTAACAAATGAACAAAATGGGAGAATAACAGAAAAGGAAGGGCATGGTTGAGTTGTCTCCATATACACTAGGCAAGTGGACACTACCTACATAGTTTCATGGATTTAATATCCATTAAAAAAATTTAGATCAAATGTAATTCTCTTAGGGAATGAGAAGAATGTGATAACTAATGAAAATAAACACAATGTATGTGATAGAAGAATATGAATGGTCTTACAAAATGGCAAGTACGTGAGAGCCAAAGGCCAAAAAAGATAGGGAAACTAAGAAACAAGTGATTTGCTTACAACTTAGTAAGGGTTCCCATAATTCTTAAGGCAAAAAAGTGGTCAGTGTTTTTATTCTTTTCTAATGATTTTACAAATATTTTTAGAATTTTTGAAGTATCTCAACTTGATCAATAATGTCGAGACACTAAATGGTTCAAGCTCACAAAATGGTGAGAGTGTTTAAACTTAGATTGCTTGTAAAATGGTGAGAGTGTGAAAACTTAGGGTGCTCAAATATTGGTAAGAGCATTCAAACTTAGGTTACTCACAAAATAATGAGAACATCCAAACTTAGGTTGATCATAAAATGAGGAGAGCATGGAAACTTAGGGTGCTCACAAAATAATGAGAGCATTCAAACTTAGGTTGCTTGAAAAAAAATGAGAGTGTGGTGGAAAGGGTGACTGAGCTGACCTCAATAAGTATCAAGCGCTACCTACGTGGTCTTAGAGTAGGACCTCAAATCACTGTAGTTTCACCCTACAATAGAGGAATTCAACTAGTGTAGCAGTCAATCCAAACAAAATAGGCACAGTTGGTAAAAAGACATAGTATGCAATAGGAAGTGGTAAGTTGGTATGTCAAGGCTCAATAAATAGATGTTGCCCCTAGTTTGCCCATATATAGTTATAACTAAGACACAATGACATGGATCAATGGTACTAATTTTCTTAAAGGCAATTATAATTAGTAGCAAGATTGATGATAAGAAATGACTAACAAATGAATGATGCAACTACCAAAACTTTTGTCATACTGCTCTAAAATACGATCTCTATTTGAAGTACTTAAAACAACTGATGAAACTAATTAGATTCCTTAGTGTTGAAAATGCATTACAAATGAAAAAAACCAAGGTCAAATGAGCTAGGCTTTAGAACACATTTGGTCGATAGATCAAAAATGTAAAGTAGATACAACTAAGAGGACATATAAGAATGATATTTATATAAAGAAAAATAGTGATAAAATAACACCACTAAAATAGTCCTTATAGATAATACACTTTATCATTCAAGCATAGTATCACTTGAGGTGAATAATATTCATTGGCTTAAGAAGTTCATCTCCATCTTATGTGGAAACCTTGTAATTCTCTTGATCCATAATCTACATTAATGATGAAAGGTCCTATCCAGTTTGGTTTGAATTTTCCTTTATGCTTCTTCTAAGCCATGGCATTCTTTTAGTTTTCTTTAAGAACAAGATCACTAAGTTCAAATGTTCTATACTTGACATGTTGATTGTAGTGGCCTTTGAGTTGATTTTGATATGCTTGAAGATTGTTGAGCATAACTATACATTTTCATCAAGTAGGTCTATCTCTTACAGGTGAGCCACTCGATAGTCATGATAATCCAAGACATGCTTGAAAGATATACATAGTGAAGGTAATTCAACCTCAATGGGAAGGATGGTTTCCATACCATAAAAAAGTGAATATGGAGTGGCTCCTATGGGGGTATGATGATTAGTATGATATGCCCAAAGGGTAGAGAATATCTACAGGTGCCAATCATGATTGACATTATTGACAATCTTTTTGAGAATCTTGATAATGGTTTTATTTGATGCTTTGACCTGGCCATTACCTTAAGGGTAATATACTATAGTAATTTTTTGTGTGATGTTATATTTGGTACATATCTTGTCAACATCTTTGTTCTTGAATGATCCTCCATTATCAGATATAATGCCAGAGGGGATACCATAGCAGCAAATGAGATGGTTGAAGATGAACTTGGAAATTTGCTTTCTAGTCATGTGAGGGGTATAGCTTCAAACCACTTAGTGAAATACGTAAGGATATATTTATGGCCATGAAATGAAGTGGGATTGATTTTCCCAATGAGGTTGAGTCTCCATATAGAAAATGGCTATGGTGTTAACATTAGTTTCGGAGTTTGTGCTAGGGCATGAATCAAATTAGCATGCCATTAATATTTGTCACACTTCTTTACATATGCAGTTACATCTACGCCCATCATAGACTAATAATAACCAGTATGCAAGAGATTTTTAGATAGGAATTCTCCACTAGAATGAGATCCACATACTCTTTCATGAACTTCTCTTAATGTTAGTGTAGACTCTGCCAAATTTAAACAACGAAGCAGATTTCCATCAAAACTATGGTAATAAAGGGTGGATCCAAGTAGAGTATAACAAGTAGAATGATGAATAAAGGCTTTGTTTTGTTTTTGAGATAGGTTAGGTGGTATAATTTGGTCATGAAGGTAGTTGTAAAGGTCTGAGTACTAGATAGAATTAGGACCAACAATATCACAAATCATTATAACGGTTAAAGGTTCATGAGCTAGTGTAAACAAATTCTCATCAAAAAATTGATATTTTATAGCTTTATTTGTTTGTCGAATCAGAGAGATAATAGTAGCCATGGCATCTATAGTTATATTACTAGCCCTTGGTATATGCTTAAATTAGATATTTACAATTTGTTGTTTTAGGGTATCGACCATAGCCTTATATTGAACTAGCTTGTCATCTTTGGTTTGGAAATGGTCTATGACTTAATTGATGATTAACTAAGAATCACCTTAAATTTGGAGATGAGATATGTTCAAGTGTACTACCTATCAAAGTCTTGTGACATGTGCTTCATACTTAGCCATGTTATTTGTATAAGAAAAACTGATTCTGAATGATTTAGGGATTAGATCCCACATGGTGCAATAAACAAGAGGCCTGCCCCTGATCTATGTGCATTGAATGAAGCATCAAAATATAGCTTCCAATACTACTCTTCAAGAGGTGTGTTAATGATGGTAATTATGGATTCATCAAGAACATGAAAGGTGAGTGGCTTTGTGTCTACAAGGGGTGCTTCAATAAGTTTATCTGTAAGGACCTATCCTATGATTGCCTTATGATTGACATACTCTATGTTAAACTCACTAAGAAGCATGATCCCTTTGGCCATTCTACCTTGTAAAGGTATTTTAAATAGTAGATACTTGAGTGGGTCTATTTTTGAAATGACCATGGTTTTATTGTTCAACATGTAATGGCACAGTTTTTGAGTTGTGAAGACCATGGATAGACAAACTTTTTCAATAAGAGCATAGTTATGTTCATATGTGACCAAGGTAAAGCTTAAGTAATATACTATATGCTATTTTCCATTGTTATCATGTTGAGCTAAAAGTGACCCCAAGGCATTTTTGGTAGTTGATAGATACAACACAAATGGCCTTCCTGATATAGGATATAAAAAAATAGGTGGATTAACTAGATAGTCCTTAAGTTATTAAAAATATATTTGGCAGTGGTCATCCCAGTGAAATGCAACTCATTTTTTTAGAAGATGTGTAAATGGATGACACTTATCTACTAACTGAGAGATGAATCATCAGATTGATTGGATCTTACCTTGAAAACTATGGAGTTGCTTCAAATTGGTTAGTGGTGGCATCTTGATTATAGCATGGACTTTGGCTGGATCAACTTCAATGCCCCTATAAGACACAATGAGGCCAAATAAATTTTTTGAGGTTACTCCAAACACACATTTATTTGGATTGAGTCTGACTTTATACTCCCACAATCTTTCAAATATCCTACGTAGCACTTCTAGATGGGTGGCCTTGGTTTTGGATTTTCCTACTATGTCATCGACATAGTCTTCAACAATATCATACATCATATCATGGAATATGACAGTCATGGCCCTTTGATATGTAGCTCCAACATTATTAAGACCAAATGGCATTACCTAATAAAAAAATGTTTCTCATAGAGTGGTGAACACTATTTTATGTTGGTCTTTTGGTGTTATTCTAATCTGGTTGTATCCTGAAAAGCCATCCATGAGTGAAAGCATGTCATAACCTATCATGGAGTTGATGATCATGTCAATATTAGGAAATAGAAATTCATCCTTAAGACAAGCCTTGTTTATGTCTCAAAAATTAGTATAGATTCTGATTTCTTTATAATTTTTGCTAACAAGTACACATTAGATATCCATTTTGAGTACTCAATGGACCAGATATATCCTATTTCTAATAGTTTTTCCAACTCTTTCTTTACCAAGATAGAAATACAAGGATACATCTTACGCATATTTTGTTTCACCAGTTTGGCATCATGATTGACCACAAGGTGGTGTAAAACCAAGGTGGCGTCCAAACCTAGCATGTTAGAATAAGCCCATGCAAAGATATCTACAAATTCTCTCAATAGAGTTGTAAAGACTTCATGTTCCTCCTCAGTGAGGGACATGACTAATTTTATACTATTTAGGTCCAATGAAGTCTCATTGTTTAGCTCTATTGTATCTTCAACTATGAGGGTCAAACCATCTTCTAGGATAGTAGGCAAAGACTTGAACTATTGAACTATATCAGGTTCCTCTATTAGGACTTTCTCTTCAATGTCTCCTAGGCATGATGAATCTGAGTCCCCCAATGGGAAATCTGGCCATGTGAAAAAATTAGTCAAAAATTCTTGAAAAATTCAATCAAATACTTGTTTTTGCACAAAACTAAACTTGGATCCATAGGTAAGGTCATCATTGGTGGTCTCTTGGTATAAATTTAAAGAAGAATGAACACCCCCATCTAATGGTGCTTGAAACAGGTTTTCACCACTAGACTAGCCTTTATCTTTACTTTTTACCTGGTCAAAAAGCACTTCAAAGAGGTTTTCACTTTGGGATCTCAATGTTTTATTTATTTAATTTTGGCTAAGGGTGTTCACCCGCTCTCCAAAATAGGATTTAGGATCCAATGTAATTGATAATCTTGATTTATGATCTCTCAACAGAACATTATCTCTAAGGCTTAGAAAATCACAAAATGCCTCATTATTTTGAAACTTATCAACTGGTAAACTAGATTCTTGTTGCTCCCAATCTATTAGTTGGGGATAATATAATGATAATGGGTTGTGACAAATGATTGGGGTAAGAGTACATATGACATTGTTATCAAATAAGTTATTCTCAGTTAGGTCATCAAATGTGAGGCTATGATCAGACTCTGCTTCACTATCGACATCATCATCACTAGCCACTAGTGGTGGAACTCAAATAAGATATGTGGGGTCACCCTAGGCGGTTTAAATCCAAGTCCATATGGTCTTTTATACTTATACATATAAATTGGCTCAATGGTTCCTTGTTGATCTAGTTTGAGGCCTCTTCATTCACAATGTTGATGCTCCATGATCTTATTGGGAATATGATACTTTGCACTTTTATAACAATCAACTTGGTTGTCATTGTAAAACCATAATTTATCACCTTCAAGATGGTCTAGTTCTAGGCCAGATGCTGGTACAAATATGATAGGTCCCTTATCTTTGTTCTTTTATTACCAATGCATGTGTGGGGTATTTTTAGGTCACCCAAAGGTCTTTGGTTTTGAGGAAGATTGGAAATATGGAAGGTATCATGGGTCACATACTCCCCTGGGCCATTATCTAAAATGGTGAAATGATTGGAAGCTTTAGGAGGTGGCATGTGGGAAAGGAAATCCAAGGTATTATGATTTATGCAATTATCTTGTGGAGGATCAATAAGTATGGCCTTTACTTTATCCTACTTATAACTTAGATTCATGCCGTATTGATAATTATAGCTTTGAAACTCAACCTCAAGATGTTTTTAGGGTTCATATGGGTGTAAATATCCTATAATATTCACTTCAATCTCTGAGTGGGAGAACTTGATACATTGGTGTAGTGTTGACAGGATTGCACAAATCTCATGTAACCAAGGCCTACCTAGAAGCATATTATATGACAACTCAAGATCAAGCACATGGCAAAAAGTATCATGGGTCAAAGGCCCAATGATAAACGGTAAGCTAATGGTTCCTTGTGATTCCCTTTCCTAATTATCATAGGCTTTAATAGTTATCATTTCTGGTTGGAGATCTGCCATTGTGTACCCAAGAAGATTGATGAGCTTTAGAGACACTATGTTGAGGCCTGATCCATTATCTATAAAGACATGTTTCACTTTATGTCACTTTATATAAACTTCTATGTACAATGGATTATTATGGAGTGGGCCAAGGAAAGACATATAACTTGGTTGAATGTGACTTGTTGGACTGGGGCTAAGTGTAAAAAAAACTTAAAATTCATCAGTGGATATGTCACTAAAAATAGTGGATTTGGTTAAAAACTCATTCAAGATGTTCTTATAGATTGTTGACATTCACAACAAATCTAAAATAGAAATTTGTGCTGGTGTCTTCTATAATTATTCCACAATATCAAACTTTTTATTTTGGTCAATGGTCAATGGTTTATTTTGAGGCTAAATGGTTGGTTGGATAACAAGCAAAGTGGCAGATGGTTGTGGACTTGTGATAGTAATATTTGACCTCTGAGTTGTGATTGCACAATTAGGATTAGATGCTGGACCATAATTACTAACAAATGATAGGAATGGTGTGGGACTAGATAGGATAAATCTTGGTTGTTAGTACACTTGTATGTGGTCACGTGGCAAGGGTGAGTTATTGGTATATGGTCCAAAAATGGGAGTCTTGATTTGCTAGTTTGCCTGTGTGTAGTCCCAAGTCAAAGAAGGATTATCCATGTAATTTGGTTGAGTAGTATTATTTAGCAATGGTCTAGATTGATTAGTGCTTAGTCTAAGATTAACAGAAATGGTATTAATGTTATTCCCTGTAATATGACCTACAACCCTATTGTAGTCATGTGCAACTGCATGGTAGGTTTGTTGGTTGTTACCATTTTGACCTTGGTTTTATCCATTGTTTTAATGTTATGGGTTTTATTATTGATTTTACTGATTCTATTGGTTTAGCCTTGAATTTTGATACTGTTGATTTTGTTATTGCATTGGCTGATGTTGTTGTTATTGATTATTATGCTGCTACTATGTGTTATGTTGGGGAAAGGGGTTTTGATAAATCCCAAGAGTTTGATTGGAGGTAAAAGCACCATTATCCAATGTTATCTCCCCATTCTCCAACATATTCTTAATCAAATGCTTAATTTACATACATCTTATATTATGCCTATTGACCTGATGATATGCACATAATTCATTTTCATGGTACCAATCAGGATAAGGAATGCCTTGTGGATAATGCTTTGGTATAGGCCAACTAATCAGATTACCAATGGCAAGTTTATAAAAGATAGATTCAATAGGCTCTCTTAGGTCACTAAAGACATGATGCATAGGCATAGTTCTCCTTGAAAGAGGGGTTTATAATGGTAAAGGTTGTTGCATTTGTTGCATAGGTTTTCGTTGTTATGCTTGGAGTGTTGGTTGGAGAGGTTGTTGGGTAGGATTAAGCTAAAAGAGTGGTAAAGATGATATTTGCACTATTTGGACATGACGTGACTCAATTACTCCATTACCCACAACATTCCTATTGTGGTTGAATTATTTTAGTCTATCCTAATTATTGGCTTGTGCTAGTTGTGATGTTTGCACTTGGATTGGATGTTGGTTTTGGCCATTTCCCTGATTGGTACCTTGATTTTGATTAGTTAACGTAAGCTTGATGATCCCTTTATTAATAAGGGCTCACTCAATCAACAAGCCTTTATCGATGTGTTTCTATGCTAATTTCGCTTTCTACATTCAAAGAGAGAATTAAGAAATTGAGAAAAAATGGTCAAGGCTTATATGTACCTAGATGTAGTCATGCGCACCGTAATCCAGACGTTGTGAGAACTCCTCTTTGGCTATGGAGGAATGACACCTGCAAGAGAAAGACACTAAGACAAAGAAGGTGTTAGATGAGGAGATGGTGGGTTGCCAAGCGAAAGCTTGATCTCAGAAGTATGAAGACTTCCTTAAGGGATATCAACCCACTAGTCGATAAAAAGGATGTCTGATAAATAGCAAAATGTTAAAAGACTAAAGTGATAAAAGACTGAAAAGGAAAATGGAAGCAAAAGGCTTACTTGAAAGATGCTGTCGGACTGGTCACAGTCGCTGGCGTCAGTGGTCCTACCGATGTCAGTTGGTCAAGGTCTGACGACGTCGGTTAGACTGCCGACGTCGGTTGGGGCAATGGTTTCTATGGCCAGCGTCAGTCAGGGCAGTAAGCTTGGACGGGGTTTGGTCGGGTCTGTGGATGGGTCTAAGACAGAGTTTGGGCCTGGTTGAATGGTTTGGGGGTCTGGGTCTGAGAGTCTAGTTTTGGTTAATGGTCTGTGGGTCTTTGCAGAGATGGAGGGGAGTCAAATGGATAGAATGTCAAATGGATAGAAGGGTAGAGGAGGCCAATAGGGAGACATGGAAATAAGGATTCGGGTCTAGTCTGGTCTGGGGATAGGAAGTGCTGAATCTAGTTCATAATACTTAGAAGCAAATGACTAGAAAACACAATGAAAATACAAATAGAATACTTACTTGTGGCTAGCTGAAGGAGTGTTGCAGACTAGTGTACCTGTTGTTGATGTAGCCTGTGTGGAGGAAGCCCTATTGTTGATGGAGTTGCTAAAGGTAGAATTTCTATTGTTGTACCTGAGGGAGAGAGTGAGAGGCTTGGCTGAGAGATTGACAAATTGATTGGTAGAGTGGCGAATGGTCCAAGACTCTAGATTCCAGATTTTGTGATTAGCTCTCGAGATTTAGAATTTGTGATTAGCGCAGAAAGAGATTAGAAGTTAGTTTAAGTAAACCGATGTTGGTGATCCCACCGGCGTCGGTTGACATTTAACCGACGTCGGTGGGTGTAAAACGAGTAAAAGGGCCAACAAGCCCATTCTACATCCTCCAGGTGCATAATCCATTGGAGAATTGTTGAAGGTTAGGATAAATACGCATGAGAGTTGGTTAGGTGGTTGGAAAGGAGTAAGAATAGGTCTTGGGTGAGTCATAGGGTGGGAAATGGTCCAAGGTGAGGTGTCCTAGGTGAGGTGTCATGGGTGATGTGTCCAAGGAGGGGGGTTATTAATTCAAAATAAGTTTATTATTTTAAATTAGTAATTATATGGGTTAGGAATGGACCAAGGGGGGAATGAACAAGGGTTAGACATGATTTCGGTGTCTACATTTGCCCTTTTTTGTCTTGTTGGTTGTTCTAAACGAACTGCAAGACAAAAATAGGAGTTGGTTGCCCCAAGTGTGGGATGATGTGGATTGCCCCGAGTATGGATGAGGTATTCCCCCTCAAAGCAGGAGTCAAGGGAGGGGAACCTAATGTCAGATGCTGATTTGACAAAAGGTGGATGAGAAGGATGAAGAGTGAGTGAAAACGCTGTAATAGTTGTGATTGCGTGCATACCACTTCATGAGATGGATAGGTCAAATGTCGCAGGTCGAGGGTCGAGGAGTGCCAAAATTGAAATAACTTAGCCCTAGCATTAGTCATAGCTGATCAGGTTATTCAATCTAAGCTGTAGCTCCAAATGGTCATCATGCTCCAGGTATCTCAGGCTCAGGAAGTGCTCCCAAAAACACAAAAATGTCACAAGTAGTGCGGATCAACCAGCTTGCGATCCTATACTTGTGAGGGTCCAAAAATATGGTCTGCAAACAATTTTGCTATCTATTCATGAGGTAACATGCGTGCAAACAAAACCAAGACAGAGTTGTCTCGAAAGTGGTCAGGGTCTGCGGAGATAGGCGTGATCTCCATGGTCACTGGTCGGGTTGAGATATAAGTGATGTCAAATGTGCCCCATGAGGAGTCAAAAATGACTTTGACATTGGCAGGGTTGGTTGATTGGTCATGATGGAAGATGAAAGGTCATCATCTTGAGAGAGACGAACGAGCAAATGGATGGATGAAGGAATGGCCGAGCTAACCTCAAAAGACTGAGTGCTGCCTACATAGCCCCTGTGGGAAGGGCCTCAGATCAATGTAGTTCAGACAGAGGGTCAAAGAGGTCAATAGGCTGGTCTTGGTTGAGGTCAAGGTCGAAATGATGAGGAGAAGAAGATGTTACGGGCTTTTCCAATGGTGTATTCTGTAACATTGGTCGAAAGGTCTTTCATCCCTAGCAATTTGTCCATATTTGTGATGGATGTATGCTAAAAATGAATTGGGGTCTATTTATGCTTCAACAAGTATTGGTTTATGCTTAACATAAATTGTGTCTGGTCGATAGTTCCCATGTGTATTGGTGTCCATAGAAACTATGTGAAATGGACTAGGATGATGATGATGTCATGTTGTTGGTCTGAGAATGTTGAGGTTGGTAAAAAGGCTTGGTTGAATGTGACCAAAGTGTGAAAGATAAGTGAAAGGCGAGTTGCTCTTTCATTGACAAGGACAAAAATGATGGCATGGATAGGGGTTGTTAGATCAAAAAGCCCCGTTCATGCATCGCATCATGGACCAGTGTTGTGCTAGAGAAGTAATCGAATCACTTGACGTTAAGTGAGCTCGAAATCCCTTGAGTATGTTGGGGTGATAAGTAGGATTATGATATGAGAGGATGGGGTAACCCTTTTGTGGTAGGAAGAACCTTGCCCCTTTTATAGGTGACCCAAGAATGACTATAGGCATGTCCATGACTTGATAGCTTGTCAGTCATTTTTTTTTTTGACGGTGGATTGATCGATGCGGGAAGTCCACATAGGGATGTTGTTTGCTTTGGTGGTCATATATGTGAAGCTGATCAATGAAGGAAGCTTGAGAAAAAGAGGTACTGTCTATAGCAAGATTTAGTCATAGCCATCCTTCGAGGGAGTGGTCTATATTTTGCTTTATATGTTTGATAATGACTTGGCCTAGCTGTCCTTCAAGGGATCAGTCTAGTAATACAACAATTATGTAGCTGTCCTTCGAGGGAGCAGTCTAGATTTAGAGTTTTATGACCTTTTAATATGTTATTTTTGATATAATTGTTGACTGAAGTTTTTAGCCATGGACGAGCCTCTAGAAGTTTAAGGGTTCCCTTTTATTAGGATAAAGCATTACTACTTGACAAAAAGGGTCGACTAGTGTTGGGAAGCAGAGTTGAAAGGAATAGGAATGACAATGACAGGGTTGCTCAAAGGATGAGCTCAAGTAAAATGTCAAGTGATTGAGTACTCGACTAACAGTAGAATGGTCGAAGATGCAAGGCATAAAAGGGGCTCAGGTTCTGATAAGTCCCTGGGCCATGCTTGTGTGTTATGATAAGGTCCAAGTCAATTAGGAGCAAACTTGCCCCATTTGGCTCTTTCCAGATTGGTCAGGTGTTGATTGATGTTGGATGTGCAATTAGTTGATATGGTCACTGATTGGTCGAGACTGGTTGAATGTTTTGGATAAAAAGGTTGGTTGAATGTTTGGGTTGAATGTTTGGTCGAGACTGGTTGAATGATTGGTTGAGGTTTGGTTGATTGATATTTGGTTGCTGATTGGTCGAGACTGGTCGAATGTTTGGTCGAGGGTCAAATTCCCCCAGCGGGTAGGGAGAATGTTTAACAGATTGGTCAAGGTCGGTTGAGGTTTAGTGGTCAGATTGACTGTGTTGATGTCGAATAATGGGGTCAAAGGTGGCAAAAGGACCAAGGCCTGGCGTGAAGATCCCGATTTAGGTGCTGAAGTTAGAGAAGCATGGGTCGGTGTTGATGTTTTGTCGAAGAGGTGGTCAAGAGGGTCTTTGATGAGAAGGGAATCCTTTTTTCAGTGTTGACAAATGACAGCTTTGAGAGCGCAACAATGCTCAGTGTCATGTCCTGGAGTGTGATGATAGTGGCAAAATTTAGAGTTGTCGAACCAAGATGGCCTTGATCTGAGAGTTGATGAGTGGGGTGGTGTTGAAGGTTTATTGATGATGTGGTTAAAAAGAAGGGTGTCATTCCCCAGACATTAGTGAATGACAACCTTGAGGGCACAATAATGCTCAGTGTCATGCCCAGGCGTGTGATGATACACACAAATGTGAGTGTCGTCGAACCAGGGCAGTTTTGGTCTAAGAAATTGATATGGTTTAAGAGGCGGGAGATTGATGGGAGAGGACTGCAACAATTTCCATAACAGCAAGGCATAAGAACCTGCTAACGGGTCAGGATGTTTTGTTACAATGGGGGTTGATGACTTTGGTTTGAGAGGCGTAAGAGGCATAGGTTGATGGTTTGGAGGAGATATATGTCTGAGGGGTTGATAGAGTAATGGAGGCGACTTGCCTCTGTGAAGTATGGGAGTAGGAAGAACTCCTATTAAAGTGGACGGATGCGGGCCCAAGATTGAGGGTAATGACGAAGGTGGGAGAGGAGTCCTCCAGTGTGGTCTAGTGGCCTTCTTTGGTTTGGGTTGAGGGCCACCTTTGTGCGAGGTGAGGTTAGATGTGGGTTTGGGTTCAGATATGGACGGAAGTGAGTGAGATGTAGCAATCTCAGGTAAAAGGCAAGAGGAAACCGTGACTGGGTCTTCCTTGGTTGAAATGGGTGGAGAGACTGGGTCTTCTCTTGGTGGAGAAGAAATAAGAGAGTGCAGCTCCTCAAGAGGGTAGAAGGCAAGAATGATGGTGCCTTCTATTTGTGCTTGAGGAGTAGGTAAGGTAGGGTCTTCGGATGAAGGTAGGGCTAATGGCGTTGGCATGGTCAAGGCGTCCTCTAGTATAAGAGAGGTAGATTGAGGACTAAGAGGAGAAGAAAGTTCTTCATCTTGTGATGGAGGAGGTTGGTCAGAGACAAGAGGCAAGATAGTGTTGATTGTGTGAATATTATGGTCTTGGGGGTCATTGGTCAAAGTTTGGACATTGTTTTGAGTAGGCGGATGGTTTGGAAATGGTTGTTTGAAAATGTCGATATGTTGGTTGGGAGGTGCATTCGGGTTATCTAAAATAAGATCCCCCTTGTCGATCATGTCTTGGATGATGTTCTTGAAAGTTTGGCAATTGTCGATGTCATGGCCGTGGACACGATGAAAGTGACAGAAGTTGGCCTCCCTATACCATGTAGGGATGGCTTTTGAAGGGTCGAATTGAGGTGGTTAGATTGGAGGGAGATTGAGGACCCCCTGCTTGACAAGTTTTTCCAAAACGGAAGTGTATGATTCTCTAAGCAGAGTGTATGAACGCTGGATGTACCGTTGTTGGAATTGTTTGGTGATGCTTGGAGATGTAGAAGGTTGAGAGTAATTAGTTGTCGTCGAAGATGGTGATCTAATGACCATAGTGTTGGCCACTTCTTTGGGTTTGGAGTTGGAAAAAGAAGAAGGTCTGGAAGAAGAAGGGTCATTGGTTTTTGCGTTGGTATTACATAATTTGACCTTATCCTCTTCAATGGCACGAAGTTCAAGCTTTCGAGCCATGGTGAAAGCTTCATCTAAAGTGTGGAATGTCTGAATCCGTAAGCTAGAAGAGATGTGCCTGGCACATGCTCGAGAAAAGAGCTCGATGAGCTCAGGTTGAGGCAAGGAGGAGAGCTGGTTAATCAAGCCTCTCCAATGGGCGACAAAATCGACTATTGATTCATCATCGAATTGCCTGATGGAGTAGAGGTCTGTGATTGAGACTTGTTTGGTGATGTTGATAGAAAAATGGTCAAAAAATAATTGGGCAAGTTGAATGAATGAAAAGATAGAATGTCTGACAAGAGAGCTATACCAGTCAAGGGCAGGGCCAGCAAGCGACATGGGGAATGTGCGTAAAAGTAATGCATCATCATGCGTTATAAGATAGCAGGCATGTCTGAATGCCCGTAGATGTTGTTGCGGGTCCTCCTTACTCTGGAAGCGAGTGAATTTAGGAAGCTCCCATTGGTTGGGGTATGGTCGGATAGGGACGGAAGGATGAATGGGCTCATTGCAAATTTGGTCATATGAGAGAGCATTGCGTGAACCAGAGATAGAGGTCTCGAGACTAGACATTTTATCTATCAGCATTTTGATGATGTCTGTTGACGGATTGGCAGACAGGGTACCCCCTAGGTTGTAAGGCACTTGAAAGAGGCTAGAGGAGGCATACGACGTAGTTGGTTGCAGTTGTAGGGGCGCAACGTATGGATGACTAGTCACAGGGATAGATGTAGAGGCCAAGTGTGGTTGGATTATGGAAGTAAAAGGTATAAGTTGACTGGATACTGCCAAAGGTGGTTGCATGATGGCACTGGTAGAAGGATAGGTTGGCACTTCTACATATATGGGCGCAAGAGTGTGTGGGGTCGAGATAATCAAGTTCTGGTATGATGTAGAACTTGGTTGAATTATATGTGGTTGAGGGGGTAATGAAACCCCAATGGAGGTTGGTCTAAAAATAGATGTGGAGGCCAAACTTTGCGTATTGGCTACAGTCGGGTTAATGGTTGAGGCAAAAGGCTGGGTCATAAAAGGTTGAGTAGTGAATGGTGTCGATGTCATCGCTGCTTCACCCAAAAGGTCTCGCATTGGGTTTCTCGTGAGATAGTTTTGGAGGGCTGTGGCATTGAGGTCCAAGAATCTTTCAAAATCTTGGTCCCCTTCAGGGATGATGGGAGTTTGAGTCGGGGTCGGTCCTGTAGGAGTTCTTTCAGTCTCCAAGTGGAACTCCATTATAGGACTGGTTAGGGATGAGGGAGCGTGGTCAAGAAGAGCCTTGGTTTGACTGTGCATCAAAACCATTCAAGGCAAGAAGAGGGTCAGGTTCTAGAAACTATGTTTTTTCAGTTTTAGAAACTCAGAATGGGGTTTTGGCAGAAAAAAGGGTCGGGTTTTAAGTCACTGTTTTGAAAAAAAGGATTGTGACAGTGATCGACGTCGGTTTAAGAACCAATGTCAGTGAGAAAAGATGGCCGACGTTGGTCAGATAACCGATGCCGGTGGAGTAAGGTGGCCGACATCGGTGGTAAAGCCGATTCGGTGACTGTGGTTTCCAAAAACTCAGAAAATTTGAAGATTCTTGGAAAAAAGGAAGAAAAACGTCCTCACTAGCTCAAAAAACTAGATAGGAACAGAAAAATAGAGATGGAGATAGACAGGCCCTAAGCGTTAAATCCTAAGAATCAACTTTTTAGAATCCTATGGCTTATGCCTTAAAGTGATGTTTGGGAGGTTGGCTATTAGAGGGGTCCTAGAAGAGGTAGTCTATGGATGGTTTCAGGGATTTGTTTAGGCACTCAAGAAGTCTGGGTTAGGTTCCATACATGGCCTAGTGCTAAGGAGCAAGCTCCCCTCACTTCATGATTCCAGTGATAAGTTGGTCTCGCTTAGCCAAAATATACTTTCCCTAGAGATTAGACTCTGCCAGAGAACAGAGTGGGCTTTCCCCTTGGTGATGAAATCCAAGTAGGATCACCGGGATGGGTAAGGTATCCGCTGGGGGATGAAATCCCAATCGGGCCTTGTCTCAGGTAAGTTTGATGTTTGATTTAGTGTAAATGGTTCGGTTGTGTAACATCAAGTGGACTACGATTAATTCAATATGCGGTTTGTTAATTACTAAGCGTGGTCTAAGAAATGCAAGCAAGCAAAAATGGAATGCAATATATTTTAAGCCCCAAGTCGAAATGTTAAATTAGAATGAAAACAAGTTGAGAAAGGGTTGAAAAATATGATTTTTGACTAGTCTAAAAATGCAAGAAAAGAAAGAAAGGTTTTTTTAATTCCTGCTTATGATGTCATTTAGAAGAGAAGAACGAGGTGAAAAGGGAAGATCCTAATGCACCCTATATGAACGAAAAGAAAAAGAACCCAAGGAAGAACCTAAGGTCCCACCGAGCGTGCCAGAATGTTTCTATACTAATTTCGCTTTCTACATTCAAAGAGAGAATTAAGAAACTGAGAAGAAATGGTCAAGGCTTGTATGTACCTAGATGTAGTCATGCACACCGTAATCCAGATGTTGTGAGAACTCCTCTTTGGCTGTGGAGGAATGACACCTGCAAGAGAAAGACACTAAGACAAAGAAGGCATTAGATGAGGAGATGGTGGATTGCCAAGTGAAAGCTTGATCCCAGAAGTATGAAGACTTCCTTAAGGGATATCAACCCATTAGTCGATAAAAAGGATGTCTGATAAATAGTGAAATGATAAAATACTAAAATGATTAAAAGACTGAAATGAAATGGAAGCAAATGCTTACCTGAATGATGTTGTCGGCCTGGTCACAGTCGCCGGCGTTAGTGGTCCTACCGGCGTCAGTTATGTTGCTGACGTCAGTTGTGGAAGTGGCCGGCATCGGTCGGGGCAGTAGGCTTAGATGGGGTCTGGATGAGTTTTGGTCTGTGGACGGGTCTGGTTGTTTAGAATGGTCTGGGTCTATCTAAAGGTCTGAGAGTCTGGTTTTGAGGTAGTCGGAGGGTCTGTGCAGAGATGCAGGGGAGTTAAATGGATAGAATGTCAAATGGATAGAAGGGTAGAGGAGGCCAATAGGGAGACAGGGAAATAAGGATTCGGGTCTGGTCTGGTCTGGAGATAGGAAGTGCTGAATCTAGTTCATAATACTTAGAAGCAAATGACTAAAAAACATAATGAAAATACAAACAAAATACTTACCTGTGGCTGGCTGAAGGAGTGTTGCAGACTGGTGTACCTGTTGTTGATGTAGCCTGTGTGGAGGAAGCCCTGTTGCTGATGGAGTTGTTGAAGGCAGAATTCCTGTTGTTATACCTGAGGGAGAGAGTGAGAGGCTTGGCTGAGAGATTGGTAGATTGATTGGCAGAGTGGCGGATGGTCCAAGACTCCAGATTCCAAATTTTGTGATTAGCTCTCGAGATTTAGAATTTGTGATTAGCACAAAAAGGGATTAGAAGTCGGTTTAAGTAAACTGACGTCGGTGATCCCACAGGCGTCAGTCGACATTTGACCGACGTTGATGGGTGCAGAATGAGTAAAAGGGCCAACAAGCCCGTTCTACATCTGCCAGGTGCATAATTTGTTGGAGAATTGTTGAAGGTTAGGCTAAATACGCACGAGAGTTGGTTAGGTAGTTGGAAAGGAGTAAGAATAGGTCTTGGGTGAGTCATAGGGTGGGAAATGGTCCAAGGCGAGGTGTCCTAGGCGAGGTGTCATGGGTGATGTGTCCAAGGAGGGGGGTTATTAATTCAAAATAAGTTTATTTTTTTAAATTAGTAATTGTATGGGTTAGGAATGGACCAAGGGGGGGAATGAACAAGGGTTAGACACGATTTCGGTGTCTACACGATGATCTCCTTAAAAGTATGTGCACATTGTAATTCCAGATGATAAGCTATCTCACTATGCAAATTTTAGTAAACACAACAACTAATTGTTTATCTAGTAAATTATGGGTGAATCAGCTTGCAAGGGCTCTCCATCACTATAGACAACTTGAAAAACTCTCACCAACATTTTGTTTTGCTTGTGTTAAGTCAACCAATGAAATCTCATGTTTGAGATTATAGGAAAAGTGCTGCACAAATTTATCAAAAAAATCATCAAAATCTGTTACTAAATTCTTAGGAAAATTTAAAAACCACTCCAAGGCTTATCCAACTAAGCTCCTTGGAAACAACAATAAAAGGTATATATCACTATATGCCACTAGTTGACATGCGACAAAGAACTCAGTTAAATGGGCCTTAGGGTCACCTTTCCATTTGTATTTATCAAATTTTAGTGGTTTGTATTTTGGAGGAAATAATATCTACAAGTACTCCATGTTGAATGGATAAGAACACATGTCATCCAACTTAAACTTTTTAGTCTATTTCCCAGCCTGAATGACAGTAATTGCATCCTTCATCTATTGTAATTCTTGAGATAGCAAACTAGAAGGAACATTGGTTTGAGGGAGAATATTGGTTTGGGTAGATGGTTGGGAGGTCACAAGTGGGACACTTTAACCATGGTATGATTTAGATATCTATTGGAGTATATTGGTTTGGTTGGAAAATGGACCAGGGATATGCATATGTGGATTAGGATGTACTTAAAATTGCATATTTGATTGTGCAATATTCTGGTTTGGGTTGACTATGAAGGTTTGACTTGGAGGATTTTATAGTTGGGATGGAGGGACATAACTCTACTATGCCTATTGGGGTTGAAAAGGGGCATGCTACTGATAATCAAACCTTATTGCTGAGTGGGAACTTGTGGATCAAAACCTTGTCTTTGAACTCGTGACACATTTTGAATCGATTATTGTCTAGTAGGTACTTGAGAAACATGGGAGCCTCCTTGTTGCATGAATATGTATTAGGAAGTGAAAGCATGTTGAAGATTTGGCATCTATCATTGACCAATATTTACATGTTGTTGGCTAATCATCATTTAGTTTTGGATTGATACGCTGGTCTGCAACTGAAGAGGGGTATTTACCACTGCCTGACGAGGTGAAACATTAGTCACCCCTTGTTGAAATGGTAATATATTTGACCTCTATTATGTTGTTACATTAGATTATGCCTACTATTATGGAATACTACTTGTCCCTTGTTGAGGAGGAGTGGGATTCATCACATTCTATTGTTGAGGTGTGACATTGGGTGTTGTTTGACTACCTAATCCTATTAGTTGCATGATTGATGAAGTAGTTGGTTGAGGTTGGGATGTAGAAACTCCTACTCTCTGGTATGATGGTCTGCTAAAGGTATTAACTATAGGAACATGTTGTTGACTAGTTGTTTGTGCATTAGTACCACTTTGATTTGGATTAGACATTGCTTGTACATTATCCACTATTTTTGCTCATTATTCTACGTAGAAGTAAAAGACACTTCTTCAATAATGGGAATATGCAGCAAGTTATCTACTGAAGTGTTTTGCATGAATGGGTTTGAAATTTTATTGTCTTGACCAGTTAACTCTATCAAAACTCTTGTTGAAGGAACTAAGTCAATAAAAGGTTTGCTCACCATGGTTATTTGATTGAAATTATGTGCTAGTTTTAAGTAGGTTTGATATGCCATTTGCATTTGATTAAAGTGGTCTTTCATGAGGTTTTTTACTCTATTAGGCATATTAGGGTCCTAATATGTTGTTTGGATTAGAGCCAAAGGATTTCTAGAAGAAGCCTATCGATCGTAAATTATGTTGTGGGGCATTCTTACTAGGCTTGGTAAATTCTCATGAGGGAAGCCTTCTAGAAACTTGACCCCTACCTCTATGGATCTAACCAAAATCTCATCTTTATTCTCTAATAAATGATGCTAAAAAAAAAGGATCATATGTGGAAGGCATATTAGTAGAGCATGATTTTTGAAGAACTGGTTTGTCAGTTGTGGGTATTGTAGCTAGGTATTATGCGGTTTGTTCTTGGTCTTGTTCTAAATAAGGTGGTGTATTAACCACATAATTAGCCAATGGATCTTGGATTTGTGCCCCTAATTGAGTATTATAATAGGGATAAGGATCCATCTCATAATAAATATTATTTGCATAGGGATTTTGCACCATTTCTCTTATGCAACCACATTACTAATCTCCAAATTGTACATGAGTCCACTATGAGTGTAGGAATACATGTTGGGATGCATAGTCAATTCTTTGTGAAAAAGGGAGGTCTTCAAACTCTAAAAAGACACTATCTAAAAAAATATGTTGTTCTAACTTAGTCTAGATTCATTAAAAGGATCAAAAGATTTATGCAAATATTTGTGATACCACAAGTTAAAGTTAAGTGTCTAACATTACACGTCTTACACAAAAAGATTAAGTAAATGAATCAAAAATATAAATGACAAATGTTAAGGTCAAAGTGTTTCAAATCAGTCTAATCTAAGAAATTAAAATTTGTTAGGTCTTTTTGCCAAACACGACATTAAAAGCTAGGCTCAAACAAGGCATGCGCTAGGACTCTTAGCCAAATGACGCCAAAAGCTAGACTTTGAAAATAGATAATTTTTTTTAATCTAATATATTTGAAACACTTATAAAAAATATTAGGCATTTGATTTTTGGACATGAAATTCATCAAATAGGTATAAATTATGAAACAAAAGGCACTTAGACATACTTTATTTTCTCACAAATAATGGTATAAAACTAGGTTATTTTGACAAATAAACTAGACAAAAGTGAATGGCATAACTATGCTAGACAAAGGTTCACAAAAGTATACTTGAATTAGTTTTAAATGTAGGAACAAATTTTAAATCTATGAAAAAGGGTCTATGAAACAATATTTAAAATGTTTTGGGCAGCGTAACAGTGCTAAACTACCCAAAAGATGTGACAAAATGTTTGTTTCAAAAACTCTCTAAGGTAAAGATAATTTCTCATAAATTTGACAACATAGCACTACATTTCTTGACTCAAAATTTTGTGGTGTATAGACTCAAATTAAAAGTGTTTAGCACAAAATAACTTAAGTCTATCAAGTGGTGATAATGATCATGAGTATTAAATGACCTTCAACCCAAATTAAAAATTGAACCTAAGTTCCCTCAAGTTTAGTGTAAATGGTGAACCCACTTAACACATCAACCCTATGAACTTATAAAGGTGTAATATTGAATTTAGATTATAAATGAATGACTTAAACAAATTTGGCAAAGGTCTAGACTCAATTGGGCATCATAACTATGCCAAAGTGGATGATATGACTCCAAGTTTTGATGAACTTTGAACATGGCACATTGATGATTTCATGTGGGCAGTATAATGCCTCTTTTTTAAAAGGAAAATTAGGATCATGTGTTTTGGTTTGTATCATTTGTTTACATCAAGTTTTGAATCCAAACAAGACTTTAATCTAGGACAAAACCAACTAATTAATCACTCTTAGATCCTAAACTGACAAGGTTGCTTAGTATTGTTGGAATCCATCAATATAAGTCATTTGAGAGGATTTTAAGTGTTCATTCAAAAGTAAATATGCCTTATATATCAGGGTTTTTACAACCCCCCTTCTCTCAAATGATATTACTATGACATGGACCTTGAGGCGCATCTTGCACCAATAATACTTTTGCAGTAAGTGGGGATTTATCTAAGATCTATAAGTTTCTGAATGTTTTAGGGGAATCAATTGCACAATGACTTTCACATTAAATAATGCAAAAAAAAAGTATAGATTTTGGGTCCGTATCATTTGGATTGTTTCAGAAAGGTCTAATCCTTTTTGCAACCACTACATCTTGCTATTCACTCAGTGTAGTGTGATGTCCAAAGTGTCACTACGTCCCGTGTGCAACTCCAATATAAAGCCAAATAAAGTCAATGTTGGGAGGTAAAAGCCGAGGTCAAAGATTCCCTAAAGAACTCACAGGAGGTAATGACGTCTTCCTCGCAAGATAATTTTACATGAAATAAAGAAAGCATAAAATAGAAAGACTTTAGGGTTGTTGTCAAGGTCACCCAATACTTTTATGAGTTTCTGGGGAGTGCTTTAGATGACGTTCTTTATATGTCTTGGACTAGGTAATTTAAAAATAAGGAAAGTGCTTTTGATTCCAAGAGTTACCTAAAGGGAAAAAATAGAAAATCATAGATGTAATATCCTTGTATTTTATGAAAATAAAGTGCTAATTGAAACAAGTAGTGAACACAAAAGCTTTGAAAGATGAGTTCATATTTATGCCCCAAATTGAAAGGTGTGGTGGTGTTCTTTTGACCCCTTGGTCTTAAGTTGTAACTTTGAAAGCATAAATTATAAAAACATTCACTTAAGAACCTAAATTTTTCATTAAGCACCAAAAAAAAAATTTCTAATTCATTTTAAAAGCATGCCAAAGATGTCTTAATAACATGCTTTAATGAATTTCAAGTCCACTGATTACCTGTCTACCCTTAAGGCATCACCCTAAAAACAAATATGTTAGGTTAGAAAATATTAGCACAAATCTAAATAAAATATTAAAAAATAATAATAATAAATATATTAACACCTGAAAACAACAAATTAGAAGGCTAAAAATAAAATATAACACACAACACATAAAAGCCTGCATATAAAATATAAAACTTTCAGTTAGTATTTTTAACATAACTTTAAAAATATAAATCAGTTTGATATGAAATTTTGAGACGTTGTCACTAATTTTAGTATGCACATATATGAAAATTTTTAACTCCAAAAAGTCAATAAAAAAAGTTATAAACTCTGTTCTAACCATCTTTATCAAAAAAATAAAAAATAGAAAGTGACAGTCACTAAAACAACTATAACTTCTAAAATATAAATAATTGTTTTGTAAATTTTTAAGAGATTATCAATGACATATTTATATATATTAATAAAAAAATTTATACAAAAATATTAAGTAAATAAAAATTTATTAATTATTTATTGGCCATTTTTATTCTAAAGGGGAAAAATAGAAAATCATACATGTAACATCCTTGTATTTTATGAAAATAAACTGCTAATTGAAACAAGTAGTGAACACAAAAGTTTTAAAAGATGAGTTCATTTTTATGCCCCAAATTGAAAGGTGTGGTGGTGTTCTTTTGATCCATTGGTCTTAAGTTGTAACTTTGAAAGCATAAATTATAAAAACATTCACTTAAGAACCTAAATTTTTTATTAAGCACCAAAAAAAACATTCCTAATTCATTTTAAAAGCATGCCAAAGATGTCTTAATAGCATGCTTTAACGAATTTCAAGTCCGTTGATTACCTGTCTACCCTTAAGGCATCACCCCAAAAACAAATATGTTAGGTTAGAAAATATTAGCATAAATGTAAATAAAATATTAAAAATAATAATAATAATAAATATATTAACACATGAAAACAACAAATTAGAAGGCTAAAAATAAAATATAACACATAACACATAAAAGCCTGCATATAAAATATAAAAACCTTCAGTTAGTATTTTTAACATAACTTTAAAAATATAAATCAGTTTGATATGAAATTTTGAGAGGTTGTCACTAATTTTAGTATGGACATATATGAAAATTTTTAACTCCAAAAAGTCAATAAAAAAAGTTATAAACTCTGTTCTAACCATTTTTACCAAAAAAATAAAAAATAGAAAGTGACAGTCACTAAAACAGCTATAACTTCTAAAATATAAATAATTGTTTTGTAAATTTTTAAGAGATTATCAATGACATATTTATATATATTAATAAAAGATTTTATACAAAAATATTAAGTAAATAAAATTTTATTAATTATTTATTGGCCATTTTTACTCTAAAGGAGAAAAATAGAAAATCATACATGTAACATCCTTGTATTTTATGAAAATAAAGTGCTAATTGAAACAAGTAGTGAACACAAAAGCTTTGAAAGATGCGTTCATATTTATGCCCCAAATTGAAAGGTGTGGTGGTGTTCTTTTGACCCCTTGGTCTTAAGTTGTAACTTTGAAAGCATAAATTATAAAAACATTCACTTAAGAACCTAAATTTTTCATTAAGCACCAAAAAAAAAATTCCTAATTCATTTTAAAAGCGTGCCAAAGATGTCTTAATAACATGCTTTAACAAATTTCAAGTCCGCTGATTACCTGTCTACTCTTAAGGCATCACCCCAAAAACAAATATGTTAGGTTAGAAAATATTAGCACAAATCTAAATAAAATATTAAAAAAAAATAATATTAAATATATTAACACCTGAAAACAACAATTTAGAAGGCTAAAAATAAAATATAACACATCACATAAAAGCCTGCATATAAAATATAAAGACCTTCAGTTAGTATTTTTAACATAACTTTAAAAATATAAATCAGTTTGATATGAAATTTTGAGAGGTTGTCACTAATTTAGTATGCACATATATGAAAATTTTTAACTCCAAAAAGTCAATAAAAAAAAGTTATAAACTCTGTTCTAACCATTTTTACCAAAAAAATAAAAAATAGAAAGTGATAGTCACTAAAACAGCTATAACTTCTAAAATATAAATAATTGTTTTGTAAAATTTTAAGAGATTATCAATGACATATTTATATATATTAATAAAAAAATTTATAAAAAAATATTAAGTAAATAAAAATTTATTAATTATTTATTGGCCATTTTTACTCTAAAGGGGAAAAATAGAAAATCATACATGTAACATCCTTGTATTTTATGAAAATAAAGTGCTAATTGAAACAAGTAGTTAACACAAAAGCTTTGAAAGATGAGTTCATTTTTATGCCCCAAATTGAAAGGTGTGGTGGTGTTCTTTTGACCCCTTGGTCTTAAGTTGTAACTTTGAAAGCATAAATTATAAAAACATTCACTTAAGAACCTAAATTTTTCATTAAACACCAAAAACAACATTCCTAATTCATTTTAAAAGCATGCCAAAGATGTCTTAATAACATGCTTTAACGAATTTCAAGTCCGCTGATTACCTGTCTACCCTTAAGGCATCACCCCAAAAACAAATATGTTAAAATATTAAAAAAATAATATTAAATATATTAACACCTAAAAACAATAAATTAGAAGGCTAAAAATAAAATATAATACATAACACATAAAAGCCTGCATATAAAATATAAAAACCTTCAGTTAGTATTTTTAACATAACTTTAAAAATATAAATTAGTTTGATATGAAATTTTGAGAGGTTGTCACTAATTTAGGATGCACATATATGAAAATTTTTAACTCCAAAAAGTCAATAAAAAAAGTTATAAACTCTGTTCTAACCATTTTTACCAAAAAAATAAAAAATAGAAAGTGACAATCACTAAAACAACTATAACTTCTAAAATATAAATAATTGTTTTGTAAATTTTTAAGAGATTATCAATGACATATTTAGATATACTAATAAAAAAATTTATACAAAAATATTAAGTAAATAAAAATTTATTAATTATTTATTGGCCATTTTTACTCAAAGCAAAAACAATAACAAAAAGAATTAAAATTATGAAATACAAAAAGGTTTGTGGGTTGCGCTCTCATGAAGATGGTTCCATCGGGCGTGAAATTATGTGAATTAAGAATTTGAATCAAGAGAGGTGTTAGTAACTTGTTAGTGACAAAATGAAATCAAATTGAAAAACCAACACACTAGCTAACATACATCTCTAGGCCTAGTTACTAGGGAGAGCTTAGTGAGGGAAAGCCATTTGAGAGCACAACTAAAAATGAAAATAAATAAGAAATATGAACACAAAATAAAAATTTCTTACCAACTACTTGGTTGCTCCAAAAGGCTCCTTATTTGGCTTGCTTGACTTGTGCTTTAAGATATCTTCTTCAATGGAGTGTTGCTACCTTCATCTCCTCTTGGTACCTTTGGCTTTGGGTTGGCTCAATAATTTGACATTATAACATTAAGATGCAATGATTTTTGAATGTATTTAGAAATTATAAGTTTGGCATAAAAGAGCTTAAAATTCAATAGGTAAGGCCTCCTATGTATAGATTTTTAGAATGGTTTGAAGATCAACTATGACCATCAATCTCAAGATTGAGATGTGTGGTCATGAATAAATCCAAATATGAAATTCATTCTACAAATATCCCCATTAATATTTAGGATAGAAGGGTATTGAATAGGCATGGAGGGTCTTAATGAGGCATGAGAGACCCATAATCCTGATATTTTATGTGTTTATGGCTTATGGATGCCACCCCATATGATGATGTCACTTGATGATGCAGTTAATAGAAATCGATTTATAAAAAAATATTTATTCAACAAGTTCCATGGAAAATTAATTTAAGGCCCTAATTTGGTTTAATTAGTTTAAAACATGATTAATCAACTTTGATGCAACTTTTGACTCTTGGTGCACAAATTAATCAAATTGGTCAAAATGTCTTGTTATTAGCCCAAAATTTGATTGGATTAGAATTAGAAGTAAATCTCATATGCAGTGGATCCATTATCCTATTTAAGATGTTACCAACACCAAATAACAAAGACACATGTCTTGTGTAAGAGATTTGACAGAAAAGAGCAATCTATATCACCTAGGTGCAAAATTAACATTTTGACTTGAAATGATCTGATCAAAGTTAGTTGCCCCATAAATTAAATTGTCCCATTTAATGATACTCTAGCCAAAATTTACACTTGAATATATCAATTGAAACTCATTTAATGCATTTTAGTGTTTTTAGGCCAAATTGTGCACTTTAAGTGGAAATTGATCAAAAGACTGGTTGGAGGTCATTGGTGGCCAGATTTAGGTGTCTATAAAAAAAAAACTTTAAAACAATATTTATAGTAATTTATTTGGCATAAACCAAGCATAGGTTGTGAAAATAGGTGAAATCTATTTAAGGAAGATTCTTTACAAGATCCAAAAAAACTAGCTGAATGTGTCCTATTATGATGTCTCAAAATGTGTTGTATTTTGATAAAAATGGGTCTTACCTATTACAGGTAAAAATTAGACCTAAAATAATTTCCTTTCTAAGAATCATATCTAAAATTGTAGATTGTAAGGCCTCAAATTAAAAAAAAATGACTCGCTGTCTAGATGATGAAGATATATTACTATAATAATATTTAAGTTACCAAAAGAATTAAATGACCCACTCTAAAATGCTTATAAATTATATTTTAGTAAAGTTGGGACTATTAGCTAACCAAAATAGGTTTTAGATCTGAAACATTAGATCTGTACCACTTGTGGTAAGAAAAAATTGACTTGGTAGTAGTTATCTACCAATATACCAATGAGCAGGTTTTTGAGAAGAAAGGTCATATGAATTAATATCTAAAATTTATAATAAAATTTATAGGTAATAAAACTTAGAGTATTATTACCATACAATTTTATATCTAGATTTTGATGCATGTATGGCCTAAAATCATCAAAAAACATGCATAAATTGTCTAAAAAACTTCCAAAACAAACTTAAACATGGGTCTAGCAAAATATGTACATAATGGTAAAGCTTAATATCTACATGGCTTAATAAAAAGACAAAAATAAAGAGATATAATATCCATATAAGGTACCTCCACTTTGCCAATAATTTTTTTTGATAAATGAACAAACCCTTATAGCACCAAACTTGCAAATGGATGGTTGCAACACCTCCAACTATGATACCATGAAAAGAAAATCAACAAGATCATTATAAGCCTAATATCTGAAGCATTAATAATAAAATCATCACAATAAGAGTTGTAAGAGATACAAATATGATATGCAAAGACAAAGGCAATATCATATAATATCCATAAAATCACTTTCATATGTTACAAATGAGAAGCCTTACATATATAGGCAAGGACAAACAAGAAGTAAGTCAAACTAAAAAATGTTAGATAAATCCACAAAAGGAAAAACTAGGGAATAGACAAAAACTATCTATAGAACCTATCAAATATGAGAAGCAACTCTAACAAAAACAAAGTTATGGGTGAAAATGAAATCTGGTTGAAAATAATTATCAGGTAATTTTTGTTGAATAATAAATATAACTAGGGAAAAAATTAATTAATTTGTTATTTTTACTATTCTAAGAAAATATTACTCTAAGATACCTAGTTTGAATCTAGAGAGTGACCATGGTGAGGATATGACAGTTTTGACAGGGAAGATGCCTAATGATCATAGTGAGTGTAGCTTAGGTAAGCAAAACATTAATTTTAATTTTTTGAGTAATTTTAATTGAACTTAAGCTAAATGTAGAAAAATAGATGTTAGAGAAAATGTAGATTCCAAAAATGACCTTAAGATTTTTTTAGGTAAATTAGGGGTAGAACGGGGTATTGGGTAGGAAAGAATCAGACCAATAAATGCCTAAGGCATTTATGATAAATGGTTGAAAATTTACCACAAATTAATAATAAATTTAGCCTTGTTGACTTAGTTTGTAAGGTGAGAGAAATCAAAAAGGCTGACTGAATAGCAATGGGTCAATTTAGTATTGTTGGGGGTGGTTAATTGCATATCAGAGGGATGGCCTAGTTATAAACTAAGAAATGGTCGACATAGTATCTTTTGGCTGATGTAATATGTAATATATGGCTAATATAGTCTGTTAAAGGAGGTCACATACATGACAGAGGGCTGATATAGTATGATGGATATAAGAAAGGGATGATTTACTATTAAACAAGCCAATTACATCTATAAGAATGGGAAAACTATGTAGCAGAGGGTCAATGTAGTATGGAAAAAAGGTGATAGGGTCGATTTAGTATCAAGTAGGTTGATTATGTAAGAAAAAGGGAAAAAAATAAAAATATCCTGAACTAGTTAATTTTTAATTTTTTAAGAACTTTGAAGAATGTATTTTATGATTATTATATCAAGATATAATACATTATTTGTTGTTTGATATTTTATAG
This sequence comes from Torreya grandis, assembly GCA_037957365.1. NCBI lineage: Eukaryota > Viridiplantae > Streptophyta > Pinopsida > Cupressales > Taxaceae > Torreya > Torreya grandis. The sequence goes on from JARHVA010002573.1 coordinate 1,011,513, forward strand.
AGGTGATGGAGATTTTGGTGCTTGGTGGATGCATCTTGGCTACTGGATTTATTGGAGTGGCTATCAGACATGGATTAAACTTAGCTAGATGCCTTAGGTTTTGGAGTCATCATGGAGATCAGGAGGATACCTTTGAGTATTGATCTTTTTGTCATGTTCTTATGAGCATGGGAATGATTAACCTACAATTTCTAATAGGAGGTGGATGGGACATGATAGAGGTGGGTATCACCTTGGAAGATTTCCATGCCTTGCTTGGACTTCTTATCATCGAGACTCTAGTTATGTGTGATACACCAAAGGTGGAAGATGAGAGATGAGCCTTAGAATAGTGGGTGATAAGATCATATAAGATTTATCCTAGTTTATATGTTATCTTGTTTGATGTTTATATCTTAGTCATTTTAGATGTCTGAAGGCCTTAATAGAGATTATGACATCATGAGTGTTGTGTCACATGTTTGATGGGAAGGTACCATTATACGTGATAGCATTGTGTTATTAAATCCTAAAGAAGGGTGATTTATATGATCTTAGTTATGTTATTTGGGTATAAATCATACATGATATGGATGGGATGCTGATCCAGGGGTAGAAGATGATGGGCCTCAACATTTTGTTAAGTGTGTGAATTTATGAGAGATTACCTATGAATCAACTAGTTGGGCTTCCCCATGTGGTCAATGATAGGTTACCTTAGGTTATTAGGTGGAGGCAAGACCATGTAGCACATATTGTGCCCCATGTTCTAGTTTTGTAGACTATTACATGAGGGTAGATAGTGTGGTAACTATACACTGACATTGTTACCATATGGTCATCTTGGGTGACTATTACGACTAGTTTAGCATGCATTCAGATCAAAAACCACTATAATTCATGGGTGGAGCCACATCTAGTAGCTCATATACCTAAGAAACTAGGCCTACCACATATATTAGCCCCTCTAGTAGTGCATGTGTATTGGGCATGACATGCTAAAGAGCTGAGAGGGAGAGGAGGTGTAGGGATGCCCAGTGAGATACCTGTGATTAGGAATCAATGAGTGAGACCATAAACATGGTAGGTGTCAGAATAGGAGGTAATGAGGCCTAATGCTAATAATGTTATAGATGTGGATGCTATAGGTAAGGATGCAAGAGTAGAGCCATAATAGGGGAGATAATGACTACCTTGAGCTCATCAAAGATGGAAGTACCATCAATAAGAGGAGACATAGGTGCAATCTATGATGGTTGTGGGACACAAATAGTTTATAGAGATGCAACTTGGGAGAGAATCACGATGAGTATGGGTGGTAACTCTAAGTTTTTCACTTGTGCAGAGGTAACTGATAAAGGAGGTGCTTAGTGGGTGAGCTAATGAGGAGATCATGGTTGGGGATACTGGCATTGATGAGAAATGTTTTGATTTGTTATATTTTTGACATAGATCTCTAGTTGCATTATTTTTTTATGTATTTATTGATAGATAGTTTGAGATATATATACACGAGATTTATTATATGTTTGGTTTTTATTTTGTAGGTACTGCATCAAAGTAGATTAGATGGAGAGTTATGATTATGGATACACACCATGATAATTTAGATGGGGTGCTATCACATTATGATCCATACACCTTGGTTGATCTTATGGTACCATTTGCCCCAACTTATGCTAGCTAGTTTAGATTGGTGGGGGAGGCTGCTCAACAACTACAGGCATGAGGAGATGGTTCACATCCATCTAAATGGGTAGGATAGGGAGAGGCTTGATCTTGGCAGGTGTTGACATAGGAGCAATCCACTCATCTTGAAACCACTATAATAATTGGACATGTACAGGCTTAGGTGGCTAATCTATAGGGTTAGATAGATGGCTTGAGATCTTAGATTGCCTCCTTACAGTGTACTATTCAAAGGGGTCAATCATAGGCATCTATGGACAATGTGGCTAGGCCACATGATATACATGATGGAACATAACCTAAGCATTGTAACTATTATATTTTGTACTTGCATTTTATAAAACTCATGGTAAATATATTGATATAGATAGTTCTTGGTGTATAATTTGTACTTGTATGTGGATGAATGTATGGATATGTTTCCTTTCTATCACATGCATTTTAGTTTCATTATATATGCTATGAGAAATATGTGATACATGTTTTCTATTCTAGTATTATGTGATACACATTCATGGTTAAAAAGAAAAGCACAATAATTTGGAAAAGTATAAATAATCAAAACAAATGTAATACATACTATATCACGATGGAAAATTTGTAAAAACAAAAGATGAATAAATATAAGAAACCAAAAAAAATGGTAAAGTAAAAGGTAATTAATGTTTTCAAACCATGTAAAATATTTGCACCAAATTAAAATAAATAAAAGTCATATTATATCATGTTGGTAAGTATGAAAATTTGTAACAAAATATAAAACATGTGAAAACTAAATGGTATAAAAATAACTGAACAATAAAGTTCATCAATCATACTAAATCAAGATGGGAAATATGAGAAATTTAATAAAATGGTTGTAAACATACATGCAATCAAAAAATAAGAAGATAAAAGTGAAGTTCTTATGAAGAAAGTATAAAACATATTAAATCAAGATGGGAAGTATGTAAATGACGTGTAAATCATAATGTAACACAAATTATCTCAAATTTAAAGAATGTAATTTTATTGTGACTTAGTTATAGTACAAAATAGTTATTGGAATATTTTATGAGGAAGGCCTGGTCCTATCCAAGGTCTTAAATTGCAACTCATAAAGGGAACACCAATGAGGTGGAAACAACTATAGGAATACTTGGAAGATGCTTTAATGTGGTAATATGTGAGGAGATCCTGGTCCTATCCATGGTCTTAGAGTGCAACTCACAAGACGAAAACTAATGAGGTGAATAGTAAAAAGTAAAAAAAATAAGGGAATGCTTTATTATGGTAATTTATGAGGAGAGCTTGGTCCTATATGCAGACACTATAAAACCATACCAATGGCTCTAGATGTCGCAATACACATTTTCAACCCCCTTAGCCCCCCTTTAGTTAAAACATTTCTTAATTCCCTTAAACACCCATTTACCCCTACACACATTTAGCTAAATTAATTAATTAATTAAGCTAACAAAATTCTATTTACACCTCACCCTAACCAAGCCCATGGATATCATAGGGACACCTTGCCTTAAGACTATTTCCTACCCTAACATTTAAGTCCTAACCTCCTAGACTATTTCTAACCACATGACCATACTTTTTTAAGCCAACTCAAATAATTTCTAATGGTCTTAGCTACCAAAATTAAGTGCAAAATAATATTTTTAGCAAGCTCGACCATTTCTACCTTGACCAATGCTAGTCATCCCTCGATCGATGTTGATTAACAAGACTAGCATTGGTTACTTAAAGATGAACCGTGACCTTTGCTTAGGAGGTTGAATCATTTTTAGAGCAAGAGCTAAACTCTTGTGTGAATTAGAGCTATCTAGTGAACCAAAAAATTAGTCTAGAGAGCAAGAAGTGTTTCATCACCTCAAGACTGAGGATTCAAGTGTCGTTACTCTACCCATTTTGTTACAGGCTTCCAATCAGCTCTCACTCAACTTCAAATCATCTTCAAGCCAAAAAATTGACAACAACTAAGTATTCTATGATTTTTATAAGTTTAGTATTTTGTTTTAGTTATTTATTACTTTCACCCCTATCAATCTCTCCCCACACTCTCTTTTGTGTTAGAGTTCTATAATTCTAACACCCATTTTTCACCAAATTCCCACTAACCATTCCCAACCTTTTAAGTGTTAAACATTCATGTTTGATATCCTTGAGTCTTCATTCTAGATTTACAACCATAAACCAACTTTCAAATATCCCACAAACCCCTTTACAACTATCCCAAAACCCATTTTTGCCCAAAATCCAAAAGTTTGACAATACACAATGACCAACATCGATCATCCTTGACTGGCATCAATTACCTAGTGACCAACATTAGTCTATGTGTAATTGTATTTTCTTAAAAACAACAAGTTAAAAATACCTATCAACATCAACATCAACCCAAAACCTTATTTCTTAACCCCTATCACAACATAGAGTCATAAATAATAATCTAAACCACACTTTAGATCACTTTAGCATTTATTTCACATAAGTTAATGTCATTTTGTTAAAGCAATCATTTTATTACATTATGTTAAATTACTTTTCATTTCTTTATAGAAGCAATCTTTATCAACATTATTCAAAAATTAATTTTTTAAAATGAGTGGATTGATAGCCTTCAAGGGAAGTCTTTTACTTCTTGGATCTAACACTTGTTAGACAATCTAGCCTTCAAGGGAAGTCTTGTACTTCTTGGATCTAACACTTGTTAGATAGTCCACCCTTCAATCTTACTAATCAATCTTGTTTCTAGTCTTATTCTTATTGTAGGTCATTCCTCCCTAGCCAAATAGGAGTACTTCACATCATTTAGACCATAGAGTGCACAACCACATCTAGGTTCATCTACAACTTCTCCCTTTCTTTAGTTTTACTTATTTTCAAAAACAAAAAGAAAATGATCTAAAAAAATATAGTGAAACATTTTGGCATTCCCAATGGGACCCTAGAGTTTTCTTGGGTTTTTAGGACGTTCTAGTTGCATTAGTGAATGAATCATTCATTTCACTTATTTGTCTCTAAAACTTAAATTTTATTTTCCTTCATTTTTAAATTGAAAATCGTAACTTTCAATTTCTTCATTTCAAAATAAAAAACAAGTACTTGTTTTCTTTACTTTCTTGAATTGGAAAAAGGCAAAATTATTTATTTTCCTTTATTTATAAAAAGTGAAAGGCAATTTACTATTTTCATTTATTTTAACAAGTGAAAAGGCATTCATACTAGGATATGACTTGCATTCTCATCTTGGATTTAGGTGCATTCTAGCTATTTTGTACTCATTCAAAGTAATTAAAATTTCCTTTTGGGATTAAAATAAACCTTAATCTATTGAATGCTTGCATGATTAATTCAAATAGCTTAATTAATCACTAAATCAATCATATCAATCACTTCTTTTCACATAGATACCAAACCACTTACATAATCGATTCATCAAACATTGACATAAGGAAATTGACTAGGATTTCATCACCTAGCAATAACCTTCATCCTTGCTATCCTACTTGGATTTCACCACCAAGGGGAGAACCAACTTAGTACATTTATTGAGTATGAACTTTAGATATCTGATATATATTGGCAAATCACTTGACACCCTTACATTGTAGTGTGTGAAGTGAGGGGGTAGGCCCCAATACCAAGCCATGTACCAATTCTAATACAAAGATCTTTTGAGCCTAAACAAACTTGAAACTATCCATAGACTACCTCTTCTAGTACCCATTTCAAAATCCAAGTGGAGTCTCACAAATTATAAACTTAATGCACAAGCCCAAAATGAGATAAAAAGAACTCTTAGGATCTAATGTAATTTTAGTGTGTGATCTTGGTGACTTTTTTATTCTTTCTTCTCTTTTTGAGTTAGTGAGTTTGTTTCCATAAAACTTCTAAAACTTCCACCACTTTATCACATGGTCTTGACATGACAACAAGTTAGAGACCAAGATAACCAAAACCAACCTCACCACCAACCTTCTTCCTTTTCTTCATCCATGGATCACACTCCAATTGCAGAGATCTCTCTTGATCATTTCAAGAGTCTTGATATACCCTGATATTTTGCCCAAGGGGTCATGGACTTCACAAACCTCCTTGACAACAACCCAATTTCCCTCCAACATTACCTTACCATAATTTCTAACTATTCCCCTACTTTGTTTCATTATATTGAACCACCTTATGGCATGCCTAATTACCTTATGGGTGAGGCTTTGGTTACCACCATCTCCACTACCCAATCTATGGTAACTCAACCTTCATCTTCTACAAGTAACCCATCTACTAATGTTTCAAAAAACCAAGCTTATCTTCTACCACCAAAAAATACCCAATCATCATCAACTTCCACTAACCCCATAGCAAACCCTTAAAATGTAGGGACAACCCAACTAATGAAAACTCAAGCACTACCTAGCATTGGGATGTCATACACTAGTATGTATTCCTTACCTCTTGCCACATAAAACCTAATATAATCTACACCATTTCAAAACTTAGTAGTTTCCATACCATCCACTCTCCCATCCATAAGTACAAGGGTAACTATACACCTTCAACAAACCAACCCAACCATGCCCATGTCTCAAAAAATACCCACCACACCTAATCTAGACTATGTTCCAAATCCACAAGGATATATGCCTGCCATATCATCCCAACATTTCATGTCTAACTATCAATATATGGAATCCACCTAACCTTCCAACATGAAATACATTACACCTTCACAACCCTAACAACACATACCCTACAACTATGTAGGTGCAACACAAACTAAACTCATCAAAATGTTAATAGATAAAATGAAAACTTTAGAGACATCTATTTTTAGAGCTCATAATCTTTTATCCTATGATCAAATTTTTAATGAACCCATTCACCCTTATGTACCAATATGTTCTTACCCCACTTAATGGAAACTTCCCAAATTGGCCAAATTCTAAAGCAAAGAGGATCCCTAACAACATTTAATAGCATTTAGGCATGTATGTTATCTCATTGCCTATGATGATGTTCTTTTACTTCAGACCTTCCACATGTCTTTAGCAGGACCCACATTGGATTGGTATAGTGCCATCACTAGGCACTCCCTTTTTTCCTTCGCTCAACTTGTGAAACATTTCTTGGATCAATTCTCCATAAACATCTCCAAGAATGTGTACATAACCAACTTATATTCTATTTGCCAATTTGAGGATGAATCCATTACCGATTTTGTTGCTCGATGGTGGGGGTTAATCATCCAAATTTACTTCTCTCTATCCCAACTAGAATTATTAAAATTTTCTCTCAGGCATGTGCCAAATAAATTTAATATAACCTACAAGTTCAAACATTCTGTACCTTTGATGAAGCATTTACCATGGCTAGGAAATTGGAAATCCAAACAATTTATGAAGGTAAACTAAAAATTATAAATAAGAATGTCAGCTTTAAATTTGCTAAAGGTTCCTCCAAACCTTCAAACCACCCAAAATATAAATAATTAGATAATGCCATTGTCTGTAAAATTTCTCCTCCTCTGATGGTAAACCAATCCAACCCATCCACATCTTCAAACCAAAATCCAAAATCCCAAAACTGCTTTGTTTAAAATCAATATACTCTGTTAGGGGAATTTTATGCTTTGGTTTTAGAGAAGTTTTGGAAAGCATCCATATTCCAACTTTCACAAATTAAACCCCCTCAATAATTTGATTCTTCTCATCATATAACAAGTTGGTATAAGGAGAATGAGATATGTAATTAGCAGTACATCATTAGACACAATATTGATAGATGTAAAACCTTTAAAAACATATCTCAAGACTTAACTGATAAGGGCCAACTTGTAATGGATAACCCAAATGCACCTCCAAATCAAGCTCTTGACATATTCGATCAACCACTTCCAAACCACCCACCTTATTCAAATAATGATCATGCAAATGTAAAAACATCCCATAAACATGAGGTTCATACCATAAATATTGTCCTTAATAAACTTACAATTGATGAACCCATGATTCAAACCACCTCACCTACTCCACTTCCTTCCATGGTGGAATCACACATCCTTCCTTTGGAAAGCATAGCTAAGGAAGAAACCACTTAACCTACTCCACTTTATCCCATAGTGGAATTACCCATCCTTCCTTTAGAAAGCTCAACTAAGGAAGAAACCACCTCACCTACTCCACTTTATTCCATATTGGAATTACTCATCCTTCCTTTGAAAACCTCAACTAAGGAAGAGATCATCTCACCTACTCCATTTATTTTCATAGGGGAATCACCCATCATTTACTTAGAACTCTTTCCAAAAGAAGAGGAAACCATGAGCATCCCACTTCCTCAACCACTTAGTTTCCTCTTAGAAACTCCCACTGAGGAGGCCAAGTCCACCTCTAAACCATTTTCAAGGTTGGTTCAAAATCTTGGGTTCTTATCATAACCAAACCTTAAGTGAGCTATGTTTTGGCACCATCTTGGACTTCCCTACCCTATAAAAAAGGAACCAACAAGCCCATAAACCCCCCAAACTTCAACCTCAACAAACCTAACCACCCTCAACTCAACCAAACCAACAAACTCATCCACATCTCAAACTTCAAACAAACAAACCAACCTAACTCCTTTAAAAATAAACAAAATAAACCCAACAACTAAACCTATGAAAAACTTGGGTATCCTTCTAACTCAAAACCTCACTCATCTACCCTTAAAATTAGAGTTGACACCATAAACCCAACCTAAAGATCCATAATCCGAACCAAGGAATAAGATCAAACCACTTAGGACTCAAAATCCTAAAACCACTTCACCTCCCATTTTAAATTCACCCTCCATCTTAGGGACATAGCCTGTATTCATTTTAGGACCTCACCCTTCCACCTTGTTGAAAAAGACAAACCCTCCAATAAAGAGATCACAAACTCAACCTCCTATTATTACCACACCTCTAGCCATCCACACCAAACTTTCAACCCCAAAATCATTGCATAATCATCAACTAAAGTTATACTCATAAAACCTACCCCTAAAAAGGTACTAACCCCAACAACCAAAATAAAGACTTCTACCCTCTTAACACCATTGCCAAAATCTTATTCTACTCTCTTACAAATGTTTTTACAAAATTTCTACATAACCCTACCTCCCATAAAACCATTCAACCCTTTTATCCCAAAATTGGCTTGGTTCAATGATAACTTAATCCACACATACCATAGGATACCTCAAAATGACACTAAGAACTGCAAAGCTCTTTAAGGCATAATCCAAAAATTATGTGATGCAAATGATCTTTTGATAGAGGATACTCCTCTTAGCTTGCCTCCAAGCCAAAAAAAAAATTACAGTAGAGAGGATTACAAAGCAAGTTAGCCAAGCATTAGTCCATAAATAATGAAACATGCATAAAGAACTAACTAACCAAGTCTATCTATTCCTATGGGAATTACAAAGGATAGAAAGAAATAAATGAAAGAAAGCAACACCATATTACCTTCCCAAATGGATTCACCATACCCATGTGGCTCAAAAACATGTTCTCCCTTGATCAAGCATCCTTGTATTTATCAACAATGGTGGTAAGCTCCTCCAATGCCTCAAGAACACTCTATAAAACCTAGGCTCATGATTCCAAATCACTAAACTAGCCTATCATTGAAGCTTACAAGCAAAATCTATGATCAAAGGCAAAACCTTGTGGAAACAATTTAACATTATAACTTTGTAATATTCAAGCTTAAAATTCATGTCCATGGCCTCTCTATTTATATATTTTTGAGATTGGTTAGTATCAACCATGACCATCCATGTTAAGATTGAGATGTGTGGCCATGAATAATTCTAATATTTAGAATTAAATCTATAATTATCTTCATAATGACCTTGGAAGAAGGGGCATTAAAGAGGCATGGGAGGCATTAACTAGGCATGGGTGACCCATAATCTTGATATTTATGGCATTTATGGCCTATGGATGTCTTCCCAAGAAATGATGTCACCTGATAATGCATTTAATAGGAATCAATTTTCAAAAATAAATATTCAAAAAATCTCATGGAAAATACACTTAAGCTCTTGATTTGGATTTATTAGCCTTAAACAAGGTTAATCAACATTTGTGTAATTATTTAAAAATTGGCCCTTAATTAATCAAAATGGTTAAAAAGTCATATTACTGGGTCATAATTTGATTAGAGAGGAACTGGAAGGTGATGTTAGATGAGTTGTTGTTGTATTCCCATTTAGGATGTTGCCAACACCAAATAATTAAGGTACATGATGTGTACCAATAAATTAGAAGAAAAGAGTGATCCAGTACACTAAATGATGAATTTGTCATTTTGACTCGAAATGATCTGATTAAAGTTAGCTGGTCCATAAAATGCATTGCCCTATTTAGGGATACTTTAACTTAAACTAGCACTTGTAAGTGACAAGTTTGAACCATTTAGGGTGTTTTATGGATTTTGACCTAAAATGTGCATTTAAGTGCAATTCGAGTAAGATTGATAATTTCAACACAAATGGTGTTAGAAATTAGATGTCTACATTTTACCCCTCTTTGAGAAGGCATAGCGAGACATTCAAGGGAAAAAATGTCTTTTCAAAGAAAAGAGTTGTCAAGAAGAAATTGAAATAGACCCATGATGCCTCATCGAGAGGACATACGAGGATGGAAGAGAAGGATAGACTCTCAAAAAGAGAGAAAGTGAGAGATTAACCCATGTAATAAATCACATCCAAATGAGCTAATGCTTTCACACATGATTACCATCAATGATCAAAATATAATGAGAGGTCTAATAGGCCCCCAAAATAGGTTGAATGGAAAAGATACAATCCATAAATGTAAGGGACATACTTTAAATGTACCTAATTTGAGAGTACAAGCTATACGCTTATGACATTGATCAATCTTGAGACAAGTTGCACACTAAAATATTGCCATTATGGGCTTTAATGTAGAGAGCTTTAAATTAGAGGAAAAGAGAGAATGTTCTGCTTCAATAAGGGAAGCACCACTAGAATAGGGTCTCCAAATAGAATATAATAAGAATTACTATAGTAGAACAAATTTGATCATGATAAAGTAGTTTTGCCCTAGTAGGGTAAATCTTGATCATTGATAAAGAATAAACAATGATTTTTCCCCTATAGAGATGATTTGATTAGATGTGGTTCATATGTTGTGCCCCAATATGGGCAATTGGTAAGCAAAATAGCTCAAGGATATAACCAAAAAGAGAGGTTAAAGTGAGTGGGCACAAATGTACATGCAATGGTGTAATGGCTTAGAAATCCATATAAAACCAAGCATATGAGAATTCACAAAGTGATGATAGACATGAAAAGAAGAATTGAGATAGTTGAGCTGACCTCAATAGAAATTGAGCACTACCTACATAGTTCCATGGATTCATGTTCCAACATGAACTTTAGGCCAATGTAGTTCACCCAATTTTGGGCCAGAATGGAATGAGGAATGATGAAAAATGACAAGAATTTATTAGACTCATAATATATGCAAAGAAATGCATGTCTAAGCATAGACAAAGAAGCCTGAAATGCATGCTCCCTAGAAGGCTAATTCCATATCATGAACGTAGGTTTTGTAAAGTGTTTTTGAGAATCATTCATCAGAGTTGATGTTGATGTTAAGACTTTTGAGACCTGAACACAAAGTGCTTGCTATACCAAAATAAATTAGGCATCATAAGTATGAATAACTTAAAATGACATAAGATTCTAATTGTACTGAGCTAGTTCAAATGTGAATATCTATAAGTAAGGATAATGGTGAAATGATGACCAAAACTAGAGTTACAATGATTTACATTTAAACAAAAAAGCTAAAGATAAAGAAAAAGATAAACATAAATGATCCTAAATTGAAAACAAGATATGATCTATCAAGACTTAAGTAGGAATAAAAATGTTTAAAAAAACAAAAGGCAAGAATATCTTAATGACATGAGACCAAATTATGAATAATCAATATCCATGTGGACCATCAAGGCATTCTTGAACACAAAAGAGAAAAAACAAAATCAAACAGAAAAAACAATCAAGGAAACACAATACCAAGAATGAGACAAGATGTAATAAAAAAGATAAAAGGAGAAGAAATAAAAAGAGAGGTGTGAAAGCACAAAAAAACACCAAGAAAACACAAATACAAAAACCAAGTTAGTGTAGTTTAAAGACAAATGTTCATGCATGTACGGTAGAGGTGTTACTTTCTACCACATCATAACAAAGAATAATGACAATTTTTTCCTAATTAAAAATGAATAATGATATAAGAAATGGGGGAAGAGAAGAAAAGAAAGGGGGTTGGCTAAGCTGACTCTAGATGTATAAGACAAGTGGGCACTACCTACATAGTTCCATCGATGCATATTCCAACATGAACTTTAGGTGAAATGTAGTTTTCCCAAGAAATGGGATAGAAGAAAAATGATGATCAGACCAACATGAATAATGATATATAAGAAATGGAAGATATGACAAACAAATGAGAAGGGTCTAGAAATTAAGAGGCTGATGAGATGAGAAAGAATGATCTGGAAAAATGGCAAGTGCATGGGAAAAGATGAAATGAACTAGTTTTATTGTGATTAAAAAATGGAAAGAGCATTCAAAGTTTACATTTGCTCACAAAATGGTGAAAGTGTTCAAACTTAATAGTTACTCACAAAATAGTGAGAGCATTCAAACTTAATAGTTGCTCAAAAAATGACAAGAGTGGGATGGTAGAATGGGAATGTATAAATGTATAGAAGTGTGAGACAATGTTTTTGTTCTTTTGTGGATCATGTTCTAATGTGTTTGGTATTTTCAAAGTATTTTTAATTTTTTTGGTGTTTTTGGGATAAAATATGTACAAGGTGGGACCATTTAGTCAAGGAGATGCACGTCCTGAGAGTAGAGGTTCCAATAAGATAGCTAAGCTAGTTGCAACAACCCATGCTCACAAATCAGTGAGAGTGAGATTCTTGATAAAATAAGAAAAAGAAGAAAATACTTAAACTAAGAAGATATGGCTATTCACTTGTCTAAAAACTATACAAGACTATCCTGGTTGAACTGCTTTGTAGAATTTCTAATGATGATGTTCATAATGTTCATGAGACATAGTCGAGATCATAATTGGTCAAGGGATAAAAATTGTTCAATATTTTATCATGCCTTAGACATAATAAAGATATTCTTCTCAAAGAGAGAAATCTATAATGGGATGAAGAATGTGTTTAGAGTGCCAAGGGTTCAAAGCCTTTACTATTGGGATTCATGAAAAGTGGAATAGGGTAGTATAAAATGTGTTTAAGGTAAGATAAAAGGGTGGGATAAAATTATGATAACACAAGTTTCCCCCAAGTCAGGGGTCTTATAGGAAATGGTTCAAATCTATTCATGTGTATAATCTCTTAAGGTGTATTATGTTCATGGGATCTGAAAGTTATTCACCATTAGAATTATCCAATTGATATGCTACTAATCTATAGTTTGATGTGACAATAAATGGTCCTAACCAAATAGGCTGAAACTTGCCTTTTTTTTTGGGTTTAACATTCATGTTCTTCTGGTTCTCTTTTAAAACTAAGTCACCAATCTCAAATTCTCAAGGGATAATGTAATTGTTATAGCTTCTCCATAATCTATTCTGATATGCCTACAAGTTTTCTAGGGAAGCCAAATGCTTACCATCAAGAAGTTCTAGTTCTTACAACTGCGAGGCTCTATAGTCTTCATCATCTTCAATGTGCTCTAGTGATATTATTAATGATGGGATCTTAATCTCGACTGAGATGATAGCTTCAGTGCCAAAAATAAGGGAGTATGGAGTAGCTCTAATTAGGGTGTGATGATTGGTTTTATGAGCCTAGAGGGTAGGAAAGAGTTACAAGTGCCAATTATGGCTAACATCATTGATAATCTTTTTTAAGATGGATAGAATGGTTTTATTTGATGCCTCAACTTATCCATTTCCTTGTAGGTTATATGGAGTGGATTTCTTGTGCTTGATCTTGAATTTTTCACAAAGAGATTTCACATCTTGGTTCACAAAGGATCCACCATTATTAGATATAATACGGGCTAGGATGGCATATCGACAGATGATATGGTAATGAATGAATTTAGCTATTTATTTCCTAGTAACATAAGTGAGAGGAATGGCCTCAATCCACTTGGTAAAGTAATCAGCTACAATCAAAATGTGCTTATGGACATCTGAAGATGTTGGGTTAATTTTCCCAATGAGATCGAGACCCCATGTTGAGAATGACCATGGTGTTATAATCGACTGTAATGGTAAGGATGGTGCATGTATCAAGTTTCCATGTTGCTAACAAAGAACACATTTATTTACATAATTACAAGCATCTATCTCCATTTTGGGCCAATAATAGCCTATTTTGAGAAGTTTCTTTGCTAGGACTACACCATTGGTATGGACCCCACACATTCTTTCATGAACCTCCTTTAGTGCCAACTTGGCTTCTCCCAAAGATAAATAATGAAGAAGTGTTCCATCATAGCCTTTTTGATAAAGCATGTTTCTAAGGAGGATATAACATGTTAAGCAATGAAGGAAAAGTTTTTGTTGGTTATTGGAAAGTTTGGCAGGAATACATGACTATGAAAATAGTTATAAAAATCTTGGTACCATGGTAGCTCAAGTGAGAGATTATGATCAATAATGATGCATATCCTCTCTAAATTTGATAGAATATGTGCTAGCTGAAGAAAAATTTCAATCACAAATTGATACTCTTTAGTACTGTCATCCATTTGAATCATAGAACCAATTGTTGCCATGACATCGGTAGATTTGTTGTTGACTCATGGAACTTGCTCAAACTGTAGAGATTTAAAATGTGTTTTGAGGTCATCGACAATTTGCTTTTAAGGAACAAGCTTATCATCTCTTATTTGATATTGATCAGTTGGTTGATTTATGATTAGTTGTGAATCTCCATAGACCCTTAAGCTTTGATTATCCCATTGTATGGCAAGACTAAGCCCTACTACCAATGCCTCATATTTTGCCATATTATTTGTACATTGAAATTGTATATGGAATGCTTTGGGGATCAAATCCTCTTGTGGTATGATCAACAATATGCCAGCTCTAGATCTTTGGGATGTGAAATATCCATAAAAATAGAGCATCTACTATTCAGGTTCTTGTGATGCTTATTTTATCATCATGATAGAATCATCTGAAAGGTCAAAGTTGAGAGGTTGAGTGGCCATAATAGGAGCTTTTACAAGTTGGTCTATAATAACCTATCCTTTGATTGCCTTTTGATTTTGGTATTCAATATCAAACTCACTAAGGAGTATAATCCATTTATCCATGCATCCTTGAAGAGCTACTTTAGATAAGAGGAACTTGAGAGGATTTACCTTGGTGATAACAATAGTTTTGTTATTTAGCATATAATGTCACAATTTTTGAGAGGCAAACACCATAGCTAAACATGCCTTCTCAATAGGCATATAATTATGTTCATAGGCTACCAATGTGTAGCTTAAATAATAAACCATGTGTTCCTTACTGTGATCATCATGCTGAGCCAAAAGTTCCCCCAGTACATGTTTTGTGGCTGATATATAAAGAAGCAGTGGCTTTCTTCATGTTGGGGGTCATAAGACTGGTGGATTAGCCAAGTATGTTTTAAGTTTTACAAATTATATCTAACAATCTTCATCCCATTGAAATGTTACCCCTTTCTTTAAGAGGTGGGTAAATGGGTGGCACTTCTCTACCAATTGAGAAATGAACCTGTGTATACACTAGACCTTTCCTTGTAGACCTTGTAACTATTTAAGATTATGTGGTAGAGGCATTTCCATAATAGCATTGACCTTTGTAGGGTCGACTTGGATCCCTCATTATGATAAAATAAACCCTAGAAATTTTCTTGATGTGACTCTAAAGACACATTTCTTAAGATTTAAGTGGACTTTATATGCATGAAGCCTCTCAAATATTCTTCATAGAATGTCAGGGTGTCCAACTCTTATTTTTGATTTTGTTAGTATATCATCAACATATTCCTCAATAATGTCATGCATCATGTCATGGAAGATGACAATAATTGCACACTAATATGTGGCTCCAACATTCTTCAAACCAAATGGCATGAGTTGGTAACAAAATGTCCCCCATAGAGTGGTGAACATGGTCTTATGCTGATCTTTAGGGCTATCTTCATTTGATTATAACCAAAAAATCCATCCATTAAGGATAACATCTCTTACTGAGTAGTTGAGTTGATAATCATGTCAATATTGGGTAGAGGAAAGTCATCTTTAGGGCATGCTTTTTTGATATCATGAAAATCAGTACAAACACATAAGCCTAGGGTCTTTTTACTTACTAGCACTATGTTAGAAATCCATTTAGAGTAGTCTAGTGGTCTGATAAAATTGGCTCCTAACAACTTTTCTAACTCAACCTTAACCAAAAGAGTGATGTGTGGATGCATCTTTCTCAACTTTTTCTTGATTGGTTTAGCATTAGGGTGAACAACAAGATGATGCACAACTAAATCTAGGTCCAAGCCTGGCATATCAGAGTATGCCCTTGCAAAGATGTCTATATAATCCTCAAAAATGGATATAATATGTTCACATTCTCCTTCAGTAAGGGAATCTCTAAGATAAATAATTTTAGGATCCTCATGGGTTCCCAAATTCACTTCTGTTGTGCTCTCCATAAAGAGTGTGGATCCATATTCTAGAATTATAGGCAATTTATGGTCATAATCCTCTACTTCATCTTTTGGCTATTCTTCCCAAAGATCTAGATAATACAAAGAATCAAATTTTTCCTTCTTAAGTAAAGGCCAATTGGCAAAAACCTTTGCAAAATCAAGAGCAAGATGCTCAAATATTTGATGTTGTTCTAAAGAGATGATTGTACTAGATATGAAACTTGGGCTAGATGAACTTTCTACATCTTGAGGGGATGAACAAACTTTCCTACCTAGGAGTGCTTGAAACAAGTTTTCACTCAAAATTTTGTCTTTTTCTTTACTTTTTCCCTAATCAAAAAGTGCCTCAAAGAGGTTTTCACCTAAAGATATTGATGTTTGTTCTTTATTATGACCAAGAAAGTTTGCTTGATCTCCAAAGTAGGTAGAAAAATTCAATGAAAAATAAAAACCCTACTTATGATCACCAATGGGGAATGCATCTATTATGCCCATGTATTTTTTAATTGATTCTTCATTTTGAAACTCATCGAGGCATATGACCAAATTTTACTGATCCCAATCTATGAGTTTAGGATGGCAAAGGCATAGGTTATAGTGAAAGTTTACTTTAGGATGGGAAGCACCAATGGTAAAAATATAATGTCCTACTTCAAGAAGGGAAGCACCATTAGGATGGGTTTTTACTTTAGGATGGGAAGCTCTAATAAGTGTTATGGCCAATATGACATTTGAATCAAACAAATCTGAATCAACAAGCTCATCAAAAAGGCTATGATTGAACATTATGTCACTGCGAGGAGTCTCATTACTAGTCATTTTGGAAGAGTCACTACCAAATGTTATTAGGTCATCCTCTAGTGGTTAAAATCTAAGACCATGATTCCAATTGATGACTCTAGCTAATAAGGATTCTAAAATTCCTTGCACCTATGGGCCAAGGCCTTTCCCTATATATTTAAGATGATCCATTATCTTGTTAGGGATAGGATACTTTGGATTCTAAAAATAATCGGTGAGGCCTTTAGAATATAACCAATCTCCCTTGATAAAAGCCTCTCAATATTTCTTTGGTGTAATTATAGGTACAAAAACCATAGGAGGTTTTAGTTGCTTCTTCTTTGGTTGCCAAATCTGATTAGGTTTGTTAGGAGTCTTAGAAGTTTTAGGCTTACCAAATGTTTTAGGGGATTTTATTAATTTTGCATTATGGAGGATGTCCTTTAGATGGTACATGGAATGCCAACATCTTTAATAATAACCTATTTGGCCAGAGCTACAAGAAATGGATTAGCCAAAGTGGAGGCTAGGTCACTAGGGTCTATATAATTAGATGGAAATGGATGAGAAATGATGGCTTTGTTCTTTTTGGTAATGAATTCAGAACTTGGGAAATATTTCTAATTATGAAACTTTACTTCAAGATGTTTGTAGTATTGGTATGGCTATTGATAAGTGGGAATAGTAACCTCGATCCCATCATGGGGAAACTTATGGCATTGGTGAAGAGTGGATGAAACTGCCTATGCTTCATGGATCCAAGGATGACCAAAAAGTATGTTATAAAGAAGCTCAATATCCATAATGTGGAATAATGTGTGATGAGAAATAGACCCAACCATGATTGGCAACCAAATTATACCAGATGACTCCCTCTTGGCATTATTGTAAGCCTTGACTGTAATAGTTTCTGGCTGAATGTCTTTATCCATGTAACCAATCATCACACTAATTTAAGAGATATGATGTTCAACCTTAAACCATTATCTATAAGAACCCACTTGATCTTGTGATCTGTAATGATTATCTCAATGTATAGTGGGTTATTCTGGTTCAGGCTGAGGGTGGACATGTCCTTTAGATCAAATGTGATTTTCTAAAATGAAGACAAATGTCCAACTAGGTTTTGGAACTGATCAAGGTTTATATCATTAGGCACAATATACTCTTGTATGTCTATAAGAGTTTTAATATGTAAATTTGTGCAGGGGTTTTATCTAATTGATTTATTAGACTATAAGGCCTTTGAATTATGGATTAAACTAGTTTAGCCTTTGTTGGGATAGTATTTGGATTATGAACTATTGGTACAATGTTCTCATTGGGTTTATGGAAAGTAGCGGGTGAAGGGACCGAAATGGTAACTCATGGGCATCTAGTTATGACCGCAAAACCTAGAGGTGGCAAAGAGTTATTATAATTAGAAGAGGGAGGTAAAGGGCCTTGGATAGTGATTCACAGGTAAGTAACTATATTGCTATAATTATGGGTTAATGAGGATCCTTTATAAGAAAGGTACTATTGTTCAGGATTAATAACTCATGAAAATAGAGCAACAACATGTGATGGGAACCTGATATGGTATTACTAGGGGGAGAGGGTGCTAAACCTATAATGATGGGTCCCATGTTACGAAGAACACAAGATTGGCCACACAACTTCACAATAATAGTGGTAATGTGGGTTGCATAAATGCATCCCATAGTGTTATTATAGTTGTAAGGTACATTGTTATAAGCCACATTATTAGTGTGGGCATTATGATCTTGATTATGCTCATTATGATTTTGACCATTTTGATTGTTTCTTGGTGGTGGTGCATCATGTCAAAGAAAGGGGTCTTTGTAGATTCCCATATCCTGATTAGGGGCCAAAATAATTTCAAGTTCACTACTTTCAATAAATTCCTTAATAATATGTCACAATTAAGCACAATGATATGCATTGTGACCAACAACATTATGAAAGTTACATCATTTATTCTCTTTGTACCAGTCTAGTTTTGGCTGATCTTGAGGAAATGGCCTTGATATTGGCCATATAATTAAATTAGATGTAATGAGCTTTTGTAACACTGTTTCAGTCGATTCTCCTAACTTACTAAAGACTCTAAATTTTTTATGAAATGTCCTTCGTGGAGGTTGTCTCTACAAATTAGGTAGTGGATTTGAGGGAGTTAATTATACATTTGGAGGAGGCATAGCCTGTACCATTTGTACATGTCTTATTTCTATTACCCCATTTCCAACCATGTTCTTATTTTTTATAAAGCCCTTAGGTTTATCTTGCATAGATATAGGATTTGGTGATTTAGTCTGATTAGACGCTTGACCTTGCATAAAAATATTAATAAGGACTTTAGCAATAAGAGCCTTCTTAATTTATACTCCTTTGTCAATAATTTCTTCAAATGAGTTAGCACAAGCTAATAATAGATTATGCATAACTTTAGGATGAAAATTTTATGCAAAGATATCAGCCAACTATTTATCTGGTAAATTATGTTGAAAGTGGCCTACCAATACTCTCCACCTTTGTAGATATGCAGTGAAACTTTCACCATCACAACCCTTGGCTTTGCATAAGTCAACAATAGTCAATTCATGTTCTGTGTTATATGAAAAATGGTTAACAATTTTTTTTGATAAGTCATCTCCAATCTTTGGATAATTTTCTTCATAGAATTACATTCTTGCATGTTTGGTGAATTTGTGGATTGGATAAGATGCTGTTGGGGTGGAATGTGCCCCTAGTTTTGTGTGGATCTATAGGGAGTGTATACCTTTTGATCCATGATTTGGTTTTGATTTGTTACTTGAGTTGAGAACATAGGCCATTTATTCTTGGATTGTAAAACATTCCCTGAATTTGACTGTTTTGCACTTTGTTGATTTTAAAAATTTCTATGTTTATTTACCAATCTTTGAGTTGGTTGAAAAGAACTAACCAAATTATCTTGAGGGATTTCCTCAATTTGTACTGAATGTTTGGGTTTTTGAGTTTGTAAAGTAACAAGAGGTTCTTGATGATTAAAGAATATATGTTTTGTATCAAATGGAACGCTTTATAAGGTCTCTTGTGATTTTAACTGCTCATTTAGATTTCCTTGATCCACTATGGTAATGTCCTCATCCAATATTTATTACATAATTTTAACCACATTTATTTGTTCTTTCAAAGCTTTATTTTGAATTGAAGAGGCAAATAGGGAGTTAGTTAAGTTTGTGACAAGTTGATATACATATCGTTGACTTATTATCTTGATCTTAGCTAAAATATCTAGATTTGTGGGTTTTGAATCTATTTGTTTTTACTTTACTTTATTAGAGGAAGAAGGTATGTCTATTTATGAGAATTCTTGCTCTTGCCATCGTTGTTCTCCTTTTCTAACTAAGGTATGCAATTATTCCATAGGAAAATCAGAAGGTAGTCTAGCACTTGATTCTATCAATCTAAGAAGGGCTTCATCTTGCTCTTCTTGGGGTTTATATCCATTGTAATAATCTTTAGATCCTATTATTGTGGGGATATTATAAAAAATAATGGGGTTATCTTGACCATCATAAAATTGCTCATCTTCATAACTAAGGCCATAAGAGGCCCCACTACGAGTGAGCCTTTGAGTCATGTCTAAAAAGAGCTACTCTGTGTGTTTAACTAATGTTTAGACCAATGCTTGGAAACCAAAAAAAGTATGCTTTGGCTCTCTCTTAAACAAATAACCAAGGTACTGATGAGACTATAAGGGAGGGTGGTTTGAAACCACACATAATTTAGAATATTTGGCTCACAAGTTTACTCAAACTTTGGTAAAGTTGAAATGATATAGATCAGAAGAGAGTAAGGTAACTCAAAGACCCAAGGTGAAAAATAGTACACCAAATCCTATATCTTTATGATAAACCCACACTGAAAAAGCTAGCTTCAACTTTGACAAGTTGACCGTAGAAGTTTAGAGGAAATCTCTCCAGATTACGAAGAAGACAAAATAAACTAAGCAACTCAAGATGTAAAAACATACGTGAATCACTAAGTATAAAGTTAGGATTAAATAGGTAGAATAACGTCACCACATGATTCTAGTAGGATAAAATATGTT
Source organism: Torreya grandis (assembly GCA_037957365.1). Lineage (NCBI taxonomy): Eukaryota > Viridiplantae > Streptophyta > Pinopsida > Cupressales > Taxaceae > Torreya > Torreya grandis. The sequence goes on from JARHVA010002573.1 coordinate 1,032,777, forward strand.
CTAAGACTCAAAGCGTGAGTGATATGCAAGATGATAATGTGATTTTGAGTCTTAATAAATGACCTTCAATCCAAATGGAAAATTGAACCCAAGTTAAAACAAGATTATTGCATAAATGGTGAACCTACCTTGACACACCAACCCTTAGAACTCAGAAAGGTTCAATTTCAAATGTGGATTATAAATGAAGGATTTAAATAAATTGGGTAAAAGATCTAGACTCAATTAGGCAGCATGACTATGCCAAAGTGGATGACATGACATAAAACTTTTGATAACAATTTAAACAAGGAAAAGATGAATTTTCCATTTAGACAACGTAATGCCTCCCTTGCTCAAGAAGATTGAGGACAATGTATTTTGGTTAAGTTCATTGAGTTAACAAGCAATTTTAGACACAAATCAAGGCCAAGTAAGCTAATGACAAAAAAAAAGTGTATTAAGTCTAAACAGAAAAGGTAAGACAAAGTGGGGTCTACTAATCTAGCAAGGTTTCAATCGTTCTAGGGTAATCAATTGCATAATGACTTTCACATCAAATGATGTAAAAAATAAGCATTGAAATTAGGTGACCACAGCATTGGCTAGTTATAAAAAAGTTTAGTCCTTTTTACAACCACTACATCCTACTATTCATTCAATGTAGTGCGATGTCCAAATGCAAATACATCCCATGTGCAACTTTAAAGGAGTCAAATGAAGTCAATGCCAGGAGGTGAAACCCCATGTCAAAGCTTTCCTAAAGAACTCATGGGAGGTAATGATGTCCCCCTCACAAGCTAAGTTTGCATGAAAATAAATAAAGCATAAAATAGAAAGGTTTTAGGGTCATTTTCAAGATCACCCAAACTTTGGTGAGTTTTTGGAGAGTGCTTTAGGTGACATTCTTTCTAAGCCTTGGACTAGGCTATTTGCATTAAGAATGTCACTTTTGATTCCAAGGGTTCCCTAAAGGGGACAAATGGAAGAGCATACATGCAACATTCCTCTTTTTTCTAAACAAAACCTAAGTAAATAACTATTACAAATACAAATTGACAAGTGTATTCAATTTTAAGCCCAAACAAAATATTTGGTGGTGTTCATTTGACCCCTTGGTCTTAGTTGAAAACTTTGAAAACATTCACCAAAACATCTAAATTCTTTGTTAAACACAAAAACAAAGTTCCTAATTAAATTTTAAGCATGCAGAAGGTGATTTAATCATGTTTTTGTCAAATGTCAAGCTTGGTCCTGTAGAAAAAATGTTATCATGTCCTTTAGCTTTAAGGCTCTTTCTAGCTTGAAACAATGAACTTTAGAAAAATAGCTCTTGGGTCTGTGTTTTAAGAAAAAACATAGTGACTGATGTCGGTTATTACAACTGACGATGGTTACTTTGGCTAAATGATGTTGATTTTACTAACTGATATTGGTTAAGCTAAGTAACTGATGTCGGTATTACTTGTTGATGTTGGTTATTGTGTAAAATCATGGCAAATAAAAACAACAAAATAAAGTTAGAAAATCAATTTGCATGATTTTTAAGGGTCTAAATGGATATTTTAGAGTTGTAAAGTGATCTTTTTGACATGTGAGATGCTTCTTGTCTCACTGAGTGTGCCAAGATGTAGAGAATATTATAAAGTAAGTTAGTCAAGTATTAGTCCATAAATAATGAAACATGCATAAAAAACTAACTAACCAAGTCTATCTATTCCTATGGGAATTACAAAGGATAGAAAGAAATAAATGAAAGAAAGCAACACCATATTACCTTCCCAAATGGATTCACCATATCCATGTGGCTCAAAAACATGTTCTCCCTTGATCAAGCATCCTTGTCTTTATCAACAATGGTGGTAAGCTCCTCCAATGCCTCAAGAACACTCCATAAAACCTAGGCTCATGATTCTAAATCACTAAAATAGCCTATCAATGAAGCTTGAAAGCAAAATATATGATCAAATACAAAACCTTGTGGAAACAATTTAACATTATAACTTTGCAATATTCAAGCTTAAAATTCATGTCCATGGCCTCTCTATTTATAGATTTTTGAGATTGGTCATGATCAACCATGACCATCCATCTCAAGATTGACATGTGTGGCCATGGATAATCCTAATATTTAGAATTAAATCCATAATTATCTTCATCATGACCTTAGAAGAAGGGGCATTGAAGAGGCATGGAAGGCATTAACTAGCATTGGTGACCCATAATCTTGATATTTATGGCATTTATGGCCTAAAGATGTCTTCCTAGGAAATGATGTCACCTGATGATGTAGTTAATAGGAATCAATTTTCAAAAATAAATATTCAACAACTCTCATGGAAAATACACTTAAGCTCTTGATTTGGATTAATTAGCCTTAAACAAGGTTAATCAAAATTTGTGTAATTATTTGAAAATTGTCCCTCAATTAATCAAAATGGTCAAAAAGTCATATTACTGGGTCATAATTTGACTGGAGAGGAACTAGAAGACAATGTTAAATGTATTGGCACTGTATTCCCATTTAGGATGTTTCCATCACCAAATAATAAAGGTACATGATGTGTACCAATAAATTAGAAGAAAAGAGTGATCCATCACACTAAATGGCAAATTTCTCATTTTGACTCAAAATGATCTGATCAAAGTTAGCTGGCCCATAAAATGCATTGCCTTATTTATGGATACTTTGACCTAAATTGGCACTTGTAAGTGACAAGTTCAAACCATTTAGGGTCTTTTATGGATTTTGACCTAAAATGTGCATTTGAGTGCAATTCGAGTAAGATTGATAATTTCAACACAAATGGTGTTAGAAATTTGATGTCTACAACTACCACCTCACATAAACCTACCTCCAATCTCTAATTAAAGAGTAAGGATGGACCAAAATAATCTACCAACCTAAATACATTCCAAATTGACACCATCCATGTAGTCACTCGGTCACAAAGTGAAAAGGATAAGAGGAAAGACAAAGTATCCATCCCTTTGGCATATCCTTCTTCTTTAAAAACACCCCAATCAACTCTACCAAACCCCTATATTTCTATCTTGGGTACACCTCAATCCAACCCATCTGGACTGATACATAGGTCAATTTTCAAAAAACTTCACCAAACCTTGATGAAGATGATCTTATATGAATTGATGTAAACCTTGCCTCAACACCATCAATCTATGATGGAGGATTTGTAATAGATTGAGCTTCAACCTAAAGATACATAACCTTTAGTATCCCTTATTAGAGCCCTCCAAGTATCAACCATTGTCACATTCTAGGATTCAGAGATAACTCCTATCCACCTAGATGATCTAGATCCTCCCCTCTTCATCACAACCCACATCAATCAAACTTGAATCAAAAGGATTATGATTGATGGGGGAGCTAGAATCAATATCATCTCATCCTATGCATACAATAAACTTAAAATTCTTGAGAACATCATGTCTAAAACCACTACCATGCTATGATATTTTAATGTCATGATGGAAACCACCCTAGGAAAAATTGTCCTTCACATACATTTAGGTCCTTGAACTTTCCTTGAGCTCTTAGACAATGTATAGGGGGAGTTTTAATATAATATATTACTTAGACACCCTTGGATCTGAACCTTAACCTACATAGATGCCTAAAATTTGAACATGAGGGTCAAGTTCATACCATCCTAGCTGACCTTAGTCCATTTAAGTCATACAACATGACCTAGCACCCAAATTATGTCCTTATTCCATTAAAGGATGCATCCCATTCAACCTCCATCAATAAATATTCTACAAGCTCAACCATAACCTCTTCCTAAATCCCTATGAAAGACCCCTTGGAATCTATGTTCCAATGTCTTTTGCTTGGGGAATACCACCTATTGACTCTTAATACCCTTCCTACTCCTTAATAGTACAAACACCTTGATCAACATCCTCACTATGATGATAAAATTAGAACCATTATCCCTTTTTATCCTCCCAATTTCCAAACCAACTTTATCTCTGAGAGACTTCATTAACCACCTTCAGATTTTAATGCCTCACTTTATGTCAAACCATTCACCTCTGATTTTTCTTTCATGGATAAACTAGACTTTGCCCAAACATATCTTCATTAGTGTGCCTAAAAAGGATTTAGTTTAGGCCATTATGAGAATGGAACACATGATCTTATCCCATGTAAAAATCAAAATCCTCATGAGTGACATGGCCTTGGATTTATCCAACCAGGGGAACCAACTGACTCACTTTCCATCACAATCATTGAGGAAGAAACCCCATCCTCATCAACCTCTTCTTCTTCAGAGTTTTATTATCTTGATTCCATCCATCCTAACTTTGTTTTTTGATCAAAATGATTAGTTTGGGACCCCTAACCTATCAAATTCATGGGAAAAGTAATACTATTCCTCTAACTCATCCTGAGATGGTTGAAGATGATTTTCCTACATTAATACTATCCAGTGTTAGGATAATGATTTCCTTCTCACCTATTTGGGTGCTAAAGATTCCTCCCTTCACAATATACCTTCCTCTTAAGACTTTGACCATGTTTAATGAATCTACCATTGATTTTAACTTAGGCACTCAAGACAATCCTCGCATAATCAAAATTGGCTAATCATTATATTCCTCAAAACATCATGACTTTTCCTCTTTTCTATGTTACCATAGCATAACATTTGCTTGGTCTTATAGTGATATGCCTAGAATTGACCCTTTCATAGTCATTCACAACATCATCACTAACCTTGATGCCAAGCTTGTTAGGCAAAATATTTGAAGGATGCACCCTTGCATTGCCCTTATTGTTAAAGATACACTACAAAGTCTCTTATCCATCAACTTCATCCAACCCATTGAATATCCATAATGGGTATCAAATGTTGTTCCTACCACTAAATTAATAGGGAGACTTTATATTTGTATGGATTTTTGTGACCTCAACCTTGCTTGTCCAAAAGATAACATTCCTTTACAAAACATTTATCAGCTTGTTGATCTAACTATCGACTAGGAGATGCTATCTCTTATGGATGGATTCTTAGGTTATAACCAATTCTTAATCACCCTAGAAGATCAGCACAAAACTACCTTCATCACCCCATGGGGAACCTTTTGATATAGGATCATGCCTTTTATCTTGAATAATGTTGGTATAACCTATTAGCGTGCCATGACCTACATCTTTCATGACCTCAGTCACAAAACCATGGAATACTATGTATATGACCTCCTTGGTAAGTTCAAATGTTGTAAAGACCATTTGGAAATATTTAAAGTCATCTTCAAATGCCTTATCTAATTCCATGTTTTCCTTAACCCAAAGAAATGTGTCTTTGGGGTCTTATTAGGTAAACTCTTCAGCTTTATCATTTACCTTCATGGAATAGAAGTTGATCCCATTAAAGTCAAAGTAGTCATAGAAATTCCTCCTCTAACTAACCTTAAGTACTCCATAGTTTGTAGGGTAAGATTTAATTCATTCATTATTTCATCTATCAATTATCTAATAGATGTCAGCCATTTCACCACCTCCTTAAGAAGGACATCTCCATCAATTGGAATGAATACTATCAAAAGGCATTTGAATCACTCAAATGGTACCTTATTTCTTCACCTATCCTTGTCCCTTTAAAAGCAAACCAACCCTTCTACCTCTACATCTTTGTCACAGACCATTCTTTAGGTTTCTTGCTTACACATCATGATGATCAACATAAGGAACAAGCAGTAAACTATATAAGTTGAACACTTGTAGAGTATGAAACTTGTTATATCCATATTAATAATTTATGCCTCACCTTGGTCTTTGTGGCTTACAAACTTAATCATTACCTCCTCAACCACAAAACCTTTATAATCACAAACACTAACCCCCTCAAATACATGAATTATAAGCCATATTAAAATCAATTATGGCTAGATAGCTTATGATTTTAGCTAAATTCAATCTTGAGTTCCTTCAACAAAATTCAATTAAAGGGAAAATCATCACTGATCAACTAACTGAAGCCCTTTTAACTGACAACTAACCTTCCAACCTTGAGTTTCCTGATGAGTCCACTATAACTCTCTCTTAAGAGGACATTTATTACCAAATGACCATATTTTTTGATGGATAAAAATGACAATGTGGTAGGGGTGATAGAATCATCCTTATACCCTTTGAAGGTGAACCTTTTCCTTTGTCTTTTAAACTTGACTTTGATTGCACCGTGGCTAGATATGAGGCCCTAGGTTTAGGTCTCCAAACAACTTTGTCCTTGGGAGTAAAATTGTTCAACATTTTTGTCAACTCCCAACTTGTGTTCAATTAGATAAATGGTTTATATTAGTGTAAAAATGGTGTTATCTAGAAATATAAATAACTGGTGGATGTACTATTGACATCATTTGATCATTACCTTATCTAACCCACTCCATGTTCAATAAACAAGTTCACTAACACCATAGCTTCACTTGCTTCTCAAATCCCATCTGCACCTTCAAACTCTAAAATATTTATCACCATTCATAGACTTAACCAACCCTCTTACACCAAAATAGACCTCCCTTCCATATACAATGTGGAGGAAATCCAACCAAATATTTGGTATAAGTAACTTTTCAACTACCTTACCTTGGCCATCATCCCTTTTGACCTATCTATAAATGGTAGATGAGATTTCATGTATAATAATACTCACTATACCATACTAGGGGGAATACTCTATAAATGAGGTTTTGATGGTCTCCTTTTTAGATGCCTACGTAGATAAGAAATCCCTCTTGCAATCAAAGAAACTCATGATGGGATTTGTGGAGGACACTTTAGTGGTTTAGATATCTCTAAGTATATCCTTTTACTTGGCTAATATTGGTATACCCTTAACCAAGATTATTATTATTATTATGTCAAGCAGTGTGTCAGTGTCAAAAACATGCCAACTTGCATCACGTTCCCAGTCATGACCTTCAAGTTGTTAAGGAATTTTGGCCCTTCTATCAATGGGGATTGTAACTCATTGGTGATATAAACCCTCATTCTTCATAGAGACATCATTTTATCACCACTAAAATATAATGTTTTACCAAATGGGAGGAGGCTATTCCTCTCATCTCAACCAAAGCCAATAAAATTATCAACTTTATTAATCATCATATCATATGCCACTTCTGTGTTCCTCATAAAATCATCACCAATAATGGAAAACCATTCAAAAACAAGAAAGTATGCAATCTTTGAGACACCTTAGGCATTAAGTTAAGCTT